>OX637888.1:7500000-8750000 GCA_951802675.2 Boloria euphrosyne
ACAATATCACAACATTTAAAACGTAATACAAGACGGATTATTGGGACAGGACAAAAAATTATAATAAGGTTTCTTTTGTGATTTAGGGGACCAATGTCATATAGTTCGGTCCGTCAGCCGAGAAATCTGGCGAGACGCATTAGGCCCACATAAATTACGAGATTAATCTTTTCAAATAATTTGACCTTTTCATCTGACGAGGGTTCATTAAATAATGGCGTCGGTATTGGAAGTGCGCTTATTGTGCCGTCTATCACAATTTTTGTTGTGGGCGGGAGCGAACTTTATTCCATACAAATCCCAGTGGAATTAGATTCGTGATTGATAATGAAATAGATCCCATCACCGATTTATATTATTATTTGTAACTTTTTATTAATAATATTATTGTATAACTTATAATTAGAACTTATAGTGACATATTTAAGATATATGTTTATCTACCAGATATGTCACACATTTATATAAATAACCTTTACAAGCAATTTAAATTATTTTTAATTATTATATAAGTCGTAAAAACGTTTTATTAAAAAGTCCTCTTAACACTGATATTCAAAACGACCAAGGTCTCTCCTATGTCAAAGACATTTTTTTAGCTTTTGTGCTTTAATTTAACAAGTATTATGATATATATACAAATACTTTAATATTGTATGTAATATTACAATTAACAAAAAAACAAAAACCGACTTCCTAACTTAATATATCTAAACTAAAAAGTAGAAAATAATACTTTTAAGGACTTTGTTAATTTTGAAGTCGCTGCCAGCCAAAGCAAAATAACCCTAAATAGATACATATTCGATTAATCTATCAATTTGTAAACATAATCAAAATACCTGGCTGGCTTAAAAATAATTTATTTTAAAATTTTTTGCGGAAAGTAGATACGTATTGTGTTAATGACTATAAAAATTTACCTTCTATTATGAGATAAACCTAATAGCCTGAAAGTATACAACTATTGGTCCATAATTGCGTATTATATTGTAAGAATTTTCTTTAAACTGCTAATCGTTGAGAAGTTGTACCTTCCATCATCAGTTACGATACGTGACTCAAATATCCATATAGCCTATAAAAGATTCGGCCGAGCATCGTTAACTTGCTCCTAAGAATTGAAGAGTTCCGATACTTTGTCATGGATCCCATCATCAGACCCTTACCAAACTCTCATCAAACTACCCTTGAAGGATATACATCCTTTCCATAAAAAAAAGATTCATCGAAATCGAATGGCGTGATTAATTGAGTTATTCGTCCATTTGTCGCGCAAATGCTTAATGCAAATTTAAGACTTTAATGGTTTTCTCATGGATGCCATTGTCAGAACTGGAAAATATTAAAATGGGACCACATGGGAAGTACTACCTTTCAAATAAAAAAAGAATCATCAAAATCGGTTCACCCAGTTCAAAGTTATGAGCTAACAAACATAAAAAAAAAATACAAACGAATTGATAACCTCCTCCTTTTGGAAGTCGGTTGAAAACAAGGAGTAAATGATCTCAGTAGACGAATGGCAAGAATGTGTAATGACATTTTTGTATTTCTTGAACATTGCAGTACTCCATTGTGTACCTTAAGAGTTATACGCAGAATTCTGTAAAACCAAATAATAATAAAGGACATAGAACTTTATAATAATTATGATACACACGTGCGCTCGCAGCAACTATGACATCCTTTAATAAGGCAGTCAAGACGGAAACGTGGAAAATGTCAGTAATCTGCGAAGCTGTAAGCACGATTCATGACCATAATCGGAACAAGGACTTAGCAGCTGTTGTAAATATCAGTTCCATGCTTATTATTGTGACGTAATTACTATTGGTTTGTGCAACAAAGAAAATGAAGTCGCAAGCCGTTACAACAATTCCTTTGTTATTAAAAATATATATAAGAACTAATATAGCTAAATGAAGCAACCATCTTTATTACAATGTGTATCTGTGCACCCAAATAATGAAATAGTGGTCGAAGGCATGTTTTGTATGTCCGGCAAATGCCGAGCATGCCAGTTTTATGACTCATTCGACACTCAAATCGTCCGCTTCACTTACAACCTAAAACCACTATAACTATAACGGGTCCTTAAAAATGTCTTTCAAACGCAATTTATTATATCTTCAATAGAATGCCGTTGTCTTGGCAACTTTACAAGATTGCGGTATTCCCTAGCAACTTCGTTGGAACAACAAAAGGAATAACAGAATAAGTTTACTTCGGTAAGCTAACACTTGAAGTCAACAATGGTTATAGATAAACATTTACAACAACTACTTAAAGAAATTCATAGAATCATAAACCGTAAGTCACTTACGAGGGATGTATTGTGAGGCTGTTTTAAAATTCTAATTGCGTTTGTTTGACCGCTGAGAGGCGGCCGTGACTAAAATGCACGACCCGGGAGCATCAATCAAAGACAAATAATAATTGACCTTCTGAATGTAATATGATTTTACCACTCCGAATCGGTATATGGATTCCACAAAATATGTAACTCAATTGACCTTAGAGCATTTTTATAAAAGTTCAAGTAAATTGAGGTAGCTGTGTCAAAAAACTGTACAATTATTTTCCACAGTATTTCTTTAACGAGGTCAGTACAAGAATGTTCCAAACTTAGGTTAATATTATGCAATATTCTAGTAGGTTCAAACAATATTTTTTTATGTTACTTGTAGCATGAATCTCAAAGTTTTTGTTAAAAAAATGGACTAATGACATTGACGAATGGTCACGTTGAATGATTTGAATATTTAACTATGATTAAGTTTTATAATAATGGACATTTAAATGTAAGGACATGTCAGACGAAATACGACGTGGGTGGTGTTATAGAAGCTGAGAGCGCGAGACACGGCGACATAGTGCTATGCCCCCAGTGGCAGGTAACAAAGGTTGGCATGGTGTGAGAGCTGAGTTATGGTTTACCATAATTTACTTTTCCGAGAACAATATTCCAATTTTACTTTGTCCGTATGTGAATAAAAATTCGCCAATCTATTTTTTTAGCATATTACTTAGGTAATTTCAATATCTACATACTGCGTTTCATCGGTTAGTGTAGATTTCTCACAGATGAGATTTTCAGCAGTAAAAAGTATGCTAGGCATATGTTAACTCGGGTAACCAGACAGACAAAAATCTAAAATGTGTAATAGTGTCTATTAGTATAATAAGATTTTCTAGAAAATACTTATGTGCAAATTAAAAATTCTCAGTATAGAAAAAAACTATATAAGTACATAATTTTAACAAAATTTACATAATGTTGAAAAATTATAAAATATTCAAAGAAAAATATTCAACTAAGAAACTGTAAACTTTTATTTTTACGCATAACTTTGTAAAAGCTTATGAAAGTGGTTTGCCTACTAACAAAGAGCTTTTAGTGGTTTACAAAATCACTTAAGATTTGTAAGGGCTATTCGGGTTGTAACTTCTAAAGAAAGTATGGAAATTTGTGCGGCAGACAATGGACTAACACTTTGTGTAATGGACTAAAATGGATAATATTGGTCAACTTATCTGCGTCGGAGGTAATAAAGAAGTCAATCCTGGCCATTACTGTTACAATTTGTACCACAACGTAAACGACAACTAAGTTTACGATGCTTACATGTCTACCACTTTTAAGCCTTTACATACATACTAAATATAAATAGTAAACATATTTTTTTAGGGTTGCAAAGTTTAGAACAGCTTTAATGTGATATTGCTATAGAGCTTTATGTGATAGTAAAAATATTGCTATTACGTATATCATTCAAAGGAAAGTAAAGAGCTACTCAGCGCCATGGTTTTTGGTTTTGTTTAACAATTAAAATGTAATAGTATCTTTACTTCATTACTTAGGATGTGATAAATCCTTTTTCAACTTAGCGACGATGATGACCAACGATTATTATAAGAGATCATGTACAATATAGTAGATATTAATTTTTATGTACATAAATATATTTTTACTAACTTAATTTAATTTTTTTTTTATTATATATTATAAACAATGATTTGAGCATTAAGTTCACAATTTCAACTAGCATTATGATTACATTAAAGAACGTATTCTGTATAGCATTTCCCTATGGCCAATTCTAAGTCATCTACAATTAAAATAAATTGTCCACATCCGGCGTTTATTGGCTGCATTCGTTTAATAGGTGTCGGTCAACCGAACCCATCTGCTCGATTTAACAAGTTAGTCCAATGATATTGTAATCAGGTTAATAATTAATTAAGACTTAAGCCAATTTAACGCTATATAGATTTAAATAAATGTAATGCACTATAATTTTAATACAATATATCTCTATTCTCTATAAGGGAAAACTCACAACAAAAAAGTTTGGCAAATCTTGTACTATTAAGTAACTTGTACAGTTTGCACGTAAGCATAGCGCAGTGGGATTTCCAGGCGGACGTGCGTTCTTGGAAGCAATACAGTGCAGGAGAAATTTCACAAGAGCGATGTAGGTCAAGTCAGCCGGACTTGAAGTTTTCGCCTCGCAAAGGTTACCATCGCTACCGGCGCGCTCGCCGACCGACAAGTCCGGTTGCGCTTGCGCAATTGATAGACTCGTTTATCAGATCTTAAAAGATCAGTTGTTTCTAGAACAAATGCATTAGGTATCTATCTAACATTTAATAATTGGTTCATTATAAAATATTATTATTATTAATTCTAGTATTTTGTGGCTTATTACGATAAATTCTACGGACTACGGTGCACCACATTGGGTAAACCCAAGGATTTCATTCATGCACAGTAAACGTACCAACGGAACGTGTTTGGAAAGTAAATAAGTCTGCGGTTAGTGACGCTTCCTAATACATTAGATAATTGCATATTATTTTTTGTAAAGCAAATGATGACTAATTTCAACGTCTTAATTTTTCGTCTTTTGTATTCAACGTAAAACTTTATTATGTACAATGTATTGCTTATTTTTCCATGTTTTTTTTAAGTTTTCATTATAAGTTTAAAATTATATTTTTACTTCCTAACCTTAACTGCAAAATTCAATATTGGTACATATTTGGAAACATACTAGCGACTTACCCTCGCTTCGTTATTCAGAGTAGTTCAGCCGTTGTGCTGTGATTAAATAACAAATTTCCACCCACATTTATATAGTTCAGTATTTAAATAATAGTATAATAACGGTTGTTATACTACTTATATGTATTATGCTTATTATTTTCCATGGTTTTTTAAATTTCCGCGAGGATAGCCTGAATTTATATTTTTACTCCTTTTTACCTCCTAGTACCGTAGTACGACAATAGAAAAATGTTAAATTACCTATTACATATATAATATATAATTTACTTTATTTAAATTGATACTAATGTGTGATATACTTGTACCTTGTGTGATATAATCTACCTTGTTAAGTAAATACATAATGTACTTATAAGGATATACCTATCTAGGTATTATACGAAACACATAATGAGTATACATATTACATACATAAACATTTTTATAAGTAAATCTGAGTTAAATACAAAATGTAGTAAATTTTAAAACCAGTTATTGTATCTAGGTATGTATAAGGAAAATGACATTTACTGGCTACGTGATAATGTCACATTACCTAATAATAATTCTTGAAACGTAGAAGGAAAGTCTACAACGCAATTCTTTAAAAGTTGACGTTAAATGTCCAGCAGCAAAAAAATAAAAAAAACCTGTCAAAGGATTGCTATAAATTAATTTAAGTAGCGCGGTCGCCAGACTTCCAAGAAACTCAATCGGCGATGATAGGTGGGGAGATGACGTCATAGGATGACGTCATAATCTAGTACAAAATAAAGTTGCTCCATTTTTTAATATTATAACTTCTTTTAAGTTGTATAATTGGTGACATTTTTTTATGTTTACATTTCTGCAACTTAAAAAAAATAATAACTTGATGTTTCGCAACCGGTTTGTATGCGCTTTTAACCTACTTCATTTGAAAATGCATACTTAGCATGCTAACGGAGTATATTAAAAAAGAAAATGAGATTTGTATAATAAATCTGATAAAACTTAATTAAAAAAGACTGGAATGATAACATTTCGCCTCAAGATACTTTTAATTTGATGATACTAGTAACGCCATCTATCCGAAATTTAATGAATCAAATATAAGTGCTTTATTTTGTACAAGAAATAATCACTAATTGTTATTCTTAATATCAATCCAAACTAATAAGAAGTTTAAATTTTAAATTAAACATGTATGACGCAATAAAATTGTAACACAAAATAAATTTTCACTCGACTTGCAAATATTACGTGTGATAATAAAATAAATTTTAAAGAAACACTTTCAACTGTAAGTATATAATTTACATTAACATATGGGCAGTTATCATAGAAAATATAGTTATTAATTAGTTTCATCTAGAATACTATTCAAACCATTTGAAAGTAGTGAGTTGTGCCTCGAAAGTGTTTCGCTTTCGGCATAAAGTTCAAAAACAATGCGGACGTATGGTGATTAGTAACAAACACTCACCTTTGCCTTATTATAATCCTCTATCTGATAGTCGAACATAGTGGCGAACATGAGACTGTCGTCTTGTTCGCTGTTGAGGAGTTGGTACGGCACCAGCTGAGACATCAAGACAGCTTTCACAACAATCGCTCAAAACAACTACCCTCAATGGGTTAAATAGTGAAAATGAAAATTAGAAATATCAGGCGCGGTGCTACAATTCACTACTTGATAACAGTATGACTCATACGTAGGTTTCTAGCGAATACGTTCGCGTAGCTAGAATGTTTAATATCACACTGAGTCAGTTCGCGCGGTCGCGGCTGGTTTTGTACGATCAGTTGTGGCCGCACCGCGCACGCGCAGTCCAGTTTTCGGTGTCCAAATGTCGTAAGAGACAAATATTCCAACTATTCGTTTACCGTGCCAAAATCTTTTTGCCACTTTAGTCGTAGTTAAATTCAATGATTCAATAAATACTTTCTTCATGACACGCACGTGGCACAAACATTAAGATTTAAAAAAACTGTTACATTCAGGGATAGATATATAGCATCGCGGTGTGCCAAATGAAAATGACAGAATAATATTTGGTCAAACGGAAATTCCAAGTAATTTAAAAATTCATGCTGAAATGCTGCGTTTCGCTTTTTTAATAAGTGGAAGAAAAGCTAAAAGTTTTCTTCCACTTCATGAAGAGACCTTACAATTTTTAACTGTAAAATTTATTTTTGTTAAGTGTTACCGAAGTTATTATTAAAAAGGAGTACCTATTACACCATTTAAATAATTTCTGAAATTATAAAACATTTTTATTGCGCAATAATAATCTCCTACAAAACACTAATAGTAAAAGTCAGCACCATGCAGTCTGCTGCTTAATCGACAGGCCATTAACACGTAAACTAGATATACACAAATCACAATATGCATACGGCACCTACATAATATATACCTACGTGATGTCACGCACGAATTATACCTATTCCTTTCCTTTAAAAATACCTACTATGTAAACAATGATAAGAAATTTCTTGCAATACTTGAAATACCCCGTTTATCATTTAATTCTGAAAATCCTGTCTAACTTATAGAAATCAAATTGGAACAGGTAAATAAACAAAATATTCCTAACACTTTATCGTAACTAAAATAACGTAAACGTAATATGTACGTAAGGTCGTTTTTAATTAAAATGTCTTTACGCCGCTCTCATAATCACTTAATGAACCATTAAGTCGAGAATCTCCATACTAAAGAACGGCTTAAAGTTTCATTAAGCGACTACGAGTGCGGCGGCACGTCTTCAGCCCTTTTTAACGTCCCACAGCTGGGCACGGGCCTCCCTCAATAGGAGAGGGATCAGGCTATACTGCACTGCACATGTCTTACGAAAACTTGCTGGGTTTTCTCAGATGTTTTCCTTCACCGTAAGACAAGTGGTAATAATGATATAAATGATTCGCACAGAAAAATATCAGAGGTGCGAGACCCGGATACTGTGTTCGGCTTTGTCGAACTTGCATAAATAATAAATATGTAATATTCATCCCGGGTAGGTAAGCCATTTTTTTTGCTACAAATTCGTTGAAAGGCTTACAACGTTAAGACAAGAAGCAACGACCGTGCGTAAACACTTATACGCGTATCTTATATTATGTAATAATTGCAAACGCGGGCCTCTTCGCTGGGCGTAAATTTAAATTATTTAAACAGCTTTTATAATTTTTTAACATAATAATATTAGCCAAAGTTACCCCTTATAACATAAGCTATTAACAAGTGAAAGTCCCATCAAAATCTGCCCACCCATTTCAGAGATTAGCTGGAACAAACATACAGATATACAGAAAATTTAAAAATTGTCTTGTTTGTGTTAGTACCGTATAGGTATATCTATATACTTTCATATTTAATGATGCATTTAGTGAAAAGCTGTTAATTTGAAATTAAAAACAGACACTTCAATGTATAGATATTAGATATAGTGCGATTTTCAGACCGAAGCATGCACGAATACTTTTCCAAAACCTCAAAAAATAGTAAAGAAAATATAACCAAGAGTTCAAGGCTAGAATCGAACACGCGATCAAGCCCACCCCATTTCTTCGAATTCACTATGAACTCATAGGTAATAATAAGCGTGTTCTCACAAACGGTAACTATGGTAGCAATGTTTATGTACACATTATGAAAAAAGAATATTCACAAAAACATAGACTGTCATTAATATTCGAAACTTTATATTTTAATGTGTATTAAAACACAGTATTTCCTTATAATACAATAAGTACACACAAATATACTTATAATGATGTGCGATGATTTCCCAACCCAACAGGCCCTCCTGGAAGGCCATTAAAGAAAATCATTGAATTGATGTGTGATGATAAAGAAGTATTCTTTACAACTCTATTTTTTATATGATTATGTATACCTAGTACCTACGCATTACGTAATATCTTGATTATCTCCAATATACATTTTTAAAAAATCTCTATTTAAACTGCAAAGTAAATTAAATTAGATAATTTGAGATACTTTGCATTCTTTAAAATCGTTGTGTTCTTTAATTTATTTTTATCATGTTCACAAAAAAACTAGTCAGAAAAGAATTTCTTCTCCCTCGAAGATTTTAAAAGAGAAGGTACAGAAAATGTAAAATGTTCTGATCAAATTGACTTGACTCAGGACTCTTGACAATTGTCCCCTAGGTTAGGCAGAGAGCGTCCATAGTGCATCGCCATCCTGTTTTTTCCAATCTAGGGCTTGTCTCGGTATATGGTTTGGGTCCCTTCGGAGAGTGTGACCTATCCAGATCCATTTACGTTAGATCGTTAGATCTTTTGATCGATCGGGACTTCATTGCAGCGTTCCCAAAGGTGTTGGTTGGAGATTTTGTCGGGCCAGTAATACCGAGGATTTTGAGAAAGCATCGATTCACAAAGACTTGGAGAAGATGTCCTCTCTTCTCGAAAAGGATGTCCTCTTCGGTTCCTCCTGTTTTTAACACGCAGCTACCGAAGTATGTGAATTTGTGGACGCGTTCCACTGCCTTTGTGCCGCTGACCAGCGGAAATGTACCTGTTTCCTGTGACTTCCTTATATTAACTTTGAGCCCCATGAAGCTGCCTCCTTTCGTAAGTCGTCCAATTTGGCCTACATGTCTGCGCGAGAGTGGCTCAAGAGGCATATATCATCCGCATAGTCCAGGTCTTCTAATGATTTGGTTATGCCGACTGCCAAACGTGGCCAAATACTGGCCCACCTCACCGTATCAAAGGCCTTTTCGAAATATATAAAAGTGAGATACATCTGCCTTTGCCATTCTGTTGCCTGTTCTATTATGTATACGGAGGTTGTTGATATGATCTAAACACGACTGATCGCACAGAATCCCGAAATCCTGCTTGCTCTCTGCGTATCAGGTCGGGAGGGGGTCGATGGCCTTCAAGAACCTATCCAAAGTTTTGGACGGGACCGAAAGCATAGTAATACCTCTCCAGTTACACAGCATTGACTGAGGTCCCCCTTTTCTGGTAAATCTTCTTCTTGCCAGACGCGCTGTTATGATTCGGTCTGAGATCGGTATCCAGTCCAAAAGGCCTCTTTTCGCTCCTTCCGATAGGAGAAGTCTCACGCCGTGTTCGCGGGTGCCGTCTTCATCCTCCTTACCGGAAATATAAATATAAAGTGAGTCCTCTTTACGTTCTCAGCTCTCCGAAACCATTCCTGTATTTAACCAGGCCGAGTATTTGCAGCTTGTATTGTAGCATTTCTGCTTCTGCTTGGGTCGACTACATTCGCACATTCTAGCAAGCTATTTGTGTCCGTGTTTTCATGCCCAAGGTTCGTCGATTTAAAATCGGTTTTGGTTTTACACTGTTTCAGTTTCAACAATCTATATAATTCACATAAGCGAGTGATTAGCCCACTATACCCTAGCCCATGGCTGGGGATGCCACCTCGGCGCCTATGGGCCAACTCGGTTTTATTCGGGTATCCTCCCTAGTGAGTCTGTTTTGAAAGCAGAATGATTTCCTTTCGCCTTGCTTTCTCTGCTCTCTGGATGACTGGCTAGGGTTTTGCTTTATTTGGGTGTTCCGCCACGAGCATAGCAGGTGGTTTCTTGGCATTTTATGGGCAATGCTAAAATTGCTAAATTACCTAAATGTAGTGAACAGAAAAAGTCGAGTTTACAGAAACAGTTGAGTTCACAGAAACAGTCGAGTTGACCTTTTTAGGACTCAGAATTTATCGATACAAGGGCACCGCAGAAAATCTTGCCCAGGGCGCTGGAAGTCCTAAGTCCGGCTCTGACTTGACCAATTAGCATATTTTCAAAATCTAGTATTCTATTAAATGAACAAGACCTAATCAGAATTGCAAATAGAGTGGACTTTAAGCATCATAATATAAAAATATTATAACTCAATTAGCATACAAGAACTTAACGTTTGGCATTCCTAAAAATATATACAAATAAACTAATAAGGAAGTCTAAAAGGATTTAATAATATCACTATAAATTCACATTGATGTTAAATTGCGCATCAATACATAAGTGTACTGTGTAATTGATTATGATACGATATAAGAATTTGTATTCTATTTGGCATTATGCAACATCAAGAGACATTTTTTATTAATCAAGACTTCGTTAAATGCAAATGGAACGAGATCAAGCAATCCGACAATTTCATTCAACTTTTTTTCACGGTAAACTAGGTATGCTATTTGTTAAGTAAAGTTTAAGTGTTATTTCTAACATTTTTTAGTTTAAGATTCAGAGGTAAGACGGAAAAAAGACGTGACATTACTTTCATAACATGTCCAGTTCCAAAAAATCACAAAATAGTTTTACTCAACGAATCTTTAAAATCCGAATCTTAAACCTTAAAATCGGTTAAAAAAGACGAGACAAAAAAGACTTGTAGTTGTAGTTTAAATACATTTTTAGTACAAGGGCCAATTTAGTCAATGTTAATCCCATATTTCCAAAATACCAAACCGTACCGTTTTACCAAAGGTTTAACCTATTGCCAATACTTCTACGAGTAATAAATATAGATATTACAGAGGTAAAGAGGCGTACACTAGGTATATTACCATCTTCTTATTTAAAAATAAAAATATAAGGTGAATATGAAATATTAATTAAGTATTAAAAAAATATTAATTTATGATTTATTTATTTTTTAATTACGTTCTGTCAATAATATGTAATCTGCATGAGAAAATCATCACAAGTCACTTATATTATAGCTAATTGTTTTATACCTATTTGTACCTAATAAAGTAATAATACCAACACGGGCGTAGCCAGGTTTTAATTTCGGGGGGGGTTCAAGAAAATAAAACTACTAAAATGGCATGAAAAAAATGTAATATATTGTCGCGTAATATAGTGTGAACTCGTTATAATAGCACGCTTGTACCATGCCTAAGAACGGCGAATGTCAATTTTTAACGTATGTCAATTAGATGACAGGAACAGTTTATTACAGATTCTAATGTGTTAGACAGAGACAAAACACTTTCGGGAAAGGATTCGAAATTACTAGAAACATTTTGAATTTTCGATACTAGAATGTTCTTAAATTTACCCGGAGGTACGTGCAACTGTGCGCTAAAGACACCATACTAGTTTTAAGGAAGCCGTCGCTCATGCTCTAGAGGTTGAAGCTGTGCGTCATGACTCCAGACCTTGGAAGGTGCGGGAAGGAAGTACAGAAGAAGCATCGGCCCGAGAACGTAAGTTTAGCCCAAGTTGCTACGAGTGCGGCGGTCGGGGCCATCTTCGAAGTAACTGCCCTTCAAGGAAGAACGGTCGACGACAGTCAGATATTGGTATATCAACTTATAATCAATCCAAAGGAAAACTGATCTCTACCAGGGCTAGGACTTGGGCACTGACCGGGGAATCTATAACCCCAGCGATAAAAGTAAAACATCAATAGATGAAAACATCTTGGTTATACATGGCGTTATTAATGGAGTAGCATGTAAACTCACGCTGGATACCGGAGCATCACGTATTAACTGTCGTAGCATTAACTGTCATTAATAACCGAAGATTGAGACACATTGCAGACAATAATTTGCATGATAGAAAACACATTACTCTTACGACAGCCACCGGCCAGCGCATACCTGTTTGGGGGGAAAGGAAAATCGCTATCAAAATTGGGGACTACATCTATTGGCATAACGCAATAGTTGCATATATCGTGGATGATTGCATCATTGGATTGGACTTTCTTCAAAATCACCAGTGTACGATTGACATGAAACATGGAGTTTTACGATGCAGAAATAGAGAAGTGCCGATAAGTGGCGGAATTCATGGAAAAGTTCGTTGCTTGAAAGACACCGCTCTTCCATCAAGATCGCAGACTCTAGTACCTGTCTCTTTACCTCAAAACAAGTCAGGCCGTCCATGGTCATGTGCTATTATAGAGAAGTCGGAAGATGAGAGCTCATGGATCCCGGCAAGAGTTGTTGTAGGTAAAGCTTCGACATCTATAGTTCCAGTTCTGAATCTTCTGAATTCTGATGTGGGGAGTTGTGAAGAGATAGCCTGGTTAAGCAGATGTCAACCGAAAGAGAAGGTGTTGAACAAGGATAAAGAGCAAGCAATGCAACTTTTGAAAGATTGTAAAGAAGATCTCACGAGTTCACAGAAGATAAAAGCTGAAAATTTACTGTACCGATATTCAGATTTGTTCTCTAAACATGACGGCTATATAGGAAGAACTGGATTAGTTAAGCATAAAATTAATACGGACGTAGGACGTAGCGCCTATTCGACAACGACCTAGACGAATACTAACTTGGGCTAAGGAAAAGGAAGTTGACGACATGATCTAAGACATGAGAAAGAATAACATCATTGAACACTCCACTAGTCCTTGGTGTTCGCCAGAAGTACTAGTAAGGAAGAAGGATGGATCTACAAGGTTTTGCATCGATTACCGCAGGCTCAACGATGTTACTAAAAAGGATTGTTATCCCCTGCCCCCGAATCGACGACACCCTAGACACTCTCAGCGGTATGAAATGGTTTTCAACTCTCGACTTGAAGAGTGGCTACTGGCAAGTGGACATGGACCCCGTGGATAAGGAGAAAACTGTGTTTTCAACTGGAAAAGGGTTGTGGCAGTTTAAGGTTGTGCCGTTCGGGTTATGCAATGCACCAGCCACATTCTTAATTTTTCGGGGGGGGTTTAAACCCCCTAAACCCTCCCCCTGGCTACGCCCATGAATACCAATGATATCAATCAATAAATATCAATGTGAACTAGGCTACGGGAGATAGTAAACTATAAAAAAAAATAGACTGGGGCTTGAGAGTTAAGGGTCATTTTATATTTTCTCGATCTTTCACTTCTCTAGTTGAAAGTACTACCTTGAAAGTAACATTGGTCAAAAACAAGGTCACTGAAGAATACGCCCGCGCCCGCGCCAGTAGGTTTATAGAATTGCATAATATTATTCAGTTTACGGTTATATTAAAATGATCTTTAGTTTAATTAGTATAAGATATAATTCCGCTATGATTAAACCTTCAGATGTTTCTTAATTCATTTTAGCTTTAGGTACAGTCTAGTGAGACGCGAACGCGCTTCATTTATATACCTACTTTTGAATTTTCATGAAATTTTTACTCCATCTATTCTATGTGATATGCAATGGAGAACATCTTTATGCACAATAATACTTGTTTTAAAAGATAATGCGTAGAATAATGAACTTAATGATATACTAGGCACAAGTGTTTAATCGCGTGGGCAACTTGAATTTTCCACGAAACACTGACGTCAGTCTTGCGGTCGGTCATCGCCTTCCTCAGTTAGCGTTTTCCTGCTATCAATGGCAACTATGAAATTCAGAGTCGGCTTTTTACAGTTAAAAATATAATAATAATATAATGGTATATTGGTTTGTAATCATATTCAATATATTATTAGAGGTGTGTCATACTCGTCAATCTACGTACTAAGTCTTACAAGTACGAGTACTTGTAAATACGCGTTCCAAAGACTAGTTCCACGAGTATGAGTTTGGGCACAGATAACATAATACTATACTAGGTTTGGGTTTCTACTTTCTGCGTTTGCGTGACAGGGACAGCACTTAGATACTACGGAAGTACGGAGGGATGAAGCTAGTTATAAGTAGATACTAGATATTGTTAGGAATTAAGGAATAATGTATTTGACAGCTATGAAAAAAAAAAAGGAAATTTTATAATTTTAATCTATAATCTATATGTATTATGTATATAGCTAATATATGGACTATGGAGGTCTCTGGGATATTCAAATTTCAAAGAAAGCTGTTCATTTGTTTTTTACTATAAAATTATAAAAACCAGTGTAAACATAATAAAATAAAGTGGTTGCTATATTAAACAATCATTCTTTATCTTTTAGTAAAATATGTCCTTGGAATAAGTTATGGGCTCAGAAACGCTCTAATAAAGAACGATTAATAAAACCAGGTGGCGTGACCCAAGCCAAGAACTAGACAAAGGGGTAAGGCAAAATGGACAAAGATAAAGATACTCAGTTTGAAATACTGAAGGATGGCGAGACATTTTGAATTTGGAAATTTGAGTTCAACATCCACATAAAGGCGGCAAATCTGACTTCAGCAATTTCGTCAGATGTCAAAGAAGAAGTTAAGAAATCTGATGCATTCATTATGACGGATGCCATGGTGCAACGAATTATAATAAACAGTATAGACAGGAAATTGAAAGGGCACATTTTAAAATGTAAAAATGCTCTACAAATGTACACTAAGTTATGTGACAGGTTATTTGAAGGCTCTGAACAAAGAAACAAGGCATCATTATTACAAGAGTTCTTCACATATAAGTTCAGGGCCGGATTTATAATAATAAGTTACAAGAAGGTCAGTTACTTACAGAATTAATAAGTGACATAAAAAATCTACAGTTTAGACTGAATCAGTTGGGTGAAAATGTTACCGAAGAAATGGTTATGTCAAAAATATTATCCTGTTTACCAAGTAACCTAAACTACTTCATCACTGATTGGGAATCAATGGCCGATGACAAGAAAACCCTGACAAATTTATAATAATAGCAATATATGTTGATGATGGTTTGGCCACATCTATGAAAAAGAGAAATTATTACAGATCCTATATCACTTAGAAAAGGAATTTATGATAAAGATTTATAAATAACCACAATATTATATTGGGTTTGAAATCAGAAGATCAGAAAAAGGAATCATATTACATTAACAGACCTATACAGAAAAATCACTAAGAAATTACAATATGTTTGGTTCAAAGCCAGCAGATACACCATGCAATGTGGGGAAGGTAATTGAAACTGAGACGACTACATCAAATTTTCCATATAGAGAACTAGTAGGAGGATTACTGTATTTATCAACCAGATCAAGACCAGACATCAGCCAAGCTGTGAATGAAGCAAGTAAAAAGGTAGAAAATTCATCGAGACAAAACATATTAGCAGTAAAGAAGATATTGAAATACTTGAATGGGACAAGAGACAAAGGAATAATGTACAATACCAGACAAGACATTACAATATTACATGCATACTGTGACTCAGACTATGCAGGATGTACTGAGACCAGCCGCAGCACAACAGGATTTATAATAATGCTATCAAATGGACCCATATCTTGGTGCTCCAAGAGACAGCCGATAGTGAGTCTATCTTCAACTGCAGCTGAATATATAGCAGCTGCAGATTGTGTTAAAGAGTGTTTATATTTTAAGACTTTTATAAGTGAATTAATTGGAAATAGTGTTAAAATAAATAAGTTTAAATATTGATAATCAGAGTGCTATTCAGTTAATTAAAACAGGTCCATTCAGTAAAAGGTCAAAACACATAGATACAAGGTTCTATTTCATTCATGAAAATTATAAGAAAGGTGATTTAGATATAAAATATTGTCTTACAAATTTACAGATATAGCCGATATGTTTACAAAACCATTGTATAAAGATATGTTTAAGTTCTATTGTCAAAAACTTGTAAAGTAAAATTACTGAGTTCTGTTGCAAAGAAGTAAAAGTGTATAAGTTTGTATTTTTGAATTTTTCATGTAAAAAAAGAAGAAGAAGAAAAATAGAAAGTACTTTAAAAACTTATAATTAATAATAAAAAATAAAGTCTTATATAAATACTTATGTCTTTTTATTTTAAGAAATATTTAGAATATTAATTTAATTTAAAATAATTTATTCATAACACTCATGAATTATTTTCTATAATTTTAATTATTTGGTACATAATGTAGCGCCTCTTCAGAACCGGTACATTAGCCAATTCCAGCCCAACGAATGTTCCAAAAGCATTATTTGCAAAGTCCATCTTTTTAATGTTTTCTTCGGCATTAGCTTACGTTTGGGTACTGCTCTCAGTAAGTTCAATTGTTTTTAAAGTATCACAGGCTTCGTAATCCTTGTATTGGTCCAAATTTTGAGAGTTTGGCTCAAATATATTATACGAGTCTTCATCAACTCGGTATTCTGTAATATATAAAAACATGTAAATTTGTAATTAGTAAGAACCTAGACTTTTAAAAAATTCTTAATATATGTACATAATATTATGTAAGTATGCATGTCGCTCATTCAATATTGTCATTTATTTATTTTTTCTTTTTAGTAGGTAAGTTCAGAATTTAGATGAATGGTCTATTAAACCAAAGAAAATATCGATTTTTTACTTATTTTATCACTAATAGTGATTTTATATTGTTTTAAGGGATACACAAATATTCATATCAAAAAAGATACACCTTAAAAGATATAAAAGACACGGGGTGTGAACTAATAATAGGAGCCTGCTAGTTTTACTCAAGTATGTAGAAACATACTATATAAAGATTCTGTTATTATCCTTTGAAAAACCAAAAAAAAAAAAAAAAGAAAAACAAAGATTTTACAAGTATATTATGTAAACAGATTAATTACCGCCGCCTTCATTGAGTCGTTTTTCGGATGAGGGGCTATCACATTGGGTATCATCGTTATTTGGCTCTGTTACTGGTGCTATTTCAGCTTTTCCTAAAATTAATTAAAAATAAAAGTAAATGTAAAATTGCTATCTAAAACCTTACTAAAATCAACTTTTAAATAAAATATACAATAATGATAAAAAGAAAAATAAATACTTACGTTTGCGATGGTTCATTGTATATTTTAACATCTCCGTGCAAATTTCCGAGAAATTAATTGTTAACACTTAACATACACACCGTTGTGTAATGTGTATGCGCCCCTCAACGGGTACTGATATTTCTCAGGAATCAGGATCATTTTCATCTATGATCAGGATTAGGTAATATTAATATTGTATACTGGCAATATTATAATATTGTAACTAATACTTCATGAATAGTGATATTTATCTCAGGTGTGTAATATTACTTGTAATAGGTTTACAACGAAGTATTTAATATAGTACTAGTATAGTAATATAATCTGTGATATTGATAATAAATTTTATTTTTGCTTGACGTTCCCTTGACGAGTCTGAGAATCCTAATTCCTAACTGACAATGAATCCGAGCGATATTATCCGACTTATTTTGAATGGTTATTACAGAGATAATGTGAATATGAAATATTAGCATATCAGAATTAGTCAGAGTACTTATTCACAGATCTTTTAATATACTCTATGGTATATCAGTCCCTAGTACTACGAGACACTAGTACTCGGCATACTTGTAAATACTTCAAGACGCGTTTGGACGTTGATCATAGACTTAGTACAGAGACGTCTTCGCTGAAACCTAGTCTTAAAACCTGTTCCAGTATATACGCCACACCTCTATATATTATGTAGGCTGTAGATATCAAAATATTTTTAAGCAACTTTCCCATTTTTGACTATCTTGTATCTTTTCATTCATAAACAGTTTTTTTGCTGGTGAGTATAAAAAGTTTGTATTATGAATTAATTATAAATGTACCTTGAAAATAATATTGAAAATAATCCTTAAAATATATCAGTATACTGTATATTTGTTCTTCCTTCAAACAGAAACTAAAAAATTGTTGTCAAAATCTTGTTTTTAGTGTAAGTTGTCTATGTTCAACTGATTTTTTTTTGAAAATGTACACTTCCCAGTTAGTGTTATTTTATCAAAATTGGCTGAGCGGTTTTTGTAATATAAGTTGGTACATATATCTGTATAGTTTTGAAGTCCTCTTTTTTTAATAATTAGGTATACATACACATATATTTCACTTGTGTCTATTTCTTAAATACTTATAGCAGATTTGTTTTAAAATTACCACATTAATGTTTCCTTTAGAATAAGGTTATAAGGGAAACAATTCAAATGTAATAACATAGGTTATTATAACAATAGCCTGATAACAATATCGGTGTTTGCATACATAATATAATAATATACACATGTTTCCTTCAATATATACACTCCCATTTGATAATATTAAATAATTTTACCTGGATATAAAGCTTTTGTAATTATGATTTATAGGTTTAAATTAAAATATTATATACTATTGATATAAATATCTGAAAGAATTATGCTCGAAAGTTGGACATAAAAAGATCTTTTTGTTTTTTTTTGCTTATATCGACATGAGGTAGATATATTTTAACAGTTTTGGTTTTCACAGATTGCTTATGGAATTTAACTTTATTCAATTAGTATTTTAAAATATTTGATGATAAATTATTATTTATTTAATTGATGTACTATGTATGTAATGTATGAAATAATAATAATTAATTTTGCTGCTGCTGGACACGGGCCTCTCTTAAATAAGTGCAGGTAAATAGCAAGATTAACTATTACAATTAAAAAAATATTGAGATATGTACTTATAAAATAATCAAGTTTCCAAAGAAAGATAGGTGGATAAGAAATAAGAACAATAGTTTTACAGTTAATATTAAGAAATGACAGAATTACTATTTTCAGCAAGTGATCTAAGTGCGATAGTGGCCATATCTGGTGATATTTGATAAGAGATATCAATACAAAAGGATTATATCATAGTTTCTTATTTCTTAAAATTGATAAAATAATAGGTAGGTATGTGTATAAATTGATTTTACTTCATGATCTGAATAATTTAAAACATGTTGTCTTTTTACATATGATAATAAATATTTTATTTACATCTTTACAATAAAGGCAAAGATCTTTCCTAAATACAAGGTAACAGAGCAGTAAAATAAATATGGACATATGTTACTCTAAAAGTAAAAGTATTGTTTACAACTTTGTAAACAAGCAATGATTAAGGCATTGTGAAACAATCGATTGGTATTTCCAATATTTAAGATACTTACTGTTAGAAGGTTTCTTGTGGCAGGTACTGAGGAAATAAAGTCATTTGTAGAGGACCCCTGTGAAGATTGGCTATCACAAGAGTAGTCCGAGTGATTGGAATGACTATCGCTCACTTCAAGCTTCATCGTCATAAGTTCTGAACAAAATTTATAACAAAAAACATAAACACAGTTTACGTAAGTGTTCGTAGAACGCACTAGATATTATCACAACGTAGTTAGCTATCACAATCAACGTTCTATTTGACAGTTCATCGATGTCAGATATTATATGAAAATAATAAAGTAAGCGTAAAGAAATTATACGCGAACAAGAACACAACAATGATGACTCATCATTGCAGTTTGCTAGGTGACGTCGTCGTCACTTTGGGGATGCCCTTCTCCTGAGAATTTCTATGCTTGCGATTACGAAAAGTCTTAACCGCCTGCTTTTATCTTGGACAAATATACTTTTTTGTTATGCCATCCAACTTTAGCCTTAACAATTTAAAGGGTGATCTCATCGCCTATAATTGGTGTCATGGCGTGATTTTCAACCAATGGCAAGAGCTTGTTATGGTGACGTCATTTTTAAAGGTAAAGCGTAAGTTACACCAAGAAAATAATATCGAGAATAGTTACAAAACATTTGTCGTTTCTGATCCGTTAGAAATTAACCTTTTCAATATTGAGTAAGCATACAAAAATATTTTTTAATATTTTGTATATAATATGTATTATAGTTTGTTTTATGTTCATTATTGTAAAATTGAAACTACGCTATCGCAATACTATTAAATAAATAGACAGCTACAATGAAGAACATGAATAAAATCCCTGGAGTGACCTTATAAATAATATTCAGAATAAGATAAATATCATAGATAATATTGATTTTAATTTATATAATGCATAATATTAGCAGATTTTTATAATGGACTTAGTATTATAAAGAAATCTGGTAATATTATCATTTTCAATCGGTCCATTATCAGGCTTCGATTCTTAGTCATAGCGACACTTCGTGCGTCTATACAAAAAGTATTGACATAGTTCCCTGAATATAATGTAGAAAACTGAAGACTGATGAAGACTCTAAAACATTACGTAAAGCTCAGCGCCGAAGCTTTAGGAAAAGTGAATACTATTTTAACTTAACTTTAGCACCGGGTGCCTCTTAACTGGCCGAAACTAGCAAGTATGCATTCCGTCAAAGACCATACATAAACTAATCCCATTGATTTGGTAATGAGAAAATAAGAAAATTCTGGCGGGTATAGCATATTGGTCGATGTATTCTCATTTTAAACATGTCATACTAACATTATATAATCTATAGTTGCGATTGACATTTGAGTGTGAGGATTCTGGCGGGAACCTTGAAAAAGCGCGGTTGACTTTAGAAAATTAATTTTAAATTTTTCCTATAAAGTGATTTTTTTATAGTTAAAGTGAATTTAAATATTGCTATTAGCGGCTGAAAAGCACAATAGCAATGGAGATAAACGAGGGGGGCGGGTCTAACCCGCCCACCTCAAAAAAAATAAAACGGACACAGCCTAGGGATGAAGGACAATCGGACTCCGGCGGTGAGCGAGATGCGTATCTGCCCTATTACAAACCGAATTATAAAAGACTATATCCGGAAAACTCAACCAACACAGACTTTAAAGTGTATGTAGAATCCATAAACGATGATAGATTGGGTAACAAGAGCCCTATATACTTAAATCATCTTTTCTCAATGGACATAAAAGGTGTGACGGGTATTCAGAGGGTGAATGCCAATAAAATAGCAGTTATTTTCAAGCAATATAATACGGCCAATAACTTTATTAATAACACTACTTTCCTCACAAAATATAACATGAAGGCATTCATACCGGCAGCGCAAATTGAAAAAACCGGCATCATTAGATTTGTTCCAACGAATATATCTAACAAAGAACTCTATACAAGACTTTCTTCAATTTATGAAATAGTGGCAATAAGAAGGTTTACAAAGAAAATAGGACAAGAGCGCATTCCATTACAGACTGTAAGCGTTACTTTTTTATCTAATGTACTACCTGATAATGTTCAATATGATCTATTCTCGTATAGAGTTTTTGAATACATTCCACCATTATTACAGTGCTATAGGTGTTTTAAATTTAATCATTCAGCAAGGATTTGTAATGGTAAACAAAGATGTAGTATTTGCGGAGGTGAACACATGTATAAGGAATGTGATAAACCAACAGAAATCAGCTGCATAAATTGCAGTGGGCCTCACCTTGCGATATCTAGATTATGTCCTATTAAAGCAAAAAAGATAATTGAAAAGAAAAACAACATATCTTATGCAGGTGTCACCTCTACAAAACAAGTCATCACCAATGAAACAGATTTTCCTCCACTCTCACCACCAAAATCACAACTTGTAAATAGTAATGTTATTGTAAATAAATCTATAAATATTCCTGTAAATAAGTCTGTACAAGATGTAAATAAAGCTAAAATAGTTAATTCTAAAGACCTTAAAACTCAAATAATTTCCAATAACGATGTACTTATGGCCCTAGTGCAGACGTTGGTGGAATTAGGCAATAAAGATGATAGTACACCGACTAATATTAAAACTATTAAAGATACATTATTAAAAAACTTAACATAATGGATTGTGTAGGGCCTAGTTCTACACAATCCAAGTTACGTATTGCGCAGTATAACATTCAAAGTGCAAATAGTAAAAAACCTTTATTAATCCAATTTTTAAAACAACAAAATATTGATATTTGCCTTCTTAATGAGACATGGTTCAAAGATAATAATTTTAAAATACCAGGATATAATATATACAATAAAAATTCAAACAATACACATAATGGAGTTGCAATACTAATAAAACCACACCTTAAGTATAATATATTAAATACCAGATTTTATGAAGACATTCAAACAGTTGCTGTATCTGTATCAACAGGACATAGTAGTTTAACAATTCTCTGTGTATACTGTCCACCTTCAAGTGGACGGATACGAATTAATAGACTCCGTTACATTATTAATGATCTACCAAAGCCCATATTTATGAGTGGTGACTTTAATGCTCATCATATTGCATTTGGTTGTTTGTCAACGAAAAGTAGAGGTCAGGATTTATTTAATTTAATTGATGACTTAGATTTGTGTATTTTAAATGATGGTAGACCTACAACTATAAATCGCCCTAGACAAACTGCTTCTGCCATAGATGTAAGCTTTATAAGTGGCAGCCTCGCACCACTGTGTGAATGGTCTGTACATGATGATACAATGGGAAGTTACCATTATCCAACAATAACAGAGATTTCATTACATATAGATAAATATCATCTCAATTCCCCTGTAGATAAGTTCATATATAAAAAAGCTGACTGGAAAACATATACAGCTCTTTCAAAAACAATGTTTAATGATTTGATACTTCAACCACATGATCCTATTTCAACCTATAATAATTTCTGTTTTCATTTAGATACTCTTAAAGAAATGTCAATTCCAAAGCTCACTAAAACAAACACTTTCATAAGCAGACCACCAGCTCCCTGGTGGAATAGTATATGTGAACAAAGTGTTATTGCTTCATATAATGCACTAAAACTATATAGAAAAGAGTCTACTATTGAAAATTATATTAATTACAAAAGAAAAGATGCCCAGAAAAAGAGAACAATTTCAGAACAGAAAAAAATAGGATGGAATAATTTGTGTAACACTTTTAATAGAAATACTCACATAAGTAAAATTTGGAATTTATTAAAAATGTTCAAAGGCATAAGACCTAAGAATAAATCATATACAAATGAGTTTATATCTCCACTCTTAAATAAATTATCAGATAATAGTAACTTAATTGAAGTAGATCAACTGAACATTCTTTTTGAAACCAACAATGATAACCCAAATTCTAAATTTTTACTGGATCCTTTTTCATGGTCTGAATTTTTAACAAGCTTGCACTCTAGACGAAATACAACTCCTGGCTTAGATGATTATCCTTACATCGTAATTAAAAACTTAGATGTATCTGCCCAAAAGTTGTTTCTTAACATTCTCAAACACAGTGTGTTGTCCCAATACTTAAGCCCGACAAATCTCCTGAATTTGCTAGTTCTTATAGACCAATTTCCTTGTCATCATGTCTTGGTAAAATATTCGAAAATATGGTGAAAGTTCGTCTTGACTGGTATGTTGAATCAAAGTGTTTCATTCCACATATACAATATGGCTTCCGTAGAGGGCGTAGTAGTGCAGACAGTTTCACCTCTTTAATCTCTGACCTAAAAAATGCAAAACATAGAAAATTAAACACTGTTTGCGTATTCCTAGATGTCCAAAGTGCTTTTGACAGTGTTGATCCTGGTATACTAGTTCAAATCATGTCTAGGTTAGGTGTGCCCGGGCACTTATGTAAGTGGATTTTTAATTTTTTGAACAATAGAACAATCTATGCTAGACATAACAATATTTTATATGGACCCAAATATGCCTCAAGAGGCACAATGCAGGGTGCCACACTATCTCCATTGCTGTACAATATATACACAAGTGAAATTTGTAAATATGTAAATAATAGGAATGTAAATATCTTACAATTTGCTGATGACATTGTATTATACAGCAGTAATTACAACCTAGAGATTGCAATAGATAACATGAACAAATCCTTATTTCAACTATTACAATATTATAATGATTGTTTACATTTAAAAATTAACCCCTCTAAAAGTAGTGTTATGTTTTTTGGCAATGAAACCCCAAACTCAAATGTTATTTACAATAATGAAATTATAAATAAAGTCACTTCAAAGAAATTTTTAGGAATAATACTAGATCCAAAATTAACTTTTGAAGAACATATTAAATATATATCCAAAAAAGCTCACACAGGACTAAATGTTATCAGATCACTTTGTGGTGTAACATGGGGTGCAGATCCTAAAATATTGTCAATATTGTATAAAAGTATTGTAAGAAGTCACTTAGATTATAGCTCACTCGCTTATATGAATAGTTCTCATGTAAATAAATTAGACATATTGCAGAATAAGTCTTTAAGAATAATATCTGGTGCTATGTGCTCAACTCCCATAAGGGCCATGGAAGTTGAGACAAAAGTGATGCCTTTGATTTTGAGGCGAATTTTACTTGCTGAAAGATTCTGTCTCAAACTAATAGCATCAAATAACATTCAAATAATAAATAAAATTGTACCTTATATAGATAGATCCCCAAGAAGACCATTAACAACAGCACACGGTCTACTATGTGGTAATTCTCCAACACTGTCTGATATATTTCTGGAAATAGACAATAATTTTTCTAAAATCAGAAAACAGTTTCCATGGCCATGTTACTCTTTCTCTTATCAGTGTATTTCACATCCAATTAATGTAGTTCAACAGACAATAAACAATAATTCGGAAATGCTTCAATTTTTGGAGGAAAATACAATGTACTATGTTATCTACACTGATGGGAGCAAAACAAGTGATTATGTACATGCTGCTCTATATGATCCACAAGCAAAATTTTCTTCAAGTTTTATTCTGCATGAACCCTGCTCTATATTTACGGCAGAGGCATATGCAGTGTATCAGGCATTAATGCGTATTCACGAAATCAATAACAATAAATGTTTTTTAATAATTTCTGATTCCTTAAGTTTGATAACAGCTTTAACTACCCTCACAGTCAAATACAAGTCTAATTATATCCTTTACTTCATTAAGCAAATAATTCACCAATACCACAGTAAAAATATCCAAATTTTCTTTCTATGGGTGCCTTCCCACAAAGGTATCTCTGGCAATGAAATGGCTGATAAAACTGCATATGAAGGAGTTAATGCTGTTGACGTTAGAAATACAATGAATGTTCCTATGTCCGATTACTTGCAATGTATTGACCAAAATATTCAAAAGTTGTGGTTAGAAATGTGGAAGAAAGATCAAGATACGAAAGGAAAATGGTATGGAAGCATACAAGAAAGCTTACCTGCAAGACCTTGGTATCATCGTATGCCAGATGCTTCTCGAGACTTTATTACTATCATAAATAGACTGCGTTTCGGTCATAATACTACACCGTCACACCTTGCTCGACTCGGCATTATTGCGAATGGAACCTGTTCTCATTGTAATTCAAGTGATGGAACTGTGGAGCATGCAGGGCTGCCAGTCGAACAAACTCATTTTATACCGCTCGGTCACTAAAATTATACAGAATCTAATCTTATTATACAAAGCGACAAAATTGTTAAAAAAGTCTGTAAAAAATACTAAATACGTAAATACGTAATAAGTATTTATTTTTAGTCACTTTGACTTACTTAAAATATGAGAAAACCAAAAAAAGTTTTTTTTATTGTAAAAATTTAAAGTAATGAATCTAGCCTCAAAGAAAAAAATTATAATATGGCGCTGGATTAAAAAGTCACTTTCACGCTTACTTGTAATGCTAACTAATATTACTCGGAAAGCGCTAATTTCGATTGGAGTAATTTTCGATAGAGCGACAAGGGCCTAGTGCCTACACGATTAAGAAACGACCATCTACGATTAAGAAACGTTCGATCTCTCTATATCTCAAATAATCGGTATTTTAACGCACAGAATTTACTTCATGTTTGAATGTTCATTTTTGTATCCAATTATACGAGGCAATCTGCTATACAAACTGGATACATAAGATAACCATATTATACACTTTTTGTATCCAATTATACAATCTGGCAGCCCTGGGAGCATGTTATCTTTGATTGTCAAAAATTTTTGATTGACAGACTAGTGTTGGCCAGTGAACTCAGTGATGTTGAAAATAAGTGTGATTTATTGTCCCGCCCGCCGCCATTAAAACAATTGTTAAAAGACGAACTTACTTATAAGCACATCTACAAATACATAAAGAATACAATTAAAACAATTTAATGGGATGTGCTCATAGACATATTATTACGTATACGAATAAATAAGAGTTGACCTAAAGGTTGTAATTACCAGGTCAAAAAATCCCAAAAAAAAAAAAAACATTTGATCGTCTCTCAGAAGTCACATGTCACTGGTCAGTGGTCACATCGAATTTGACATAATATCACTGAAGTTATCGTATTGATAAAAAAAATAGCAATAACACATGTTTTAGTTTTGAAAATGACTTTCCGTCTTTAAATTACGGTTTAAATTGTATTTCAGCATTGCATATGTTGATATATTTAAACTTTTTACTTTACGAACTTTTCTTCAGTTCTTGATATACAGTAATAATTATGTCAGGGAAAAAATGCAAACATTGTGGGTCTTCTGAAATAGAAGTAGATCCTGCCAGGGGCGATGCTGTTTGTACCAATTGTGGCTCTGTGTTAGAAGACAATATAATTGTTGCTGAAATTGAATTTCAAGAAAATTCACATGGTGGCGCTTCAGCTATTGGTCAGTTTGTATCGGCTGAATCCAAAGGAGGCGCATCAGGTTTTGGCCGAGGTATTTCACCAATTTAAATTTAATTTAATTTACGTATTTCTACAACTTTTAACCATTAAATATTTTTGTACGTATGTAGATCAACCTGAAATATTAGTAAGTAGTAACAAGTGTTACTATATTGTATCCATATTATAATAAAATTTTAACTAAGTGAAATCCTTATATTAAACATTATTAGCGAAATCTTATAAAAATTGACACTATCAATACAGAGGCCAGAGCTTGTCTAATATTTGCATAAATAGAAAGTAACAGGTATTTTTTAAGATTTGAGCTATGACAAAGTTTAATTAAAAATATTAACTTAGTAACAAAATATCTATTATATTTTGTCCTGTCTTTGTTTTCCAGCATTTAATGCAGGTATTGGACAAGAATCTAGAGAAGTGACACTCAGAAAAGCAAGGGATGGCATTACTGCTTTATGTCAACAACTTCGTCTCAACCAGCAGTGCATTGATATATCATGCAATTTTTTCAAAATGGCTCTAATGCGTCACCTTACTATTGGTAGACAATCTTCTTTAACACAAGCTGCTTGTGTATACATGACCTGCAGAACAGAGGGGACTCCTCGTATCCTTTTTTTATTTATTATTTATAGTTAATAAAGGTATTCAGATCTTGTTTCATTTTTGTCCCAATGCTGGGCACAGGCTTATAAAAATATTTGAAATAAAAGGAACACCTGTTCCAAACTAGTATTTACATTGTCAAGATACAAAATAGAAATGGCTTTTTTACTTAAAAAGTTCAAGTTAAAATTATTGTGATGCTACTAATTAAAGTATTTGTAAGAGCAGTAATTTGCTAGATTAAAACTGCATCTATTAAATAACAAATATACATTAATGAAATATCATAATATCCTAAGCAAAAATAATGTAGATCTTTTAATAGATGTAAGCGATGCTTTACAAATATGCTGCTATCAACTTGGTCGTACTTACTTCAAGTTATCAAGAGCTCTATGCATCAACATCCCTCCAAATGGTAAGTGACTGACTATAAATTATTGTGTTAAAAACATTTTGTATTGAAAAACTAAAATTGTGAATTAAAACAAAATGTGCAATATTATATCTATACATAAAATTATGAATCTTATCTGTACATTAAACATTTTTTGGAAACTATTGAAATAGTCATTACTATTGATACGGAAGACAACATTTAATAATTGTTGTCTCTCTGTGACCACATCACATGTTATTTTTACCATGAGACATATTTTGAAGCAATTTAGCATGCGGATAGTTAGTTAGCCAGGTCAATATATAAGATACTTTTCCTGCAGGAAAATAAGTAATTTATTTAAAAGTAGGTTTATTTGTAATTAAATGAAGTGGTAGATTTCTATTATTCATTTTAATAAGAGTAAATGTGTAAAGTGTACAATGTTAAGGATTTGTTTATAAAGGTAAAGTCAAAATGAAACAAAATTGAAGCTATTTAAGTTTATTGCAATGAACTTGGGTAGTAACTATTTCTAATATCCTAGTTCTACAAATTTCTAGAGAGCTTTACAACACCCATATCACATTCTTATGGAACCTTAATTATTTCAACAATATACACAAAATCTTTACATTCAACAAAATAATTTAACATGGGAATGGCTTTAAACTTTATAAATATATTGATTTCTTATAATGACTCAATCAAGTACTACAATTTTTACAATCATACAGAATAATTATAATTATTAGTGTGAAATATACTCAATTGTCAGTCCTCATTTATATTTGTGTTGGCCATTGAAGAATTAATGGTAGGGCCATAGTAGATAAGTTCAGGGATTTGGCCACCCTGTACTCCTGTTCCATTTGTACTTTCTGACGAGCAATGAAATTGGAATGTTACAGTTCCCATATAAACTTCACTTAGTCCTTCTTGTCCAAAGTAACTTAGCTCACTTCCATCCAATATAGCTGAAGCTGTGTAAAAACATTCAGGTTCGATTTGGATTGGATTCTCAAAATATACGTGAAAAGTATTGCTCGAGCCATCTGAGAAGAATTTAGTATTATTTTCTGCCAAAACTCTGCCTAATCTTTTCAACTCAATCTTGACATTGTAGTCGGCTGCACCATTTGATGATCCATATAGGCCAAAACCAACAACAAATATTCTTTTATCTACACAGAATTGTATTGAGTCACATCTTCCTCTGTATCTCCATTGATTACTTCTGTATGCACATGACTGGAATCTGTGGCAAATCTGAAAATTTAGGGAATAATATTTGAATCTAAAAGTGTTTCAATATGTCTTTTAAATATAATTAATGGTTTTCTAATTAAATGATGAAAATCAAAATAGATAAAATGTAAACATTACCTGAGCTTTTAGCCCTGCTCTTGCTTTAACTGGATAAGATAACTGTGGCTTGCTTGAAGCAGTGAAATGCAAAAATATATCTATAGTTTCTTGAGGTGTTAAAATTCCAAGTTGTGCTGCACTGTTGGCAAATTCTTCTAGTGTCATGGTTGGAAATCTAATCAAATATATGGCACTGCCTAGCATGGCTCTCTTGTTATTTGGTGTAGCATCTATTTCCCTTCGCAAACACTCAGCATGTGCCCATGCTAAAGCAGCCTCAAACAAATTTATTTCCTTGCAATTGAGTGTCTCTCTAGCCAATACTGATTCTAAAGTAGAGACATCAATGTCAACAAAACCTTCGGAAGTTAGGGCCATCTCAGCCTACAAGAAGTGCAATTATTTTTAGAAAGTAGGTTTCAAATGAAACTGCAATACAATTTGTTAAAAGTTTATTTACATAATTAAAATTATTGAAAATGTACAAATCTTTTGTGAATTATATTAAATTAAACATTTACATGCTTTATTCTATTACATGCATAATAACACTACTCAAAATGTATTGCAGTCAATCTACATAGTATGTACAGCATCATGATACGTAATACAACTTGGTGTATAATATGTAATGAAATTTCTCATAACTATAAATCAACAGTTTTTTATTAAGATAGTTCTTGATAAAGAAACAAACATTTTATATTTAACTAGATATACAATAATGGACATTTAATGCAAATGAAATGCATTTATTTAATTTATAGATTTATGACTAGAGTACAATTGACACTCTGGAATGTGCTTAGAGAATATTTTGTAACACTTATGCTTTAATTAAATCACAACCAAAAATTGAGTATTACAATATATTTTTTTATTAAATTACTTACAAAAATTATTTAAATTTTCACTTGATAGTTCTTTAATTATGTCTGGGCTTGAAAAATTTTGGCTTGAGGATTCTGATAAATCTACCATTAAACTACTAAAGGATGAAGAATGTTCTAGGCATATGGTTGCCAAATTTTCTGTTGATTCACATACCTGTGCATCTATAACTTCCCAGCATCTCTGCATGAGCTCTGGTTCTTCAAACAATCGAGATTGACTTAATAGCAAACAAGCATTTTTTGCTGTGAGACTAGTTTCCAAATAATTCACACAAGCCCTTGCAAGATGTGGGACTATATATTTCTTTGCAACATACAATGTTGAAAGAACTGTATCAGCTTCCAATTGAATTTCATCACAATATAAATATCTGTAAATAAATGAATGTATTAATATATTTTTATTTATACATAAAGAATTTGTTTGTATCGATTAAAGTTTATTTACTTAAGTAAGGTCAGGAACGCTGATGGTTCAACATCGGGAACTTCAATTTCTTGCTTACACTCCGCTAAGCCTCCATAAAACATTGCATAAAAGACTGAACTGCCAGTAGCCAAAACATATTTATGAGCAGGTATAACTTGTGTGTGTCCTAAAAATAAAAACCATTTTAACAAATGTGTTAATTCCTTAATATAAATTGTATTTGCTGAATATAATTTACCAGGTCCTCCAACTATAAATGTGATATCAGCCATTAATTGATTGTTGAACATAGCTGCATTCCTTTCTCTAACCGTAGGTTTTGTAGCTTGCCAGTTAGGGTCTAAGGTCAAAGTTCCTGGAGGAGGCGCGGGTGATATCGTAGGTGATGATGTAGAACTTGTCGATCCGCATGGCGAAGGTGGGCCGCTGTAGCATTGAGATACTTGTGTTCCTGTCTCACGTTGAGAAATTGTGTGTGGAGGCGAAAGCGATAAACCACCGCCATTGTTTATATTCTCAGCTAAAATAAAAACAGTAAACTTGAAAATATGAATAAACATACAGTTCCAATCTTTAGTATATAATTTAAGAAAACAGTTTAGTATATATATAATATATATCTTATTCCCTTGGTAATATTTCTATTTTTAATTTGTTTATAAAAAATAGCCTCGGAGTCAATCAATATTTACAAATTCCAAAGCTCACCATTCATCCAGGTGTTTGTTTGAGCGACAGATATGCTGTCTCTATTTTCCGTTAACCTTTTTGTGGGTTTAGAAACGATTCTTGAACATAAATTAGACATTTTGCACGTTTACCCACAATTTAAAATTACAACGAAAACATCACTTCTTTTCTAAAAATTCTAAATACTGCGCAGCCATCTTGTATCTGATGAGAGGCAAGACGCGATTGGCGGGGCAGGGGTAGGGGCCGGGGAAATCGTACATCGTGCGGAAAGCGAATTGTAAATGTCATTTGCGTTCTAAAACAGCACGCTTTTAGGACTGCCAGTTAATAAGCACTAAAAAAACTACTAAAGATGTTAATATTTACGTAATTATATTATGTATTTGTATCGTTATATTTTATGTTTTTATCAACTTACTATTATTAGGACTTGGGCCACCGAGCTTGGCCTTTTTTTATACGAAATTCATGTTTTTGTCAAGAGTTAAATGGTTGTTTTCGTTACGGTATCTAGATTCTAGACTTATTCGACGTACGCGAAATAAATATACATAAATTACTTTTTATAGAATTGCTTATTTAATTTTATATTGATTGATTGAAAGTGAAAAAAGTAAATGGAATTATATGACTTTGCCAAACAATTTTATAATTGTTCACTGATTAAAAATATAAGTTCACTGTATTTTAGTGTAGTCTTACTCGTATGTTTGTTTAAATTATGTTATCCTAAGACGACTCGTCGGATGTTGATGGTATTATTTATTTAGTTCAAATATAAAACATAAGTAAATTAAACTTCATTCGAATACCAAATATGCAAAGTCTTATTTACCTTGAATCAATGGCCTTGAGCGTTGCACAGTATTGACTTGTCGTCTTCGAGCCTGCTGTGCCGGTTCTTGGCAGTTAGGTTCAGCAAAACGTCCATCCTCGTCGATGAGGCTTTCGAAAAAATCAACGCTGCTATTCATCGATGACCGGATGTGAGTCGCATACCAAAACACACTATAACAATAAATATTACGTACTATGTAATATGTATTAACAACTAAACTAACAGCTATAAAAGAAAAGAAAGTAACAAACATATTGTTGAGAAACATAGCATAAATAAAATAATAATATCTTCTTAACAGATTTTGGCTATGACGACTATAATTATAATCTGAATAAATCTAGCGCGGGACATATGAAATGTAGAGCACAAATTTGTATACAGACATATGTACTCCCTGTATTTTAACTCTAATATTTCGATGGAGATAAGTGCTTAACGTGTTCGCAGATTTAGTACCGAAAAAACACCGCCATCTTTGCAGCTCCACACTGTTACTCACTATTTTGTGATAGAAATACTTTAAGTAGGTACTAAAGTTTGGCCTGACTTGGAATTAAAACCCACCTCTATATCTCACCTGATAAACAAAGTGGTAGAAGTATTTATATTTCATACTCATTAGATATTCTTACCTTTTGTTAAATTCATGCTATTGACGTTTTTACCCTAGTCCTCCGTTCCGTTCCGAAAATTAATTTCGATATTGTTTTTCTTAATACCTACTTTAAATGTGTATACCTACTTTATAAGGTTAGGTAGCTAACTAAAGGTAAACATATTATAAAACAGGTTCTTTTAAATGTCGTTGTTTCTCGATTTAAATTTTTTTGTGATCATAAAATGTTAAACTAAATTTTAATACTATAAATTTTAATAATTATATTCTTGCATAATAAGCTTCGAAATGAAATCAGTAGGTCCAACAAAATTTCTTATTTATCTACAGATTTGTCATAACACATTGGAATTCACCTCAAGGGAGTGTGTACACTCGAATACGATAAATCTGCAAGTATTAGCAGAAAATACTTCTTGGATAGGTGGAATACTTGTGTATCGATATTTAATCTAGAGTTCCAATAATTGAGAGATGCAAGTTTTATTAATTATATTATAGCATGGACTGATTGTCACTTCAAATCAGTTTACACTTGATTCAATCTATACTGGTAAATAAAGTTGAAGTATTTGTTTGTAATGTCGAAAAAATAGAGAAATGAGCTACAAGATCGATGTACCAGCACATGTACTAGATACTCGAGCAGCAAATCAATAAGCAGGTTTCAAAACTTTACGTAGAAGAAGATATTTTTTCTTCTTTAGGTACTCATTGAATATGAAAATAAAATCGATATTGAAAGCTTGCATTGTGTGAAACAAAAGCAAATAAATTAAAAGTCAACGAAATAAAACTAAGTACGTTATACAAATTTTTAATAAGAAAAACTGTGAACGTGACATAATATGAATTTAAAGTAACTATGTATGTAGAGTTTTCCTGAAATAAATACAGAAACGAACCTCATTAGTTATTACGCTTCAAACTCTCAGAACAAACTCTCAGGAGCATTTCCCCTGGTCTAAGAGGTTCTACGGATATCGAGATTCTACTTTATAACACGAACACCATAATAATATGGTAATTAAATATGATCAACAAAATAATAGGTCCTTATCGTTATTGTTTAATACTATAAGGTTTTTATTCTTAAACATGTTTAATTACATCTTACATAAAATGTACTTGATAATAATATTATAAATTGTAACCAACAATTTTACTAAAATAATGATAATAGGTACTCTACTGATTCATTCATTCATTATGTAGGTACTGTAGTGGTTTAAATAATAAATACATATAATACACGTAGCAAGGCTCGCAGATAGTATAAAATATGTACATTTATTGTACACTAGCATTTTCCTAGTATCCTAAATTCTGTCCCGGATAGCCAGCTATCATCATACCAAATTTCATCAAAATCTGTCCAGTGGTTTTTTCGTGTTGCGATCACAGACAGACAGACAGGCGAAAATTCTAAAAACTATAGATTCGGCCTCTGTATTTATAATGATCACTATTCATATAAGAATTTCCAAAAATATTCAATGTACAGATTCGTTTAAGTTAGAATTTTATTATATGTATAGAAGAGTTCGCCCGTCTTGCATGCAGTGATTTTTAATTAAAACTGATATCTCGTAAGGTATTTATTGAAATCAAATGATGTCAAAAGCGATTTTGTTTAAAATTAAATACTTGTGATGAATAACTTATCTATTTGGATAAGGATTAATATCATGTTTATTTAACACCTTCGCAAGTAAGGCACTATCTTAAAACAACATAGGCTATCGCGAACTTTTTTTTCGAACTTTTAAAGGGGAACAATTCCGTCATACATGATTTTTGCATAACTTTAACCGTTTACGCAGCGTACGCAACGGAAGCTCTCAAAAGGAATATATATATATATATATATATATATATATATATATATATATATATATATATATATATATATATATATATATATATATATATATATATATATATATATATATATATATATATATATATATATATATATATATATATATATATATATATATTGTTAGAGGAATAGTAAGGAGACGTCATCGTGGAAGGGATGACAAGTAGTAGTGGTATCGGTAAGTCGATATAAGCCTGTGCGCGCTTCATTCGGCACGAATTCTGTGCAGTGTCAAGTAGTATAAGGGGAACCTCTGTCCTCGTAAAAAGTCAACTTGCCTATTTTTGTAATTTAGAATAATATTTCTTTAAATTATTAGATGTTAGAATTCTTTTATTTTTGTAAATTGATTTTGTTTTTTATTTCAATTTCACTTCTGGTTCCTAAAATCAGAAGTGGGATTCGAAAATTTCACGTGACCTAATTCGCTTTGCATTCCTGAAATACGGCAGTTTGACTATTCAAATTACTTAACGGTTTTATTTTTCTTTTTCTTGTTGCGTTTGAAAAAGTAAACTTATTCCATGTTCCTTGCTGTTACGTAGGTATTGTGTAGCCTGCGTGACTGTATGGTAAAGTATATGACACTAAAGCCCTGGTGAGCACGTTCTAATTTTTGCTTACTACCTACAGTGATTTTGAGTATAATTGTGAGTGATCTTAAATAAATTTGTGAATTCAAATTTAGAACCTCTTATGGTCTATTTTGCTATTTAGCTATACAAGTCTACCTACCCACATAAAGATTTTTTTTTATTATTGTGCTTAGTTTATTCTTATTTTTCGTAATTTACTGTTACCTACATCAAAGAAATGCTCTTTTTTTGGCTACTAAAATAGAATATTTGGGACGGACTATCAGCCAGGGTCAGGTGCAGCCGAGCGAACAGAAGGTCCAAGCCTTAGTTGAGGTTCCCATCCCAAAGACCGTTAAGGAGCGGGCACAAGCGACTGGCAAGCTCGACTCGGGCATGCGCGGGCCATATCGTGTGGTCAAGGCGCTTCCCCACGGTCGCTACGAGCTACAACTGCTGGCAGGCTCGTACGGAAAGGCGACTCAGGCTGCGGCAGAGTTTATGGTGCCATGGCGAGGGGAGTGGTCTCCTGATACGTGTGCTGCCTTCTTTGAGGGCGTGTTTATGTGGTACTTGTGTGGACAAGCTAACGTTGTGCTACTGTCACACAGTACAGTACAGTAGTGAAGACCGCATGGTATGCTAACGTCGTGCCTATGCCATGTGGTCGATTTAAAAGTGGTACGCTAACGTGGCGCCTCTGCCATTCGTGCGAGCCTCATGGTACGCTAACGTCGTGCCTATGCCATGCAGGTGAGCTGATGTAAGGAATAAGCTAACGTCGTGCCTATGTTTCTTACGGTCAGAGATAGGTAATGTCGTGCTTCCTCTCTGGTATTTGTTATTGTGATAAACTATGGATCGATGTATCCCCGGTAATTACTGACGTCTCGATCAGATATGTTTTATGTTCTCAAGTGCAGACGATGATGACAATATGGAGTCTACGCTTGTGCAATCTGCCAGGAGCAACAATGTGCCTCGCGAGCCTACTACGGAGCCTGTGCCCTCCTGCTCAGTGGGCATCCAGCAGCATGAGACGCAGGAGTACGAGGACGTCCTCCAGTCAGGAGAGGCCGTGTTAGAGGAATAGTATTCGGCACGAATTCTGTGCAGTGTCAAGTAGTATAAGGGGAACCTCTGTCCGTGTAAAAAGTCAACTTGCCTATTTTTGTAATTTAGAATAATATTTCTTTAAATTATTAGATGTTAGAATTCTTTTATTTTTGTAAATTGATTTTGTTTTTTATTTCAATTTCACTTCTGGTTCCTAAAAATATATATATATATATATATATATATATATATATATATATATATATATATATATATATATATATATATATATATATATATATATATATATATATATATCCTCGATAAACGGAATATCCAACAAAAAAGATTTTTTTAAACCGAACCAGTAGTTCCTGATATTAGCGCGTTCAAACAAACAAACAAACTCTTCAGCTTTATAAATTGTATATACATAAATATGTATACATATACGCATATTATGTCGTCTTCGACTGCATCATAGGTACTGTGTATGTTTATTATTAACTTGTTCTCTTCTTTTTAAGTCAGGACTGAAGTCTCTAGTATACTATAAAATCTGATTAGGATCTTTAGTGTAGTAGCCTAGTAGGTATATACCTAATCAGATAATTAATTTTAAAGTCCGTGCCAGCTGAAACGATGGACCTATAATATTATTGTAGAGTATAATTAAAGTTTTTATCCTGTTCATTATTTAGGTACTTGTAGCTTTTATAAATTCGTATCGTAAAACATTGTCGGCTGTCATCATACATATGAACACGTCGAACACATCATGACCCTCATTTGGGTTTCGCTTCAATTAGGTAAACAGGGCTCATTGAGCGAAAACTCTTATCTATTAACTCTACTTCGTGAACGTGGATAATTCAGCTCAGTCGAGAACAATAGACAGAAAAAAAAAATAAATAATATACTAGAAATGTGTGGATATGTGAAAAATAAATGCATCTCTTCCGTCTAAGAGATGCATTTAGACAGCAAATTAATATAGTTATATAAGATGGTCAATATGATACAAAATGATGAAGAGAAGTATTAATGGGCCTATCTTAAAAAACCGAAAACTTTTTCATATGAAAAAAAATAATAATAACCGAAGTTCAGTTCGCGTCCGTGTTTGTTTGTCCGTTTCATTCATCTAAACACAGATACGTAATGGAGCGGACTGTGGTCAAAACACTTGATGACTTGATTGACATTACGAGATTTTTGAAGTATTTTAGATCAATATTGTATTAATCCTTTTTTACACGCTTTTTATTAGCTTCACCTGTATGTTTGTATGTTTGTATGTTTGTAACCGACTTCTTTGGGCGCGATTTTGACCCACTTCAAACGGCCACATTTCGTTCAAACTTTGTAGATTTATCGAGGACCGATGACAATACACTAATTTGATATATAAACCAAACTCAAAAGTAGAAAATAAATAATAGTTTAAAAAACAAATTTACAAACAGCTCCCTCTAGTATTGTATATAGATTACATATTGTGTTCAATAGATGGCGCTTTTTAGAAACTAAAAAGCAAAAAATAAATAATAGTTTAAAAAAACCAAAAAACACGTTTTTTATAGAAAACCGAACTAAAAAATAGAAAATAAATTTTAAAAATTATTTGATTTTAAAAAAAGCGTGGGGTGCTTTTTAAGATATGTATTATCAAAATGATAATCACTCTACTCATATCTGTCAATAAAATATTTATAACTATTGACACCATGCACCCCACGCTTTTTTTAAAATCAAATAATTTTTAAAATTTATTTTCTATTTTTAAGTTCGGTTTCCTATAAAAAGCGTGTTTTTTGGTTTTTTTAAACTATTATTTATTTTTTTAGTTGGGAAATGCATTAACGCATACCACCTGTAGAAAACAGTATTAAAGTTACGTTGGTTTTAAGTCAGTTCACTATGCTAAGTACTTTTACCGATAAATATTATATATGAAAAGTATTTTTTTGTATGTCTATCACACAGCATTTTGCATAAAAAAAGCAAGACAGTAAAAACAGTTGGTAGGTAAAGCAGAAATAGTAAAGTCGACTAGGTAATTTAATCGCTAAGTTTTTTTCATTATAACCAGTAAACATAATATAACTAGCCTAATATAAAATATGATTAATAAAAAATTGCTATTAGCGTTGCGTAATAAACTGGTATTTAGAAAGCTAAACTTTAATTTCTTAAAAGTAAAGAATCGTGTATCTAAAGGATCTGGTATTTTTATTTTGATACTAGCTAACCCGACTCGTTTCGCTGGGCGTAAGTTAAAATAATATTAACGGTTTTTCTAATTTTCTAATGAAATAAAAGTACCCTAAGTTACTCCTTATAAAATTAGCTATATGCGAGTCAAAGTCCTGTTAAAATCGATCCAGCCGTTCCAGACAAAAATTAAAAAAAAGATTTTTTGATGTTAGTAACATGAGTATATACTTTCATATGCATTTAGTGAAAAGCTGTTAGTTGGAAATTAAAAACAGACACATCAATTGTATTTATACATGTATGTATATATATATATATATATATATATATATATATATATATATATATATATATATATATATATATATATATATATATATATATATATATATATATATATATATATATATGCAAGTATGGGTAGGTTGATAGGTATTGTATTATAATCGTGTAGTATAATTATTGTTGTAGTCTATCATACTCAAGTGAAGATGGCTCTATGTCACAGTTAAGATGTATATACCCTTAAAGTTAAAATAAACAATTCAAGAAACAAACCGGTAAATAAAGAACAATAAATCTGCTTTTGCAAAAATCCAGCGTAAAAATATTTTCCCCGCTATAAATGGTAATAATCTTCTTCGGGTTGCTCTTCCCTTCATTTCATATTTTCTAATTCTTGAAACATATTTATCACAAACATTTAAATCACAACACAATAACAAGAAGACTAGATGAAAACACTGACTAGTGATTAATGTTGACGGCGCTATCGTACAATGCTCACGCGCATATTTTCTCGACTGACTGTGCTTTAGAATGCGCGCTCCGACTGTGTAAGAACGGCGCTTGCGCAAGGTCGGTTAGGGCACCGTCTGTCTCCGGCCGAAGTAAGTGGATCGAGAAAGTGTGTGATGACATTTTCTTATCACTATTCCATAATATATTATAACTTTTGTAATGACTTTTACATTTGCTTAACACAACGAAAAGGTTAACCAAGATTTCGTTCAGGGGCAAGTAATGTATCGTATCGCTAAATTGATATAAAATATTACAAAATTACATATTTGATAGCGTTTTTATAAAGAGGTTAAAGTTAAGATAAGAAAATAGAAAGCTTACTATATATAAACATATTCTTAGATCATGAATAGTCGAGGAGTCCAACATCAAACGTCGATAAGGTTTCATATGAGAAATCTATCACAGAAGTCTACATTTGTCTACATTATGATTATATTATATATTACGATTTTTATAAAGATCGTGACCAATTGTAAAAATATTTAAATTATGTACGAAGGTACATAATTTAATGTTGTTGCGGACAATCTTTGTTAATTCAATGTAGATAAATGCCACAAATGTTTAGCGCGGAAAATAATGGTTGGATTCTAGATATATATAGGCTTTCTAAATCTGATAAGGTTCATAGGAAATTCAGCAAGTTTATTCTGTTAAAAACAGTTGCTATCGCTGCATGCGCAGAGGCTGACTTAAGACTAAAGGTGCGACCGCACTAGGCGTAACTACACTGCACTGCAGCGACGCGACACGGTACTGCAAAAACAGGTATACCGCACTAGAGCGGCACTACGCGACAAATTTTGCTTTTCAGTAGTTCGGCAACCTTTGAGCACGATGGATGAAACTAACATTTTTACTGGTATTTTTCATTCAACGTCATTTTTGAGATCATAATATTAAATCTTTGGATATTGGCCAACAAGTAAAACTAAAAATCGTTCTTCGTATAGAGCCATTTTTATAAGCAACCTTTCGTTTTACGCATTAAATATGCTATGACATTTATTAGTGAATTCCTTGAACCTGGTGGCTGAAAAAATATTATGACTATTTTTTATAAACCAATCGTTTGGTCTTCAAAAATTATTATTTGTTCGATAAATGTTTCTTTTTAAAAAATAAAAATAATTTTTTTACAAGTTAGCGTATTATGTCTTATATGTAATGTTTTTTATTCGATAGATTATTTTTTATACTGTTCGATCAATCAAATTGTTTGTTCAACTGTATTTATATTTTTATTTAGATGTAATGTTATGAAATGAAATTAATTAGAAAAAAAATTAAATACGTTAAATATCCCACCATATTTTTTACATTTTATTATTAAAAAGGTTCAAGGAACTTGATTGGCGTGCAGTGTCGCGTCGCTTGCTATACCGCACTAGCGGCAGCGGAACTACACGACGCAGCACGCCGCGGCATTTTTGGCGAGTTGGTCAACTTTGCCGTGCAGTGCCGTGTCGCGTAGTGCTGCTGCCGCGTAGTGCGGTATGCCTCATACTATTTCATACAAAGAATATTTTGCAGTGCCGTGTCGCGTCGCTGCAGTGCAGTGTAGGTACGCCTAGTGCGGTCTCACCTTTAGCGCGCTAACTTCTATTTACTCTAAGTCATATTTAACAGCTGGAAGCCCCAATTTGCGGCCATATTTAAATAGGCAGAGCTATTCCATATTGTATAAAAATAAATTAGCTTTAATGTGACATATAACTTTAGAATATTCGTTATGAACGCATAAACTTAACAAAAGTCTTACTTTTTCACGTCTGGCTACTCAGGGTTGCGGCCAAGTTCGCAACGGCAACCATCACTTTTAAAGTTCTCTAGATATATTTCTGTGAAATGAAGTATAGTTTATTGAAATACTTAATCAAGGATTTTTTCTCCAAAAGACAACTAATATTATTTAAAATTAAAACTACTAGCGGCCAAATTTAAAATGGCAACCTGGTCAAACCATGTTCTCCTATTTATAATAATTTATAAAAATAGATTTCAATTAAATACGCGATGAACGTACCTAGTAATCGTGCGGTGGGATTCTAATTTACTTGTAATTTATAAAGTTTCACGTTTTTCCTTTTACTTCTTCTTTATCACTTTCTTCGTATATTCGTAATCGTAGTGAATGTGGATAAAGAAATCAAGTTTTATATCTATCAGAGTCATTAAGTCGTTTAGAGGGAAGTTATTTTAAATTATTTTAACTAAAATGAAAAATTTAAACCGATTTTAATGTAACTTTCACTAACTTTCGCGAATAGAAATGATGTGCAGAATTACCTTCGGCTACTTAATCTAATTACGATTAAAAGGCGACTTTGAACTTACGTTTAGACAATTCGAGAGAAAGTAACGCATAAATGCTAGTATTTTTTTTTTTAATTTATGGCTATCATATTATAATCATTGATGTCATAGACATTTTTAACGAAAAAACTTCAGATTGCTAACGTTGCAGCGATTATTTGAATCGATCATACAATGTGAGTGACGGTCGAACGGACGCACTTAAAACTATTTTGTATGCGTGGTGCGTAGTCGTGCGTAACGAGGAATGGTTATGCAGAGTCTGTGACGGCTCGAGTCTAATATTGATTGTTTATATTATACAAATTACCTCAGTATAGCATCAGCGGCTTCCTATTTAATTAAAATAGACAACCTGTAGACAGTACAATACACTTTCTAGTTTCTAAACAACACGTTGAACAGATATATTTTCTATTAATCTTTTTATATTTAAATGAAGTGTTACTAAATTCCTAAATTGTCTGTTGTAGGTACTTAATGCTTTATTGTTGTATTGTGTTTCCTTAGTTTTTTTGTAAGTATATTAGCTTGTTGTTTTGATTATTTATAGGTACCTACCTATATCTTTTAAAAACTGTTTCTTGAAATGTACCTACCTAAAATTTATTTACTTAGTCACAATGCATAAATGACCAAGCTGTGTTCTCTTGTAATTGCAGGAGCTCATAAGATATAATACCTAGTTAGGGAGCCCAAGAGCGAAATTTTGGATTTGCTCGAGAGTGTCAGATTAATATAAGGTAGGATACCTTAGATATTGATAAGTACCCCCCAACCAGTATCAGTCTTCAATATAGGGGTACCCCCCTATATTAGACGTACCCGTCAATTATGTAAAAAAATTGATCATCTGAAATACACGAGCACGTCTGACTAAGATAAAGGGGGTTAATTACTAACTAAAATATAATGTCAAAATTTGTTAATCTGACGATTTAAGCTTAACCTAAAGGAGTGGGAGGGTAACAAAGTTGTAAATAAAACGATGCCTTGACTTACCGAGCGCAGTTGATTTTTTTTTTATATTGTCTAAGGGTAATGATACCAGAATTACAAAAAATATATAGTTATTTGAATTTGAATGATAAGAAATATTTTCTGTGTCAAAGATCTATCTCTTAAAAAGTTTTATTGGTCATTCCTCATGACAAAAAAATAATAATTAAGTTGTCAGATTACCTATACCCTTCAAAATATTCGTCAGATCTTTAGTTAATATGGGACATCATGATGAACCTTCAGTATACTAATCTGACGTGCTCGAGTATGTCAAGATGTCGTTTTTTTTACTTTTTTAACATTTCATTGCAAGCTTGCGTCACCTCCGAATCGTCAGTTTAAGAAATAGAAGCGTCTGTAGGGTTCAATTAACACCCCCTTTACAAATCTGATGCGTTCGAGTAAATTCATTTTTTTTATAATTTTCACCCCTCCCGCGTGGCTACCCACACCTCGGAAATCGGCAGATTAATATTTAATATATATTTCATATCAGAGACATTTTGGAGTTTGAATAATATCAATATCTGACACGCTTGAGTATGTCCATGTCATTGTTTTTTTTTACAATTTTTAAAGTATGTATACGCTTTTCCCACCGCTGAAAGGGGAAATATTATAGAAAAATTTATTCTTCCAATTACCTATCTACAATATCTTATAGGTTTCCGCGACGTTCGAGTAAATCCACATTCAGCATCATGGGCTCCCCTACCATAACTAATATAAAATATGATTGTGTATCTTTTGTTGGAGACTCTTATAAAAATAAAATAAAAAATAAAATATCCATGACGATTTGTTATGAGTCTATATATTTTTTATAATTGCGTTCTTCAAGATGATCATCTATAGCAAATTATAAGCGTGTTCAACTTATGGTATACCATTTTACTCACAAATTATACCTACGTTTATCCACAAATATCTCACATAAAGGAATTAGGAAATAGTATCTAAATGACTGAGCTGAACCTTCGGCGGAGGCTTGTTATTATCTATAGACGGCAGTGCAGTGTAAGCACCATACAATTTTACGAGATGGTACTGTAGTCCTATGGATATTGCCAGCATGGGAGTTAATAGAAATGTGAAAACCTCTAGTAATTTATCATATATATTTTTTGTTTTTTTTTTTTTAATTCTTAACCTTATCTAAACACCAAATTTAACCTAAATCCACGATCCAAGCAGTTTCATAAGGATACGAAATAAAAATATGTTCATCAATAAATTAATCATTGATTAATCAGTTCATGTTATAACTTATAAGATGCACTCAAAAGAAATTCAGTACTAAACAATAAGTTGGTACATATTCGAGGAATTCGCTCGACTTTGTTATAAATAATAAATAATTTTAATATTTATAATATATCCCTGCCCTTCGGTCGTATTAATTCAGGTATTGCATACATCATGATCATTATTATTAATAATAATTGATTTGTATCATTTCGTGCAGTGTTTCAACCTTGTAATTACTGATTATTACAAAATACATATCTCGCAGATAAGACTGCAGTTATTTCATTCAGGTCACGCTAAAAATATTATGTAGTTAAATTTGTAATCAGATGTATACATGTATATATAAGATATTAATATAAAATTACGGCATTGTCGGGTATACGTTACATACAATATATGTATCGTTATAGTTTATGCCCTGCTGATTGGATATAATGGACCATGACCATTCACGCATAAAGATTACAGCAGATTTTCTGTGGGGAAATTCTCTACAAAATATTTGCAAAAAGCATTCTTAATTACTAAAATTCCCGAATAAAATTAAACCGATCCACTTAAAAATCGGCAATGCGTACCAGTCGAATTTCGTAGACAGACCATTTAAAATATGTAGGTAACCGCCAGATCATTACCTGATACCGAATTTGTTTTATTGTGCGCACTAACAATTAAAGTAGGTACATCTTAAGAACTCTATTATAATATATTTTCTGTGCATAGTCCTTAGACTCTTTAATTGCCATGGAGGGGAAAGTGAAATTATCAAGGTTGATTATTTTCAAGTCAACTTGTTTTAATCGATTTGTTCGCTTTTCAGTTTTCACGCAGTCGGGTTTTTTATTATTGAATATTTTTTTTTCTTTTGAGGACTCTAGTTATTACCTAAATCCTAATAACCATAATCGTAGAGATTTATAAGAATAGGTAATATGAAATTAAATAAAGTTTCGTTGGCGTAGGCAGGTATAACAAAAAACATCACAAAAATAAAGTAGTATTTTTGTCGATTTCAAAGTGGTAATATAAGTAGGTACATAATATAGTACAAGATCGCTAAAAATATATTTTTTTTAAATCAAGACGTTATATAAAATCATATAAATTAAATTAAATAAATTGTAACTTACGATGTTTTGAAAACGGCCATTGCTATAAAAATCTCCATGTTGATGACTATGTCTGGTTGGACATCTCAATTGAGTTCACTCTCTTTTAGCATTGGTTAAAGTAAATGATAAATATTAGATACTAAGTTTTCGATTATCCCGCAAAAGAAACCGAGATTAAACTAAGTCTGTAACAGCGTCTAGCCTATAGTTGAAAGAATAACAATGTACGGCTCGTACTTGTGAAATCAGTGCGGTATAATAATTATATCCATTCAACGACTGTTCGAGTCCCTGACACAATGTTCGGAGTGTCAATAATACTTAGGAATTCTTTGTATTTATTGTAATTTACTTAAGTGTCCAATCACCAATGTCCATACATGCCCTTTACAATAATCAATCAAGTCATGTCTAGCTGGATTATTCGTTTTAGCGTACCTGCCTATTTTTTACATTTAAGTTTAACATAATATTATGTATGTTTAATTAAATAATTCGTATGACTTGTTTTTGGGTGTTCTATTTAAAAATGATTTAAACTAAATTATCCAAGTATTTATTTTTCGAATAAATTTATATCAAAATATGATTTTTCATTTATTTGAAACGAGAATATAGGTACCCACGGCCACGTACGAATAACTTTTATCAAAATATTTATTAATATAATATTATTATAGTAATTTCACCCAATAATAATAAAAAACACACCAGTGTACATAACTACATACTACTGTTACAGGTACTATGTACCTAATATATCTTTATGAACAACTGTTAACATATTATGATTATGTGAGAAGTAGGTTAATGTTAAGAAATCATGTGTCAATAGGCATTAAAATTTTATGAATGCTACGTACCTAGGTACGTATCGACTTATTTGTATTTAAATTTTAAGTACTACCTTGTAACTATGTATATATTAGGAGTACTTAAGTGTGTGTATGTTTTGACATATTTGGTCAATTATAACGAATGGAAATGAAAATTTTCTTTGATGGCACGGCGATAGTTCGATATATATAAAATAACTAAGACCCTACTAGAATTAATATCCGTAGTAGAAATCAGGTGGTTATGTGAGGCTTACCGGCAAGCCAGTACTACCCACAAAAACCCAAGCACTCATCATTTGTCCGATCCTACACGCCCTCCACATATTTATATTGTTATTGTAATTTATAGAAATATTTTCGCATTCGCATATTACCTATTTTTACGCAATTTTCAGGCAAATTTTAAAAAGTGGCAACACTTAAGTGACTCACACATTGTTAAAAAATAGCTTCATTTTTTATTCTAAGTGCGTTATCTACCTTTTTTTACTTGATCTTGAGTTGAAATTGGACAATACTTTTTACTACATGTACCTACTTACATATTTTGTGCTTCAAGGGGTTTAAAAATGAGCTTCGAAATACAAACAGCGTTTCAGCGTCGGTATGTAGGTATAGTAATTTAAATTTAATACTCAATTTTGAAAAAAATCGTAACTTTCCATCTAACAGTAAATTACGAGTAGGTAGGTAGGTATATTCCTCATAAAAAATTTAGGTGCGTTTACCGTTTCCCAAATACCACGGGTCAAGACCTGGCGTCGAAAGTAATACGTATCTCATTTTGCGGTCACGACTCCTTTGTTTCAATAACATTGCGCAAACATAAAACTTGTTCCGAACTTTTAACATGACTACTGACGACGTCACATTATATACTTACTAGCTGTGCCCGCGACTTCGTTCGCGTGGATGTCGGAACTTACAATGTATTTTTTAGTGCGAAGCGCTGTTGGAGGATACCGATACAAATCATTTTTTTTTATTTATGCCCTGAGCTTTATTAATCGTCATGGCATAACAGAGACTGACTGGGAATTGCACTCGTTTGAAAGAGAAAGGAAGTTGTTGGGAATTATAGGTATTTTAGGAATAAAAACAATATCACCGGCGCCGCAACCGGTTAATATTTCAGTATTAACTCAATATTTTTAAATTAATTGCCGCTGCTTGGTCATTGCGGGGAGTCAAAATAGCTTGCTGATATAGCCAAGAACCGGCTTGATTTCCCATGTTTGTGGAATCTCCGTACACAGAAGAATTAGCTCCTGTTATGATGTAACGCAAGAACAGAGATTATCAATCAAATTAACATTTCCGTCTTCTTGTACGGGGTATGTGCCATCGCCTATTTGTAACAATAAATTGGAAAACTCCTGTGCATTTTCGCAGCCTCCTAACTGTGCACTAAAAACTTAATGTTACTTCAATTTACGCACATATTGTTGTGTATAAAAGTTACGTGAAGTTGTGAGACCAAATGCACATAACCTTAATTTTACTACTGGAATTTCTCTATTTTTTTATTTTAAACTCAAATATCTTTTGATAGACTGAACCGATTGCAATGAAACAAAAACTAAATATTACTTCAAGTTACATTCAATCGTTGTGTATAAAAGTTATCTACATTGCTTTCGTACATTTTACGTGATGCCCGGATAAATAAACAGACAAACCGACAAACCGACAAACAGACAAACAGACAAAAATTCTAAAAATGCTGGAAATGGGTTCTATTGGTTGTCCTTTAACACCCTGGCTATTTTTTTTGTAATTTTTTTTGATGTACAAAAACGACTTTTCTACAGTTTTATTATATGTATAGATATATAATTTCGCTTTAAAAATTTATAAATTATTGTAGGTATTTAAATTTTAATTATATAACGATTTCACTTCTCCTTAATATAAGTGCTGTAGAATGACTTAAGACATTTAATGCAATTGAATACATCTTTGCGACATGTGAATTACAATAATCAAAACATATTGTACTAGCGGAACCCGCGGCTTCGCTCGCGCTAAATCTAGGAATGAACCCAAGCGAAGCGAGGGTGAGTCGCTAGTACAAAATATTTAACAGGGGCTGCAGTGTATAATTAAACACATTTTATTTATTTAAAATTTAATTATATATAATGTTACAGCGTATACCTACTCATTATATATGCCTCAGATTGTATTCATAATAATAAGATAACAAAACTTGGTTATGCTTTAACTCTTCTTTATCCACCAAAAATATTTAATAAATATTCAAATAATAATAAGTATTGTGTATCAGTGGCGAAGAATGAAATTTTAGCAAGGGGCCTACAGTTTAACCCACAGTTTTATAAAACAATTCACAAAAATAAAGAACGTAATCGTGATAATTTTTTCTTTTCATATTAATTTTTTAAATATATATATGTATATATATATATATATATATATATATATACATATATATATATATATATATATATATATATATATATATATGTACATATATATATATATATATATATATATATATATATATATATATATATATATATATATATATATATATATATATATATATATATATATATATATATATATATATATATATATATATATATATATATATATATATATATATATATATATATATATATATATATATATATAAATAATATACATAAAATATTATAGCAAAATACAATTAACACTTACTCAAATTGAATAATAAAAATATTATTATTTTTAATAGTATATTTTACAAACGAAGTACGTTTTAAAAGGATTTTTATATATAAAATACCGCCATCTGCTAACATCTGTTTGAACGACTTCATCTTACTGAAGAGATTGATTTATTATTTATTTATCAAGTGAACTACTAAATTAAACGTAAAATATGTAGATAGGGGGGTTTATTTATTATATTTCAAATTATATTGGTTGTTAAATTACCTAACGCTTTTAAAATAACTTAAGTATAATTTCACTTGAAACACAAATTAAAGGAATAATAAACATGAAAAACAAACTGAATTATTACATTATTAATTATTACATAAAATGTATTAAGTTAAATTCTAAATATTTTTATTAAAATATGTGACCTGCACTTTATTAGTTTATTAAAAGTTACGTAAAATGTAAGAAATGTAACCTTCTGGCAACACAGGTGTCATCCGATGTCAGTGTCCAGTGACGTTTCGCTTGAGTGGCCAATATGGCGACTGCGATTTGTCTGTTAACACCATTAGAATTAAACGAAATACTCGACAATCCGAATTTTGCGGATATATGTTGTCGACTCGAAATGTTTATTTTTTCATGTTTTATTAATCAGCTAAGGTTTCGATCGAGTCTACCGTACCCCTTCACGGAATTATTAATATAGATGCATAGTAAATCATCATCAATCACTCTACCTAGCTGAATAAGTGAGTGACCACTGACCTGACCTGACTGTACTGTACCAGTGGTTATACATAGTTGCTAATGATAATCTACAAATATATAAATATGTAAATTATTTCTTTTAAATCTGGAGAAAACAACTCCCAAGCTGCTATAATATATTATATTTTTTCTTTCGATTTTAATTTTCCTAAATTGTTATTTTATAAGAAATTTTCTACATAAAAGCGGGACATCCTGGCACAGATAATTAATTATTTACTAAAAGGATGTCGTAACAAAAAATTGACTTATTTGTAAACTTGTTTTAAATAAATAAATAACAAAATAATGTGTATTTAATATTTATTATTATATTATATATGATAACGAATTTTCGACTTTTTTATTACCGTTTGAGTCCGTTAATTCCGTTATTCGCTCATTACCTGCATGATTTTAACGTGATACATATTTATATAGGTATACATTATGTAGATACGTATGTATGTTTTAAATTATACTTACATCAGGTTCGCATCGAATTTTTAACACGCTTTATTTAGAAGTATTAAACATTTTTTTGATTTTATTTAAAGTTTATTTTTATTTTTGAGTTTTGAACCATCTTTAATAACTAAACAATATATTTGAGACGTCTAATACTTCATCATGAAACAAAATAATATGGTTGAGTAAAATGACATTAAACAGGTTTAATATATAATGTACATACCTACCTACTTTCTGAAATAATTTGTCATTTATGATTTCATAAATATAAGAAATCAATAAGTCATACATCGAGAGGTCCTGGGTTCGAGTCCCGGGTCGGGCCAAGTTTAATTATTGAGTCTTTCTGTTTAGTAAGTCTCAATAACAGCCCGGAGTTGGGAAGTTGGCGGTGTGTCACCCCCGTGCTGAGGCAGAGCACGTGTCGCGTCGGTCCTGCGCCTTAACTCTCACTGGTCGTGTAGTCGAGAGTGATAGGAACAGAGAGTTCACTTGTGTCTGCGCGTACACAACCACCATACAGTACAGATCAATAAGGCGCCAAATATGAGTTCCACGAAAGCGCAAATGCAGCAGTGGATTGAAAATAAAGGATTGTCATATTTATCGACAAGGCTGAAAGTAGAACTATATAAAATAATAAAGGATCATAATGAACCTCCAATTTATGAGGCGGATCAGGTATTGATGCATCATGGTCATAAAATGGCCTTATCATTGTGAGTTAAATGCGATTGAATACATGTGGAGTCTTATGAAAAGACGAGTTGCGGCAAATAATGTTGGCCAAGAAAATAAAAATATTATTAAGTTGACTGAAGAAGCTTTTGTCTCAATTACAGCAGAGGATTGGCAAAAACACTGTTAACATGTTAAAAATATTGAAGATAAATTTTATAATCTTCATCCTTGTATGGACAGAGAAATAGATGAATTTGTCATTGAACTTGGAAATGAAATGAATCTGACACTGAATCAGATAGTACTTATACTTATACATATTTGTTTTATTTTAAGTACCTACCTGTTTTTCTTTAGTAGGTAGTTTATTTGATATAGGTAATTAGATTATTTTTCGCATTTTATATTTGAATTTCCAACTATAAAAAGTAAATAAACCGAATGTATATAGTGGCAATGCTGTTAACAAGGTAACCAATACAGCAACGAAGGGACTTGTTATAATGAACAAAAACAAACAGAGGGTGCAAAACATAGTAGTTAACGAAAGTAAAAGGAAAGAAGAAACAACGTAATACTAATTGCCACAGTATTTAGACCAAATTAAAAAGTCATTATGATGTTACAAACTAAGAAAAAAGAAATGCAAAACTAAGTAGGAAATGATGATCACCTTCGCTTTATTCTATGGTTGCTTTGACTGATGATCCTCTTACAGAAATGACATGATATGTCTAATTAAACCTTGCTTGTGATACGTAAATAACCCAACCTCTCGCTCTTCGTGATTATCCTCTAGGATGATAATAGTGTAGTGATGTATAGTAAAATACTTAATACTTTAAGGTTTTTGATAGCTTTTTATCTTAAACTAAATATTAATATAAATCATAAACTAAATCACTATGTAGTATATAAAACAAAGTCACTTCCCGCTGTCTGTCTGTCCCCACTCCCTATATATGCTTAGATCGTTAAAACTACGCAACGACTTTTGTTTTTGGTGCGATTTTTTCGTAGGTAGAGTGTGATTTGAGAGGAAGGTTTATTAAGGGCGAATCGCTAGTAGTATTATAAATATTACTAAATCGAAACCACACTCTACACGCAAACCGTCGTCGGTCGTCTTTTAATCTACACAGATTATTAATTTAATGGAAATGGACCAGTCTGGGCTTACTTTGTTTTACTTTTATTGACTTAACGAACTTGAATTAAACTTATTAATTTCATATCAATTATAAAATAGTTGCTATAAAATTAATGAAACATATTATTATATGTATTATGTATCTAACAGCAAACATTCACCACCTTGACCCGTAGTCTTAAGAAATTGTTTAATCTGACTTTTAATTTATCCGTATTTATTTCACCACATACCTACATCACACATATTTATTTATTTCAACACTGGTCCGCATGGACCAGCTCGGAACGATTTGAAAATTTGACAAATATGATGAATACAATGCATATATTTAATGATACAATTTAAATGCTTATGTATACCTAATGTAATCCTCAATTTTTAAAAAGATTTTTTATCAAGAAGAAGAGAAAAATAAGAATCCATCTCCGAGGGTGTTTAATAACGATTAGGTCTATGTTTATTTAAAGATTTAGCTTCTATACTTAGCAGCAATTTTAGTCTATATCTATCTATATACTATTTATAAAGCTGAAGAGTTTGTTTGTTTGTTTGTTTGATTGAACGCGCTAATCTCAGAAACTACTGGTTCGATTTGAAAAATTCTTTTTATTTCGATAGTCCGTTTATCGAGGAAGGCTATAACCTCGTAAGGCCCACGGTCCTACCAATAGTACTTATTTATTATAGTAATTCAGACCCGACCCTCTTACGCGCTATGTAGTCATTGTGACCCAAGTGTTTACCTGTAGGACTTTTTACAAAACGTCACATTTTCGATTCAAACTTGGCGCTATAGCAATAGAGTGTATCCGAATTTGTAAATCATTATATTTAGTCACATATGGTAACACTGAATTTAGGTGGAAAAATAAAACAATTTAAACAACTGTCAGACTGTCAAAAACAGGTGGCGATATGGCAGGTCCAGGAGGAAGAGGCAATTTAATCTATTTTTATTCGAGTTATCACGTGTAATTTAGTTTTAATTTTTACATAAACCTATCAATCAACAACTGCTTGATTATATGATATAATTATTTCGCAGTATCTATGCATTATTATTGTAACATGTCAAGCTGAAAAAATATAGTCCATCAGTAGGACCGCGGGACGCAATTAATATAAAGCAATTTTCTATTTAATTTTTTAATTACATTTTTTTTGGGATAGCATTTTTTTTTTGTTAGCCAAAATGATTTTGGAAGACTTGCTGTGTCTTATTTATACAATAAATGTAAAAGTTTCTTTTGAAAAGCTTATTTTAAGTTTGATATTTTGAAATATACTTGTATTAGGTACCTAACTGAGAAGAATTGAGACTGATTTAGGTAACAAAATCTGTTGATTTTGTGATTGTTAAAGTTTTGTTGAGTTAATAGGTAAGTCTAAGATTATTATTTACTAAAAAATAATAATAAGACTGACAGCAAGTCTGACAAATGTTTGTTATAGATTAAGATCCCAGAGCGTTCTGACATAACTTATTTTCTCATGGATGAAACCTTCACGACTTAGTAGCGTCTAGTATACTTTATAATACCTGCCTACTTGTGGAGCTTGCCCTGTGACACCTGGGCAGGTACCAGGTGAGAAAGGTAACTAAAAATATGAGTTATCTTACTTATTTTTGTATGGCTGATTTTTATATATATTTTGTAGAATATTATTCTAAACTAGAATTATAAAGTGTCAGACACTTTTCATGGACCAGAGCTTTTGTCAGACGCTTTAAAGCTCGACAAAAAAGTAATGAACTTTACTTATTTTTTCATGTCTGACTTTTAAATATGTTATTCAAGTAACTATTACAAAGTTATATTTCATCAGTCAGACAAATTTGAGTGACCAAACATCCCCTAAACACAAAATTATTCAGCCCGGAGTGCGAGCGCGAGAGCACTATGCGCATGGGTCTCAGAGTAAAAAATTGAAATGTATTGAAAATACTTACTAATAATTTCAATCCAAGATTTTTGCATCCTTATTTCAATAAGATCCCTTATTAAAAAAAAAGATTTAAAAAGATTCAACCCATGCAAAATGTATATCTATATATTTGTCAAGTTGAATCTTTTTTTCTTTAAAAAAAATTGTCAGTTTGACTGTGACTGTTTCACAAGAAAACCAATAGACAAATTTTAATGAAATTGAGTATGGTCATAGGGGGTATCAGTACTGCAGGATTTGTTATTTCTGAGAAATCATATCAGTACTCAACAATTATTATGTAAAAAAAATGTTCTAAAAACGCATTCTACAGACCGGAAACCAAATTCTTAGATTGAAATTAAATATATGACTGGATACGTTATAACTCATAGTATATATTTCTGACAACTGAGATATTTACCTGAAGTAACGAGAATCCTATATGTTGACCCGAATAACCAACTATAATTATACCAAATTTCATCACAACGTGTCCAGTGATTTTCTCGTCACAGACAGACAAACAGACAAAAATTCTAAAAACTATATATTTGGCCTCTGTATCGATAATAATGACTAATTATTTTTTTTTATTTATTTACTTGTTTATGTAATGGATAAAAGAATAATATAATAAGATTTTTAATTTAAATATTTAATGTACAGATTCGAATAAATTAGAATTTTATTTTAATACTAGCAAATAGTCAAAATCGGTCCAGCCATTTCAGATATATATATTCTTTTGACAGATAACACATCTAGATGTGAAGTTAGATTACTATGTTAAAGCATAAATCTATAGGCGAACTGTGCCCAATCGGCACTCATGGAAGCCATTAAAAGAAATAATTGAATTGAATTGAATCTATAGGCATGACTGTTTTTCAGTAAAGTGTACCACAAAACGCTCTGGTTGTGGGATAGTGTTTGATCTCGCTTCGCTCGCCCTAATAAATAAAAGATTGTATGTTTGTGCTTTATGCATTTCTAAACTATATATTCTATCTGATGAAATTTTGGTAAGGTCTTCTAAGGACGCCGGGGGTTATTGACCAAAAAAAATTTACTTTGTGTGTATCAAATAAATATAAGAATTTTCACAGGTTTTTTAATTTTTTAATTTTATTTTTAATTTACATGTAGTTATTTAATAGCATTGAGGGAATATGTTGGTAGGAATATAGTTTTATAGTAATAGTAACATAGGTGTTAATTTTAAGCTAAATTCTAACTTCCTATTCCTATCTACTATTGTTTCCGCTATATTTACACAATGCACATATCAGTAGGTGCTTTACTTTACGAATATTTTTAATAATTTATATTCTGTAGGTACTTCAGGTGTGTATATATTTTTGTGTTTACGGGAGGTTTGGTCACTCGAATTTGTCTGACTGATGAAATATAACTTTGTAATAGTTACTTGAATAACATATTTAAAAGTCAGACATGAAAAAATAAGTAAAGTTCATTACTTTTTTGTCGAGCTTTAAAGCGTCTGACAAAAGCTCTGGTCCATGAAAAGTGTCTGACACTTTATAATTCTAGTTTAGAATAATATTCTACAAAATATATATAAAAATCAGCCATACAAAAATAAGTAAGATAACTCATATTTTTAGTTACCTTTCTCACCTGGTACCTGCCCAGGTGTCACAGGGCAAGCTCCACAAGTAGGCAGGTATTATAAAGTATACTAGACGCTACTAAGTCGTGAAGGTTTCATCCATGTGAAAATAAGTTATGTCAGAACGCTCTGGGATCTTGGGATATTACTGTTAAGTCAAGTAAAAAATTAAGATTACTTCTAAGTCTAACTTTCTACCTGTGATTGATTTATTAATAATATTACCATAAATGAAGGAGTCTACACAATATTTATTAAAAATACGAATAAATTGATTGTTTAACTTCATTCGAACATTATAGTAACACAAATAATCATACCTCACTAATGCCCGTGGTCCTGCCCATAGCACTTATTCTATTTGAATAAAACTTTCCAAAATCATATCCTACAATCATAATTACCACGTCCTGAAAATAAGACTTCAATACGATTGCTTTATCATATTAAAAAACACCCAGAAGTGTTGGGTCTGAATGACTATAAAATATTAGTACTACTAGTAGCACTTGGGCTACAATGACTAGCACACCATTTCATGGTCTGGGCCTTAGGAGGATAGGCTATATTACATCACGCTACGATCACTAGGAGCGGAGCATCAATGAAAAATGTTGCAAAAACGGGAGAAAAATATTCCTTTTGAGATTTCCTTTGCGTGCGCTGCGTAAACGGTTCAAGATATGCAAAAATCATGTATGACGGAATTGTTCCTCTGTAAAAGTTCTAAAAAAAGTCCGAGATAGGCATATGTCTATCTTTAAAGGTTAACTCGCTATAACTTTTTTTATGGTAATCAAATTTGTTTTAAGAAAATGCATCATTTGTGAAGGTGTTTCTATAAACATGATATTTATCCTCACCTTAGTAAATAAGTTATTCATCACAAGTATTTAATTTTGAACAAAATTGCTCTTGGCATCATTTGATTTCAATGAATATCTTACGATATATCATAGTTTTAACATAACTCCGCAACAAAATAATAATCACCGTGTGTAAGACGGCGGTGGCGAGGGGGGAGGGACGCCGAAAAGTATTTGGTTTCCAGCCTTTAGAACGCGAGCGATGCCGCGGGAAAGGCTAGTTAATTATTAAACAGAATTGCTAAAATGTCAAGGACCAATACATAAATTAAGATAATAACCGTTTCTCTTTTCGAGAATGGCTCTTCCGCATCAGAAGAAGGACACTATAATAACATTCACCTTTCGCATTGGTTTTGTTTCAGATCCATGTTTGTACATTCTTCGATTCGCGTCTCAACTGAAATTTGAAGACAAACAGCACGAGGTCAGTATGACCGCCTTACGCCTGGTGCAGAGGATGAAGAGGGATTCCATACATTCCGGTCGCCGGCCTTCCGGAGTTTGTGGCGCGGGTATGAATATTTATCATTTTAAGTAGTAATTGTAAAATTTCTGGCTTACACACATATGATATTTAAGTAAAATCCAAGCTACACCTGTCCAGATGTAAACGGTGTGTGCAGCAGTTGTCTTTGTTTGAATTCTGTGATCGAATTCGATTCGATTTTATCGTCGCTCGCTACTATACAGAAGTATCCCAAAATATTAATTATTCTTGCCTTTCACCTCTTGCATTGTCATAAATAAAATTGAAGTGTCTGTTTTATTACAAAATAATCGGTTTTTTACTCAATGCATGAAATTATATACGGTACTTCCTAATAAATGTATAAAATTATTTAAAACGGTTCTTGTTAGAAAAACAAACTGTTTATTCCCGCTAATCTCCAAAACGGCTGGAAAGATTTCGACGGGACTTTTACAGGGACGTTACCTTCAGACTTCAGTAGATAGCTGATGTAATATGGAGTCGTTTACTGTTACGCTCTTTTATTTGTGAAAAAAAATTAGAGTTCCTCACAAAAGAATGAAACGTCGTTAGAAAAAGTAATTAGTAGGGAAATCTAATGGATCCAGATCCAGTAAGTTATGAATTATGATTTATGATCCATAATATTAACACACTTGATATTCTTCTGTGTTTATTTTAGCGCTACTCATAGCGGCGCGTTTGCATGATTTCTCACGTACTCCATCGGATGTTGTACGAATCGTCAAAATACACGAAACAACACTCCGTAAAAGGTTATTAGAATTTGGTGAAACTCCCTCCAGCGCGCTCACACTTGATGAATTCATGACTGTTGACTTGGAAGAAGAACAAGATCCTCCCGCTTTCAAAGCCGCGAGGAAAAGGGATAAAGATAGATTACAGAAAGTGAGTTAGTAGATTACTATGTATGTTGTTTGCGTTCAAAATTCAAATACTTCTTTCCACACTATTTTCAAAAGTTAAAAATGTATTCTATTAAATTAATAAATAACTGTGAAGTTTCTGAAGAGCTTTTTGTTATAACGTAATTAACATTTGATGTAGTTAATGGAAGAAGAAGATGGCGAAAAAGAACTGACTGAGCTTCAAAGAGAAATAGAAGCTCAGTTAGATAAAGACACTACAAAACGAAAGCGCATGAGTGTTGCACTGCCGCCTGTTCCACAAATGACCGTTGGTGAGTATATACTATAGCAAAAAAAATAAATATAAATGATATATACTAGAAATTCCCGCTTCTCCGCCCGCGTTCTAATCACATATAAAGGCAGAAAATAAATATTTGATCTAAAAATAAAAAATCTGGAGAGGGCCGGCACGCTTATTACCTAGGGGAATAAAAAATAGCCTATGACCTATTCTCCGACCTACCAAATGTACACAAAAAAATAAAAAATCGGTCAAGCCGTTTCAGAGGAGGTAGATAACAAAAACTGTGACACGAGATTCTTATGAATTCTTATTGTGAGTCAAATCTGTACTTTATTTTTTTTTTTATAAATCTTATTGAAATAGTCATTATGATCAATACAGAATATAGTTGTAGAATTTTTATCTTTCTGTCTGTCTGTCACGAGAAAACCACCGGACAGATTTTGATGAGTTTTTGTATGATGATAGTTAACAAGCTGCCTGGATAACCTGGATAACAATCCAGGTCATCATATAGGAAACTTTTACTGGGAGAAAGTATCACATCTCTGAGAAATTTATACTAACCGCCTAGCGAATAAGCCCGAGCGGGACGAGGGGAATCTCTTGCCTATAATAAGCCCGTAAAGTCTATTAGTATGATTAGGTTTCATTGACGTAAATCATCGAAACCTCTTAAACATCAGCAAATCGCAAAAAACAAAGTGAAAGTTCAAAGTACAATATGTGTTATTGTATTGAGGTCATCTTGAATACTTTGTTTTTCTTTAGATATTTCTTAAGTGAATTTTTGCATAAACATTTAATATTTACAAAGGCTTTCGTTTTCAATTCATTTTTGTCAACAACTTAATTTACTAATTTTATACATAGTATCCACTTCAAAGAAGTTTAAAGTTTCTATAAGAATCATAAACACATTTTTTATCTTACTAGCAAAAAAATATATTTTATTTTAAATATGAACGTTTGTTTATAAGCTAACCAACTAGGAAACCCATTAGCAGTTAGCTAATTAGTTATTGTACCTACTTATTCTATGAAAAATGCACAAATATTAGTTTTTATTATTTAAAATGCTTATCTATACATACTGTATGTAATAAAAATCAAACTTAGTGGAATCTGTACATTGAATATTTTTGTAAAATCTAATTGAAATACTAAATAAGGTGGGTGGACCAAGGAAGTTACCACCACCTTAACAAATAAGCAGTTATAATTTGTTTATTTACTGGATAAATGTAACAAAATTATATTTTAAATTTTAATAACACTTTGTTTTATTATGTAATATATTAAACATTTTTTTTATTGCAACGTTAATCACTATCTAATAAACATAGGTTTTGGAAAGCTCTTCTAAATGGCCTTGCTAGGAACAGGGCTCCATACAAGGCCAATATTATAAATCAGTCATTGAACTGAAAACTATCAACGCTCAACATTATATATCCATTTATAAAATACTCAACGAAAATAACTTGATCACAATTGTATAAGCTAGTATAGTATTATGTGATATGTGGTATAACTAAGAATCTTTTAGAAATTATAATAAAGAAATGTTTTTAAAAGTAATACTTATGAGTTTTATATTGATACAAAATAAGTTTTCAAGGACCTTAATAGTAAAATTATAAAAAAATTAACTGAGCTAGTTTGATTGGCCTTACAAGGAACCATTGACTTTTCTAGGAAAACTACCGATATTTTGACTGAAATCTTATTAAAGAGCTAACTTTTTCGTTATTACTTTAGCCAACCCTTATTACTAATACAGAGTAACAAAAATTTATGAAAATAATAGGTTATTTACTGAAAAACTGAAGTTTCTCTGTGAGCGCGATATACAATTTTAACGTCGATAAGAGAAGTCAATTTATCGATGGACCGCATTGACATAATATCGGCGTGAGGGACTTGCTGCCGCGTCTATGACCTTAAGATAGTTAGGTTTTAGTGTAAGTAAAAGGAATATGTCATCACGTGGCAATAACTATGACTTTTCGAAGGAACATGGTCCACCCACCTTAGTCAAATATAGAGGCTGAATCTTTGTTTTTTTTTCAAATTTTGTGGTTTTCTGGTGACGCTGTCACAGTCAAACAGACTGAGCGTGAGCGTCACCAGCAACCACTGGACAGATTTTGATGACATTTGGTATGACGATAGCTGGCTATCCAGGTATCCAACATATAGGAGAATTTTTAATGCGAGAAATTTGTAATTTTTGAAAAATCTATAGGTACTAAATTCTAATTGTTAGGGATGAAACCGAGCCGAGTATATATGAACTTATATTAATTGTCAATGGCAAAGATATATGATTTTGTATTCTCGAGTGTAGGCGAGTGCGAATTCTTTGCATTCGCTGCCGGTTCTGAGAGTAGGTAAGAGGTGAATCAATTTCATTCGTCAACCTACTTGTGAAATCTACGTCAGAAGCGACTTGATTGATTAAACTCGTTTACATGTAAGTCTTTTTCAGAAATCACGTTATAATCAAGTTATAAAAAAAAAATAATTTGAGTTTCTAGTTTCTCCAGATCTTCATTTATTATTTTTTTTTAATTAAACTCGCTGCTGACATTAAAATGTATCACATTTTGAAGAAATATGATAAAACTCTTAATATATTACACCTTTGCGTAATTCAAAATAAATTGTCAATTCATATAAGCAATTATGGATTTAAAAAATTGGTCTATATCGATAACACTATTTTTTTTTAAATAGGAAAAGAATACAGTCGACGCTCAAAATAGCATGTTACTTCCTTGATTTAATTATTTGTCAATGTCCTGAACGAATTTCCGGCTAGTTTTAAATTATTATTGATGATTCAAATTATATAATCTTTTCCGATATAAATAACTATAAATCTAAATATTATTTATTACTAAAACAGCGGTCAGCTTTTAAGCGTGATTCACTGTAAATCTAGAATTCGTTTTGAATCTGGCAACCTGCCTGCTAATTATGGCAGAGAACTAACTTAAAAATTTTTTAATTTACATAAAAATATCAAAGATAATTAAGATTTCGTACCTTTTACCTGTTTTATTTTGGGTGATCCAGATGATGGAGATACTGAAGATGCAGAGGCGTCGCGGTTCGCAGCCGAAGACACGTTGTCGCTTATAGGTAAAATTGCAAAGGATGCTCAGCCAAAAGACGATGCTAATTCAGACAAAGAAAAGCTGGAAAAAGGGCTAGGTAAAATAAGACCTAATATGTATTTGTAATAATTATATACACTAGATATATTTCAAATTATTCCTTTCTCACGCAAAAACTGAACTGGATACGGATTTTTCGTTTCGTTTGTTTTAAATTTAGGCTATTTATTATATTTTAAATTGCATATTATCTCTTCCCACTTTTTTTACAATTACCCACATAAATATATTTCTACACAATAACTTCTTACATTTTCTTAGTCATTTGTTTTTTTTTTTGTAATTTTTTTATTTAACACTAATATTAAATGTATAAGCAAAAGGCCCTAGTTTCTTGTATACATACATACCTAATATGTATGTTCTAAGATTTTATTATGAGAGGAACGTTATAAGTATGACGCATCTAGACAAGCCAACGTTCTAAAATTAGTTTGCTTAATTTATACTGTAATATTTGACATGCTAAGTTAATATTTATGTATCAACACAAACAATTTATAAGTTTTGAGATGTATAACCATTAAAAGTTAAGACAATAAACTAAAGATATTTTCAATAATACTTTTAAAGGCTTTAATTAACATAATGAACAGAAGGCAGTGGTAGCCCAACGGTAACACGCTCTTTTGGATAACCGAGGGTTGCGGGTTCGACTCGGGGTCTCGCACCTCTGATATTTTCATGTGCAAATCATTTTTCTATCTTGATTACCACTTGTCTTACGGTGAAGGAAACGAATCAAGAGGAAACCTGCATGTCTTTGAAAAACCTGTCAAGTTTTCGAAAGACATAAGAAGTCTGCCAACACGCACTTGGCCAGCGCGGTGGACTCTGGCCTGATCCCCCTCGTACTGAGGGAGGCCTCCCTACCTACCCAGTAGTGGAACGTAAAAAAGGGCTGAAGATGATGAGATGAAGATGATTAACATAATATTATAATGAGTATAGATAATAGAAGTACTTAAATGTAAAATGTTGTTTATATTGTTTATGTAGGGCCAGAATTGGCAGTCATAGGATTAGGCCAAACTGAGGATAAGTCTGACAAATTTATTAAGCCTGAAGCGAAACCCGCTAACAGAGATCTGCATAATGAAGAAGATTTGCACCTCAGTAATCAAGAGGAAGAATATCTCAACTCTCTCATTATGACGGAAGAAGAATCCCGACACAAAACTATACTGTGGCACAATATTAATGCTGATTATTTGAAGGAGCAAAAAAGTAAGTTTTTATTCATTATATTCTATACTAAGTATATAGATTCTTATTTATGTAATAACTATAGCGCTAATATTCGTAAAATATGATTGTTATCACAGATCACCTCGAAAGTAAGTTAGGATTTTATGTGTTTTGGGTGCATTTATTATATAAATTTCTTTTTTATCACTCAACTAATTTCTGAAAAAAAATTATTATGTATATATGCAATAGCATATAACAAATATTAATTTTAGTAATTATTTGATTTGTGGTGGTTTCTTTTTTCCTTTTCAGAATCATAAATATTTTCTCATATATTATATATTTACGTTAAATTACATACAGTCACAGTGTAAACTCTTTATAACGTAGTGACGTTAAGTGCGATTTAACGACAATATTACGGGATTATAAATTACTAAGCAGTACTTTCTAAGTTTTCTCCAATTAACGACCAATCTCTATAACGACGAAAAATGCTCATTCCGTTGAGTGTCGTTATATAGAGTTTAAACAGTATTTCAACAACTGACCCAATACACTAAATTAGTATTCGAACAACTCAATAATTAGCTTAACCAAATAATAATAATTAAACCAAAACAAAATTTACAGTTAAAGAAGAAATAAGAGCAAAAGAACGAGAAGAAGGAAAAGACAAAAAGCGTAAAGTGCGAGGTTCCTACAGAAAGAAGGTGGCATGTAATGCCGCTACCGCCGGCGAGGCCATCGGCAAGATGTTGGCCGAGAAGAAGATCAGTTCTAAGATAAACTATGATATACTGAAGAGTCTGGACCAACCTGGAACTGTGGTGGCTCCCTCTACACCAGTTAGGGCTCCCCCAACTGAAGAAGAGTAAGTGGAAATGAAGCTTGTTAGATATAGTATGCCACTACCCGATAGACATAGTTACGTTAAAATCGACTGCGCCATTATTGTTCTGTTTTTTTTATGGCAATTAGTCTATAACAATGTTTTACAAATATTATATCAAGTATTTAATAAGTACCGTTAGAATCAGGTAATCTGTTCTGATAATTAATATGGTGTAGCTGTTTTGAAAATGGAAGAGGGCATCAATTTTATTTATAGGTTTTTGCATTTGATTATAATGATTATAATTAAATACTTAAGTGTTTACGTAAATGCTACTTCTTTGACTTACTTCACCTTGCAGTACAAAAAAAAGTAATTTGCATTAGAATTTCAGGCATAAAATTTTACAGTAACAGTAGTGTTTTTTGTTTGACATTTTTTTAGAATACCTGCAAAAAAATATTTAAATTGTATGACATACATAAAAGTAAACATAGGCATGTATTATACATTATAATACACCTGCTGAGCAAATTTTTCTTTTTTATATATTTTTTATTAGCGTCTCACCCTCGCTTCGCTCGGGTTCGTATCTAGATTTAGCACATGCGTAACCGCTTCAGCTAGTAAATGTATAAAAAATCTCGACAAATTATATAATTCAATCTTCCTCGAGAACCACTCTATCCATTGGTGAAAATAGCATGGAAATAGGAGCAGTAAATTTCGAGTTTATCACGTTTATTAACCCGTCAACGCGAACATACGAAACACAATAGATTTTCAATTGTCATAAATCTATATTGTCCCCGCGCCCGTTGATGGGAGACAGACAGACGCGGCGGAGGACTTTGTTTTATAATATTTAGTGATTGAATAATATTATAAAGTATTATTAGTTTTTAAAATACGTTAATTTCTAGGAAAAAGGTACCAACTCCCGTAGTGCCCGCGTCGCCCGCCCGCAAGCGCAAGCGGAAGGCTCCTCCCACCCTCAACACGGTGCCCGCGAGCCCCGCGCCGCCCACGCCCACGCCGCCCACGCCCACGCTTGTACAAGGTAGCTCTACACAAATATATCTGTCTATACATTAAATTTTAAAAAGGCAGAAGAATCATACTCTATCTATCTAATATTTAATAATATATAAATTAAGAAACCTACTATTACAGAATCAGAAATTATTATTGTTAAAAATAGTGTTGACAAAATTAGTGATTGACGTATTAAATTATCATTTATTCTTCAATAGATGTTGCAGATGATTACGAGGAAGACTTAGATACGGAAATTCAAGAGCCAAATGAGCAGTTGTCGCTCTCCGCCATGTTGAGGAATGGAGAAGACGACGATTATTACGACTATGAAGAATACTAGTAATAAAATATATGTACCCCGCAGTAAATAAGGGATATCGATCGTAAGAAAGAGATAATGGAATAGCTTCAACTTTGTAGGGTACCGTCTCTCTCACACGAAGCAAATTAGAATTGATATTTAAAAATCAAGAATTCTGCTATCACATCACATATATTACTTTAAATACGTACATATAATAAAATATGAACACCTATGACAGTAACATCCGTGCCCGTCAAATCAATGCCCCCAACGAGAATCGAACTCGACCGCAGGTATAACAAATAGGGTCTTTACAAACTGAGCCAAACGTGTCGTCATAAAAAATCGATCATTTTCGACGCATTACGCACGATTTTAGGTTTTTTAGCTTAATTCTTCTTAATAGAAGATGCACTAAGTTACCTTTGTGCGACAGAAACGGCACTACAAAATCGAAGCGAGCCAAATATTTCTTTCTAATACTAATCGATATGCTTTACTGCAGGGTACTATATTTTAGTTATTAATTATATTATAACTAATCTGAAACTATGAGTTTCGAATAAAGGTGACTTTTGCTATACTCTACAGTAAAGTTAAAAATATATAAATATTATATAGATAAAATACATTATTTAGGCATTTTTTAAAACTAAAATGTCATTTGGGTAAATAAATACGCATTAGGACGACGATATGGCGGCTGAATGTACGTCATACGCTCGGCTTATTAATTATAAAGAATAATTGCGCGGTCCTTTTATTGCATGGATCACTGACGTTCAGTTTTAGATTAGCCGACCTTTACTTTACTATTGTATAGTGTAATAAGTTGCCAACTTTAATTAAATTTAAGGAATATAGTGTCACTTACTTTAGCTTATCTAAGTTATCATACCTGACAAGTCAAAGTAAGCTGTTTCAACTGTGACGTACATATGATGGGTGACCAATTAGTGGCAGTAATTGAGCAAGAGGCAGAAAAATTTGTGAAATTTTGGAAATTTTATTTTATAATATATAATAACATCCACGGCTTTTGTTTTATGATAATCAAAAGTATAGATTGGAATAAGAATTTAAACTACAAATAACAAAGTTGGCATCTTGTTTTTGTAAGTAAGACTGTTTATTATTCATTTATTAGTTATTAAGATTTACGCTTTAAACGTGTATTTATTGATGCCATCGCATTTAAAAGCATTCGCTTATCATATTATCATAACTGTTTAAAAAAATTATAGAAATAAGTGTATTGGAATTGATTCATCATGGAACGTTAAGATGTACCTACCTAGTTGAAAGGCATTGTTTTCGATGTAACAGATAGTGGGTACAAGTGTATTGCATTTTTGAAAGAATAAACTCATAATAATTTAAGTATTAGAAATATAACATTATGAGTATTGAGTATGTCCTGCTTACCGATATTGTCCACGAGATTGGCTGCCGATCAATCTCACTGAAAACAGCCATCTGCGCAGGAGATATTATAATTAATAAATGCTCTTTCCTGTCTACTCTCATTCTGTCTTGCGATTGATACTCATCACTCGCAGTGAGAGTTAAGACGCAGGCTTTATGTGCTCTCCATGCACCGAACTGAAAGCAAGAAGGGCACTACAGTAATCCGATCGCTTTAAATTGTATTCACATTGAAAGGTGTGAGCGCACACCATTCTCCATTGAAACAATATTCCGTCATTTTGAGTGAAAGAGAACGAACGTTTAGTTTTACTCGGGAGTAAAAGAGACAACATGTATTTGTCGGTACGGTTGTGTAATCGCAGTTTTGCCACGTTTCTCGAGGTGAGGGCCCTTCTTGCTTTTAGTTCGGTGTCCATGCCTTAGCTGTTTCATGCTGAAGAGATTGGCTATAAACTTAGCTCAACCAAAGACTCGAACCCAGGATCTCGGAAGTGCAGCTAACCTAAACTGTAATAAATATATTACTTATTGTATAATATTGTAATATTTGTATAACTTATCATACATTTGTTATTAATTCGATACAAGTAAAGAATGGACATGTGATAAACAAAGAGCAATAATTCCTTTGGTAGATGCTAATTAAGTATTAGGTAGAAAGAATTAAAAAATAATGTAAACACTGACTTGTACCATGTAGTCTTCCTTAGAATAAAGCTAGTCCTACTACCCTACTAATATTATAAATGCGAAAGTTTGTGAGTCCACGCAAATACTACTGAACCGATTACGATGAAATTTGGTATGTAGGTAGCTGAAGACCCAGAATAACATATAGGCTACTTTTTATCCCGGAGTTCCCGCGGGATTGACTCCTAATATTTAAAAAATTAACGCAGGCGAAGCCGCGGGTACTGCTAGTAAGTCATATATTGTGGAAGCTATTTAGCTTATATTTTTTTATATATGAAAAGACATTAAAATAGCGTAACGAGCTGTAAAGTAGCAAACCCGGTCCGCTGAACTTATGCCCAGCGAGGCATAAGTTTAAATAAATTAAACGGTCTTTATAATATTGTATTAAAATAAAAGTAGCTAAAGTTACTCCTTATAACTTTAGCTATCTGCGAGTGCGATGGTATAGAGGTATACAAACATACATACATAGTCTGTCAAAATAATAACCCTTCTTTTTGGCTTCTCGCTATAGTCGGGTAAAATAGTTCTTGCTAGTGTGCCTTAAGTGACATATTATGCATATTTTGATATAGTGCTTTTAAGATATACATTTTTCTAGAATACTGTCACAGTTTTGATTTATCTCTTAACTTAACAGTTTAATGCTTTCTTAAGTTGGTTTGATAGAGTCAGTTATTGATTTCCTGTGGAATGAAATTTAACGGAATTTAATATTGATATAATAAACCATATTATAGTCAATAACATAGACTTACTATTTGATTTATTTATTATTTATATATGTGATTCGAGGTTTTGTAGCTAATTCCCCGTTTTATTAAAAAATCAAATTCATATATGAAAAATATAACTTTTAAAAACTTGCCAGTTTCGATAATTTATATGAATTTCATCGGAATAACTGTGAATCTAAAATCGGTTTTCTGCATTATTTGCATCCGATTCGAAGACAAGATGAATGATTTAATAGATCCGTTTTGGTAGATTGAGTATTTTTTTAACATTTTATATATATCTCATGTGATTGATATGTATATGAATAATTTCATATTATTTTATTTTAGATGTGCTTACTACAAATTGTACTTGCACTATTTAATAAATAAGCTAAATAGATTTTTTGGCATATATTTTACTGGCCATAGCTTAGAATTGTGCCTAAGATAGAAAAGAGAAATGTGATACAGCTAAAATATCTATGCTAGGCTATGTAATACTTTGAATCGCCTGACGCCTGGTATTTGTACTTGCAACATTTTGACTATTTGAGAAAAAAAATAAGTTTTGTCTCTATAAAGGCAATTCGCATAGAACTATCGTGTAATCTTTGATAAAATTAATGTTATGTTTTATATATACTCAAGTGATTTAATGTGTAGGTATGGTTTATTATCTTTTAAGTATGCATAGATTAAGGAAATGGGTCTTAAATAATATATATTTTAGGTATTTAATAAAACTAAAATATTAAATTATGATCTCACGACCCTCATATTTGTTTTAAATAGTTTTTCATTGAATCAATACCTAAAAAATAGAAAAAATACTTTGTAACTTATTTTACATTTTTAATTTAGTTTTGATCAATAAGATGTTACAAGTTTCTGTTCTACAAAAATGTATGTGTGTAATATGTATTTCATACTATTGTGTAAGTTTTCGAAAGACATGTGAATTCCGCCAACACGCACTGGGCCAGCGCGGCGGACTATGGCCTGATCCCCTTCGTACTGAGGGAGGCCCGTGCCCAGCAGTGGGGCGATTACATTACTACTGTGTAGGAACTAAAAATAAATTAAAATGTGCAGAGGCAACATGAATAAATCGTTATTAATCACAACATTTATTCGGACTCATTTAAATAATAAATTAAGTAGATAAATAATTAGTTTTAATACATCTTTGTAATGGTCTATAATACATACTTAGTTACGATTTATTTTTCACATGTACTTATGATAGTAAAATTAAGTTATATAAAAATATAATAAGCATTTAGAAATAATATGTTCGATGTAGAGCATTAGTTTTTTAAAAAGAATATACTCGAAACTTTATTAACAAAATCAAGGAATTTGCTCCACTTTTAGTACAATTTCGGTTTACATTAGGTATATAATATATTAAATAAAAAGTTAGAAATATTTTCGATCGTTACATTGGTATTGAAGGGTTGTTAATCTAAATTGTCTAACCGCCGCACTCATTGTCACTTAATGAATATTAATATAATTTATAATTTTTTAGTTATATAATCTCGAAATAATTAAATTATTATTTAGACCCTTTAGACTTGCAACTCTTCAATTTTCTTTTTTTTCTTGTATAACTGTGGCAGGTGTGATACTGCTTTGTTTTTTTTAATAAATAATTGTTTTGTGCCAATTTATGTTATTTAATAATAATCCAATCCCTTCAAATTTTTACTTAGTTTTGAGCTAACAGATACAAAACAACTCCCCAAATAACAAGTGGATTCTAATATTAAATGGCTGTTTTTACTTTGGCCTTATTAATTTTATTAGTAGACTATATCATGAAAGAAAGAAGAAATTTCTTAAAAGCATAATCTGAACGCAACCACGACATTACGAAAACTATTTACAAAAAACTTATTGTATCCTACAAGAGTCATACATTTTTTCGGTATAAAAAGTAACCTATGTAGTTCATCTGGACTACAATTTATCTCTGTGTTAGATTTTATCCAAATCCGTTCAACCGTTCTGAACGAAACTGAAGTGAAGTTATGCTTATGGCTATTACTGGTCATTTCTTGACATAAAATCTACTGTGCCCGACCTGGAATTCGAAACCACAACCTAAAGTTCAACAGCTATAGGTATAGGTATATTAATTATTAAGCCTATTGTTGTTTAGTAATTAGATTAACAAGAGTGGTACAGATTAACAGGCATGGTAGCCCAGCGGTAACGCACTCGTTTGTATAACCGAGTGATGCGGGTTCAAATCCGGGTCTCACACCTCTGATATATTCATGTGCGAATCATTTATATCATGATTACCACTTGTCTTACGGTGAAGAAAAACATCACGAGGAAACCTGCATGTCCGAGAAAACCTAGGAAGTTTTCGAAAGACATGTGAAGTCCGCCAACACGCACTAGGCCAACGCGCTGGACTATGGCCTGATCCCCCTCGTACTGAGGGAGGCCCGTGCCCAGCAGTGGGATGTTAAAAAGGGCTGATGACAATTAGATTAACGTTAGGACTACGAAGTTAAAAAATGAGAATACACATTTTACTGTTAGTCCTGTAGGATTTGGACAAAATTTAATTGACTGTCGTATTTTTTGTACTTATATTTCATAGTATAGGTACTTCCCTAAATAAATTCCCTTGGAGCTTAAATAAAGTGATTACCTTTATTGTAGGTTTAAGCACAGATAACATAATACTAGTTTCAGGAATTCTTCTTCGACATTCGAAATCGATTAATAAGGTATAATGTAGACCTATATGCTTGTAGAATCTAAGGTTGAGTCTTGAGGAATTGTGTATTCATGAATGAGTACATTGCACTTTTACTCTGCCATAGGTTTTTACGTCTGGATAAGAGGATCTGAAAATTCTCATAAAATATTTTTTTCCATGAGTTTAATTGTAATAAGTACAGTGATGAAACTTTCTGATAACAATATCTTTTAAACAAAAAACGACGAAATTACTTTCCATAATATCAAAAGGATGTGTTTTATGTATGATTCAGAGTTTAAAGACCCAATATTATAAAGGCGCGGACTTGTCGTAACGTGTGCTCACTATTTGGTTTGTTCGCAGTGCATTTATCGAGCACATACCTACTTAAACATTAGCGATTAGGTAGTCGGACTGCAATAAATGTAATATAATTTAAATGAAATTTAAAATAATTATTATTTAAATCAAAATTGTAGATCAAAGTATTATTAGAAATGGGTTTTCATTGTGCTCTTGAATGCAGAAAAAAAAGAAAATTTATTAAAATTTACAATTTAATTAAACACTATCCTAAAGTTCATGGTGATATTACTCCTTGGCACGTGACACGATATAATATATCTATCGTCCAGCTCCTGAATAAGATATCACGGAACGTGTGAGTATAATATGTATATATATATATATGTACCTTTTTTGTGCCATTTACCTATTTTGTATATGGAATATTTCTTAACCATCTTCACTTCACTACCACCGAACTTTTAGTTCAGTGTTCACTAGTTCACTACTGACTACATATTTTAAAAAACAAATTCGCGTCCCGCTGTCTGTACTAAGATCTTTACCCTATGTATGCTTAGATCTTTAAAACTACACAACGGATTTTGATGCGTTTTTTTAATAGATAGAGTGATACAAGAAGGTAATATACGTATAATACACTAGCGGAACCCGCGGCGTCGCTCGCGAAAGCGAGGGTGAGTCGCTAGTTTAGTAAAATTAGACTATGAGTGTATTCAGATGTATAGAAAAAAGAAAAGTAGTAACAGTAGTACAGATGGACAGCGTTACCACCGCATTTATAGTTATAGTATTCATTACCTTATTCATTTCTATTTTTGCATAACAGACACCTGCCCAATTGCCATTTCTCAGTGGCGCCAAAATTTAAATAAAGTATATTCGAATACTCTGACAAAATTATAAATAAAACGAGATAAATTATAAAATAAATTAATATGTAACATCAAATTCAATTGTTTTCAAAATAGTATAAAACCTAAATAGTTCAATACGTATAAAGCAAACTAAAACGATGAGAATACGTTTGATAAAGTAATATAGTATTTTGTAGTTGGAAACATACACCCACGCGGCATTTGAAAAATATGTTTAAAATACGTTTTTTAGGAATACTTCTATAATATAGACTATAATAGACTATAAATATAGAAGTTTGTAAATTGTACAGTACATAGAATTTCAAATCTGCTTCACATTTATTTATTTTAATTGAAATGATTATTTTAAATGAGTTACTATTAACTCATTACAATGAATCTACCTAAATTTTCATAAGCATAATAATTTTCTTAATAAATTAGAGAACTATATTGAATAACGGTAGTTCCGAAGACAGATACATATGACAACAATACGAGTATAGTCAGTGCTAACTGCTAAGTATACTAAACTTAATAAATTTAAGTAAAAATAAGAAATAAGGTGTAGAGTAAAGCTGAAACATACATGCAAGCTTTATATGGGCCATACCCTACAAATTACACAAGCCCATTCTTCAAATCAATTTTCTTCTGAGAAAATTACGCTATAGTAGTGTTAATATCTCGCTGCAGACTCGGCCATAAATCATTCGAGTGTTTCGCTCTCTTTCCCACTCACGGGCCTTATGGCACGGCATTGTGCATTGCTACGCTGTGCATTACTGCAGTTGATGAGTGATATCGATAGTTCTTTTTTTTTTGTATCTTTATAAATGGGTGATAGAAATAAAAACATGTTTATTTGACACGTAATGATCTAATTTATTTTTGTAGCGATTTAAATATACTTAATAGCACAGAACAACTAAAATAGTTATACTAAATAGGCTTAACATATTTGCTAATTACCCTCTTTAGTTTTTAATAATTAGTTAGTTAATCACATATTTAGTACCCATTAGTTACCCTGCATACTTAATGAATGCAGTATGTTTACGTCGATCTACTCGATCTACGACTACTGTAGCTGTAACTAAACTACGAGCTCATCTTTATGCTTACATTTCCCATACGAAATAGTTTAAATAAACCACGTCCATTATTCCAACTAACTCCTAGAGGTTAATGATATTTACCTTCTATTATCATATTTACGTAATAGCCTGGAAGAACACAACTATCAGTCTATATGTATGTATAATTTTAAAGGAATTTCCTTTCAACTCCTAGCCATTGAGGAGTTGTACCTTCCATCATCAGCTTATCCACATCAGATGGTAATTATCAGATGCAAATCTTTAAAAAACTTAAGAAAATATATGAAAAACGTACTAAGTGCCTATAAAATTTAAGAGTTGCCAACGATTTCCCTAGGATCCCATTATCACTAACTTGGTGATAATGGAAACATCTTGGAAGTATACCCTACCAAACAAAAAATTATTTTTTGAAATTGGCCCACAATTGACGCATAAATCGGTGAACACCACTGACCTCTATAATACCACTGGACTGGCTGTTCCAAGCGTTTGACAGCAATTTTTTTGTGTCCATTTGAAACGTCACTAGCGAGAGTCCCGAGAACAAATTTTTACGTATATTGCAAATGACAGTGAGAGCCGAGAAGTGTTTGTTTACTGTAATTTTGCATTTTTGTTGTTAATATAACATAAGTAGTAATTATGATGATACGGTTATTGATTAATAAAAATAAAAAAATAAAAATCTTTATATCGACATCATTAGTTTTAGTACCACGAACTCTCGCTACGTCCGACAGCGGCGGACAGCGCCAAAATGGCGAATATCTAGCAGCCACAAAAAATCACGTTGACAACAGCCAGTCCAGTGGATTATTAAGGTCAGTGGTGAACACAGATAAAAAATAACATTTGAAGAATTCTACCTTCCATCATCAGCTCATCACATGAGATGACGATTTTCAAACGCAAATGCTTGAACAGCTTTAGAAAATATATCAAAAACATAATAGGTGCCTATAAATTTTGAAAGTTGCCCTGGATTTCCTTGGGATCCCATCATCAGATCCTGATTTTGTGATAATGGGACCCCCTCAGAACTGTACCCTACCGAACAAAAGAAAAATTGTTGAAATCGGCCCACAGTTGGCGGAGAAATCGGTGAACATACTGTATAAAAAAAATACATACAGTGGAACATATAACCTCCTCCTTTTTTGAAGTTGGTTAAAAAATATACTTAGTAAATTTAAGTTTCGGTCTTGGCTAAATAAAAAAAATAAAGATTTATTATTTAATTACGAATATCATGAAATATTCATGATTAATTATCCAAACGCGTTACCTTCAGCTTCTAATATTATTTTAATTCCTGTATGTTGCCTAACCTACAATACAAAACTTTGCCATACAGGTTAACCAACATAAAAATTGTATTCAGTATTGTGTGAAGCTAGCAACGATTCAATCTACAACACAATTGCATTTTAGTTTGTGTTTACGGGTATAGGATTTCTAACATCCCTAAACAGTGTTGAGCTTGTTTGATAGCTGTTGTTCTTAAGATTTTATTTAACGAGAAGTGATAATAGCCAACGCGATCCTAATATTATAATACATGTTCCATAAAGTGAAGTGCGAGTTTTATGGGGTTGGTGAAATAATGAAGATTAGTGTATTCATCGCTTTGTAGCGATGTGTGAATTGAATAAATTGAATTGATGGTGTTTTTATATAATTCATGGTGTTTCCAATATTCTTGGTGTCTTTTGTAAAGCATAGTTCAAATCATAGGGTCCACAAACGAGCAGACGGATTCTATCATGGTCGTAAAACGGTAAGTTGTTACAACGTGGTCTTTGAACAAAAACAATATGTTCATACTTCTTACATTCTTTACATTTGTTTCTACGTTATTTTCCATCGGTCCAAATATTGAACTTGGGATATTCGTAAACTATTGATGCGTAGATATCAATATGAAATCTAAATCTAGAAAATTTTAATGCGTTTAGTTTCATATAAACATATATTACAGGTAAAATATGTACATGAACTTTGTTTATGTTTACTTTTAAATGGATATTTTTAATACTATGCATCAAAGTGATAGTACAGTATTTACGTCAAATGCTATTCTGTAGATGACTGTTGTTTACATTAGCCTTGTCAACTCAATCGATTTCTAGATACCCTTATTAGATTAAATAATTACTGTTATGTACAAATGATTACTAACTATTGACAAAATATTTCAGTATTAATGCTTTCCTGTAAAATATTTTGGTAATCAATCTCCTTTGTAACTGAAAATAATGACAAAAAAAAAAACCATTTCATACATAACAAAAATATATACTTTGAAAAATCATCAATCATGTAAACTACTAGATTATTAAATATTTCATATACCTTTTACTTCTTTTTGATTTAAAACTAAACTTAGTGTTTATTGCTTTTAAAATTTCCACCCCTCTATTGATATTATGATAATGAAAAATCATCTAATTAATACACAAAAGAGTTCTAGTATTGTTTTTGTATTATTATTATTTATTTAATTAAACCCTTGAATGTAGTGGTTAGTATAGACTTCTCAAAGTTGAGATTTTTTCCCATCATCAAAAGTGTCCTATAAGTTGACCCATATAATCATCTATCATCATACCAAATTTCATTTAAATCTGTCCAGTGGCTTCTCTTTTTACAGACAGACAGTCAACATTTCTAAAGTATCAGTATTGAAATTGCAGGCTACTTAAATAAATTTTCTTGTAAATATATGACTAAGTTTCAAAACATGAAACATAGTTCTTATCAACCAGGCACAAAGAAAATACTACATCAGCTCAACTAAAAAAAAAAGATTTCTTTTTTATAAGGAACTTTAAATAATTATTGAAAAACAATGCTGCAGGAAGGCTCACTGCTTTACCCATAATATGCTTAAGAAAACTTTACATTTATTAATGTCAAAGGTTAAAGAAGTGTACTATGTTACTAGCAGGTATTGCACAAATAATAATTTTAAAACTAAAAAAAATAAGAAAATGATAGTCAGAAGTGTAAAACTGATCATTTTTTAAAAAAAATAAACAATATCAATGAAATGAATGTATTGATTTTTTTACTCTGCTCCTAATCACAAATCGTAATATTTTAATAGAATAGAATATATAGATAGATAGATAGAATTTTTGGATTCCCCCAACATACCCGGACTTCCAGCCCACAAAATAGGTTTAAAAATCGGTGTACCAATAATTCTCCTCAGAAATGTATGTCCTCCCAAACTTTGTAACGGCACTCGGCTCAAAGTCACAAATCTGCAGCAAAACATAATCGAAGCTGAAATATTAACCGGTTGCGGCGCCGGTGATATTGTCTTTATTCCAAAAATACCTATAATTCCCAACAACTTCCTTTCTCTTTCAAACGAGTGCAATTCCCAGTCAGTCTCTGTAATGCCATGACGATTAATAAAGCTCAGGGCATAAATAAAAAAAAATGATTTGTATCGGTATCCTCCCAACAGCGCTTCGCACTAAAAAATACATTAAGTTCCGACATCCACGCGAATGAAGTCGCGGGCACAGCTAGTTTAAAATACATTTAAAACTTCTGATCTTATATTTTTTGTCTGTTGTGGTTGTTTTGTCTTGCATTTGCTTAGCCCTATGTAAATAAAGTACCTAGGTATAAATTGCAAAAATATCTTTTTAAATCAATATATTCCAGACGCTAATGCTTTGTTTATACACTAAAGAAATACCAACAAACAATTTAGCTTAATAATAGTATTGATTATATTATCAGGTTACATTTAATATCAATAATGAATACTAATGTTATTGTTTACAAATCAGTAATCACACTATAATATTTTTTTTGTTTTTGGTACAAAAATTATTTTACAAACACAAATAAGTATGTATATCTAATTGATAAAATTTCTATTATTTTTCTTTTTGAAGGTTAATATTTTTTTATGTTATTCGATAACCCTCGCTTTGCTTGGTTTTGCCTGTAGGTATATTTATAGACTATAATATTTTTTATAATATTATGTAGGTATATTAATTTATTCTTACTCAAACTTGATGCATTGTAGTAGGTAGATAATAGGTCCATCACTAACACCTTCTATTGAAAGTAAGAAATATATTAATTCCCATACAAAATCAAATGTTGAACCATATTTAAACCGCAAGACAAATAATTTAATGAAGCCTATAAGTCTGTACATACTTGTAAAAATATCTATATGCTCATTAAGCAATATATACAAAGAAATATAAAAGTTCTATAGCTATTTATATTTATTTATTTTATTAATAATATACCTATGTGACTCAAAAAAATTGCATCATGTGTTATATTTATATAATGTTTTGCTTTGTTAATAAACAACATTGTTTACCTGTAGCTTGTCACCAGTACCGTTCTAGTTCTGGGTTAGTGAAGTTTTATATTTAATTCAACCTTTACCACAAACAAAGGGCGTTGACTTCTGAGAAACCCTCTTGCCCTCTTTCATTTAACTCTCATGAAGCCTGGGGTTCGCCGAGCGTCTAGCAACAAAGACGATTCGCGTAGTTTCGTAAACAAAAAGTAAAATTTTTAATAGTGCGCAAATACTGAGTGTTTGCAGGTACAATTGTGCTTTAATTGTTAGACTCTACAATCTTAATGAATAAAACAATATAGATAAATAAATAATTAAAAACAAGTTAAATGCTATTACTTACGTAGATACTTAGATAGTTAAAATACGAAATTTGAAACAAAAATACAGATCTTTCCTCTTTATAATATTAGTACCTATAGAAAACTTGGTGTATATTACATATTATTTGAAAATTCATATTGAAATAGTCCATTACTATCGATATAGAGGACGAATTATCTTTACGTTTTTGTCTGCTGTCTGAGAATGCATAGAAAACCATTAAACAGATTGCAGGTACCACACTGCCCTATCCTTTCTTCGAATTTGTGATAAGATTTTCCTTGGACAGAACATTCAATTATTCAATTATTCCAACTCTAACGGCTAGCGAATAGCGATACATTCGATTAGCGCGGTATTGAATGACAAACACTTATTGCATTTGTTACACATTATCTGTCCTAAGCTCTATGCAGGGTAATACAAGTATAGCTTAAAAAGAAAGTGTAGGGCTTCCAAATCAAAATGAATGGTTAATCTACTTACATATTTATATATACGTATATGTAGCGTATTAAGTATTTATTTACATTATTATACACTACTTTCTTTATCAGGTAAAGGAGGAAAAATCGTTAAAAATAATATTATATACGCCAATATTTAAATGAAAGAATTAATTAGTGAATTTGTAAAATGTTATCATGGGTGTGAACAACGAATGGCAGAGAATTTATAAAGGCTGGTGGTTTATGAGCAATCGTAAAACCCCTGAGCCAGCCCGCTGTCACACCGAGATACTCAGTGATGATTCAGTTTTAAGTAGAAACACATAATTAAGTATGTAAGTAAGGATATACAGAAATGGATCATGGGCATTTAATTTTAAACAAATTATGATTAGGTATATATTTAACATTTCTTAAAAAATGAAATCATATATTACCGACTACCGTATATATTATACTATACACTAGTGACTCACCCTCGCTTCGCTCGGGTTTGTCTGTTACTTTTTACCTGTTAGTATTTCTCAGAAATTAGATAATATTTTCCTGCATTGAAAATATCCTATATTTGACCCCGATAACCAGCCATCATCATACGGAATATCATAAAAAAAATGTTATCCAATGGTCTCTTGTGATGCGGTCACAGACAGATGAAAATTCTAAAAACTATAAATTCGGTTCTGTATCGTTAATTATAACTTTAAATTTAAACTACATTTTGTAAAATATATTTAATGTACAGATTCGCGACTAAGTTAAATTTATTATATGTACAGTGTACACTACATAAATACGTTTTCTTTCATCAATAATAGCTTAATATCTAGTACGTAATAATCCCATCCCGGATGTTTAAGCAGGGAAATACGGGTATTATTTTAACGATAGACGACGTAACATCCGTTTGGCGGTATTCTGCACCTGCCCTTCCCTTCGCAACACCTGCGCAGCAGATGTTAAGTCGACCGTAGACGGTACAGCTATTATCCCTTTTTGTCAAGCGGGAACAGTGATAAATAAATAACTATAATTTATCGACGTATGAATGAAAGTGAGAATATAATAAAATTTCTTTACGTTTATTACATACGTATACGAATTAAAAGTTTGTCTTCCGTATGTTTTACAAGGAAAAGGCGTTCATATTTTTTATTGCGCGTTAAGTTTTTGTAAAAATTAACGGATGTACTAATCTTCTTCAGTCATAAAGAACGTCTAAATAAATTATGCAATGTGACGGACCCCTCAACGTTTGCGAGCACGTGCCGCGTACATCACTGAGACTCGGTCTGGTGGCGCTAATTTAATTCCATTCTTATAATAACGATGAAAATACATTATTGGTGGACTAATAATAAGGTACCCGTCAAAGCATGAAACTTGAAAGGAAATGATATGTTGGGCTAAGTTCATTGAACTCAAGTTGACCTCATTGGTATACTCTTCTAAGTATGCCATATTCGGGTTAAGGAGATGCGTGGTTAAGTAATTCTGCATGTCTTTTTGTTTATCTGATATACCTAGTCATTACATTAACGAAGTGTATTTAGATATTTTTTGGTTTCCTTTTAAATTGATGTAAAAAAAATATGTGTTACATATTAATTCTACCATTTACTTATAAAAAGTGTTAATTAAAGTTATTACTAAAAGTTGATCCCGTTAAGTTAAAATAACGAGTCACGAACGCGAATGGATTAACAAAGAAATAATTTAAAACCTAAACAAACGCTAACGCGAATGAAAACTACATTTTAAATAGGTGGTTTATATTATATTTTAACGTTTCATAACTATCAGTTTCTCCTACTAGCATTTTCCGATGTAAATGCAAAAGTAAACACTAATTACATAATTGTGTTCTAAGATCAATAATATACCATCGAACCGTGTCCTGTTTTGGGCTATCTTTATAACCAACGGCAATAAAATGTTTTAAAAAATTACCTAGATGGAAAAGTGCTTTCCATGTTAAGATAACGAGAGTTAGGTCTGTTTCCTATATATACGCTAAATGTAGGTAGCGGTAAATTTTATAAATATGCTTTTTTTTTGTTAGGGATAGAGGTTTCATTGTCTTATCAAGATGTCTAACGTAGCCTACATCCGACAGCCTCATTTTGAAAGTACTGTAATGTGCCTTTATTTCGTCCTTTCCGTTCCAGTTTCGTACCTGCAACTAATATGTAATCGCAATATTTATAATTAATAGTAATACCTACCTAATAATTATATTTGTAATGGATCACAATGTAATGCGTGTATGTGTCATTTGCCAAGTTGTGCTATATTATGTAACTTACGCATACAATATTATCTGATAAGAATAAAAATTTGTTGATGGTGTAGGCACAATACAAAGATAGAACAGTAGCGTAACTCAGCCGTCTTTTTGAAATTTACACCTACAGCTGAGCGGAGCGCTAGGGTTGGTACATACAAAAAGTAAAACAGGTAATTTTTTTAGGAATGAAACGTATGTTAATTTAATATTTATTTTTTACATATTTATGTTATAAGTTGGTAACAGAAAAATATTTGCGTCTATTGCGACAAGTTTTAAATGCTGTGTTGTTAAATTTTATTATATAAAAAATTCACATTCTTATGAAAAGTTTCATTAAATAAAGTTTTGAAAACAGGGACACAGCAGTGGAGACAGGTTAATTTCTTTAATTTCTTTTAAAATTGATGTTAATATCTTGCAATTGCCGCGGCGCGGCGTGGCACTGCATAGCTTTGCATTGCCAAGATTGGTTAGCGGCCGTGTAAACGACGTGTATGTGTGCGTGCGTCGATTCGGGCGCTCTAGTATGAAGTTAAAGTACTGTTCTATCTCTGTATTGTGGTGTAGGTCTCGTATTTATTTTAACAGCTGTTTTGGCATGACCCAGTAGCCATACTTAGTAGTTGAAACACGGTTCTTTCAAGTAGAGGTAAAAATTAAATAAAAGCGATTTTGTCTATGTAAATATATTATAGGTATGTACTGTGTATATTGTTTTGCTAGCGCCTCATTCTTGCTTCGCTCGGGTTCGTCCCTAAATTCAGCGCGAGCGAAGCCGCGGGTTCCGCTAGTTAAAATGAATAAAATCTCTAAATAAAAGTAGTCTAAGTAACTCCTTATAACATTAGCTATCTGCGAGTGAAAGTCCCGTCAAAATCGTTTTAGCCGTTTCAGAGATTAGCCGGAACAAACAGACAAAAATTTAAAAATTCATTTTTTAATGTAAGTACCGTGTAAACATTCATATGTATTTAGTGAAAAGCTGTCAATTTGAAATTAAAAACACACTTCAATTTTATTTATACTCGTATAATATTATATACTCGTATGTATAGATAATACTTTTACTATATCCATTAGTTAATAAGTCTCCAAATTTTATTTTATACGCATAGTAGATAATTTATGTAAGATTTAAAATTCACTACTATTAATAAAATACCACGCTTAGCACATGTATGCCATGTATTAAGGACAAGGTAGATGTATGCAATAATGTTCGCGTGAGGATGTGTTGTATTAGCTGTAAAAATCGTGTTACATTATATACGAAATGTTGATTCTTAAATATTGCTTTGTGGTAATTCAATAACTAAACCACATTTAATATTTTCAAATTAAAAAAAAATTGGAAAAATATGTATGGTAATGGCGTAGTGTACATAATGAATATTCCCGGTATGTTATGGCATATTTCTTATAAATTATAATCATCTATAAATTATAATCGTATCAAAATGAAATCGTTTAATAAATAATTCTTTTGTCTTTCAAGTTGATCTGCTACCTACTTGAAAATTAGATAATCTTATAAAACAAAGTCCTCCGCCACGTCTGTTCGCAATAAACTCAAAAACTACTACACCGATTTTCATGCTGTTCACCAATGAATAGAGTGGTTCTCGAGGAAGGTTTAGGTATATTATTTGTCAAGTTTTTGTATACATTTACTAGCGGAACCCGCGGCTTCGCTCGCGCTACATCCAGGGACGAGCGGAGCGAGGGCGACTCGCTAGTTTATAATATTGAAATGATATTGAGATATAGTGAAAAGTTACAAGAAAACTTATTATTTATTGATCTAAACGGAATAAAACCTTTCCAATCGGCAAAATATTTCCCTCCCGTTACTTGAAATGGAAACTTGTTATTTTTATAAATACACAGTAGGTATATTATGTTCATTTGCTACCGAATTGTAACTGTTCAGCAATGTACAGATAAAAATATGTTTTTATACAAATCCATATTATCCTGAACACTATAAATGTTTCTCGCCGGACTTACATTGATTTCAAAGTTAATTTCCGCCTCTTAATACATTTACCTGATGTTGGAGACTAGTGTGAATCTTATTTTCTACAATAGACATACATATAGAAATACTTTAAAATTAAAGAATTACTTTAAAATTATACTAAGTTAATATCCCAGCGATCTAATCATGCAATTTAAAACTCATAGTAGGTACCTGTATAAAGATGTATCAAATATATTGCTTTATGTATATTATTAAACACTAGTTACTCACCCTCGCTTCTCTCAGCTTCGTCCTTAGATACTCCCTAGTATAGAGAGGGAACTCCATAAGGACGAAGTTTAGTCTCACCAGAGGTTTCTCACCAGTCAGATATTTTCCAGCAGTAAGATTTTATTTTCCTTTATGTCGACCCGGATAACCAGCTATGATCATCCCAAATTTAATAAAAATCGGTCCAGTAGTTTTCTCGTTATGCAGACAAACATAAATTCTAAAAAATATTGATTAGGCTTCTGTATCGTGATTCGTGACTATACAATGTTATGTTTTATATACAATGTTTTTTTTGTTCCCAGAATTTAATACATTAAATATTTTAAAATTTTGTGAATTACTTACAATCGTCCAAGTTCACAATTAAAGTAGATAGGTAATAAATCTAAACTGGCGCTTCGGATTGATCGATTTAACCGCTTCTAAATGGAGCAGAAATGAAAGTTGGCTGTATTCAACTAAAGAATTAGGATTGCTTTGTTATCACAATCTTTTTTAACTTACTATTGTTTGAAACATTTGTGCAGTTGTCTCTTATAAAATTTTTATTTTTTAAATTACCTCTAACGTTACGTAAATATATTGAAATTATTTTATAAATATAATAAAGCGTTGCCTGTTTGTTCTATTGAAAATTTTATAAGGTTAAGTCACCTATTAAATTTCAATGGCGTGAAGCAACCGTTAAACTTGTTTGCAAACGGAAAACCGAAATAGCGGAATGTGAGAGCACTTAGCACTGCCAAACTTACATATTCGAATAATTAATTTGTAAGCGATAACGGTCGTCATATTTGCACTTAATCCAATATTTAGTTTAAAAGTACATTTATATTATTATTATTTAATTTTGATAGTAGCTTTACCTTGTTATTATTATTCAAGGATGAAAAAAGCCGATCACCTTTTCCATTTTTTTTATTTAAAAAAAATCTCGAGTAATATAAAAAATAACAATGTTTTTATTTTATTAAACTTTAAATGTTAATGTTATTGTTGACTCAGTGTGTCCATATTTGAATGTTTTGTTGGCAAACACATCAATACTTGAGGAGGAGTACATCAATACTTAAAATTCATAATACCTAACAAAATAATAATTCGCAACTTTACCATATAAATAAATATTATCCTTAACGTTTATTAAGTAGTCGTAGAATATTATAAGGCAGCCTATCTTCATAATTAGATCAGTACCAAATTATTGATTTGTCGCCAAATACTACCAAATTAGTTATTAATTATTATGGATCTTATAAAGTAAACATAGATAATATGTCTTGATTCTAATCAATATAGAAGCAGGTATATTTAATATAAGTAATAATAATTGCTTTTTTGTCCTTATATCCTAAATGGTAAAATCTAACAATAATAACTTCTGTATGTTGGTAGTGGGTACTATTACTATTCGTGTTTCAGATAGAAAGGAAAGTGAGCCCAGGCAAATCACTTAAGATCGTGACCGTGTGAGCGGAGAAAGTACTAAAACAAGGAGTTTTAGATTATGCAATCTTATTGTTCCGGTCTTACGATTTGAAGTTATTTATAATGTCATTACATCACACTCAAATTAATTGTAGCTGCTAAAATCGGCATCTTGTTTGTGCCAATATCACATTGTTTCTCGTAATAATTTTTAAGTGAACAATGTCATTTTATAAGTACGTCTAAAACACCGAATTTTCTGCGAGTGGCCACTGATTTCCAATTATAATTAAGATGAAATATTTTATGAGTGATTGTTTCAAAAATATTTGTAAGAAGAAGAGAGAAATTTAGAAGAAGAAATTGACATAGTTTAGAAGAAATTGACATAATTTTCCAAAAAGCTACCAAAACATTCAAGGCGAATTTATTCTTTCAAAGATTATTAAAACTTTCAAGGAGATACCTACGAAGAGTAGGTACTAGTTAGGGATGTATACAACTTCACTTGACATTCTTAATTATTTTATAAATTATATGATAAACACGTAACATATTAACCTTCTGTTTCACGTATTTGGTTTTCTCCAATATTGTTGTAACATGGGTTTCTTATATTATCTTATAAAAAAAAACAAAACAAGTAATTAAGTAAGTGACTTAATAGAATAATTATCAACCAAAAATAGTCAGTAAAAATTGATTGACATATTTTTATAGCAATTTCCTATAATAATCGTTGAGTGTAGATTTTTGAGTAGAAGTGACGCTACTTAGACATATATCCGGTGTTCTTGCGAATAGCAGTAGTCTTCGCAATGAACCGGATACGAAGTATAGTCGTTTATCGCTTTACGCTTACGTTACTGATGTCAACCACCTACTCAGTACTACGAAACATCGCCCTCATGAGCTGATTCACTGTCATTCTAAGAAAAAATGGCATAACCTAGTTATTTTATACGTTTACTATAAGGAGTGGTATCTTTTGCGACGTCGTTAGGACATTATTGATATACATAACAATATTCTACATTTCAGTGCAGCGTACTGAAATGTAGAATGTTACTTACGTGTAACAGTGTACTATCAAGTACACTGTTACACTATAGAGCCGACCTCGGCACCCAGCACCTAAAATAATAAATATTGTATACTGTTGATTTCAATCTATACATTATTTTTTATCAGTAAAATCGTATTGAAATGATCATTACTATGAATACAAAGGCCAAATCTATAGCATGAAATATTGGCCGATCCAGCTGCTGGTTGGCTGGCCAACATAATATTTACTTTTTATTGCGGGTAGAATATAAATCTATGCTAACTGTTGAAACGTGCTAATAGAGTCGCTAGTAATAATTTATAAAAACCAATATGTTACTTGCTTAAGTACCTAATAATTCTATCTATAAATTGTATTTTTGTCACGAATGTTTATATAAACTTTACGTACATTACAAGTCGTGGTAGTCTCTAGAACAATAAATATATTTTCTTGGAATCGTCATAGTACTTCTCGGTACCCGATAGTTGGGTTCATTCATCGATAGCTTAATAATAACAATGATCCGCTAAACTGATTACAAGTAACGTACTACATATATATAAAGATTACACAGAACAAAAGCAATTACGCATTATCTATTGCTTTACATTCTACAATTTGATTAATATATTTCCGTGCGCGTAGTGTTATGTACGAAATGTACGAAAACCCGGAATACCGGTTTCTCGTCTAGTTTTGTATTATTTGCAGTGGTCGTGTTAAATTATCTTGAGCAATCTAAATCAATTGTAACAGTAGACAAAGGCGAGACTCTAGGAAGAAACTGCAATTAAGACTAGACATGTAAATGCAGCAAATTGCTATCGTCACGGAATGCTGAGATCAGAACTTGCGTAATAACTGTTCACGTAAACAATGGTGTATAAATAGGATATCTATATGAAAATATATTAACGTGTAAACAAAGCTTACTAATTTTGACGGTAGATTAATAATGACAATGACAGGTAAATTACGACGATAACAAATGAAATTATTTCAACAATAATAACTTCGTTTTACTTGAAGTGTAATGCAAATATTTTTGTAGAGATCATTCAAATAACAACTACTCGTATAAGATTAATCAACGCAAACGCAATGTTTCCGTTGTATCACGGCGAAGGGAGGAGCTAGACTTGACCCACTGCCAACATCCACGGTCGCTTAAATTAAAGCTTTTATCCAGCGCACAGAGCAAGCATTTTTAATAAAATTTCAAAACATTAGCGTTCTTTTCTTCTCTTAATAAAACAAGTTCAAACATTATGGTCTTAAGATTTTTGTGTCATTATTTGTACACATGATAAGTAAATGTATGTATTTAGAGTTGTATGACCTACTTCTATGTTGTGGACTGAGTAAAGTCATAGATAGACCGATAGCTTATCATTTGCGCGATCGATAAACCACTCATTGTACGACCGAGTCACTAATGGCTTTGAGTGTAAAATAAAATAGCCTCTGCAAATGACACTTATGAGTATATGTACGTGATAGTCTTTGTTGAAAGTCGTGTGCATTTTAATTATTTAGTTATTTATATGTATTGTATAATAAGAAATTGAACTATGGCTGAAATGAATATATTAACATATACCTACCAATATCCTCAAATATCTATGGCCTCATATAAATATTCATCTTGCATGATCGCGACTTACAAATATAAGTAGTTTGGCAGGTCTAAAGCAGTCTCAGATTAAAAGTAAAAAATTTTTTATTATTTAAAGCAACTCACCCTCGCTTCGCTCGGGTTCATCCCTAGCTTTAGCGCGAGTGAAGCCGCGGGATCCACTAGTTAAAATAAATAAAATTTTCAAAAAAAGTAGCCTAAGTTACTCCAGATAACGTTAGCTATCTGCAAGTGCAAGTCGCGTCAAAATCGGTCCAGCCGTTTCGAAGATACAACCAGACAACTAGGCCGAAATAAACAGATACACAAAAATTTTCAAAATAGATTTTTTGATGGAAGTACCGTATATACTTTCATATGCATTTAGCGAAAAGCTGTTAATTTGAAATTAAAAACAGAAAATTCAATTTTATTTAAATGTACTAATTCAAAACAAATTAGGAGCGCCTCTAACATCTCTTGCATAGTAAACATTTTATAAGGAGTTGTCTTACATAAGTTACGGTGCATCGGTCAAGACCGGTTTCCAGCGGTGATCATAATTTACGTCTCTAATCTTGATTCTTGACCCACAGTTGTCTAAAACCAGTCTCATACAGATTTTAGACTTGACCCGTGATCAAGATTTCGTTGTAACGGAAGTCGAGAAAGTATGTAACGTAGAAATAGTAGGTGGTAACAATTACTGTGACGCTAATACGAGGTCATTTTACCATGTTTATTATATTGGATTATCATCGTTCTTTTACTTTAGCGCTGCCCTTGTTCAATTTGTTTTGTTTGACCTAAATACATTACGTTCAATATGAAAACAAACACTAATGTTTTACCATACCTAGTTAATACATTTTTTTAATATATTTTTGTTTGCAGTAAGCCAGAATACTTAAATATAAAGGTGTTTTTTTGGATTTTAAAATAGATTATATTAACATTATGATGCAGGTTCAAAAATTAGAATTATCACGCAGATTTCTTTAATAGGCATGAAAAACTTTTACAATATAAATTATAGAAAGCTTACTTATGTAACTTTAAAATAAAGTCTGCAGTAATTATGTTAAATATCAAGCTTTAAAGAAGACTTCTTCTCTATTCTCTTCTAATCCTCTCAATTAGATTTGAAAAATTATTATTGCTAAAGAAGTTATTACAACTCGAAGCGAGGGTCGCTTCGCTCTGGTGCATTCCTAGGTACGTTAGGTATCCTATACACTACTTCACGTCAAAATATATCACGCTAGACTTTTAGGAGTAGAGCAATAACATATAATAGGGAATAAAAATACTTCGCACTCTGCAGACTGAGGATAAATGACACTTTTTCTTATCATAACGAGAAACAACTTTGTACAAAATGTAGTCTGTGGTACTTTAAAAACGATTAAAAGATTCTTATAGAAAGCTAGCTAAATTACAAAGGCCATTTTTATTAAACAGAAGGGATTACTCTGGACCTAGATTAGTAAAAAATAATTATAAGAGAAATTTACTTATTATATATGAAAATGTTTTTCATGTTTCAGTGCTGCGGACAGTGCGGACTCACCAATACTGGAAGAGGCCGGCGAGAGTGGCTCTGAACAAAAACCAAAACCTCTTGTTAAATATGGCGAACTCGTTATTCTTGGGTAAGTAATAAGCGCATTTACTTGAACTAATATCTGCATTAAATCTATCATTTACTATTACATAAATGAATACGCTGAGTCAGTAATTCTTTTTATGGACAATGTATACGCACAGACAACAACAGAATCCCAGCAAACGTTAAAAAAGCTTCTATTGCCAAATTTAAAAAAAATGTGCAAGAACGTTTGTTTGCTAAAGAAAATTATTCGATTAATGATTTTTAAATTAAAAAGACAGTACGCCTTGGAAATGATATGATCGCCTCCAGGCTATTTCAACTTTATAGAACTATTGTTAGTTTTAATTTAATTTGTAAAGAAAACTATAAAGACAAAAATAATATTAGTCCCGCTGAGTTTCTTTCGCCAGTTCTTTTCAAGTCAGAGGCTTCTTCTTTCCGAACTGGTAGTGACTGTGAACTGAAGATGATTTTATGCTGAATAAAATCTTAAATTCCCAAAAACTCTATCTGCTGTGTCTCTTAACTTAATACCTATCACATACACAATTGAATAGTCCAATCACCACTAGTACTAGAGTTATATCATTGCTTAGAAAAAAGTGTTATGTAAGTTTACCTACTGCTTTCACAAATCGATTCGTTCATCAAGATGTAGGTGCAATGAAGACAATGAAACCTTATCAAAAAAGACGTTATAATTCATCATCGATACAACGTGTGGTACATGTACCTATTTTATATTTAAGTACATACTTTTATGTTTTGAATATTCCACTGTACATCAATCTAAATGTCTAGTCTAATGTCAGCGGTCGCTACCAAGGTTGTTCATAAGCGCATGCGCAGAACGCGTTAGTATTCCCGAGTTCCAACTTGTGTTTGTGTTGAACATTACGTGTAAAACGAATATGGTAAGAACATGGTTAAGGAAGGACGAGATCGGAGAATTGTTTACGGTTCAGCGTTCGCCCATCCGTCATAACCTCGTTTAATTTAAAATCACGTGTACGACGATCTGGATTTTGTTGATTCCTACAGAAATTTAACTTCGTAGTAAGTAGTTGCAATTCAACAAAATACGAATCAATTTGAATATAGTTTATTACCTAATATTATTCTGATAATATTAGTTATTGATGATAATATTATTATTAATACAAGTACGGTATAAAAACAGTTGACTTAGAAACATCAATAATTTAGATAAACGTATTTAACATAACTCTATTGTATTCTACTATAGACCGGAATATTATTAAGTTAATCTTCATAGAAAACTACTTGTCACTTTAAAATAATTTAAATATATTTACATACATATTACGTACATAACTTACATAAATACGTTTTACAAATATGTACTACTAATAATAGATCAACAGTTACAAACTTTGGGTTTTTTTCTAAATGATAGCTTGATTGTTTTTTTTAGTAATCGGTTTTGGGAAATTACAATAATGTCGATGACTAGACTTTAAATTGAATTTGTTATGAAACAAATTACATTAATATACCTAAATAGAGTTAAAATATAATGTTATGTTTGTTTGTATTTTGTATAATAAATATAGTGGTTATTTTATTATTAATAAACAAACAGTAAATAATGTCTTCTTGACTGATTTCAACACAATCTTGGAAGAATTGTTAACTGCGCAAAGAATATGTTAAAATGCTTTTGTGTTCGCAAACACAGGTACAAACTTTTACTTTTAAAGGCCAGTTTGTTGGGGATGGTACATGACATGTGTAAGGGATATGGGGCAGGATGAACGATTTTACATCTCGGAAGGACAAGGTTGTAACATCGCTTATTCTAATTTTGCGCTTTAAATTAAATTTTTGGCTAGACCTGGAATTTAAACCTAAGACTTTGCGGATCTGCAACCAAAGAAGCTAATATAAAGCTACACTATCATTAAGGGTAGGTTGTACCGCCTTGACACCCGCGAACAGATCCGCGGTTTAAAACCCGTGTGAATGTTAGATGTCCTCTTTTCATAGCAATTTGCCGTTCGTTATTGTCTACTACTTACCTACGTCACAGTAAGAGGCCGTTGTACGCGCTCTTTGTGGAAGGGTATAGCGTTGTTGCTTTGATATCTCTCCATTATTTAATCTTTGCGGACTTCCTTTGTCATGAATTGCATTCACTTCGAATACTACTACAATGTATTAATGGAACACTAAGTGAATCTTAAGTATATTGTACTAGCGACTTATCGCCACTTGAGTTCGTCCCTAGGTACGTTTTACCAGTTAGTATAGATATCTCAGGGATGAGATAGATTTTCTACAATAAAAAGAATCCTATATATTGACCCAGATAAGCAGCTGTCATCGTGCCCATCATTATCTGTCCAGAGGTTTTCTCGTAACGAGTTCAACATACGACAGACCAAAATTTCTAAAAACATAGTTTTTTTCTTTGTACAGATAATAATGAGTACAAAAAATATTTAATGTATAGATTCCACTCCGTTAGAATTTTGTTATATTATGTATGTACACTATACACTGACTGTATATTTATATATTGTAAAACATATTATGATGGTAAGTTACATATAAAAATATGTATAATGCAAAGTTTTTAATTTTATTTTTATGCAAAAATGAATTAACGCAATTTGAAACAAATCGTTGGTACCTACCCTGTAAATAGCTAATTATGTATGTTTATTTAATGGAAAAGAATATATTTATAATATTGAAAAAAAGTTTTAGAAATACCACAAATTTTGTTGTAGTAGTGTTTTCCTCTTTTTATTTAGCATAATACTAAAACCGTTCAGTAAATAGGCCCATATAGACTGAACTAATGATACTATGGCCTAGAAAATGTCCGATTCATGATGCGTAAGCTTGGGAACTTTAGAAGTTCGAACTATAAAATACACGATCCGAGTATTTTTAAGTATGTTTCTACAATATATAAAACACGTTCTGCACTCATCAGGAAACAATAGTAATAATAATCCGTTGCTGCAAAATTCAATATGAGCAATAAGCACCTACCTAACAAGCTTATGTCATAATGTACACACCTTAAGCGAGCTTTTCTATGCGGTACGGATGTTTTTTGCTAGCCCCATTTACATTTTATTTATATTTTATTACGTATCATCCCTAGATTTAGCGCGTCCGTATTTTTTTTGCGATTATTCCTAAGATATTCGTTTAAATTATATGGTGTAAAAGAATAAAATAATGTGCATGAAATGCTTGAAGCCTCTAACTTATTTAAAATGATAAGGATTAATACCGTATTTGTGTAAGTAGCTTTATAACACTGCCCATTTTTTTAAGTATTAAAATGGATATGGTATGTTATTTCATTATCAGATTAGGAACCTCTAAAATTATCAGTGTTTCTCTACTATATTACTCATGTATTATTATACATATAAAAGTTCCTCTTGAATCCATGACATTTTAATTTTGCTTTTTAAATAGAGGTTCAAGGTTATTGATTTTAATAATTTTACCAAAAATATGACTTTTTGCTTTAAAGTAAATATTTTACACTACAACTTTTTGAAATGTACGTAGTTCTCTATTTCTCACTGTTGCTGGCTATTTCAAAAACATATTCAGATTAATGTGATACTATTAAGCCAATCTAATGATCTAATGTGCAACTAACACATTGCTCACGACACATTTAATAGGTATTTTCAAAAATAATATAAGTAAGTTTATGACTCAATGTGAAGATGGAAAGTTTTCACACAAACAGACAAACTCTCTTTATAATATTATCTAGTATAGATTTGATTAATTAATTTATTCTTGTTGTAGGGCATTTATCATCAGTTATTTATACTTGTAAGACCGTAGCGAGGCGGGAGGCGGTGTAAAGTGAAAAAGCGATAGGGTGACAGACAGTATTTATTATATTTTACTGTAAGTTACACGGGACAGGTACTAGACGGGGTTTTCAGAGGGCCGGGAAACCGTCCACAACGAATACCCTTATAGATGCTGTTAACTATCCAAAAGCCGGGGAACCGTCTATGAGGATAGCGTAAGCCTACTGACTCGAATTAACAAAATCAAATGTTCCTAGACCCTTACTTAGTATGCAAAACACAATGACAGCGCGATTCAGGAAATGTACAATCTATACAGCGCCATCTGTTACCCGCCTGGGGTACTTATACGTTGTGTTGAATGCTAAGTGAGATTCTTTGTGTTACAGTCTCCCCCTATGTCCACGAAGACGTCTCGACGAGTAGGACAGTTCTAAGTAACATATTATGATTTGGGTCAGTTCTTCTTTGGTCGACCACGAGGGCGTCCCTTCGATATCTGGGTCTTAGCCGTTGGATTCTTTCTCGGCCGTCCCCTCTTTCTGATCGGTTGTTGAGGTTGGGGCCTTTCACCCTCAGAATCTATAAATGGAGTTAAAGCTGAAGCATGGTAAGTACCAATAATTGTATCAGGCTCATCAGCCTTGGCTAGTATATATGACGTAGCACCTTGTTTGGAATTGATCAGGTAGGGCCCATCGCGTCGCGGTGCAAACTTGCTACTCATCCCTTGCGAAGATTTGCTCACTGAGTGCGTTTGAGCCATCACAAGATCACCTGGTTTATACCCGGGGTCTGGTCTACGTGTTTTATCAGCCTGTTTCTTTCTATCTTCCTCGTTTCCTTCTCTCACTTCTCTTGCTCTTTTTAGGGTTTCAGCCAGTAATAATAACTTCGGGGTGATTTCGGGAACAAAATTTTCTGAGAGAACAACTTCTCTTAGGTCGTGCTCAATATCATCCGGAGTTCGGAGTTCACGAGCGAAGGTAAGGTAAGCTGGGGTATATCCCGTTACTAAACTATTAGCTGTATTCATAGCGAACCGAATACATGCGAGTTTATCTGACCAATTTCGGTGGTTGTCTTGCACTAATATTGCTAATTGTGTCTTGAGGTCCCTATTCTTACGTTCAACTGGATTAGCTGCAGGGTGGTATACGGGGGTAAAAGTATGTTTCATCCCAAGGCAATAAGTCATTTTCTGCATAACCGCACTGACAAACTGGGGTCCATTATCGCTGTGCAGCCGTCGGGGCATCCCGTATCGCAAAAAGACTTCATTAATGAGAGTAGTGGCACACGTCTCTGCATTAGCTGTTTCCAAGGCAAACAATTCTACCCAACCAGTAGCTATATCTTCGACTATGAAAATCCAGTTCTTGTTTGTTGCCGTTGTAGGAAGTGGACCAAATAGATCAAAAGCTAAGGTTTCGAATCTTTGGTTAATCGCTGTGGTTTGCAGGAGTCCAGCGGGCTTTAGGTTAGATGGTTTGTATCGCTGGCAGAGCAAACACTTCTTTATATAGGATTCGATGTATTTTCGCATTCGTTTCCAATAATATCGCCGCGCTATTCTTTGATATGTTTTGTCCGCCCCGTAATGTCCAGCCAAGGGGTCGTCGTGATATGTTGTCAACACATTGACCCACTCATGTTCGGGCACCACGAGTTGAGCATCCTCTCCATTACCCTCTGGATCATATTTGTATAAAATTCCTTGACTCATGGTGTACCCTTTTCCGCTCCAGTAGACGGCGTCTTCGGACGACTCAGATTCCAAAGCCTTAACTATTCGTGCTATGGCTTCGTCTTTAAGTTGCTCTTGACGAATTTCCGCCGCGCTTCGCGTGGGTAATTCCATTGTGACACTACATACGCCACATTCGTTTTCATTATCTTTATCACAAAATGGCCGAGATAAGGTATCGGCGACGACATTAATCCGTCCGGGTGAATATTTTATCTGAACATCAAAAGCCTGGACTATGAGAGCCCATCTGGCCAGTCTTCCTGTTGGAGTCTTTAATGTCAGTAGCCAACGTAGAGCTTGGTGATCTGTAAGGACGGTAACAGGGGTACCTTCAATGTAACCTCGAAACTTCATTAATGCCCATACAACTGCGAGGGCTTCTCGCTCTGTTGTAGTGTAGTTTCTTTCTGCAGAATTTAATAGCCGACTCGCGTATTCTATAGGATGTTCATCTTCTTTCTCCCCCTGCACCAGAACTGCACCAATGGCATAACTGCTAGCATCAGTTTTAATAATGTAAGGGGTATTCATGTCTGCTTGCTTCAATACTGGTGCTGTGGTCAATTGTTGCTTGAGCTCCTGAAATGCTCTCTCCTGTGGTTCATCCCATTGCCACAGGGTACGCTTTCTTGTGAGCCTAGTGAGTGGTTCACTAATCTTTGCAAAATCTGGGATAAACCGACGGTACCATGAACAAGTTTGTATAAAGGACAAGAGGTGTTTTATATTCCGGGGCGGTGGGAGTTGCGCAATAGCCGCTACCTTCTCTGGATCAACCTCCAATCCCCTGGGAGTCAAATAATGTCCCAGGTACTTGACTCTATCACAACAGAAGTGGCATTTTGACAGGTTGACTGTAAGATGGTTCTCTTGCAAAACTGTTAACACCAACCGGATATCCTGTATATGTTGTGTAAATGATGCGGATAGTATGATTAGATCATCTAAATATGCCAGCATTTTAACCTCTTTGACCAATATTCTTACTCTGTCGATTAATCTCTGGAAGGTTGCAGGCGCATTCTTCAGTCCGAATGGCATACGACGAAATTTGTAAACACCGAACGGCGTAATGAAGCTCGTCTTGTCCTGATCTCTCTCACAAACCTTCACCTGCCAGTAACCGGCGCGTAGATCAAGAGTAGTCATGAATGCCGTTGGCTTCGCTTCTTGTAAAAGATCGTCGATCCGAGGCATGGGGTATGTGTCAGTGACTGTGATTGCGTTAAGACGACGATAATCAACACATACTCGTATGGTTCCATCTTTCTTAGGTATCATCACAGTAGGGGCTGACCAAGGAGAAGAGGAGGGTTCTATTATGTCATCTGCCAACATTTTCGCGATTTCCTCTTTCAGGAGGATGCATCTCGCAGGTGATAGACGATAAGGTGGTACAGCTATGGGACGGTGGTCGCCTGTGTCAATGGAATGTTCAGCTAAGGTAGTAGGTCGTCTTCCAGGTGTGAACACGCTGCTGAAACTTTGGAGTAAGTCATGGAGTGTTTCCCTGTCTTTGCCCTCTGTGTTACCCAGATCTGTTTCGAATGAATTAATGGCAACCTCCGTTCTAAGATTGGTTGACTGTGATGACTTCTCGTCTTCTTCTAGGATACATATTTCATTCTCCTTGATGTCTAACATGTTAAGGCCGATGTCATCTCCGGTGTATTGGGTGAACGTAGGGAAAAGCGATTGAGCCTCCGATGACAGTTCAATCTCAGTCTCTTCAAATGCACGTTGAGCATCCGCGTACATATAGTCGGTTCGACTTGGGTTATATCCATCAAACAGTTCACGTGGCCGTTTGGGCGGTACCGCCTCACTTGCTTCTACTGGTCGTTGTACTGACTCACTCCAGCGACTTTCCGGGGCTACGGCAGGTCTTAGGGATGGTTCAAATTGAGCAATAGAGACACCTTCTATTATTTCTACCGCTAAATCATATTCGGTGTAGGGAAGGTCCACGAAATGCCAGGTGCGTTGTGGGAGGTTGAGCACCATTCCCGCGTCTTCTATAAAACCCACGCCGAGAAGAGTTTTATTATCTCTGGAGTGTGGTAGCACCATAAAGGTAGTAGGTATAACCCGGTCACACAGCTTGACGGGTACTACTGCCGACAGAATGTCCTCTCTTCGCTTCACCCCGTCCGCTAGGGTAACAGTCACTGTCTGTTGCGCGAAGTGACAGTTCCTGCGTTTTAGCAATGTGTACAGTTGGTAGGAGGCGACACTGGATTTGGCGCAAGTGTCTATATATGCGGTACCTACGATGTCGTGAACGGCTATCCCCACCACAGGACGAGGACGCGCATCCGTTTTCACGCTGATGGAGCAGAAATCTACTTGCTCAGTCTTGCAGAGACTGTTACCTGAGCACTTGGGGCATTTGGCACGAATTACCCCAGGAGCGCCACAACCATAACATTTTAAGGAAGAATTCGATGGTGAGGGTGCTTGGGTAGTTTCCGTTTTTCTACTCGACAGGTTAGTTGAATTGGTTTCCCGTTGTCTCTTTCGGCAGATATCCACGGTATGACCAATAGCACGACAGTAATCACACCGCTTTTTCTTTGGCTTGATATCTGCATCCTGTCTGGCTGTCGCAGGTAGGGCCGCGTTCTTTTCTTGGAAAAGTTGTTCGATACTCCTGGCTGCGTTGAGTAGTTCCTCAAATGTTGTAACATTGTTTCGGTGCAGTCTTTCTCTGATTCTTACATGTAATTGTCCGAATATGGCATCCAATTCTAGCTCTTCAGTTAGTCCAGGAGATGGTAGTTGAGAGAGAAGAGCCCGCTGTCTGGACACGAAGACTTCGGTTAACATGTCTGCTGATTGCTTGAGATTAAAAACTTCTTGGAATATCATAACACCCGTTTTCCTAGGTGCAAAAGCATGGCGGAGTCTCTGCTCAAAGTCGGTCCAGTTGGTAACACCCTTCTTAACACCTTGCCACCAGGTGGAAGCTTCGCCCCTCAATATCAGAGGCAGAGTACTGATTGCGTTTTCGTCAGTGATTTTGTTTACCAATTTATAAACGGATGCCGTCGATAAAAATTCCTCCACCTTTACGTCTTCCCTCGTGCCGTCGTAGAAGAAGTTCACGTTGGCAAAAGAAGTGGCCATCGATGTTGAAGGCGGGGTACTCTGTGCTGCTGCTTGTATCGCTGCGGTGGTAATTGACGATACAAGGTGTTGGAGTTGTTCCGGTGACATGGACACGTTGGTGGTCATGTTTTGTGCTTGTTTCTTCTTGCCTTTGCCTTTAGAAGCAATCACTTTGCGTGGCCTCAACCGCAAAGTCGGTCCTTTAGGGGTTGTCGGAGATCCGTTTTCGTCGCTGGGAGTAGCGTCGGGGCCCCACGTTGGGCGCCAGTGTAAGACCGTAGCGAGGCGGGAGGCGGTGTAAAGTGAAAAAGCGATAGGGTGACAGACAGTATTTATTATATTTTACTGTAAGTTACACGGGACAGGTACTAGACGGGGTTTTCAGAGGGCCGGGAAACCGTCCACAACGAATACCCTTATAGATGCTGTTAACTATCCAAAAGCCGGGGAACCGTCTATGAGGATAGCGTAAGCCTACTGACTCGAATTAACAAAATCAAATGTTCCTAGACCCTTACTTAGTATGCAAAACACAATGACAGCGCGATTCAGGAAATGTACAATCTATACAGCGCCATCTGTTACCCGCCTGGGGTACTTATACGTTGTGTTGAATGCTAAGTGAGATTCTTTGTGTTACATACTAGAATTTTGTGGTATCTTTTTTTATATTTTATTTACTCTAGTGCCTGCTGAGATCGTGCGGAATCTATAAGCGGAAAAATATTTATTTTTATCAACAATGTTCCTAAAAGCCAAGAATTACCTTCTATAGCATAATATAACTAATAGATAAAGAAAAATGTGAGCAACGGGTTCATTTGTTTTGACATAATTTTAAACTTTAGAAGCTTTAATTTATTACATGTTGTGTGTCGTTATATATTAGCGTCTTCCGTGAAGTTAGTGTTAATTATTGCTTATTACTTTATAACAGTAATTAAACTAACGGTGATCAAATCAAATTTGTAATGTTAATAGTTCTAGTCAACTTCGCCATTTTACCCAAAAACGCGATGTCTGAAGGTGAAAGTACCAACATTATAACAATTGATTTGTAAGAGCAACTTAATATTCTAATGAACGCTCATTGCTCACCTATTGAATTTAGAGAAGTTGCTTTTTACACATACTTATCACATATCAAGCTGATTAAAGGAGACTATGTATTTTATTTTAGCTGCACTGAGATCAATTTATTTTATTTTTTTTTCTTTATACAGTTAATTTGTTGTGAATAAAGTTAGCACGATTTTCCAATAAACCTTTAGCCATCCTTACAAAATCACTTGAAAGCAATACGGCCGTGACGGAAATACTGCGGTAAAAGCGTGAAATTGATTTTCCGTAATGGACGAGATTGATCGCCCTTTGGTTTTGTTATTAAATTAACTTGATTCTTTATCTATATATAGATTATATCTACGAGTACGAGTGGGAGAACTAAGGACATGTATACATATGAATAAAATTGAAGTGTCTGTTTTTAATTTCAAATTAACAGCTTTTCACTTAATACATATGAAAGTATATAGGTACGGTACTTACTTAAAAAATCAATTTTTAAAATTTTTGCCTGTCTGTTTGTTCCTGCGAATCTCTGAAACGGCTGGGCCAATTTTGATAGAACATTCACTCGCTTATGTTATAAGAAGCAACTTAAGTTTCTTTTTTTTATTAGAAAATTATAAAAACCGTTAAATTAAATTTTAAATTGCACTCAGCGAGGCAGGTGTAAGTTAAAATAAATTAAACGGCGGCGGGTTGTATAGAGAGTTTGATACATATCAAGATATGGACAAAGTGTGATAACTGTATTTAAAAAAATTGTATGTTAAAAAAAACTTAATCAATTCAATTTTTTTGCCACCCGTGGCTTTCCAGAGGCTATATAAAACACTACCTCACTAATTCAAATACTAAGAAAGAGTTCTGTTTCAAACTACAAAAGTACCTACACACACACGAATAATTAATTATCATAAAGTTAGTGGAAGCTACTTTTTAGTATGGATATTTGATGAATTTAGTTCTAGGCAAATATGAAGCCCGCAGTAAACGTTATGTGAATAAAAATAAGGTATCTAAAGGTCTTTTTAACTAGCAATTAATATTTTTTAGAACCTGTACTTGCAAGATAGATTGTTATTTTCGTACATGGTGAGTAGAGTATAGAGTGACTAATAATTATTTTTTTAAACTTAAATGCTAAATAGCCTTCTTTTCTTTAGAATTTTCGGGAAGTTTGACGCATACCATGATCAGATCTCGTCCATGACTTAAACTTATTTGAACAAACTCTATATGAGAATTTTCCCAAGTATTAATACAATTCTAGCCGAATAAGGCTAATTCGTTATAATCAATTATTGAATTTTCGAGGAAAAATTTATGAATAGAATTTACCTACACTTTGTGCTCGTATTTTTCCTATAAATTAATTGATAACGCTCAAGCTCGTTATTAGCTAATTATCAAAAAAATAAAATAGGTTGATAAACAATTGATGAATGCTCAATAACTTGATTATTTTATAAAACTACCGAACGAACGACGACGAACGAAAAAACGAACTTTTTACTTTTTGAAAAGGTTTTATTCGAACACTACCAGTGCAATCTTTCTGCAATGTTTTATCAACAGTTTATTTTACATTTTTATTTTATTATTTTATTGTTATTAAAACCTTCCGTTTTAATGTTCGTGAGCGGGTTTACCCGCTATTATATAGGTATTTAAAAAAAATACTTTCATGTGCATCTCTCTCTTGAGCTGTACTCGTAATGGCTAGCCACATCAAGCCAGAAGCAGGCAGTAAAGTAAAGGTATTCTTGCAGCATCAGGACTGAACTTCCTTTCAAAGGTTGGAGTTATATAAATATTGTATTGGTAAGGGATATATAATATATATTATTAGGAAAATATGTTAATTGATAATGGTATATTCGTTCTCTACGAGATCCAAACAAATATACATTATACTATCCACTCACCCTCGCTTCGCTCATGTTCGTCCCTAGGTACTCCCTGCTAAAAAAGTTTGTAGCACATACAATTTGACTTTCATACAAATTTGTGACAGCCCTTAGATAATTATTACGGCCAATTCGCTAAATCTGTTCTCAACGGACGTCTACTACGTTCTAACTATAACATACATCCATGGCAAATTGCATTTTTTATTTTTGTCATGCGGTTTTCGAAATTTCGTGAGGAGTGAGCGCCCTTTCGGTTTTATATATGTATTTAAATTATAAAAAATAGGAGGTAAGCTATAAAATACAACTGTTTAATCGCTCACTTAACCTTACATAAAAATAACAGAATATTTTTTTTATGTTTTACACGAACGTTTCTAGTATTATTTTCCATCAGCGGATTCCCAAAGACATCTCTATATACACGTTATGTCAACCAAGTTACGACAAGTTACACAATAATACAAAGGCTGCACTTGCTCGGCTTCTCATGCGACGCGAATAAATCGACATTGTACTATTTCTTTTACTACCACGGTAATGTTTCGCTTCAAAGTAAAATTATAAAAACAGTGTAAGAACTGCCGTTAGAGTCTCACGCTGTTATGACAGTTAAATACAAACTACGATGCATGACATCACTCCTCGATGCACGTCGTTGTGATCGCAATGGACTTCCGGCGAAGGCGGTCAATTCGTAAACTTTGAAATTCGTATGCATATAGCTAAAAATCGAGATATACCTCTACATACATAGGTATATTCATGGTATGATAAAATTAATAATTTAAAAAATAAAAAACTTGTGTTTAAAACAAATAAAATGGATTGTCATCATAAGATTCTATACATTTTTTCTATGAAAAAATTGTATATAAAAGATTACGAAATAATATATTTAATGTACAGTACACCGAATACATAATATATAAAATTCAATTAGGTATATTAAGTAGGAGTGCTTCAGCCCTTGTCACTGGCTAATGCATTACTGAGTTACTATGATTTAAGTAGTTAATTAAATTACATACGGTTTCGGGGCATCGGTAAAAGCTCGTTTTACACGCATGACGGCATACAAATGTTGATAGGATCAAATTAAGCTTACCCTATTTTGTGTTTAGACTGATTGATTATCTCGATAATTACTACATTTCCATCCATATGGAATTACGTTATCCGTACAAAAATACATTGATAATTATAATAAATACAAATTCTAAAAATTCTACGTTAAAACAAAATTCAAACTGACTTCGAAATCTGATCTTGTTGATAACATTCTTGAAATTTGAAGTATGAAAAAGAAACAGATTACGAAACAACCCTTTTAAGTCGGTCAAAAATAAGACGATATGTTCAAATTTTATTATAAGTACGGTTTAATTACAGATACAATGGATTTCTCCCCGCGGGAGAACGTGGACGACGTCGTAGTAAATTCGTGCTCTACCGACGTCCACAGGCGAACGGCGTTCGTAGATCTAAGCATTATGTGGTGAAGACACCGCATAGCAGTAAAGCCATCCTCGATGCAAGCCAGCACTCAATCTCATACACACTCAGCCGCAGCCAAGCGGTTATCGTCGAGTATACAGAGGATCCAGACACAGATATGTTTCAGGTAAGATGCTAGTTACTTATAAGTAAGTATACGTTTAGTTGCGCCGTTCAATTCTGTACGAGTACGTGATTAATATTCGTCACAGTTTTTTTTAAATATTAATCTCATATTTTTTAATATTAAACAATTAATTAGTAAGTATACCTATGTTAAATATGCTTTAAACATACTCGTAACGTGAAAGAGGAGAGTGTCGAAACGTTATGTTAGTTTGTGAAACATAATTTAAGCAAGCTGTCAAGATAAGGGGTGACATTAAACATATTTCGTAACACCACTGTTTCTTGAAGGCATGTATCCCCATGCATTTCAACCGCTTATCTAAGAACAGACGCGCCGTGTTTGTCTCCGGCACGCTTAAATATTGTGTCGTGTGATCACAAACAATAGTTTCCCGGCTGTGAGTGGAGGGAGGCTGCAAACTTCATTTCAACTCTAAAGTATACCTCATTAAGTTTATTTACTTTAAAAAAAAGACCAATTATGTTTAAAAATGTTCTATAATTAATCATAGGTGAATGGATGATAAATAGTTCGCAACACTAGACGGTTTTTATCTCGACACTGTTTCGTAAACTTTTTTGTTTACGTTTACGCGCGTGGTGTATACTTGTCGTATCCCGGCGTTCATATCTAATCGGCGCACATGGGTTAGTGCCCCCTGGAGCGAGAACAATGCGTTGGTCCCCTGAGCCGACGCGTCGGGTGACAACGACCCTATCAGAACATCTCAATGAGTAAACAGTACGTTCGTGAATATAGCGACTGTTACATTTCAATCTTTAACAATAAATACATATTGCAAAAGTTAATTCATGCTCCTGCCATAAACTGGAGGAATCTTTTGCTGAATCTGTTACTGAATATTGTTGAATTGCCAACAATTCCTATGGGATAGTGAAGTTCGTCGGCGTCGCGGTCGTCGCACCTCTCCACATCCTGTTCATTCGACGCCGTTTCATTGTTGTCGCAAACACGTCCACAAACCGCAATGGAACTAAGTAAATTGATATTTCGTTGTTTCATTACTATGGGAAACATTTTTCCTCATACTATTACACCAAAATTGTCGTAAAAGTTAATCTTGTTTCAAAACATGTGTTCGTCATTCTGAACCTCGATAATAAAAGGCTTGACCCACTCGGAATTTCCAACTGCGTATAAGATAAATCTGTTTACCTTTAAATATTGATAGCGCTTTTTTATTCATACAAGTCTAGTTCATGTTATCTTGAGGAGTATGTAAATGTTCTACTGTGAGAGCGCGATTCACACTGAATGACCTCTATAGTAGTAATGAATGGTTTATTCCCGCCTCCGTATTTTATTTATTGTACGCTAGAATATTTTAATTACAACCTAGAAACCCGAATGCTTTGATATAAAATTGATACAAAGCACTTGGCCTTAGTTACTTATCATGTCTTGAGACGTTTATGTTCCAATGAGCATGAACTTTGACTAACTGCTGATAATCGCAACTTAAAATAGATATCAAAATAAGTCTAAGTAGATACCATTATTCAACTACATTGTAAAAATAGCAATTTTGATTTGCTATCAAAAAAACAATTTTTAAAGTTGTTGGTCTTGTTTTAAATGGCAAAAAATTATAGCATAATAATTAATTTAGATTTTTCTAGTTTAGCAGTATATTTAGTACGTAACAGCAAACCTAGAATATAAAATTTATCGTAGTTTGCCTGTAAATCTATATACACGAGTTAATGCATCTCTACGTTGGAGGTAAGTTGTGACGTCACTAATGCTCTGTTCCGCGTGTCAGCTGGGGTGGGAACGTGACGTCAAAGGGGGTGAGACGAGACGGCCCGGCCAAGGACGTCGCCGTGCCGACCGTCGCGCAACAACTTTACAATCGATACACTAACTCGAAAATACTGAGTATTTGCAAATTACAAACCACTGTTTTTTACTCAAATGTAGGTTACGGAACCAGCTGATAGTCGATGTCTTTAAAAGTGCAATACATTAAATTCATTACTGCATCACTTTTTTAATCGTAAATATGTATTTAAGTATTTTTAATTGACGTATTTCTAAGTTTCATATAGGTAATCTATTTTTATGGACAAATACCTAATGGCATGTCTTCTAAAAATCGTGCATACTATACGAAGAAAAAGCATGAATAATGCTAACGGCCGATAAAAATGCCAATCATATTTCCCACATTATATCTTTATGGTAGGCGAACCAGTTAATATCGATAAAGTTATGTAATAAGTTTTGATTTGTTTCTGCTTTGATTTGTCGAAGTATTATAGATTTTTTATTTAATCTTACATATTATGTAGACACCTATATATAAAAATTAAAAAAGTAAAAAAGTTATATAAGGGTCATATCATTATTTACGATATGTATATAATTTTGTTACAAATATTTAATTATCACAAATATATAATCTGTAAAATATACAAAAACTAGCACACCCAGCCATGCATTGCTATGGAACAGGAACACATAACTTCGTAAGTTACAGTCAATTAATAAAAATCCTTCACGTTCTCTTTTCCGAGTTTCCTCTCCATATATAAAAATCCTTAATTTTGCAATAACAAAAGGAAATCTGTAAAAAGTATCATTTTTTTAAAGTTAGAACAAACCACAAAATTATAAATAATTACGTAGAGATCGGATTTGTAGTTTCAGAGCTTGTCGCGGAATAACGTTGTGAGTTGTGACACGGTAATTAAGTATACTGTATATTATATATGCTTACTTGTATTAAGATAAATGTTTGCAATGAAATGTGAAAAATGAAATATATTGGTATTGTGATAAAATCCTTTAATACAAAGTTGTAATTTAATTCAATATAAGTACAATTTAAATTGTTCTTGTATTTACAAATACTAGTGCTTTCAATTTCAATCACGTGTAGAGACGTCAACGCAACATTTTGCAGGATAACAATTTCAAACAGCAAAGAGTGCGGCACTGGCAGTCGTCCAGCCAGACGATTTTACTTGTGAAAGTAATTTCCGATTTTTCCCAACTAAAATGTGAAAGCCAATGTTGTGTCAATGTCGCGAATATAAGTTACGGTTACGATGCGGTTAGGTTAAACTGCTCTGCGATTAGCAGCAGCGGTATCGAGGTCAACGTTCGGTTTATTAAGACTGCTGGCTAGTGGCTGTCAATCATGAGCAGCTCGTTCAAATAATTTAATGTATCTGATGACAAAATTTTTGCCTAACGTATTGGGTGTCAGTTTTAACTAACTCGTAATGTTTTTTTACATACTACTAGCGACTAACCCTTTGTCCGCTCGGGTTTGTCCGTAGATACGTTTCAATAGTTAGTAGAAATGTATTTCTTAAAGATGCGATATTTTCGCACAGTAAAATCCTGTATGTTGATTCGGATAACCAGCTATCTTTGTAGCAAATTTTATAAAAACCAGTCCCGTCAGACATTTTAAAAACTACAGATTTTGGTTTTTTATATTATTTATGCAATAAGATTTCGAAAAATATATCAAACTTACAAATTTGACTAATATAAGTTAGAATTTTATTTTATGTAGGTATACATGTTTAGTCGTCACGGTCAAGATTCTCTATAGATATAAAGGTAACTTACTTAATCTATGCTTGCAAAATAACAATAGAGCAAAAACTTGTGAAATAAAAGTTATAAAGAGATTCAATTGCAGTAGGTATACCTCAATCAAGCCAACGGATAAGTAGATAGTATCTTAATTAATAATAATTAAGAAAAATTAAATATTACGGTACATAAAGCAATAATACCTTGAAAATATTGTTGTATTCCGGCAGTATACGCATATAAAGTGCTATACACTTAGATATTGTCGGTTAAACGAACAAAGGATCTTTCTACTGTTTATTGTAGACGCTCTTAATTAATGTTTCCTTTATTAAAGTTTTATCGAGCTTTATACGCTGACCTAATTAGGCCAAGATTGTTGACTCCTGCGGTAAATTTCAGCTCCCTGTGGAGAAAGTATGATATATATTTTCGAAGTATCGTTAACGAAGATATAATTTATACTCGTGGTATGTTGTGAGTCAGACAAAAATAGAACTGTCTAGAAAAGGTCGCTTAATCCAGAGAATGTGACGCGATTGCAACTGGTAGGCATGCATTGTCCCTAAATAGATTGTTATCAGCCAGAGTGTGGTGTCACTACTCACTGTGTTTACTTTGCCTATAGCTACGTACGAGTATATGCTAATGTGCCTTAAGTTAAATGTAGGGCTTAATTTAATTTCTCGTAATATAATGACGTGGATGATTGACATAAATTATATATCAGCGATCCATTCTGGTTTCGACATAATCTCACCTTCACATAATTGTACAACTGTATGTACGAGTATAATAAATTACTGATTGTACCTACCTGTAATATTCAAAGTAATACGTTAAATATTTTACGGTGCTCCTAAAAAGTCCCTTCTGAACGGATTTTGATGAAACTTTACAGTAATATGGCAAATGCATAAGACAATATAGTAACGTAGGTATATATGCTTTTAACGTTAAAGAAATAGCAACGACTAATTGAATTGTATATATAGGATATGGAATGTCAAATTTCAATAGTTTCTAGTATTTCTTCTTTGTATCAAAAATGTTGCAACTTTCGAAATATAATTTACTCTTAATGGCTCTGGAACCAGACATAGGTACTCCGATTGCGATAATCTCTATATGAGATAAAGGGGAGGGGCATTGGCGAGACGGTTCATCGGACCCAAGGGTTTGAAGGGTGATATTTTATCGCACTATTATTCCCTGTCTAGACAAATTTGATCATCACCAGGACCAATAAAATAAACAAATAGTGTTAACAAACTAAACTAACTAAGATGGCGATATATGTAAATTGGACTTACTTAACTGTAGTTTTCATTTTTCATATCAGGCTGCGAGAGAAACATCTCTGTCGCCCAGTAATTAGGTATAGGATATATATTCCGGGGAGTGTGCTCAGGAGCTTTTCGACTTTGTCCCCCCTTCATTCTTTTACCACTGCACTGCAAGACATTGGGAGGTTTTCCATCCCTATATTGTTGATATTCCATCCACACGCACGAAGAGGTTCTTCTTTTCTGATTCACACGGCTAGGGTCTGGAATGCGCCTCCGAGATCTGCAGTGTTTCCGAACACGTATAGCATAGTTTTATCCTACACTATTGTAGCGCGATGGTCGCGCGTAATTATTATCGGGAGATGTGCGGGGAATTTTCACCGGTAACACCCACTAGGGCAAGGTCAACGACGTATATCCCCATCTTAATAAACAATAACGAAACACTATATTTTTCCCCATATACAAGTATAACGCGCTTCTAATGAGCGAACAGAGAACAGACAAAGTGCAGTCACAAATACCTGTAGTAACATAAGATTGTTTGACGCAATCAATACGAAAATGTATTTAATGCGTCAAACATGTTGATGGACGTTAGCTTTTGCTAGTCAAATCGTGTCATTTCCTGCCATATACTATTTATTTTTAACCCATCAACGGGCGCGGGGACAATATAGATTTATGACAATTGAAAATCTATTGTGTCTCATATGTTCGCCATTGACGGGTTAATAGCCACGTGATATGTACATAATTCTATAAAATCTATGTATACATCTATAGGTACATATAAATAAAATTGAAGTGTCTATCTTTAATTTCAAATAAACAGTTTTAGATTTATCTCTAAATGCATATGAAAGTGTTATAATTGACTCGTACAGAGCTAATGTTATAAGGAGTAACTGAATCTACTTTTATTTTAGAAACTTTAATCACTTTAAGCTGTTAACGAACCCGAGCGAAGCGAGGGTAAGTCGCTAGTATTTAAATAAGAAAGCAAAACATTATCCAGTTTATAGTTAATGATGCTGTAGTAGTGATGATAGGTAGGTAGTTAAATGTACATTAAAAATACAATCTTAAACATAGTGTACAAAAACCTTTAAAAATAAAACTAGTATATTTTTAGTACAGAGGCCATTATAACTCGACCGTTACCCGATGCATTTGACCCCTTTGTGACTTAACTCAATTTAGTACTCCTTGCCTCTTCTCTTTGTTATGAATGAATTATGATTAATTTTAATCGACGTTGGAGTAATCATATGTGAATATAACAATAGTATCCTACTTCCAAGTCGAAAATGAACAGGCCCTTGTATTAGATAATAGATATGTTATATAATATTTTTAGATAAATATTAAAAGTTTATTGTCAATGGATAATACATTACATTATTATCATAAGAACATAGATAACCGCGTTTCCCCTTTTTTATTTATAAATTCCAAAAAGACCATCGATATTTGATCTAATCAATTTCGCAAAATTTTTGTACGCACTTCAACCCACTAAATTAAATTTTAATTTTTGACTACTTCAATCACAATTCACAACCTCGAAAGACAAGCACTAATATGGTTTAAAGTTTCATATTATGTGTAGTGTATAAGCTATCTCTAACCATAACACAAGCATCTACTATGGAACAATATTATTTCAGTAAAAGATTTTGATCATAGATGGAAATCAAAAATACTGTATTTTAAAATTTGTCTAGCAATAATATAAGAAGTTCTAATGAGTGGATTTGGATAGTTTGTGTGCCTGAGACAAAGGTATAATATATGTCTATTTAAATATAAATAAACTACCAAACTGAAATCAGAGGGGCGATGAGTTACATTGACCCAATTTAAGTAGTCCCCGAGGCCCAAATTACGTCGTTTACGAATCCAACGGTCTGTTAAAAATTGTGATTATTAGAAAGAGCTTTTATTCTTTAGAGTTTAGGGTATTAATAAATTGAAGCCTTCTTAGGAAATGCATTCCACGATCTGTTTTTGTTATATTAATATGTCACAATTTAGCAACATCCAAATCTGTTTAACCCAATCCCAAAAAGTGTTAAATACATAAATATTATAAAATGCTCATCACACAAGGGAAAACTCAACAGGACTCGAACCCGCGACCCCTGACATAGCAAATAGGGTCGCTACAAACTGAGCAAAACATGTCGTTAAATATCGATGTAGAAAAAGATAAAGAAAATACCAACACTACTTCAATTACGTTCGAAATCAGGAAAGTTTTATACTGGCGTCTTCTATTTGCCGCCATCTTGGCCTTTTGTTATACGGACAATGGCCACGAGAATTGGGATAGTCCTCCAAGGTAATGTAGGAATACATGTGCATTCTCTGACAAACAATCGGCTATTCATCGCAGAATTGCTATTGATGGATATCTCCTGTTTTCGGTTAGCGTCTTCTCTTAATAAGCAATATTTTCATTTTGTTTTCATACTAGCAAACATCTTTTTTTTTTCAGGTACATGTTTGTCTATTATTATGTATTTGCAGTAGATTAATATAAACTGAAGACAGTGGTACCTCAGTGGTACGCGCTCGCTTGGATAACCGAGTGGAGCGGATTCAAATGCGGGTCTCGCGCCTCTGATATTTTCATGTGCGAATCATTTCTCACATAATTACCACTTGTCTTACGGTATAGGAAGACATCGAAAGGAAACCTGCAAGTTTTCGAAAGTCATGTGAAGTTTAACCTGCACTTGGTCAGCGTAGTGGACTGATCCCCCTCATATTGATGGGAAGACCGTGCCCAGCACTGGGAAGTAATTTAGAATGTCAATAAAATCCTTTGGCGTAAGTTATCGCTTGTTTTTACAAACAAGTTTTGTTTTGCGGAAATTGTTGTTGAAAAATTCATGACCCACTTTAAATATTACATATTATTTGCGGGTTTTACAAATGTACTGTATATAAATGTGGAATTTCCGTCTACAATAAATAAGGAATATTTTTTAAACTCATGTTTTTGACGCAGTGTATGAAAAAGCTTTAGTAATACTTAAGTTCCATTAAAGAAGTATAGATTAATGTAACGCATTAAGCGTAATATGGCATGTAATATATGTTTTTACGTTTACGTAATTTGATGACACTAAATGCTTACATTTTTATGCTGAAATATGAACCTATCTCTACAGTGTGTCCTTAGAAATTTGCCAACAAGGTACTTTCGCCTAATTAAAGGAGTTTCTGGGACGTTGTTAATCTTTTTTAAGATTGTAACAAAGTAACACATAACATGTAATTTTAACTTAAAATGGCTATTTTTCCACAGAATTCAAAACATTACTTACACACTCATTAAATTTTGTTGTCGCTATTGTTACTGCTCCATTAATAATTTTGGGCCTATATCCATCATGCGTACCCTTAGTCACGTGCTGTATAAATTATTCGATAGCAACCTTTCTATTCCCGCCCGAGCCATTCCATCCCATCTCATTTTATCCCCGACTCATTAGGGGTTAAAAGCTCGTAGTGCTTTACATAGAAGAATCTGCAATACAAAAGACATTATTTGTTTTAGATTTATAATTTTTTTATATTACTTTTTTGTATCAGTCTAAAAGTACAGTTTAAATTTTAGTTTTCCAATTTATGTTGTGATAACCACATTTCCTTCCTTGTTTCTTCTTCATAATGCATTATTAATAATAAATTGTTTAAACTTTACCGTAAGTTGTGAATATAAACGTATACATGTTTACGTAAAATAACATGTATTATAATATGCTGTAAGTACTTACTCATTGCACTAAAATTTACGAAACGTGGGTTCATAAGATGTACCATTTCGTAATTGCATCGGATGAAGTGCATGTTCAAAATTTAAAAATGCAAAGTAACTCTTAATTGACAGCAATATGATTAAAATTTTACAAAATCATATCAAAATTAGTTTTACACGTGCTTTTACACAATAACTCACGGATGATAAATATTTAATTCACCTACCACTGGTGTGGTCTTGATGGTGTTTAATTATTCATTTTCGTCGTATGTGTTTTCGTCGTGTCGTATCTCGAATCATTGCGCATAAATAAATCCCATTTTGTACTTTTTTAATATAAGACCATATTGAGTGGGTTTCCAAATGTTTACGTAAACCGCTTCAATTTCCTAGGGGTTTTATTGGAAATAAAATTGCCGTTGGGTCCGGAAGCGTATCGTCACTATCTTGTCCGTTCACGCGCTTGGAAACGAAACCTTTTGTATATTTTTGGTAGGTGCCCTCGTCAAACTGTTGTTATACACTATATTGACTGGGATATATGTTTGAACTATAGATTGTTTAATGTTTATATTATATTTTATATTTGAGATCTTGTTTGTACTCCTTTCTAAATGCTATATATAATATACATGTTTTTTGGGTAGTAAAAAGGTATATGTGTGTATCTCCTAATCCCTGATTTTAGTAAAAAAGTACGAGATAAACATTTGTGATTAGATATATACTTATTTCTCCAATTCAAAGTATCACGTCGCCTACTCTACGCCTACAATATAAATTGGACAATTCTCCGGGCCTCGGATGCCAAGATCATTCAAATCTATGTTCAAATTGTTACATTCTAATGAGTTTATTGACTTCTGATTATTATGTTCTCCCCATAAAAACAATTCGTAATATTTTAAAAAAAATTGTAGAATTTTCTTTTCTATGTTAGTTTTAAAACTTCATTGAAAACACTGACATAAGCTTGTTATTTTAAATTGAATTACAAATTGTGTTTTCCGTTTTTACAATGAGCTTGGAAAGAACCTCATGAACAAAACGAATAATAAAAAATTATGCCGTTACGTAAAGAGTATCGTGAATGATGTTTAAATTCAAATTATTTAAGTAGGCACAGATAACTTTAAGCCGTACTTTTAGTAGTTGTCTCAGCGATATCATTCAGTAGCTTGGTGACAGAGCATTAATAACTTTTTAACTATTATAAAATAAGATTAATCTAATTAATGGCAAAATAAACATCGTACTTATAGTCTTATGACTACACCAAAAAATATTGAACACTGTCGTTTCTGTTAGTTAAGTTAGTACTTAGCTTAACTTCCTCCACCAAGATATGGCCTACATAAAGGTCTTTGATCAACAGTAAAGACTGAAATCTGATCTTAACTCAAACGTCTATCAAACTCATGAAACTTCTTAGTTCTCACTCACAATCTTTAGAACTTTAGTCTAAAGATTTCAGACTAAACAATCATTTATTATTTGATGGCATTATTTTTGAAATTATAAAATAAATCAATAAGATATTTCATTTTTTATACGGTACAAATATTTTAAGATTCATGATTACTGAAATCTAACAGATACTTAAAAAAATCTCTTCAAATTAGGAACAATATATGTTGTTACCATACGGAATAAAATGATGCATCTATACTATATGCGATATGGAACGGTTGAATCGGTAATCCCAATGAAGTCACGCTATGCTTCGACATGCGAACTTATTCATGGAAGATAATTACTCTCGCTGAGCAAAATATTCAGGAGATAATAAAGTAAATTTTAAACACTTCATTCTTATGAGTTTAACTTCGTGATGGTTATTATACATTTAAAAAAAATTATATACGAAATATGTTTACATACTTTATTTAATTAATCATTTTGAATTACGTATTTGCACTATTTTGTATAGTTAATTGTTAGTTTTTAATTATTACGTAGTCGTAAGCCCGTTTGGTAGTATATTCAGTTATCGGATTGAGTTACTTGTGTTTTACAGAGATAGAGCAAGAAGAATGAAACGGCCCACTTTCAATCTAATTACATGAAATAGCGTGGAATAGTAGTAAATGTATTGTACTTTGGGACAACATTCATATAAAATGTTTTAAATATAAGTTTTTCGTAAGAAACTCAAGAGTCTCTATAATATACATAATATATAATCAATATAGATTCGAACCATAATGTCAATTAAGGTTTATTTTGCTTCAAATAGTAAAAACGATTGATTGAAATATTGTTGTCAGTAATCTGAAACGTACGTTTTTTGCCAAATTAGCATTATACTAATTTTTACATAGCCTGCTCTACTTTCTCTACCTCCTCTATCCTGCTCTACCTTTGCGCATGTTCTAGTCACTTCGTTTACATTCAAAGAGCATGTAATCTTTTTTAATGTTTGCCTTACGTAGAAGATGGCATAGGGCGGGCGTGACGCAAGCGTCGCGGCGCCGTTACCCAACAACGGCAATGCGGCCTGGATCACGCTAATCTGCATTCTTATAATAGAATCAAATTGTTCCCTATACAGTATGCGTTGATTACGAGGGCTTATTTATATTACTTTCATCTTATACAATTTACAATATATTTAAGTTTCTATTAGTATAGTATTTTTTACTTTATTTAACCTTATGTTTTTATATCCATAAAATTAGCAGTAACAATATGCATTAAATGTAGTTTACCTATTGTTTTGAATGGGACTTAACTAAAGCCTTTGGTAAAATTATAAAAAAGCCAGTGGTAGCCCAGTGGTAACGCGCGCGCTTTGATGACCGAGTGGTGAGAGTTCAAATCTGAGACTCGCACCTCTGATGAGCGAATCATTTTCAACATGATTATCACTTATCTAACGGTGAAGAAAGACATCGTGAGTGTCCACCTGCATGTCTGAGAGAAGTTAGCAAGCTTTCGAAAGTCATGTAAAGTCCGCCAACCCGCAGTAGGCCAGCGTAGTGGACTATGGCCTTATCCTCTCGTTTGAAGGGAGGCCCGTGTCCGAAGGGATGTCAAAAAGAGCTGAATACAATCATGGAAAAATATATCAACTTTCATGACAGTAAGCTACAAGAATATTCAGAGAATTTCCAAACTTTGTATTTACGCTGTTGTTGCTTAAAAATATACGAGTATCGTAAATATCGAGTAACTCATTCGAAAAGTATCACTTTTCTAGTAATCCCTAAAATTTCGTATACCTAATTGCCTCTAAAACCATCATTTCATCTAAATGAGTTTTTCACACATCGTTTGTCATATTTTGTTTGTTCTTATAACCTCAACGGGTTTAACTGAACACATCATTTGCAAAAGAGAATTGAAACAGATTTAGTTACAGTTTTTGAGACGAGATTATTAACTTTTAAGTGAAATTTGTATAGATGACAAGAATGAAAGTTTTACTTTAATTAAGAAACTTGTGGCCCTTTGATTTGATATGTTTGAATGCTTGCTTTGTCTTGAGAATAATTTTGGACTCTATATATTAAATTTCCACCGTCGTTTCGCACGGTCGAGTCGAATCCTTTTACTTTACAATTCTTTAATGAACCGTGATAGGTTTTAGCAGTTGAGATACTTAAAAATATTATACTATTATTTTAATTTTGTCATATTACTAGGTACGTCACTTTTTAAACTTTCTCTGGACTTCCACAAATAATTCAAGACCAAACTTAGCCAAATCGGTCCAGCCGTTAAAACTCGTTTTAGCGAGACTAACGAACAGCAATTCAATAGATAATCGTTATTTTGCTCGCTAGAGCTCCGATAACGCGTGCTATTGCTGCTAATCGTAAAGTGCTATAGGGCGAAAATACCCCGGCCGATGTCGCCGCAACAACTATGTCCCTGCATTTTAAACCTGTAATATCTTCGAAAATATTTATTTAAATTACAGGCTGTAAAGGCCCATATTGATCTATTTTAAATGCACATTTTATTTAAGGCACTTAATTAGATAAGGATTAATGCTGTATTGCTTAAAATCGCTTTTAAATACCGCCCAAGCTCAGGGGACAGATATACAAAAGAATTATCCGACCGGTTCTTTTATACGGGAGCGAGTGCTGGCCAGCACTATCTCAACACACTCAGGAGCTTCGCGTCACGGAGATGAAGATGCTGAGGTGGATGTGCGGCATAACGCGGGTTGACCGCATACGTAATACGTTCATCCGAGGTAGTCTCGGGGTCCGTGACGTAGCAGATAAGCTCCAAGAGCGTCGTCTGAGGTGGTATGGCCATGTCGCGCGCCGGTCTGAGAACTATGTTGGAAGAAAGTGCCTTGATATGTCTGTTCCTGGAGTTAGGCCTCCTGGACGCCCAAGAAAGCGATGGCTGGAAGTCGGAGGCAGGACATGAGAGCCAACGGACTTATCCTAGATGACACTAAAGATCGCGCAAAGTGGAGTAGGCTAAGTCGGAAGGCAGACCCTGGCAACAGTAGCCGGGATTAATGCCAGGCAGAAGAAGAAGAAGCTTAAAATCGCTTCCTATATAAGCCATTATTTCTATTAAAACGTGAAGGATAAAAAATGGTTATTGTGGGTTATCCCTAAGAGATAGACATATGCCATCGCGGACTTTTTTGTAGAGCTTTTTATGGTGTCCAATACTGTAGTACATTATTTGGATGTATCTCGTAGTGTTTAGCCAGCGTTTGCAATGTAAGTGCAAAAAAAAATTGTTTATTTACGACATCCCCTTAGAAATATCTAAAATTATTAGTATTTCTCTACTATATTATGCATGTATTATACATATAAACCATCCTCTTGAATCCTATTATATACTCCATCTATTTAAAAAAAATATTTACGCATTAAAATCAGTTGCGTAGTTTTAAAGATTTAAGCATACATAGGGATATAGGGACAGAGAAAGCGACTTTGTTTTATACTATGTAGTGATAGTTTATGCACAACTACAAAATAAAGTACAAGAAGTTTATAATATTTATAAAAAGTGTATGGTGGGAATGTCTAATTCTATTTGGCTACTAATCAAGGAATTCGCTTTGTGAATCTATTTTCATACTATCGTGCATATGATGTTTATATTTAGAAACATGTAAATTTAATTTTCAATCCTAATTACTAGAACACTTGTAGTATTGAATAAACATTAAATTAACTAACGAACGCCTATTAAATACAGATCATCGATAGTCATAATACTAGCGTTATACGAGTATTATGTTAGTCTTAGAAATGTTTTGTTTTTAAATGTTTTTCTATTGTGTTTATGGCAAACCGCTATGGTTTTTTCAATAAGTATTATAATATAGCAAATATCATTGTTTCAAACAATAATAAACATTACTTAGGTAATATGACGTATTGTTTAGCGTATTATTGAGTAGTAAAAGTTACAAAAAAGATAAGTTTAAAAAAATTTATATAATTTAATAACAAGATATTATAATTGTGCGTAAATTATAAATATGCAAACATTAAAACTTGTATTTTTAAAATAACAATGATATAATGACCTTTGAAACAGCTGACGCGTTACGGCCATGTCTTGAAGGTACATCCGAGGTTACCACTTCAAATCTAATAAAGAAATAGTGAAATGGAGTCAATGTTGAAATAAGTAATTACAAATATGTATTAGCTTGTATTTATTTGCTCAGCCTAATCAATAATATAAACATACAACTATACATAAAGCTCAACAGAGCGAAACAATACTTCACGTCGGTGCATCGCCTGTTGCACTGGAAAATGTAGATTCACAATCTCATAGAGTATTTTTATTATCTCTGTGGGCGCCAGCCTTAATACCAGATTCTTCAATTAGACTCTTTCCAACGTCGGGCAGTACGTATTGTCGATGGTCCTACTCACAAACGATTAGAAATTAAACATTCTGTGTTCCCTTTCTTGGTGCTAAGGCGGTCACAGAAAGATGGGATCATACGTAGCCAGTGTTTCTTTCGTTAAATGTATGCATTTTCTTCACGATTCGGTTAAATTACTAGTCTACATAGTAGTAACAATACTAAAAACTATACTCGTATTAAAAGAGTAAAAGCTTTTCTCGGTCCAATCGTTTGAAATTAATATTTAATAATTACACAATTAATGCAGAATTTCTCGCGTTTCGAAAAACAACTGGGTCAATGTTAATCTAATTTATTATGTAAGATATCTATTTATAATGTGCCCTTTTAAAAAAAATCTTTAAGCCTTCATTTCTTGCAATAATAAACCTCCACCTATAATAATAAAATCTTATACTCATTTGGAACGTGTTGTATAATAAAGCATTTACTGTTTTTATTTTTATTATATAATTCCGCCATTATTTATAATTGACCTTGATACAAGGAAGTATTCTTTTTAAAAGTTCTTCACCCTTTCGGAGTAATCAGAGCGATACGAGCATTCATTAGAATTAGTATGATGTCATAATATAACCTTTACACCCGGTCATACGTATCAGTTGATATATAGGAAGATTATATCTTAGTGCACAAATGTTGCGATAATTCGAAAACTAGACTTCGACCATCTGATACGTTTGTGAAACATTAAGATAACTGTTTACATTGTTGATAGTTTAGTCAAGTATCCAAAGTGTAGGAAAAATGTATACAGTATAAGATAACGTTGAAAGTATCCACTTTTCGGGTACTAAAATAAGCACTTATTATATCCTTTTTTATATTTTCTTTTTTACAATAACTTGAGCCATCTTGGTATTAGACTTATTAGTTATGAATTTTGGCAATTCTACTCTTAAAATGGGCAGTGGTAGCCCAGCGGTAACGCGTCGCTTGTATAACCGGGTGATGCGGGTTCAAATCCGGGTCTCGCACCTCTGATATTTTCATGTGCGAGTCATTTCTATCATGATTACCACTTGTCTTACGGTGAAGGAAAACATCGTGAGGAAACCTGCATGTCTGAGAAAACCTAGCAAGTTTTCGTAAGACATGTGAAGTCCGCCAACACGCACTAGGCCAGCGCGGTGGACTATGGCCTGATCCCCCTCGTACTGAGGGAGGCCCGTGCCCAGCAGTGGTACGTTAAAAAGGGCTGATGATGATGATGATGATGACTCTTAAAATAGAAATGTCTCAGATTTGGGTTTAAACTATGCAGTTTGTTAGTTATTCAGAAGAATTATTCGGTTCATTTTCACACGGTAACCTGATTGATTGGTTGAGTTGTCAATAATTAAGTTGAACTTTATTTTGTATTTCTGTGAATAAATGATTGGTACATATAAGATACTGCTTAAGCCACTACCAATATTTACGGTTAAATAAAAAGAAATCTCAGAACCCTACGTTTGGTGACATGCTCAAAGTAGTATATCTACAAGTATATTAAATATTAATTGTATTTAATATTTCTGTCATAGATAATTATCGACAACACGAATTCATAAAACGTGGAACAAATCGAATACAAATATTCGAATGAACATTTATAGCAATATTTAATTTAATTTTACTTCTTCTTTTTCTTCTCTCTCTCTCTCTCTCTTTCTGAAATCGGTTAAGGTGCGTAGACATTTTTTTATTATTAATATCGTATAATGTCCACAGATTGGTAGATCATCAGAGTCACCAATAGATTTCGTAGTGATGGACACAGTGGCGGGAGACAAAAGCGGTGATACAAAGGTACTACAAAGTACGATATCACGGTTCGCTTGTCGAATTATCGCCGACCGCAACGACGTGAACAACTGCCGCATATTCGCAGCAGGCTTTGACTCCTCTAGAAATATATTTCTTGGCGTAAGTTGGTTTTTAGAAATATTTTTTTTCATATCTGTATCTTGTTTTACTTATTATTATAAAAAATTATACGATAAGTCTTTTTTTTACCTTTGCATTAATAACATTTCTCGTCCCTTGATTCAGTTTTGTTTGAATATAAGAAAGAAACTATAGTATTCTTTTTTTGTTATAATGTTTACAGGAAAAAGCGACAAAATGGTCAGATAACCATGAGATCGATGGTCTCACGACAAATGGTGTACTAATAATGCATCCCCGAGGTGATTTCTGTGGTGGCAGTGCAACTTGTGGGCCTTGGCGTGAAACTTCTGTCGGCGGGGCAGTGTTTTCCTTACGAGAAAGTCGATCGGCACAGCAAAAGGTACTAATACATATACAATAAATATACAATATACATATAAACATTCAGTTACATTACTATTTATTATAATTAGTACAAAATTTGAAGATTCTATCAGTGTTTCAGAAAAAGGTCGCTCTCTATCCATATACTTACATGCTGCTGTATTATATCATATTTATATATATTCATTTATACATAGTACTAGTCTATATACATATAGTAATATATACGTATATGGTACACCTGTATTCCAAGCAGCCCCGGATGTATGGGGGGAGGGGGGATCGTAGATCTAGGACTGTCCAAATAATACAGCCTCTATACTTCAAATATAATCATTCAATTATAACTTCATAAAATTATAACAGATTAATAAATAGATGCAATTGTAATCTCCAGGGTCTGCCGTGTCAAGCGGAAACAAATGTGTTGAGAGATGGGACAATGATCGACTTGTGTGGGGCAACACTACTATGGAGAAGTGCCGAAGGATTAAAGAATTCACCTGTAAGTTGCTTGCTTTTGCATAAAAATTGAACATTATTGAAATAATTTGCAGAATTCTTTAAATAATTAACCAAACGAATTACTCATCTCGAGAACACACACAAATATGACTCTCATATGAAACTCTTACCAATTCAAGCTACCATCTCCCACCGATAAACCTAACTGCCTAATTTCTACTTTAAAGATACTTGTTCTAGATTTTTTTGAATTTAGTCAGTCGTTACTAATGTTCTTTTTATCTGGCTTTAGTATTTTTACAGTGCTATTAATATGGAAAAAGTTATTCTTCATTCAATTAACTTAGTTTATTTTTACATAATTGTTTATTATACTAAGTTTAGTTTATTAAATTACTTTAAAAAGACTTGTGAGTGATAAATCTACGACAGCTTGTGGAATTTTATTACATATATTATCATATTATATTGTTATCTGCTAACTTTCGATTTCATGATTTGGTCAATACCAAGTGAAAATTGTAACTTTGATTAAAAAAAATGTTCTAATAATAATTAAAAATATTACATTATTTCCAGACAAAACGAGATTTGGAAGCTCTCGTGGATGAACTAAATGCAGGGAGGCCGCAGTGCCCCGTGGGTCTTAATACGCTGGTCATCCCTAGGAAGTTGTCTTCTGCCCATCAGGACTTGAACCAGCCATACGTTTACCTGAACTGTGGACATGTACAAGGTAAATAATAATTTATACTGCGTTTTCCTGCGTTTTAGAAGTTTCGTGCTGTAAAAGTAAAAAAGGAACCCTTATAAAATGACTTTGTCGTCCGTTTGTCTGTTAAAACCTATTGAAATAAATATTGAATACTCAGTTCTCTCAATCTTTTGCACCTGTGAGAAATCAAACTCAACGCAATCAAACGAATCAATCAATCAAAAGATATGGGCTGTTTATGACGCATGTTTTGACACTCCCAAGAGAATTAATATATATAGGGTACTTCCTATTGACCTAGAATCACAAAATTTGGCTAGAAGCCACGTTTTGTAGCTCTAGTAAAAGGAAAAATCCGAAAGCCGTAAATGTCACATTTTTGACGATAATTCATGCTACGGAACTTTCGGTGTTAGACTAGTACTTTATTTATATTGGTTTAGTGTTATCACTTTTTATCCTTATTAATCCGTATTCATAAGAACTAGTGGTCCTGGTCGCCCTGTGGTCGAAATTCGACCATAATTAATAATTAATGTAAGATTTATAGTATTAAATGAATTTGTTATGTTCAAGTTTGGCATTCAGTGTGTCAAATACATCGTAGTGTGTGTAATATTTTTTTATTGATTTAATATATTTCTATGCATAATTAAAACAAAAGTATTAGCATTCTGCACTCCTTCTCTATATTAACTATAAGTGTGCGAAATTTCATACTCCTCCGTCTGAATTTCGTAAAAAAGTTTTTGCTTCACGTAATAATATATGAGAATAATGTCGTATTATCGTTTGTAGTAACTACATCTTTGCGTGTATTTTTAGTAACTTTATTTAAAACTTATTTTAAAAACTTCTTCTCTACTAACTACTGGGTTTATAGAAATTGTGGCAGTCAGTGCATATCAGTTTTGTGATCACACGAACATAGCCATCGTTGGCAGAAATATGTAAATAACAAATAATACTTTGTATCCATACTAATATTATAAATGCGAAAGTAACTCTGTCTGTCTGTCTGTTACCTTTTCACGCCTAAACCACCCAACCGATCTTGCAGAAATTTGGTATGTAGATAGTTTGCATTCATGAGAAGAAAATAGGCATATTATTTTTTGGAAATTCAACCCCTAAAAGGGTTAAAAGGGGTGGCAAAGTTTGTATGAGAAAAATATTTTTATTGCACATTTTTGCATGAAACTTTGAATTAATGCTTTTTAGTACAAATGATGAAACACGTATTTCAGGGTTTTTCGAAATTCACCCCCATTGGGGGTTAAAGGGGGTGGCTAAGTTTGTATGGGAAATTTAATTCTATTGAAATATTTTGCGTGACACTGAAATAATGCTCTGCAATACAAATTATGAGATACATATCTAAGCGTTTTTTGAAAATCAACCCCTATGGGGGTTAACGGGGATGGCACAATTTGCGTAGGAAAAATATTTAACAGTAATTTTTATCATAAGTCCATAACAATGAACCACGTACATCAGTTTATCATTAACGAAAAACACACAAAGAAATTATGATACACATAGTAGCAAAATTGGTTAAAAATAGGAAATAAGTTTTAGAAAGCGCAGCAGTGGCGGCACGGCAGGATGCTACACAGTAGTTTTCAGAAAAGAGGGCCAGAACTTTAAATGGGGAATCAGTCCTTGGTACATTATAAGTAACAGTATATAAGCAAAAATGTTTATTTTATTCACTCTTAGCGCGAGCGAAGCCGCGGGCACCGCTAGTATATTATAAGATATTTAATAATAATTTTAAGTACATGACCTATGCAGACTATGATCTTTAACCCGTTTCTTCACTTGTATATATACACTTGTATGTATGTGTTTCGTAAGGAAATTTACTTTCAATTCATAAAGCTTGCTGTGCTTGCAATGTCACTGGCATATTGTAAATGAAATTGTAAATTACGACATTTGTTTGCAAATACTTACTAGTTTATTAAGCTGATACTAGTATAATAATTTAACCTCAAAATAAGAGTGTAAAGTGCTTTGCGTTTTTATTTTTTAAACTCTATCTCAAAAACGTTTGATCCTGTTCAATATAGTTTAAGACCAAATTCAAAAGACTTTATGCTACTTTACTTTTGTAGTGATTACAAATTTTATTTAGAGTTAAGGCCGAAGAGTGAATGAACATATAAAATGCCCAAAAAAAGGAATATACATGAGTTTTGTTATTAGATTACAAAAAGATCAGTACATAATCATGAAATAGTATAAAACAAAGTCGCTTCCCGCGTTTAGATCACGTACGCTTAGATCTTTTAAGCTACGTTTTTCATCAATAGATAGAGTGATTTAAAAAGAATGTTTTTGCAAGTATGTAAATATATGCATATTATAGTAGAAAAAAGCAGACAAATTATTTCATTTCTGTAAAATCTATATATATAATCGTAAAGAAACTATTAAATCGGGTGACTCTATTGTTAGATGGTCTTTGTGAGCGGAGTCCTACTCGCACTTGACCGGTTTTTTTTATAATTAATTGTATGTTGACTGTTCCAGGCGAGCACTCGTGGGGCGCAGAAGGCAGCGAGACGGGCGTGCGGCGCTGCCCCATGTGCATGACGGCGGGGCCGGTGGTGCGCGTGTGCATGGGCATCGAACCCGCTTTCTACGTGGACTCCGGCCCGCCCACGTACGCCTTCAACCCTTGCGGCCATATGGCTTCAGAACGGACTGTTAAGTTAGTATATAATATGTAACTTTTTAAAGTGGTAGTGCCATGCTTGTTACCTTCAGGTAGCAGCCGAATGGGCCGGCACGCCCCGTATAGTACCACTCTCTCACAGAAGACCGGCGTGAAGTGACAGCTACGCTCTCGCGTTACGTCCGGTAAGTGAGAGCCCGGGAGGCCCACTCCCCATCACTCCTCCCGTCCGAGAACTCCCTCCCTCCCTTTCCTTAAAGGCCGGCAACGCATATGCAAGCTCTGCAGTGTTGCAGATGTCCATGGGCGAAGGTGGTCACTTCTTATAAAACTCTCCATAAATAATACCTCTCCCTAAGTATCGCAATAGTCATACATAGGATAAAGGAACACTCAAATACACTCAGCTCTTATGTTTGATCATATACTTACTTATCTATTGTTAGTGTAGTGTTTGTGTAAATATAATGACTATAGTTATAGTTCTTTACACAGTCTTGCGCTCACGGTATAGTGGGTAATAAGGCAGTCCGGCGTAAGCCATTGACGAGAGCGGACGTGTCGCTTACGTATGCCGTTGTGTGTCGAGCCGTGAAAAGAGCGCCATGTATTGTCAGTCCAGGACATTGTTTATCCACAATCTTGTCCTCTCTTACAAAATCATTAATTAAACACAAAAGCAATGTGGTAATTACTTGCATAATACTGATCAAAATATGCACTCATACTTAAAAAATATCGAAAAAAGCCTAATAAAAAGTTACGAATTTCTTATACTAATATGATTTGAAGAGATCTCTCATAGAGATAAGATATCCTTTGTCAACATTATATTTTTTTTTATTTTGTGTTACATATTTTATGGTACATAAATTAATAAATTAATATATATGATTAATTAAAATTCTCTCCACAGATACTGGGCGAGTGTGGACATCCCGCACGGCACGAACGGCTTCCACGCGATCTGTCCGTTCTGCGCGGCGCCGCTGCAGGGCACGCCCGGGTACGTGCGCCTCATCTTCCAGGACAACCTCGACTGAATCTCTCCATAGGTACCTTGAATATGTTAAATTTTAATTAAACTGTGTTAAAACTAAACTACTATATTTAAATTATATTTATTTATGACTAGTGACGTATTTTTTTGCTATTACTCCTTAAGATATTCGTTTAAATTATATGGTAGTAAAATAATGTGCATGAAATGCTTAAAGCCTCTAACTTATTTGAAATGATAAGGATGAATACCGTATTTGTGTAAATAATATAATATAGCTTTCCAATTAACGCTTTATAATTGCCTATTTTTAAAGTATTAAAATGGATATAGTATGTTATCCTTTAGAGACATATGCCATTGCGGACTTTTTTGTAGACCTCTTTACTTATAGTACATTATTTTGATCTATCTCGTAGGGTTCAGCCAGCGATTGCTATATAAGCTTGTTTATTTACGACATCACATTAGTAACCTCTAAAATTATCAGACTTTCTCTACTATATTATGCATGTATTATATATATAATGATATAAACCTTCCAATTGAATCACTCTATCTATTAAAAAACCGTATTAAAATCCGTTGCGTAGTTTTAAAAATCTAAACATACATAGGGACAGACAGACAGCTGGAAGCAACTTTGTCTTTTACTATGTAGTGGTTAATAACATTAATTTGCGTTCCTAATGTGAACGTGAAAGAGAAACTAAGACCGTCTAGTAAAACTAGAGGTAAACTTCGTTCGCGTTAAGAATGCATTAAATGACAAATTGTTTACCGGCCTAGCAACGCCCCTTAACCAATGAAATCTCCTCAAATCAAAAAGTCGCGTCCACAGTGACCAGTTGAAGGCACAGACATTTCCAACGCAATATTGTGCCTGTCCTTTGATTGTTAATAAATGAAATTTTTAAAATGAATACCTCACCTATGTGTCAAAATAAGTGGTTCGGTAATTCAGCGGTGAAAGAAAACTAATTCACAATGTTTTAAGTACTTTAAACAGTGTGATTTAAATTCGACTGTGGACAGTATAGTAGTAGTCATTTTCAGACCACTGTGAATGCACCTTTACTATGTAGTTGCACTGACAACTTATTGCATTCTTAACGCGAACAGACTATAAATAGTGAATTCCAATAGCCAACTCACACTTGGCCAATTGCTATTGCCCAATTTCATCGAGAAATCATACCCAGCCGGGGGCACGTTAAAATGGACTGAATAAAAAATTTTACGCTCTTTTATTGTTTTCAGGTTCGCGGTTCATCTGAAACACTAAGTGGCAAACACCTACAAAGTGATATAAAATACATTGAAGTAGACATTAATGCGGTGTGACATATTTTGTGTTAGTAGTACGCTTTGTTTATAAATAATCGTGATTTTTAAAACTGTAAATGTATTAATAACTACCCCACTTCCCTTAACCAAATATCAGGTATGGAATCTCATGGTTTTCCTACTTACGGTAGGTCAGTTTCTGTTTTTTTTTTTATTATGCATTCAATACATTATGCCCCAGATAATGAATGTGAACATCTTATTGAAAAATGGTTTTTAAGACATTATTTCTAATAAGTTTGGTTGTTTTTTTTTTATTTATTTAATTTAGAACTAATGGTCTTGCTATCATACAGACTACTTATATATAATATTAAATACTGTGCTTGTATATTCATGTGTGACATTGAAGTGCATAAATACCAACGCAATATAAAATGCGTAAATAGCAACACTCATTTCATTATACATAGTTTAACCAGTCTGTGTTCGCCTAGTAAGGCGACCACGGTCCAAATGGTCGCTGTGACCATTGTGGCAGTGGTGGTCCGTGGTGACCATGATGGTCGTGGGAGTACGACCACGATTGCGGTTGAAGTTGCTTATGGCAAAGGATAGTAAACAGTTGTGTAAAAAAATAAATTGTCTATATTTTTTAAAGCAATAGTTAACATTACAGTCTACTGGTTTCTGCTAGAATAGATTTAGCAATATTCATAAGAATAAAAAAAATAATTTTAAAGACAATGATCTATTTTCTGAAAACACTTCCACAGGGCCGTCAGTATATTTTCTATGACATATTGAAAAAATGGGTCTTGAAAATTTGAAAAAAATGGGGGTAAAAAAATGCTCCCTAGGTCATTTTGATTAGGATTCCGTAAGCAAAAGTCAAAAACGGACAGCGTAAATTTCGTCACGTCTGTCCGTATGTCAGAAATTTTACTCAAAGATGAATTAGAGCTATATTATGCAATATTTAATCTATTATTTAAAATTTTTTTTTTAAATATTTTGGTACTATGTAACGGATCCAAATGTCTAAAATGTCCCTATTTTGTGCCGCCTAATACGGCCGCATCTTTTCATCACCGTACCGGGCCTTTTCATTACCGGCCCTAGACTTCCATTTTCATTTAAAAAATCCGATTCTTCTTTTTATAACAAGTCGGTTAATTTCAGTTTACAGTATGCAAATTTTTCTATGTTACATAAAAATATATACTAAATAATATATTAGTGGTGTCTGCATATTTATTATAAAAACAAAGAATTGACTTTTGTTGAAGTGTAAATTATAAAGGGAATAAAATTACAAAAATATTTTAAGCTTTGTAAATGGCTGCATTTATTTTATTGGCAATGTTGAAGATGCAAATACAGTTTTAGCCTATAAAATAATTTAATAAATTCTATAATATGATTTGTGATTCTCAACAGCTAATTGCTAGACATTAGTAGGTATAACTTTGTCAGTATATTATGCATTTTTGCAATTATATGACATCTTACAGTAATCCTCATACCTAATCTAAGGGTTACAGGTTTGATACTTGATTATGACAATTATTTTTTATATTTAAATTTGTAATATTTTGTTTCATTGTTTGTCAAAGTTGTTCCTATAATGTCTAAATAGCAATGTCTGACTTTCAATAAAATAATATTGACTAAATGAATGTAAATATTGATTAATAATAATTTATATTAGTTTCTTACGGTTTCTGCCCACATTGGATCGAGAGACAATGCCTAGTGGTTCGTTGAACGGTGATTTAAACCAATTTTCTTGAAATTTGAAATTGGCCTATCATTTTGATTCAATGTGTGCTGGCCTTAGCGTGTGGTACATAGTTGTATGCGAGAATAGGTTAAGACGTCAACTTGAGTTAAATTATTCTATGTTACATAAAGTTGGCTTATTATTGAACGTTGGGCGATTTCGAATGATTGCAATAACAGTTGATGAAACGTAATATCGATTAAATAATTCGTAATCGATTTTAAAATTCGTTGTGAGTTTTCTGAAGCTAATTTTCGTTAAGTATTTGTGAAGCTAGAACAGCTATCTTGTACATATACAAGGGCCTTCATTTTCTGTTTGGGAAATCTCCCACTAAGTCAGTGCAGCAATTAAATTCACTATAATCGACGTAGTCACATTGTGACACGTGATATTATCCGTGCGATATCGATTCTTACTCTGAAGTTGCTATGACTATATGTATATCGATGTTCCATAATCGAATATATGCGATCATTCGTAGTCGCGTGACGACACACTTTATAAGGCTATATTAAGAGGACTTGCACTTTTCTTTAACGAATCACCGTGTGTGTTTGCCGTTATTATTTCGAAGATAAATTTATATTTAGTAATTCAACTGATACCTTTTTGACGAAAAAGGCAGTACTTAGTTGTTCAAAAACTGTTGATAGAATCCGTTCACTTCGATCTCACTGTAGCGTCATCGCGTAAGTTACACGACGTGCTTTCACATATAAGAAATTGTAAAAATAATGTAATTTTTATAGACGTAGTGGAGTTAGCTTACGGAATTCGAGAAAATTTAGTTTTTGTACAATTTTAATCCACTAGTTAGCGTTACACGACATTGAGGAGAGTAGTTCGCGGGAACTCAATATATTGTTTAGTAATAAAGTGTTTTCGAATGGATTAGTTAAGAAAAGTAGGTTGGACTCGCCTGTTGCCTATTTTCATTTAGAAATGTTGAATATTAATATGTAATATGTATATCGCCCAACTCTTGTATCGGACCAAAACTGGTTGATATAAAAATATATATGACTTTTGGGTTAAGCCTAAAGAGTAATTTTTACAGTATAGAAAGCAGTTGTTAAATTCAAAGCCCTGTAGTTTCTAACAATGTTTATATTATGCTTCGATATCTGTGTTGTAAATTGCGTTTCGTTCCATTGTAGCATTATTTTTATTAGGACGAGTTGAAGTATAGGTATAAAATTCATGTTGGTGACGCGAATGATTGCTAAGATTGTGAGAACAAACCTGGTCAGGATATAACCAATTTTTATGAAGATCTCTTCATATATTTTTTAAAATCTATATCGATTTGTTCCATGAAATTGTGTTCGTGTCACACACGTGAAAACGCGCTAGGAGTGTAGCGACGTTTAGTCGATCATCAGTATTTCTAAACTATTTCCAAGATGTATTTGAATTTGGTTTGGAAGCACGATGTATCATTTGTTCAAACGTTAGTCTAAATAAGAACTGAATGCTAGCCTTAATTTTATTTATAATAAGTGCTAGGTTAATAAAAATGCTCTTTTGAGTTAGAAATTTGACATGTTCTTTTATTTAACACTTGTTTACGTCTGCGATATTACTTTACCGTATATTTTATGTAATGTCCCTTTAAATTGTTATCCATCTTCAGCCCTTTTTACGTACCACTGCTGGGCACGGGCCTCCCTCAGTACGAGGGGACATCAGGCCATAGTCCATCGTGCTGGCCTAGTGCGTGTTGGCAGATTTCACATGTCTTTCAAAAAACTTGCCAGGTTTTTCTAAGACATGCAGGTTTCCTTACGATGTTTTCTTTCACCATCCGACAAGTGGTAACTATGATAGAAAATGATTAGCACATAAAAATATCAAAGGTGCGCAGCCATACCGAGGCAGCAAACACCATCATAGTACTTTACTCACAAAGATAGAACTATAATCATTATTTAATCCTTTCATAGACGAGAGGTACGTTTGGCATACATTTTAGTTATATATTTACCATGAATTAAGACTATTTAGAAGAATCGCAATGAAAAATATTAGGATTGTAAAATAAGTATGAAATCTGAAAATAAAAAAACAAAAAGTGACTAGTTTTAAATTTTATTTATGAAACATTTTGAAGCTTAACAATCACTGTAAATTAAGTTTAGTAGTAACAATAACCCTGACATATTGGTCGTATGCGGTCGCTACGGCCAGCCCCTGGTGGTCTCGGTTCCAGTCTAAAGCGTTGATTGGTTGAGAGCTGATCACCATCCGCTGTAACCTTTTCAATTTTCCCGCTACACCCACTGCTACTCCTTGAGCATCTACATGGTATCTTTGTTCTGGGTACTCACTAAGAAAAATATGTTATCATTAGCTGGATTCCTGTTATTAAATCTTCTAATTATATCATTGAGGATAGGATTGAGATATGAGAATGGAGTTGGAAATCAAAAAATAATAATGTCCTCCCGGCCGATTACGGCCACGGCGGCCAATCTCATTGCTACTAGCCAACGGCGCGGGACATATTATAGTGCACGAGTGTACGCAAACACAAGTGCACTCTCTGTTCCTTATCACTCATATTCCGGTGGGACGAATGCTCGACACGACCAGTGAGAGTTAAGGCGCAGGACCGACGGCTTTATGTGCTCTCCGAGGCACGGGGGTGAAACACCGCATTAACTCCGGGCCGTTACTGAGGCTTACGAAACAGAAAGACTCAATAACTAAACTTGGCCTGACCTGGAACTCGAACCCGGGGACCATTTGGACGAGGCAATTAATGATTAAATATATAGATGGCGCAAAAGGATTGTTTTTATTTTATTTTACGTACTAAACTACCTGCCTAATATTTCCAAAATTAACACTTGTCTTATAGGTAAAGGAAAACATCGTGAAGCAACCTTCACGTCTGAGAGAACCTAGCAAGTGTACGATAGACATGTGAATTGTGAAATCCGCCTCACACTTTGCCAGAGTGGTAAACTATGGCTTGATGTCCTCGTATTGAAGGGAGTAAAAAGAATCTGTTTAATATAATCTCAATATGAAACATAATATGCCATCTATTGACGTTTATTTTAACTGAGTTAAATGGAACTTCCTTTTCGGATTTTGTCGCGGATTTATTTTGATTTTTAGATAATGCTTTACAGCAATCATGGTCACCGGCGAAAAGATAGTAGTCTCGCCCAAGAGGTAGTTTCATTTAACAGAGTTGTTAATAATAATTTAAGTAATATCATTTTGGATGTTCAAATAGTTATTAATGCTTACTATTTCCATAATGACACCTGTCCATTGCCAGCGCATGTCATGAATAAATCACGATTCTGTGGAATGTGGCGCGCCACCCAGATAGTACCGCTTTTTGAGGAATTGTCCAAAACCTTCAAATATAAGTTAAGGATCTATAAAATTATTGTCGCTTCTCTGGGCGTAAGTAAATAAAAGAAACGGTTTTATATTTTTTTAATAATATAGAAGGAGCCTATGTTACTCCTTATGACATTAGCTATTTGAGAGTGAAAGTCCCATCAAAATTGGTCCAGAAGTTTCACAGGTTAGTCGGAACAAACAGACAGAAAAAAAAATAATTTTTGATTTTCATTTGCATTTATCGAAAAGCTGTTAAAAAAAAACAATTACCATAATATGAATTATGATTTATGACCCTATATTTAAAAATTTGATACAGGTTATATGAGAAAGAAATACTTAATACATCTTAAAATTTATAATTAAAAAAACCTGGGCAAATCCTTTTGTGGGATTTTGAGTCCTCAAGTCAAAAACATGAAATTTGCCCTCCAATGTGGTGGCAACTAATTTGTTCATTGGTATATCTTTCCGATCAAATTCAGTAGAACACACCTGTAATGGTTTAGGTAATATTATAAGTGGCCTTTATAAAAATATTTTCTATTATTTTCCTACTATTAACATTTATAATTTTCAAAAAAAAATTACCCCATTTTTCAAATTACATTCCCATCTCAATGACATAGTACGCAAATCAAACATTTTAAGGTCTCCATTATCATAGCCTGCTACCACAATCCTTTCTGCATCATTAAAAGAATTGCCAAATGCTACAGTCCAACAATCCCTTTTAGTTTCACCTTGAGCTGGATGCATATTTGCTACTGGCTTGCCTCTTTGACGAGGGTCCCAAACCTTAACAGTGCCTTTGTGAAAATAAATATATTTTTAATAAAAAGATTGGTTTTTGTTTATGTATATACCTAACATGCCTTATTGGTGATCCATGTTTATATTTATCTTAAACAATTTGTTTTAAAAAATTGTACATGACATTCATAATAAAAAAGATAAATATAAGATACAGATAATATAAAATCAGCTACCATCTCTACTGCCTGTGACTATTTCTGGTGCTCCACAGTTCAAAACATTCCCTCCCATACCATCTATAGAGTTAATAATATCTGCATGTTCCTTAGTAATATACACTTGACAACTTTTTTCAAGATCCCTGAAAAAGTGTATTGTATTTTACTAAAATTAATTTGAATTGTATCTTTTTTGACTCTTTTTAAAATGCTATAATCCAAATTTAGATACAGAAACGTACCATATTTCCAAAGTGCCTTTGAAATCACCTGTTGCAAGCCGCCTTTCTACATCACTGCTTGCTCCAAAGGTACCGCATTTAAAAGAATTAGGTCTTTCAATTTCTTTTATCTTTTTAAGTTCACCAGATGTAATTTCGAATATTTCTAAAGTACCGCTTCCTTTGGGCAACGAACCGATGACAATAAATTTAGCGGAACATGGGACCCATTTACAATCAAAGAGACAATGGTTTAGATTATGCTCTATATGAGTAATAATTTGTGGAGTATCTTGATTTTCCATTGTAAACTGTAGGGTAAAAATGAGAAACGACGGAGTACGTTTAACCTTCGCATAACCTATAAAGTAAACAATTTCCGTTGCTATGGTTACCAGTAATCACTGCAGTTGATTAGTTACTGTCTAATTTGTAAGTCAATAAAAGATGACAATATTTTTTTATACAAATTTAATTATTGAAAATTTTAAAATGATATTGTAGATTAAGCCCACAGCGAACAAAGATTATATAAATTCTAAATTCTTGTACCGTCTCGGGAATCGATTAGTGGCTAGGATTTAAAACTTAGGAATCTATACGAGAGTAATACCTCTTATGTTAGCGCGCTTACTTATTTTGTATAATATTATAATATACGCGCTGTATGATCATTTATGGTTATTTATTAATTCTTTTGCCGCCGGAGCCGGAGCAAAATGTCTGTTACAAATATAGTAATCTGAGTTATATTTATTGGTTATATTTGTTATAATCTGTGGGCAGTGATTGCGTAGTAACTAATACTTAATCTGTGGTTGTGTCATATCAAAAGTCAAAAGTCAATGTCATTTTGTTGTTAAAAATGGTTAAAAATCTTCGTTCATATTATATTTTTAATATTTCGCAAATTAAAAAAGAACTTGTTATTTAAGATACTTTAAAGTTTAATCGAAAGTAGTAACTATATCTTAACGATGAGTGATAGGAAGTACAGCAAACAAAGCGTAAATATTTAATTTGTTATTTCATGTAATTAAATAAGTTGGATATAGAAAATAATTGCTTATTGTTTATCGTTTACATAGTTTTACTTCAATTACAATTAAAAATTGAATCCATTTTATTATAGAAAGCTGACATCGCGAAGCAGTTTGATCTGCCAGAACGGCAATCAAAGATCACTACGTTGCTAAATCAAGCAGGTCAAGCTTATTGTATATGCAGATCGTCCGATAGTTCACGTTTTATGATGTAACAATTTTAATATTTTTTTAGCATTACTATTTGTTTGGCTATTAGGTGACATTATTTTTTTTCTTGTTTTTACTTTCAGAGCATGTGATGCATGTGAGGAATGGTATCATGGAGATTGTATTAATATATCTGAAAGAGAAGCTAAATACATCAAGAACTATTTTTGTGATCGATGTCGAGAGGAGGACCCCACACTTAAAACAAGATTTAGACCCCAAAAAAGGGAAAATGATGGTGATTCAGGTATACTTCATGTACATTTATGTAATATGCAAGTTGTATATATTAACTACTTTGTTATATGATATGATATATAATTTTTATTATTACATATAGGAAGGGATGACAGAAAGAAGAAACGGAAAGAGAAAGATCATTCTGAAAACAAGTCATCAAAAAGACCAACAAAAGATGGCTGTGGAGATTGTTCTGGATGCTTACAAACTAATGATTGTGGACAGTATGTTAATTTATTATTGATAATATAGTTACATTGTATGGGTTCGGGATTGGAAATTAATAGAGTCTCTTACACTACATATGTTATATTGCTTCTATAGAAATTACGAGCTTTTCACTATTCACTTACACACACAGTTTTTTCACAACACTGGTTAATTTTAGTCTCTGAGCACTTTATTATACTTCTTGATCCTCCTACACTACAAATTAACCCTACTCTTCTTAACTTTCCCACTTTTGTATTTCACTAGGCTTTTGTATTTCTTCATAGTCTTTACCAAACTCCAGAATTCAATTGATCTCTCAACACACTAATGGCTTCTTTATATGCATTAGTAAACAAGATTCAAGTATAGGAAATTTTAAAGTTTTCTAGTAATTTGAAATTCTTTTCTGAAAATGCTTTGGCTCTCTCTCTGACACATTAAAATTTTCAGTATACTGTTCTTGCTATCTAATTGTAGTAAAGAGTGTTACAAATGTGCTGTTATGATGGGTTCATACTCTATTACACAACAATATGTTAAGCATATACAGTGTTTATTTATTGCTTAATGTTATTACATATTTTAGTATTTAAAATTGATATGAAAATATTTTATAACATGATGAAAAATGAAAATAAATACAAGTGATATATTTCAGTTGTGATGCATGCGAAGATATGTACAAATATGGAAGTAGCAACAAGTTTAAGCTGAAATGCCATCAACGAGTATGTGTTAAAAGCAAGAAGACATCTAGAGTGTCTAGGTATGATTGCAAACTTATTATCAAGCTATGTAAAAATGCAATAAAATAGTTTTTAATTATATTACACCTCTTTGGATTAAATATCATATTTTTTTGTTATTGCTAGACTATTTGTATACCCAATTTGAATTGAGAAAAGCTATAGGCTATATATAATGGCTATCATAATATTCACCCCTAAATGGGTAAAATAGGGCATGAAAGTTGTATATGAAATGTTTAATGTATGTGCCTTTAACTTTTGATGAGGTAGTCAAATCATTCATCATCAGCATCATCATCAGCATCATTATATGCATTAGGAGTTCATTACAGCTAAAATTCACAGTAAATATAAAATAAGTTATAAAATAAACCGAAGAGGTTTTTGTTTCTATAAATTAAAAGTAGGTAAGCCGCAGATTCTGAATACACTTTAATCTACCCTTACAGTAGTAATAGAATTAAGAAGAAGCATCATGAACGTGAAGTATATGAGCCAGAAGAGTCCATATCTCATTTGCAAACATCTGAGCCAAGGCAATGTTATGGGCCCCATTGTTCTCGTGCAGCAAACTATGGCTCCAAGTACTGCTCTACTCAATGTGGAATGCGGCTGGCCACAGCTAGGATATACCAAGTATGTAATTTCAATAGTAACATGTAATATAAGTGTACAAAAAATAGATACATTTATAGAGTTAATTTATACTAACTCGTTAATCGTTATTTAACGAAGTTAACATTTCGATTAACGATTAACTTATAGGTTAACTTAAAAAAATTCGCGAAACAATATGTTTCGTTTGTATGTTTTCATTACTTAACGCCGGCGCTTAGTGTGTATCGTGTTCTTGGTTTTTTCTTAAGTATACAATTACGAATTAAAAAAAAAGTGTATATTAAACCATATCATGGAATCGGATGCCGTTTTCACTGCGGATGAAAATCCGTGGCCACATTTCAGTGACTATTTTAGTTTTTTTCAGTACTTTTTCAGTGTATCGCTTACTAAAAAAAACAAAAATAAAAGTTCACATATCGAGTCTCAACAATATTAAACAACACATACAAAGAGTTCGCGAATCCCAAATTTGAACAGACTGACACAGAGACTAAGTGAGTGAACAGAGACTAAGTGGTGGACGGACAGACCAGTCTGATCACTCTCGTACGGAAGGGCCTCCCTGTGCCTAGCAGTGGGACGTTAAAAAATGGCTAAATACAGTAATTTTCTGTTCTCTCTTCAGGTGTTACCACAACGCATCCAGGAGTGGTCGCTCTCCCCGTGCATCTCAGAGCAGCACAACCGCAAAGCCCTGGAAGTGGTGCGCGGAGAGCTGGCCCGCGCCCAGGCCGCCCTCCGCGCGCTGGACAAGCAGCACCGTGACCTGGACGCGTTACTGCTGAGAGCCCGACAGGCCACTATCGACAGTGGGGATGAGAAGGTAAGCTATTACACCTATCTCAGGCCATATTCTAGCCATTGAGCCCAACAGTCTGTTTCCTAAAGGTGGTTTCCCAACGTAAAAAAAGGTGCGTTGCGTTATGCCATTTTTCCTCAGCTTCCCATTCCCCTTGTTTAGGAACGTTGTAATTGAAATTTCAAATGGGTTGGAAATTAATATCGTCCTCCACCCAGATATCAGATGTAGGACGTGGGTGTAGGCTCGGCGAGAACGAAAATAATGATGTCATTAGTGACGTGTCGTGTGATTGATGTAAATTAGCATAGTGTATTCCAATCTGATTATAACTCATACTCAACATTTTCGAAATTAATGTTTGTAGTAAAAATATTTTTATTCTTAAAAATGTAAATAATAAGCTTATTTTATTTCACTTCACTTTACTTCTGTCACAGTAAAAACTTATAAATATCGTACCCGTGAGTTTTATTAATATTGACCTCTTTATTATTGACGACACGTTTGGCGCAGTTGGTACTTTGGTAGTTACCCTACTTTCTGTGCCAGCGGTCGCGGCTTCGAGTCCCGCTGGGGGTAGTCATTTTTTATGCACAAACGTTTGTACTCCAGTTATGGGTGTTTTTATTTATAATATGTATGTATTTAAAATTTATATATCTAGTATATCACCTATCTGGTATACGTAACACAAGCCTCATAACTTACCACGGAACTAGATGGCGCTGTTGTAATAATGTCCCAACATATTTATTATTATTATTTATATTATATTAAACTGAAATCAACCGTAACATTTTAAATCCAGGAGGCAGACGACGAGACCTCAATGTATTGCATCACGTGCGGCCACGAGATACACTCGCGTACTGCAGTCAAGCATATGGAGAAATGCTTCATAAAGTATGAAGCACAAGCCTCCTTCGGAAGTCGCCATCGCACGCGCATCGACGGGCAGAGCATGTTCTGTGACTACTATAACCCAATCAATGCGACCTATTGCAAGCGTTTACGGGTGAGATTCAAAATTAAAGTTAAGCAACACTGCCTGTGTCAATGACTTGATGGGTGGCCATTTTGTAAGGAGTTGACTAATGTTTTTGTTCTTTTTTTTTCATTCGATGCATAAGCACACTTTGATTAGCTTTGTTAAACTGTATCTATTTTTAACTTCATTAAAGTAAGTCATTTTGCTAATCTTATAAGTAACAACGGCCAAAGTTTATATGTAAATGATATTGGTTGTAGATATACTTGCAATGAGAGCGGAACTAATAGGAAAAGCTTCATTACAAGTGTGAAATTTCCAGGTAATGTGTCCAGAACACTTCAAAGACCCGAAAGTGAGTGACACAGACGTGTGCGGTTGTCCACTAGTGCGCAATGTGTTTGAGCCCACCGGTGAGTTCTGCAGAGCACCCAAGAAGTCTTGCCTGAAGCACTACCAGTGGGAGAAGTTGCGTCGCGCCGAGATCGACATGGAAAGGGTCAGGCAGTGGCTGAGGTTAGACGAGCTCGTGGACCAAGAGAGGAGCATTCGATTAGCCATGGCTTCCAGGTTAGTCTTCAGGACCAAGGATTTTGGATCTTAGTTGATGTTTTTAATCTGGTGTGCTGGTGGATAATTTCCCAGTCTAAAAATGGATCAGTTGACACACTTGGCTCGGTTGTAGTGTTCAATGTAATTGCTGTGTTAGCGGTCTCGGGTTTGAGCCCCGCTGTGGATATTTGTGTGATGAGCATAAATGTTTGTACTCCATAAGACAAGTGACAATCGTGATAGAAAAGATTCGCACATGAAAATATCAGAGGTGCGAGACCCGCATTCGAACCCGCATCACTCGGATGTCCAAGCGAGCGCGTTACCACTAGGCTACCACTGTCTGTCATAATATTATATTAATTATTGTTTATTTTTATAAAGTAACAAAATATTAGTTGAACGACAGGTAGATGATGTATTTTTTTTGAAAATCTATATTTATATAATGCTGATTATTTTTAAATATTTTTTAACACTTTACATAAATAAAAAAAAAACAATAGTCTTATTATATGTATATATTTTTTCTTTTTTAATTATTAAGAAAAAAATATCTTCACTGCAACATAAGGGATGTTATCGTAAAGAGGTACTACTTGTACTAGGTACTTTTGCGCTGCATTGATTTGCAGTGTGTTTTTGTCATTTTTTTGGAACCTTACCTCTGCTAAAATTTCACCCATCGCTACTGTGTGTAGTAATTTTGTAATTTGATTATAGGGCTGGGGTCCTCGGCTTGATGCTTCACTCAACTTATAACCACGAAGTAATGGAGCGTATCACTAAAGCTAACGAGAACGGCAAGCTTAAAGAAAGCTCATGACACAGGCCTCAAAAAACATCGACGTGTCGGAAAACGAATAATTAATAAATTAAATGCTTATGATGTATTTTGGGTTTTATTTATTTTTGTAGAGACAAAACTAAAATACCTTAAAAAGTTTGACAAAATTTTCAGTTCAATAAAGAAAGGTTCGGATTTAAACCACGGTCTAGAAAGAAGGTCTAGCATCAATAGTAGTGGGGGTACGTCGGCTTATCGTGATTCTTGGCTCTAGTTTCCATTTAGGGCTTTATCATACTAGCGGTTTGCGAGCGGCTTCAGGGCGGAACGGGTGCGCAGCGAATACGCCGCGGACGCGCAACGAACCCACCGCGAATGCGCAGCGAAAACGTCGCGGACGCGCAACGAGATCGCCGTGAATAGTAGCGTTCCGCCCTGAAGCCGCTCGGAAACCGCTAGTATGATAACGCCCTTACGGCCGTGGCGTGATGTGAACTAGGGTGCCGTGCAACTAAAATAGAATATTATTCTGTCCCTTTTTTATCCCACGTAAGTGTACTAAGCCCTCATCACATTACTCGAATTTATTTCGTATTTCATAAATACCATTTAATTTACCAATGTATTTATTATATTTGACAATGAGAAATGTCCTTGAAAGCAACCCCGGTAGAAAGCAACGACGTACATCGGTACAAATCTCTTACTACTGAAATGGCCCTTGTTATTAGACCTGTTTTACTCGACCATGGTTTAAACTTTAAAACAACATTTTTCCACAGACTAATAACGTCAGAGGGCTCACTTGATGTAGTACTTATTTTTACTACTTAAATATTAGACTATGTCAACTTTCCTGAGTTTATACATTTTTAATTTCAAAAACGACCAAATCCTCAGCTCTTGAGGAAAAAAGTTAATTAAGTTCTAAATTCTCGCTTACTGCAGCTTTAAAAAACAAAAAAAAAACTTAAAGCAATAAAAGATAATTGAAAAATTTATTACTATAATAATAAACTTGTTATTTTTTAAATATGTGCTGAACAGTGAAATTCTCAATTGATTTTGATTGATATGATAACTATATTACATTCTATCCGCTAGGTGCGTGACTCTAGCGCCATCTAACGATACAACTCACGGTGGCTCTTTTGAGAAAATATACATGTATTGTATGCCAAATAGCTATTGAAGAAAAAAACTTGAAAAAAAATTTTTTTCAATGTTAAATGTGATATATTACACAAAGTGTACATTAAATTATTTTTTTTCCGTGGGTCAGCTGAAAACAGTAAGTAAAATAAATACAACAACTAAAACAAGTCTCAATAAGTGAATTAGGTTGGCCCAACTTTTTTTGATTTACGGATTTTTTTTATTTTTAATTATTTGTTCGTCGTTTGTTCGTTAATGTTCGAATGTAGAAATTGTTTGTACGTCTTTTATTTATTTATAATTAATTAAACAAATGTTCACCCTTAAGTTGGCCCCCTTTACTAGATATCTTTATTTTTATCGCTCAGATTAATTAATTTTGATCAATTATCGTTGGTTCGACGATTATTGGTGATTGTTCGATCATAAAAACAATTAAATTCCCAATTATTAATTATTTTATATCTAATAAGCAAACCATCACTTCATTGTCTGGCAACCGGAAACTTATAAAATTTACAATTACTATTTCTACTAGTATTTTTGCAATCGACTACACAACAACTCTGATGACCCATTTTATTTTATTTATTTAATTTAACTGACACACGTGTTATTTTTATGGTCATAAATAATAAAGAGCCACTCGTAGTTCTGTTTTGGTCCGCAGCGGGCGCTGACATCACTTTTGTTTCCCCCACCATGCCTTACGCACCCAGCGGATACATATTAAAATTCCAACCGGATTGAATCTACACAGTAAATATTTTTTATCGAAATAGTCATTATTCGTACAGTACATTATATATTTAGACACAGAGGCCAAATCTATAATTTTTAGGATTTTTAACTTTCTGTCTGTCTGTCTGTACAAACCGGTGGACTATGTGAAATTTAAAAAGGTTTCCGGTCTTAAGAACTCGGGCTGAGCGGTGGGAAATGCTAGAACACTTATAAACAGAGAGGTTTTGTTAGAAGAGAACCAACAGACACAAACATTTTTAAAATTATTTTTTGATGTAAGTACCGTATATACTCTTACGTCCTTACTATGCATTTAGTGAAAAGCTGTTAGCTTTTGAAATTAAAAACATTAAATGTACTTATGTACATATAAATCTCAGATCAAGTAAAAAGTGTGGGATGGTACGGAATAGACGTCATTACCATACCTATTTACTTTATCTTTTTCGAAAATTATTCAAGTTTCACGGGTCCGTCTTCAATGTTAAATAACGTAGTTACCGTTTCTCGGCTACCCTAGGTTACAAAGTTAATTTTTGTCATAGACTATAAAATAATATCTCTTAAACACAGATAGGTACAATATAATACACAAAAGAATGTGCTATAGGTTGTTATCATATTAAAATACGTTTAGCACGTTCCCTCCGAGAGCGGGGACTACACGTGCTCCACCCCTAGTCATTTTAATGTCGACACTGATGTGTAATTCTAATGACATGTCTTGCTAAATCTCATCATTTGACATTGAAGACTTAACTCATGGTTGGCGAAAACTGTGCAGTTAGACCTGTGCCGATAACCTTTGAGACCAAAAAAATTATAGTAGCATTAAATCCATTGGAAAAGGCAGAGAATATAACAAAAATATTTTTTTTTCACTTTTTATCATTTTCAGGGGCTTTGGCACTGGTCTTAGTAGTAGTAGTAGTAGTAGTGCAGTAGTTGACATTTCTGCATCATCTACGTGATTTATCATGAAGATGGACATAGACTACTTATTTTAACTGTTTATCTTGAGGACAAAAGTACATAGTAAGCTATAATAATACTTATTTTTAATCGTATAGTGTGAGGTCATACACTGTATATCATCAATTTAGTAACTTGTATATTATCAACTTACATAAATATAATTATCAATTTAGTAGTTACATTGTGCTAAGTAGGTACTAATGTAACCACAAGCACCTAAATAAGCCCATTATGAGCTCACGTGTCCTGATAGCATATGAGTAAATATAAGTTATTAATTATTATAGCATAATTCTTATAATACCTAACTATGTAATTGTTGTAAACAGGAAATTTCAAAGCTTCGTGAATCCCACAATTTTATGAGAATAATAATTGAAATTGGTTTATAATTAAATACTAATAAAAATACTAGTAGAAATACTATTTCTACTAGTATTTTTGCAATCGACTACAAAACAACTCTGATGACCCATTTTATTTTATTTATTTAATTTAACTGACACACGTGTTATTTTTATGGTCATAAATAATAAAGAGCCACTCGTAGTTCTGTTTTGGTCCGCAGCGGGCGCTGACATCACTTTTGTTTCCCCCACCATGCCTTACGCACCCAGCGGATACATATTAAAATTCCAACCGGATTGAATCTACACAGTAAATATTTTTTATCGAAATAGTCATTATTCGTACAGTACATTATATATTTAGACACAGAGGCCAAATCTATAATTTTTAGGATTTTTAACTTTCTGTCTGTCTGTCTGTACAAACCGGTGGACTATGTGAAATTTAAAAAGGTTTCCGGTCTTAAGAACTCGGGCTGAGCGGTGGGAAATGCTAGAACACTTATAAACAGAGAGGTTTTGTTAGAAGAGAACCAACAGACACAAACATTTTTAAAATTATTTTTTGATGTAAGTACCGTATATACTCTTACGTCCTTACTATGCATTTAGTGAAAAGCTGTTAGCTTTTGAAATTAAAAACATTAAATGTACTTATGTACATATAAATCTCAGATCAAGTAAAAAGTGTGGGATGGTACGGAATAGACGTCATTACCATACCTATTTACTTTATCTTTTTCGAAAATTATTCAAGTTTCACGGGTCCGTCTTCAATGTTAAATAACGTAGTTACCGTTTCTCGGCTACCCTAGGTTACAAAGTTAATTTTTGTCATAGACTATAAAATAATATCTCTTAAACACAGATAGGTACAATATAATACACAAAAGAATGTGCTATAGGTTGTTATCATATTAAAATACGTTTAGCACGTTCCCTCCGAGAGCGGGGACTACACGTGCTCCACCCCTAGTCATTTTAATGTCGACACTGATGTGTAATTCTAATGACATGTCTTGCTAAATCTCATCATTTGACATTGAAGACTTAACTCATGGTTGGCGAAAACTGTGCAGTTAGACCTGTGCCGATAACCTTTGAGACCAAAAAAATTATAGTAGCATTAAATCCATTGGAAAAGGCAGAGAATATAACAAAAATATTTTTTTTTCACTTTTTATCATTTTCAGGGGCTTTGGCACTGGTCTTAGTAGTAGTAGTAGTAGTAGTGCAGTAGTTGACATTTCTGCATCATCTACGTGATTTATCATGAAGATGGACATAGACTACTTATTTTAACTGTTTATCTTGAGGACAAAAGTACATAGTAAGCTATAATAATACTTATTTTTAATCGTATAGTGTGAGGTCATACACTGTATATCATCAATTTAGTAACTTGTATATTATCAACTTACATAAATATAATTATCAATTTAGTAGTTACATTGTGCTAAGTAGGTACTAATGTAACCACAAGCACCTAAATAAGCCCATTATGAGCTCACGTGTCCTGATAGCATATGAGTAAATATAAGTTATTAATTATTATAGCATAATTCTTATAATACCTAACTATGTAATTGTTGTAAACAGGAAATTTCAAAGCTTCGTGAATCCCACAATTTTATGAGAATAATAATTGAAATTGGTTTATAATTAAATAATATAGAATATACTTTTTGAAGTAGGTATTTACATCATGTGCTTAGTACATGTACCTATATAATTAAGTTTAAGTTAATTTTGAGAAGTTCTGCCTTTGCTTCCTCCAACGTGCATCACCTTGTCGTGAATCGTGATGGGGGGGCTCACCGCTCAGTAGCGTCCGGCAATCCGCATCCTGTTAAAAATAAAACAACGCTGAAAGTATAATAATTTTAGCAAGATAACTTACAAAATAGGTAAAAACATAATTAGTAATTAGAAATAGCTCTCTTGATGAAACAATATCAATACTCATATTTTTAGTACATGTTAATAAATAATAACTCGAGAAATACTTTTTTGGGTGTAATTTAGAAATCCTGTGTCGCCACGTGTTTTTAAAATACGTAATTTTATTACCATAAAAATTAAGTTAAGATGAATTTTATATTAATTTTTACTAGCATTAGCCGCGGTAACATAAAAAGCAACATATTTGTCTTAAAAATTAGCAACATATTTATTAATTATATTAAAAACATATTATAGTAATAAAATTCTAACCTATTCAAATACAGACGCCTAGATGATATAAGCCTAATAGATAGGTATAACATATTTTTGAAAATGTTAGTTAAATAATACTTTCTTAGATTTACGCGAATATTCGACATTATAAATGAAACTACCTTTTCGGATTTTGTCGCGGATTTATTTTGATTTTTAGTTCCCGACGTTTCGAATGCTTTACAGCAATCATGGTCACCTCCTTTACATTCTCTTTGATGGTCACGGGAGAGACTAAGGTATTTGACGTCTCATAGGTTTATATACTTGTTACAGACAGTGCCTACCCACAATTTACAATAATTTTAAAAATGGCATCAGAGTACCTTATAAAATTTAATTCTAAACATTTATATTTAAATTTAAATAATTTTAAAATAATTTACAATTATGGCAATATTATTAACTTATTTTTAGCTAGTATTATTATAATTATTATAATTTTTATTTTAATATTAGTTATTCAAAAGTATTATGTAGTGTTGCTATTCTAATAATTATGTATATTTTCTTACCTATAAATTGTTTATGCTAAGTTGCATTTTATTATTTAAATTAAGTATTAATTTGATATAAGAAAATTAAGTTAAAATATAAATTGAATTTTGATTATTTTAAAGTATTAAGCAACACTACTGCAAATTAAAAATAATTTAATCAAATCAAAATATGCTTAGATTTGACAGATTCTTTTGAATTATAATTTTTAAAAATTTTTTGAATTTAGATTGAAAGAAAGCTACTGCATTCGAAACGTCGGGAACTAAAAATCAAAATAAATCCGCGACAAAATCCGAAAAGGTAGTTTCATTTATAATGTTAGTTAAAATTTAAAATGGTCAATATTATCGACACAGAGGCCTTTACAGGTTTTTAATTATTTTTTATGTCTGTGACTGCATCACAAGAAAACCACTCCACGGCTTTTGGTCACTAGATGTCGCTATTTGTTTAAAAAATAGGTATTTTATTTTCAGAAAAACCCACAAAAGATAAGTTAGCTTTGTCAAGTGTTCAAATTACCAAAGGAAAACTAATTAAGTTATCCTTTTCCAGCTTTATAAATTAGTAATATTTATATCAGTGATATTTTATTCGCCGGAATTAGATACGAAAATATTTACTTAATAGTAGAAAAGTAATTGATTCTGGGGGTAGCCCAGCGGTAACGCGCTCGCTTGGATAACCGAGTGATGCGGGTTCAAATTCGGGTCTCGCACCTTTGATATCTGTATTATTATCTATGAGGTGCGAATCTTTTCTCTTACGGCGAAGGAAACCATTGTGAGAAAACCTGCATGTCTGAGAGAACCTGGAAGTATCTGGATGAAAACAAAATTATGCACGGCGAATGCGAAGAAGCCTACCTATTTCGTTAGAAACCTTAAAAAATAAGTTATGAATATTTTTATGTATTCAACGTCCCATAGGACTGCTGGTGATGGGCACGTAACTCCGTTATACGAGAGGGATCATGTCATAGTCCATCACACTGTCCAAGTGCAGGTTGACATATGTACTCCGCGGTTCCCTCAGTTCAGGTTCTTGCAGGTTCTTTTGTCTTTGGCGATTTAAAATCAATGTTTCATGTTATTTTAAAAGACTGCTTGGGCTTTTATAATTCATTGAAAAGGAAAGAAATCTGATTTAAGATGTGGATGAGATAAAATTTCAATGTTGAGTAAGAGCTTGGTGATTCCCTCTCAAAGAACAAACCGACGGCCGTCAGTCAGTCAGTCAGTGGGCCTTGCTGGTTACTTCGACTACTTCTCTGATAGCAGAGTATCTCAGCAACACTGTGGGGTAACCCCTTAACTGAGACCTTCCGTCGGGGAGTCGTGGTTGAACGCAGTAAAGATCCTGGGAATCCCATGAAGACGAGAGGTTTTGTTTGTTTTTAGTGGTTAGCACTGATATTTAAAAAAGGAGCTTGCTGATGAGAATGAATAGAAACTAACTTTTAGGAACGTTGTTCTTTTTTAATAAATATGCACTTTACAAATTAAACAATAATTTTGTTTTTAAATATTAGTTCTTTTAACAAGTCTTGTAATTTAGGTCCTTTTTGAGAAATTAAAAAGAAACGCATAGTCATATTAAACCCAATTTAGCAAAAACGACTCAACCCCACATTTTTCCAAGAATAAAAAAAAAAACTACATCATTCTTTGTAATTCAAATTTACTCATTAGAATATAATTATATTTGCCCATACGTTACATTTTTTTAAAATAATCCAAATATAACATCATGGCAGCAATACTCATCCAAACTTAAAACGCCCTTACCTGCTAACATCATCTTGTAAAAGCTGTACATCTGTAATGTCATGTATTATTTTTATGATCTTTAAATCGTCAGTATACATAAAAGGTGCAGAATTCTTAATATACATAATTAATAAATATTTTAAAAAGAATAGACCCCAAGTGAGATCCCTGGGGTATACCGGATTTCACTGTTTTAATAGTCGATTCATACCCTTATGATACCCGTATCATCTAAACCATTGCAGTAGGGAACCAGAAATGCCGTACATAGATAACTTATATAAAAGTATTTTACGGGAAACTGTGTCGAAAGCCCTACTAAAATCAACATATACAGCATCAATCTGTTTGTGTTTATCAATCGCATCCGATATCATTTCTGTATAAGTGACGAGGTTGGTTGCAGTAGATCTGGACCTGACAAAACCATGTTGAAATTCTGTTATATATTTCTGAAAATAATGCTGGATATATATGGACAAATCAGTGCCTCGAAAACCTTCGCGAAAACACAAAGCAACGATTATCATCATTTTTAGCGATTGGTACAACCTTCGCGAGCATTAGGAAAAATACCGGAAGCATTAGAACTATTATAAATCAATGTAAGAGGTTTGGCTAAATAGTGCGCACATTTAACAATAAATAGTGGAGAGACATTGTCGGGACCGATTCCCTTAGACGTATTTACATAACTTTAATAATTTCGCAAGGACCTCGTTTTCGTTTATTTTTAAAAAGGACAGCGAATCAACTAGAGCTCATTCACACGAGCGGCACGTTGCCAACGGCATAGGTAACTTCAGCCGACGCCATACGTCGGCGGCAACCGTCGACCGGTTGACGGCAGCCGTCGACTAGTCGGCGGCAAGCGCCAATCAATGTCAACGCTTGCAGACGCCATTTGACATTACTCATAGACTGCAAATAGTACAGGAGTGCGCACGCATCGCGGATATTAAAAATGGCCTTCAGTGTTGAAATTGATGCTGAATCATTAATTGCGGCAGTGAAAAAAATCAGTGTATATGGAATTAAAAATTACAAGACTATAGCAATAAAATAATATTATATTTATTATATTTTCGCATTATATATTTTGATATTTTATGATTTTTTACTTTTACTTTTCAGTAGGTATTGTAAATTTTCTTATTTTCTTATTTATGTTGAATGAATTTTAGTACCGACTGCGCCATGTTATATTATTATTTTATTTTATTAAACAAAATTACATGATAGCTTAAGAAAATTTCTAATGTCAATATTGTCTAATACCCTCAGGTAAATTAATTTTATGATTAGGCCATCCATTAATTAATAATCACAGTTTTTGTATAAGAAGAGGGAGAGTGCGATTGGGACCGATTGAGAGAGAGAGAGAGAGAGAGAGAGAGAGAAAGGGCATTTGTATTAATTTTCGGTACTTTTATTATTTTAATTACAATTAAATTCTTTAAACATATCTTTTCCTAACATATCTTCGTTTTTCCCTTCCTCTAAGTCTCGGCTCATGTGGATGAGCTGATGATGGAAGGTACAACTCCTCAATTATCAGACGCAAATACTTGAACAGCCTTAGGAAATATATAAAAAACGTTATAAGCGCCTATACAATTTTAGAGTTGCCCTCGATTTCCCTAGGATCCCATCATCAGATCCTGACTTGGTGGATTTGGATTTTTTAAATAATGATTTGTTTTTATTTTCTATGTAAAAAAATAGTTTTGTTTAATTTTCCATTGTGCTACATGCACAATGGAAAACAATTTGTTATAAATAAGTTCATTGTTTATAACTTTACAATTTTTACAAGCGTGACTTGATTATTTTTAAAAATCATGCCCATTTCAAAATTCATTTCAAAAATCATTTCAATTCGGAAAATTGAAAGGCAACTCTTTCTTATTACGAATTTAACCGTCATCTAGTTAAACTTTTTCCGGGGTTTGCGTACGAACCTAAAACTAACTTTAACCTTAGAATTCCAGTGAGATTTTGGATAACATTATATGACTTTTTTTGCTTACATGGGTTGGGGGCCCCTTTAGCTAGGGGGGCCCATTATTGATACGGCTAATACAGCAGTAGCTACACCCCTGCCATAAAACAATAGTTTTAAAACTTTTTCTGTTTTGTCTATATGTCTCTTAGTACGTGTGCGTTTAACACATAAGTACTCTACTGCTTTTAATTAAATTTTGTGTAGTGATAACTAATTACTCGAATCAACGGAGGATACCTTTTATTGCAGGTAAACATTAAATTAATTCAATTCAATTCTCTTATTAATGGCTTGAAAGCGTACCAGTTGAGCACAGATTACTTCACCAGTGTCACATAGAATGGAGAACATGAAATGAAAGACATTACCACAGGAAAACAATGTAGGTAACTGGTTTTATAGAGACGTCCTTAGAAAGCTTATGATGGCTGAAGAGAAACATCGAAACAATGTAGTAAGAAATTGTAGATTGAAAAAAAAAAACCAAATTAAACATGTACAATATGTGCATAATAAGTAGAATTAGAGATAAAATTGTTTAGTTCTTAATATTAAAATTCGTTAAATACATTGCAAAGGAAATTTTACACTTTTAGTCTAAATTATCTAAAATCCATTTCATGTATTTAGACACATCAGTATACACTCCCGGCGTGCTAGAGCCGCACTGTATCGTGCCGTAGGACACAATGCCATATTGAATCGCTCGATAGTTGTCTTTATATTTTTCAAACAACATAAGGGGACCTCCAGAGTCACCGTTACAGGAATCTTTCCCAACTTCACCAGCGCAAAAATTATTAAAAGTTTGATTTTCTTTGCCAGAGTATCTGGAAATATAAATATTGTAAGTATTGTTTTACCATTATGTAGTCATTGTGGCTATAATATTACAACAAAGATAAAATATATTGGGGTTACCTGCTTAAAAATGCAGTACAATTGGCTTTTGCCACAATTGGTATAGTTACTTTTTGAAGGATGTGTGACTGTACTCCGGTATCTGTAATACCCCACCCAGTGACTGTACCATCCTTGCCACTGAGATCAAGGTCACGCAGTTCCTTCCACACAGGCAGACAAACCGGCTTGACATTTTCTAAAATATAACAATAGGTACAGATTCTTTTTATATTTTCGTCAAATGGACCGTCATCGGACTTAGTGAAGTAAGAAGATACGGAGAAAAAATAGAGCAGCATGACGAATTTATCTTGTACTATAAAGGTTAGACGAAAAATGGTAATAGTACAGATACATTCTCTCACTGAATATTATATATATATATATATATATATATATATATATATATATATATATATATATATATATATATATATATATATATATATATATATATATATATATATATATATATATATATATATATATATATATATATATAATATCGCCTAAATACATTCATGCTGGTAACGACGTTTCTTTTTTTGTTTTTGCTTTTAAAATATTTAGAGAAATAATTAGGATCCTTTGAAATTACTACTACTTTCTACATTGTTTTTATTGTTATTATTACATATGTCATATAATTTGTGACAACGAGAGCGCAAGATTTGGAACATATATATCTGATTTATCATTGGATTTTGGAGTAACAAAAATTCACCAAAACTTAGAATACTTACTAAATGAAAAGTCAATTTTTTTGTTAACTCGGAGTATTGCAATATCATTTATGATTCTCGGGTATGTGCTGTACGCCTTATGAATTGTTGCCTTTTTCACACGGACATCCTTAATATAATATTATAATTAAAAAAAAGTAATGTTATCAAATAACAAAAGCAATATTAATTTTAGCTGTAGATACTTCATACCTGCAGGTGTTCTTCGCAAATATTATTTGGCCATACACCTTGACAATCTCTAGGAGTAAGTGTATTATATTCACCTAAACGTACACCAGCGATCGATTTTCCGTGGACACAGTGCGCGGCAGTTAAAATGTGTCGAGAGCTGATTATTGTTCCCCCGCACTTGAACCTTAGCACCTTTTTTCCTTTAGATTAGAACATAAAAGTCAATTTAATAAGTAATGTGTGCATTTCCAAACTTCTATAATAACATTTAAAGTGACATAATTTTAATACCACTCAAGTCGTACTCTTCATAAGAGATAAGTGCCATCCAAGGGAATTCGTATAATTTCGCAAAACTTCCACCAATAATGCGATCCCCAAGCTGCTTGCCACAATCCTCTGGAAGTAAGCTTATATTGGGATGATTATTAATGTCATTATCACTTTCCACATTTTCATCCATCCGCGAAGTTAGATCCACAGCAAAATCGGCGCAGCAAATCTATATAAATTAAACAAGTTAAATTCTTTAAATCTGTTTTTCACAATAAACCTATATATTTATAATAATAAGTATTGAAAAACATAATTTTTCGCGTAATACAAGCATTTATAGAAAGCCTGTAGAGATATTTAGAAGAGATATGCGCTAATAGAAAATCAATTACTTAAAGGATATTATATTATGCTACGTATCAGTGGAAAATAAGTTATACACCAATAATTTAGTATCTCACAACAAAATTTCTGGCTTAAGTTTATATTTTAAGGTTAGGTTAGGTTAGGTCCCCTCCCTCCGCGGCACCAGCGGAGCCGTCACTGCTCGATGGCGGGTGTGGTGGGGCGGCAGGGGAAGGGGAGTGTTGGCGTTGTCGCATCCCCGTCTCCTGCTGCCGTTTTTTAGGTGGGCCTTCGGCCAACCGTCGGGGCGTCGCGGTTGTATGCGAAAGCCATCCCGTGGCGTCCCACATGGCGGCAGGGGTTGGGCAGTTGGGTTTTAGTGGGTAGGCCGGTCTCATTAGCCGGAGAGTCTCCACATAACCACCCCAGGGGAAGTCGGGTGGTATCCGTAATAGGATTTCCCAACTTTAAAAAAAAAAGGTTGGTTAGATCTTTAGGTTTTCCTCCCCAACGTGCGTTCACCTTGTCGTGGTGTGGGGGCTCAGTAGCGTCCGGCAAGCTAGGCCCGAAGCCAAGAAACGCGCAGGGAGGGCCCTTTTCGGTGGGCTATGTGTCTTGCGGGTTGCTCCTGGTACTTATCTGAATAGCAGAGTGAAAGTGGAGCAAGCCGCTTGGCTGTATAGTCTGCTTCGGCAGACCTGGCGGACCGTCGCGTCGGGGCGTCGTAATAGAATGTGCAAGCGATTCTGCGACGCCCCATAAAGACGTGGTGGGTGCTTGGGTTTTAGTGGGAAGTACTGGCTTGCCGGTGAGTCCCACATAACCACCTGTTTCCTACACGTGGTATGCGTCAATGCATTTCCCAAGGAAAAAAAAAGATTTTTAGGTCTTACCATAATTGATGATTTGCCCTCAACTGTTCTTTTTCTTCCACATAATGACTCTAAAACTTTTTTTCTTAATTCGTTTTTAGGCCAATTCCTTATACCCGGACACAATCTCGTCTCCATACAATCGCTGCATGATTCTATTTAATATAAAGTTATTAAACTTATGTCACTATGTATAGTGTATGTGTCAGTCATTATGTACCTATAGAAATTTCGTGGTACATAAAGATCATCTCGACCCGATTATATAATGAACAATACCTTTATCATTCCTCTTTAAAAGAGGTCCTAAATAATAGAAAAATTGTAAAACAAAGTAAAAGTAATAAATTGAAAGGTTATGTATAAATGTATCTTTGTAACCCTATTATTTTCCCCTATAAACAGTTATTTAAAAACTGTTATAATTTACAGAACTTAATATAGGTAGTTTATAGACAGTGGAAGCACAGTGTTAGCATGCTCATTTGGATATTTTTCATGTGCGAATCAAATCTGACATGATTACCACTTGTCTTACGATAAAAAAAAACATCGTGAGGAAATCTGCATTTCTGAGAGAACTTAGCAAGTTTTCGAAACATATAAAATCCGCTAACCCGCACTTGGCCAGCGCGCAGCGTGGTGAACCGTGGCCTGATCTCTTCAATACCTCTTCGTATTGAAGAGATTGAATACATAATACGTTACATTGTTTAAAAAATAATAATGTACAGTTTTTTTCTCGGTTACTGTTTTATTATATTATGTATAGATACTATAGGACGTAATATAAAGGATATCAATACTTACTCAGTTCATAAGCGAGTCCAAAGTTGTATAGAATGAATAAACAAATAGTTATTTTTACTTCTAACATTGTATATAGAAATTAATTGTTCAATGAAACTAAATATACACTTCATACAAAATATTAAGAACTACACAACGTTTGCACTAAAGGTTATACTATAAATGCGGGATTTTGAGCGATCTGTGGTTTAAATGTGGTTGAACCATCGTATTTACGTCCACTTGGGTATGGGTAATCTCAGTATTGACCTTTTTGATAAATAAATTGTAAATATATGTAGTTAATATTGTTGGCTGTTTTTTGTTATATGCTTATTGCATACGCAAAAAAATTTTTGCATAAGTAGCATTATATACTCGTACCTATTAGCAATATTTTAGAACTTCCAAAAAAAAGCTCGCGCTCACGTCACATCTTATTTCTTCAATCCAAATGAGAGGTTAAAGATATCATTATTGTCGACGATTAAAAATCAAAATACTCAAAAAATTAAAATATTAATAACAAAAATTTTTTTTGATCAAATTAAAAAGTAATCAAGAGGTTGCATTGGATTTCTGATATGGGAATGCGTCACTCTTATGAGGTACTCGTAGTAAAGCTGCTTACGATCCATCCCGTTCGATCTCTTGTCTTGTCTTCAGTCATTTTTAACGTCCCACTGCTGGGCACGGGCCTCCCTCAGTGCGAGGGGGATCAGGCTCTATCTCACCCGAGTCAAAATTCTACTTCTCCATAGACAGTTTCTATTTTAATTTTACACAATATACGTAAAACTATATTTTCAGCAATAATATGAAAGGCAAAATTATCTTAGCAAATAATCTAGTGTTGCGAAAACATAAAGTTTTTAGTTGTTTGTAAATATGTCTGTTAGTTATACGACGCGATTTACAGCGGTACGGATCCCTCGCTAGGCTCGCACGTTGGCGAGTCAAATCGTACGGACAATGATTTTTATTTCAAAAAAAATACAGTCATCAAAGTATAATTATTACTAATATCATAAAAGCAAAGTGTGACTTTTCGGTAGTTTTAGCGCGAGCGAATCCGTGTTCTCAGCTAGTATAATCATATTTTTTATTTATTTTATAATAGAATTGTTGGCTATAAAACACAAAAAACGTTAATTTAAACAACATTTTATATAATGACTGGTTAATCTCAACTTCATTGGCGTGATCTCAAAATAAACTTCCTACGGCAACTTCTGGTGTTTATCTTTATTTAAACTGAATTTAGACACTTTCTTTGATACTTTCCATTTTTTCTTGTGGCTTTTGTTTCCAGCTTTATGGAAACTTCACAAAATTAAAGAATTGTATAGCTGAATAACCGATCTTTCTATTATATGCTTATTTAACAAGACTTTTTGCCACCATCTATACATATACATATGTAAATAAAATTGAAGTGTCTGTTTTTAATTTCAAATTATTAACAGCTTTCCACTAAATTATGCATAGTATGAAAGTATATACGATACTAATAACAAAGAAAAAAAACAATTTAAAAATTTTTGTCTGTCTGTCTGTTTGTTCCGGGTAATGTCTGAAACCACTGGATTGATTTTGAGACTTTCACTGGCAGATAGCTAATGATGTAAGGAGTAATTTAGGCTACTTTTTAATCGACTTCAAAAAGGAAGGAGGTTATATTTTAGAAATTTTATTTAATTTAACCAGCGGAACCCGTGGCTCTGCTGACGTTAAACTTAGCTAGTTTACTTAAAAAAACCGAAAATATAATTTAAGTGGAAAATAATCGGTTAACTGCAGTGACACAGTAAAAATATGAACAGTACGGAAACTGCATACTTAACGTTCGAAACGGCACACTCACACAAATACGCGCATCAACGAGGCCCCTTAGCGGACGCTGCGGTGCTGTCAGTCGTGTGTGCCGCGATTGAGTTTATTACCGCGATCTTTTTAAAGATGCCACGAACTTATTGCGTAGTATACGGCTGTTTGAACTCTGCTTCATCAAAACCGGAGATTTCGTTTTTTAAACTCCCTACTAATTTTGAAAGGTAAGAATGATTTATTGTTTTAATCGATCTATAATATAAAAATGAATCGCAAAATGTGTTGGTAAGCGCAACTCAACAACGCCTGGACCAATTTGGCCAATTCTTTTTTTGTTATGTTTGTTAATGTTAGGAGAAGGTTCTTATGAAAGAAAAAAATAAGAAAGTTGTGCGGAAGATTAGAAAATATAAAGAAACTTTATAAAATTAACGGCGTTTGACGTATCAGTTATGTCCGTTGCCATGGTGCGTGTAATGGTAATTCATATTATAATCAAGACAAATATATAGCGGGCGGTGCAAAGTAAAAAATATATACAACACGTACCTAGGGACGAACCCGAGCGAAGCGAGGGTGAGCCCCTAGTATCAAATAAAAATAGTCAACAATAATAATAAGTTAATAAAATAATTAAAGGCAAAGCTATGCAGTGCCACACCGCGCTTCGCCGAGCTTATATAAATTGCAAGATTTTAGCATCAATTTTAAAAGAAATTAAAGAAATTAACCTGTCTCCACTGCCGCGTGTCCCTGTTTTCCAAAACTTTATTTAATGAAAATTTTCATAAGAATGCGAATTTTTTATATAATAAAATTTAACAACACAGCATTTAAAACTTGTCGCAATAGACGGAAATATTTATCTGTTACCAACTTATAACATAAATATGTAAAAAATAATTATTAAATTAACATACGTTTCATTCCTAAAAAAAATTACCTGTTTTACTTTTTGTATGTACCAACCCTAGCGCTCCGCTCAGCTGTAGGTGTAAATTTCAAAAAGACGGCTGAGTTACGCTACTGTTCTATCTCTGTATTGTGGCAGTGATAACCTTCCAATGAAATGATAAAAAACTTTGGTAAATCCCACAACCGGTAAGTAATAATTAAGATCATATTTTATTATTACATTTAAAATGTAAACTATATAGGTATTATGTACGTAACTCTTTTAGCAATGAATAAAATTATAATAGTCTAGTCAACAAGTGCCTTTTTTATCGACTTTTTTTCAACAGTTTCCGAAAAATTATGATTGAGATGTCATTCGATTCGGAATAGCATCTAGACGATTTTTAAAAAAAAAATGAAGTTCCGCATGCAAAAATTGCAAAAGTCATTAATAATTAACTAAAAATAAAAAAGGGGTTTAGCGTCTTGCAAATATCTCAAAAACTAATAAAGATTTTTCAAATTTTAGAAAAGATTCTGAACTTTGGATACCTTATAAATAAACACTATTTTAACATATTAAATTTAATTAAATTAAGAAATGAAAAAATTCAGGGGCTTACTGGATAGATAAATAAACTATAATCTGCCTGAATTTTTATTATCAATTAGTTATACAATATCATCATCAGCCCTTTTTAACGTCCCACTGCTGGGCACGGGCCTCCCTCAGTACGAGGGGGATCAGGCCATAGTCCACCGCGCTGGCCCAGTGCGTGTTGGCGGACTTCACTAGCTAGGTTTTCTCAGACATGCAGGTTTCCTCACGATGTTTTCCTTCACCGTAACACAAGTGGTAATCATGATAGGAATGATTCGCACATGAAAATATCAGAGGTGCGAGACCCGGATTTGAACCCGCATCACTCGGTTATACAAGCGACGCGTTACCGCTGGGCTACCACTGTCTTACAATATATTATACATGAGTTAATTAATATTTTGTTTCTGCTTGAACATGAACATTTATAGTGTGATAATTGTTAAACTATAAATTTGAGATTTTTTTCCTCTCTTGCAGCAATTTTTGGAAGGCTTCAGCACAGATCCCGGAATCCAGTTGGAAAATAAAAAAAAATATTTTTGTGTTTTTTATTAATAATATTTGTAGATCCAAAATTAGAAACTTAAATTAATCATGGATTTTTTTTCTTCAAAAAATGAAAAAATATAAATAAAAATCGCAAATCGACAGATTTATATTTATTTCATATCAGAGACAGTTGGAGTATGAAACATATCAATATATGACACGCTTAAGTATGTCCATGTCATTGTTTTTTTTACAAGTTTGAAAGTCTGTAGACGCTTCCCCCACCGCTGAATGTGGAAACATTATAGGACAATTTATTCTTCCTATTACCTTAACTACAATATGTTATAGGTTTCTATTTAATATGTCGTTATTAAGATACAAGGTGAAATTATGTCTTTTTATATTCGGTAATAAAAACAGTATATATTTTGTCTTCTTGGCATTTAAAACCAGATTATTAATGTTAAACCAATGAAGTATATGCGATAATGCACTATTCACTTCGTCGTTATTATTTGACCTTGTATCAACTTTAAAAATTAAGGAGGTATCATTTACAAAGAGTAAAATATCACAAAACTTATCGGCATAAAATGGGAGATCACTAATATAAACTATTAACTAAGAACAAGAATGGACCCAGGATGGATCCCTATGGAACACCCATTTTAAGAGCCTATATATAACCTTCTGAACCTTACCACTAAGATACGATGTAGTGAGATCAAGGGCAATCCACGAACACCGTAATGAGCAAATTTAAGTAGAAGAGTTTCATGTTCTACACAATCAAAAGCTTTAGATAAGTCACAGAAAACTCCAATTACATTCTGTGATTTTTTCCATGCGTTATAAATATGTCTAAGAAGTGCTATCCTCGCATCAGCTGTAGACCTACCTTTATTAGTACTGTTCATTATGGTAAATACTATTTATGTTAAAATGATTCAATAGTTGACTTTAAATAAGTTTCTCAAAGATTTTACTCATACATGGCAATATAGAAATAGGTCTATAATAGCTAGGATAATTTCAACGGCATTTCTAAAAAGAGGTATTACTTTACTAATTTTCAAGAGATTAGGGAATATTCCAGTGTCTATACATTTATTGAATATAAGAACTAAATATGGTGCAATGTTTTTCAAAGACATGCCCCACAAATCACCAGTTTTCTGTACATTAATAGTTTCAAATATTTTAACTATTTCATGTGCATCATACTGTTACGTACTACGGGTTCGGAAATTAATAGCGTTCTTGCACTAAGGATGTTTTATTACACTATGTACACACGCACAGTCTGTACACAACACTAGTCTCTGAACACTGTATTTCTCTTCTCGGTACTCCTTTTCAATGCTTCTTCAATAATACTTCAACCAACTCTTCACCTTTCCACTATTTCGTTTCGCTTCTTAGTCTTCACTCAACTTCGACTCGATGTCAACTGATCTCTCGACACACTGCCGGCCTTTTTATATGCATAAATATTTGAACATTCTAGTATCGAAAATTCAAAATGTTTCTAGTAATTTCGAATCCTTTCCCGAAAGTGTATTGTCTCTCTCTAACACATTAGAATTTGTAATAAACTGTTCCTGTCATGTAATTGACATAAGTTAAGAATTGACATTCGCCGTTCTTAGGCATGGTACAGGCGTGCTATTATGACGAGTTCACACTATATTACGCGACACTACCCCCTCCTTAGTTATGCTCGTCTCGAGCATCGTTGTTGCCATGGTACTTAGCCAACCGGTCCACATGTACGATCTTAGCTGGACTTCTAGATGTTCGTTGAATTCGGAAAGTGACGTCGTTAATTTTCGTTACAACCGTATAAGGCCCCTCCCAACTGGGTTGTAGCTTTGGTGATTTACCCTTTCTTCTCACTGGGCTATGCAGCCATACCAAAGAGCCTTCCTCGAATTTCGTTCCTGTCGCCTTCCGGTCGTAACGCGTTTTCATGCGTTCACTTGCTTGTAGCCCTGCATCTCGTATCTGCTCGTGAACACCAATCATCTTCGCTCTTAGATCACTGGCATATTCGGTGATACAACTGGGGGTATCTGGTGGGCAACCACTTAACAAATCCGCTGGTAACCGTAATTCTCTTCCGAAATTGGCAAAGGCAGGTGTCATTGCAATGCTTTCGTGTAGGGCGGTCCGATAAGATAGAAGAAACAGTGATAAATACTCGTCCCAATCTTTTTGATGACTATCTACAACCTTGGCTAAATGTCGTTCTAAAGTCTGATTGAATCTCTCTACCATTCCATCGGACTGTGGGTGACAAGGCGTAGTTCTAGTTTTATGCACCCCCATGAATTTTACACACTTCTTGAAACACCTGTGATTCGAAGTTTCTTCTTTGATCACTGTGCATTTCTAATGGAATACCAAATCTGCAAAATACATCTTTTACCAATTTGTTAGCAACAGTTACTGCTTCTTGATTTGGTATGGCGAATGCTTCGGGCCATTTTGTAAAATAGTCCATTACTACTAAAATGTATCGGTTCTCAGATTCAGTTATCGGAAATGGTCCTGCTACGTCTAATGCGATTCTCTCCCAAGGTGCCCCAACGTTGTATAATTTCATTGCACCTCGGCTTCTGGTTTGCGGGCCCTTGACGGAAGCACATTGTTCGCATTTCCGACACCAGTCCTCGACATCCTCTCGACAATGCAACCAGTAAAATCGCGCCTTGATCTTGATCAGCGTTCTTCTTACCCCTAAATGTCCACCAGAAGAACCATCATGATAAGCTCGAAGTACCTCGGATACTTTTATTTTAGGTACAACTAATTGAAGATGGCTATCATTTCCTCTTGTCGTTTCCCATTTGCGGCACAACACTCCATTGTGTAACAGCAAACTCTTCCATTGAGCCCACAAACTCTTTGTAGCGGTACTGTATTGAGTAATATCAGACCACTTAGGTTTTGGTCTACCACTCCTTAACCATTCCAGAATGGGTCGTATGTCTCGATCTTCTTCTTGTGCTTTCTTCATGGCATCATCGCTCCAACGTTCATCTACCGAATCTGTCCTAATAATTTTAATTGACTCTAATTCCTTCGCCTCTTGTCTTTGACAATGCTTGCAGTCTTCTTCACATGTGTGTTGTTGTGATTTTTACCCCCACGATGTTCTATTTCAAACTGAAATTCTTGCAGTTGTTCAATCCATCGCGCCACCTGTCCTTCAGGATCCTTGAACTCCAATAACCATTTTAAGGCAGCGTGATCGGTTCTTATCAAAAACTTACGACCTAACAAGTACTTCTTGAAGTGCTGTAAGGTTTTGACTACAGCAAGTAGCTCTCTTCGAGTTACACAATAGTTCTTCTCCGGTTTAGATAGGGATTTACTAAAATATGCGATAACCACTTCTTCATCACCCTTCCGCTGGGACAATACACCTCCAATACCGATATTGCTGGCGTCAGTGTCGACAATAAACTGTCCCTTTACGTCAGGATACCCAAGGATCGGTGTTTGGCAGAGATGTCTCTTTAGTTCTTGGAAGGCCAATTCGCAGTTATCGTCCCATACAAAAGGTCTCCTCTCTTCGGTTAGTTTATGAAGCGGTTTGGCAATGTCAGAAAAGCCTTTCACAAACCGTCGATAGTAAGAGCACAATCCTAGAAATGCTCTCACTTGCGTCTTGTCCTTAGGAGTCGGCCAATCTTTCACAGCGGTGATTTTGCTAGGGTCCGTTTCTACTCCGTTTTCCGAAACAACGTGTCCAAGGTAGTTCACTTGCTTCCTGAAGAATGAGCACTTCTTCGGACTTAACTTTAAATTAGCTTCCCTTAGTTTATCGAATACTGCTTCGAGTTTCTTTAGATGGTCTTCAAAATCTCGTCCCACAATAATTATGTCATCCAGATAAACAAGGCAAGCTTCTCCCAGTAATCCAGCGAGTACACATTCCATCAATCTCTCGAATGTGGCTGGTGCATTGCATAATCCGAACGGCATAACCTTAAACTGCCACAACCCTTTTCCAGTTGAAAACGCAGTTTTCTCCTTATCCACGGGGTCCATATCCACTTGCCAGTAGCCACTCTTCAAATCGAGAGTCGAAAACCATTTCATACCGCTGAGAGTGTCTAGGGTGTCATCGATTCGCGGCAGGGGATAACTATCCTTTTTGGTTACATCGTTGAGCCTACGGTAATCGATGCAAAACCTTGTAGATCCATCCTTCTTCCTTACTAGTACCACTGGCGAACACCAAGGACTAGTGGAGTGTTCGATGATGTTATTCTTTCTCATGTCCTGGATCATGTCGTCAACTTCCTTTTCCTTAGCCCATGGAATTCGTCTTGGTCGTTGTCGACCGTTGTTGGCACTACGTCCCCAGTATTGATTTTATGCTTCACTAATCCGGTTCTTCCAATATCGCCGTCATGTTTGGAGAATAAATCAGAATATTGGTATAGTAAATTTTCAGCTTTCGCCTTCTGTGAACTTGTGAGTTCTTCCTTACAATCTTCCAAAAGTTTCATCGCTTGCTCTTTATCCTTGTTCAACACCTCCTCTTTCGGCTCACATCTGTTTAACCAGGCTATCTCTTCGCAAGTTCCCACAACTTCGCCTCTTCGAATGGTTTGAGTAGAATTACTGGTATTCAGAACTGGAACCATAGATGTCGAAGCTTTACCTACAACAACTCTTGCCGGGATCCATGAGCTCTCATCTTCCAACTTCTCTATAATAGCACATGACCATGGACGGCCTGACTTGTTCTGAGGTAAAGCGACAGGTACTAGAGTCTGCGATCTTGGTGGAAGAGCGGTGTCTTTCAAACAACAAACTTTTCCGTGAATTCCACCACTTATCGGCACTTCTCTATTTCTGCATCGCAAAACTCCATGTTTCATGTCAATTGTACACTGGTAATTTTGAAGAAAGTCCAATCCAATGATGCAATCATCAACGATATCTGCTATTATAGCGTTATGCCAATAGATGTTGTCCCCAATTTTGATAGCAATTTTTCGTTCCCCCCAAACAGGTATGCGCTGGCCGGTGGCTGTCATGAGAGTGATATGTTTTCTGTCCTGCAAATTATTGTCCGCAATGTGTTTCAGCAATCTGTTGTTAATAACGGTTCGTGATGCTCCGGTATCCAGCGTCAGTTTACATGCTACTCCATTAATAGCGCCATGTATAACCAAAGTGTTTCCATCTACTGTCTGCTTCACTTCTATTTGTGGGGCTGTAGATCCCCCGGCCAGCGCCCACCCCGCAGCCCTGGCTGTAATTAGTTTCCCTTGTGGCTGGTCGGAAGTAGATACAGCCACATCTGACTGCCTCCGAACGTTCGTTATTTTAGGGCAGTAATAATGTAAAAAGTAATCCCTCCGTAGTGACCACTTCCCGCACCTTCCAAGCTCTTGTGTCATGGCGCACAGCTTCAACCTCCAAAGCATGAGCGACAGCTTCCTTGAGACTGGTATGGTGTCTTAAGCGTACCGTGGCACGTACCTCCGGATCGCGAATCCCGTCCACAAATGCCTGCAGAAGAATAGCTTCTATGGTGGATGGCGAGGATTGATATGCATTCCGAACGAGCTTCTCAATCTCCATAGACCACTGTTGCAGGGTTTCATTGGCTCGTTGTGTACGGTCTTTAATTTGAGCCCTGTACACGTGTTCCAGATGACTATCACCATACCGCGACTCTAAAGAGCTAAGTAGCTCACTGTATGTGATCTTCCTGCTAGGGTCGCTAGCACAAAGAGCCTCCAATACATTCAGAGCCTCCTCTCTAAGTGCAACGGTAAGGGCAGATCGGGCCTCGTCATCCGTCCATCCGCTCGTATCCTTGATTGTCTCAAACTGGATCTTGAATGCAGCCCAAGAAGATTTACCGTCGAAGTAAGGGACTTTAAAGATCTTTGCTGTTGATATACTGGCGTCGACACTACGCGGTGTTCCGTGTTTTTCCAAGTTATCTACCCTTTTCAAGGCCTCACTAAGTGTCGTCTTAATTGCCTCAACATCCTTCTCGACGGCTTCCACCCTTTCCGTATTTTGTTGGAGAGCGGCAATGACATCTTTGTGGATACCTTCCTGAAGTGCGCGCATCTGTTCCTCCTGGCGGCGGGCTTGCTCTTCTTGGAGTGTGCGCAGCTGTTCCTCCTGGCGGCGGGCTTGCTCTTCTTGGAGTGTGCGCAGCTGTTCCTCCTGGCGGCGCGCATGTTCTTCCTCGCGGCGAGCCTGTTCATCTTGGAGCGCGCGCAACTGTCCCTGCATCATGAACGCCATTTGCTGCAGAAGGGCGTTCATGTCCGGTGTGGTGTTCTGTTGAGCCGCGGATTCCCCACTTGAAGAACTAGGGCCGGAATCCTCCCTTTGTTGTTCCGCCATTGCGCGTGTAGTGACGCCTTCCTTCTCGTGCCTCGGTACTAACGGCATTTCCGATCCCACTTCTGACACCAATTGTTACGTACTACGGGTTCGGGATCGGAAATTAATAGCGTTCTTGCACTAAGGATGTTTTATTACACTATGTACACACGCACAGTCTGTACACAACACTAGTCTCTGAACACTGTATTTCTCTTCTCGGTACTCCTTTTCAATGCTTCTTCAATAATACTTCAACCAACTCTTCACCTTTCCACTATTTCGTTTCGCTTCTTAGTCTTCACTCAACTTCGACTCGATGTCAACTGATCTCTCGACACACTGCCGGCCTTTTTATATGCATAAATATTAGAACATTCTAGTATCGAAAATTCAAAATGTTTCTAGTAATTTCGAATCCTTTCCCGAAAGTGTTCTCTCTCTAACACATTAGAATTTGTAATAAACTGTTCCTGTCATGTAATTGACATAAGTTAAAAATTGACATTCGCCGTTCTTAGGCATGGTACAGGCGTGCTATTATGACGAGTTCACACTATATTACGCGACAATACATATAAAAAATTAAATTGGTGATTACAGTGCCTCGTATAATTTCTCAAGAATTTGATTGCCGCTATAGGGGAAGATTTTAGAGAAGAATTTTGTAACCACTTCTGGGATTTTCGAAAAATAACTCTCAAATGTATTTGCGACATCTTCATCGGAACTTACATAACATTATCAATTGACATTTGGACAGGTTCACTGGCGGGCTTTGTCCTTCCAGCCGTACGAGTAATCACGTCCAAAGTGGATTTAATTTTACTATCAGAATTTAAAATTTTATTTCTAATGTGAATGGACTTAGCTTGGAGACAAATGTTTTTAAAAATGTTAGAATAAGTTCTTACCCGGCTATGGAACGTTGGGTCTTGATTCCATTGCTTCATACTGTATAATTCGTACCATTTATCACTACTTCTGTATGCACTATAGTAATGCGTTCGCTCCAGGAAAGTAGAAGACAATTTTGGCATGGCAAGGTACATACTTACTATTTTTTGTGTCATTCTAAGAATCTTTGTTAAAACTTTGAATTTTATAGCTTATATTGATTGGAAAGGTCTGTTTAAAAAAATCAATTTGGTTTTAAAGCACAATATTTAATGTGTAAAATATATTTTTAGAAGTCTTTGATACTCAGGTCAGTCTCCACTTGTAGCGATGCCAATCTTGTGAGTTTCAACGCCACCAAAACACAGGCGTGTCTGTTCACCACAAAAAGGAGTCCTTTCACCTTGACTCCTACTTTTCGAAATGTGCCTCTGGAATACACTGACCGTCTGCAGTTACTGGGGATGGACATTACCCCCAACATGACTACGGGCGGTGGAATACTGTAGTCACATATGGGCTGGTGCTGCGAAATGCCATTTGTCAGCCTTGGACTCGATTGAGAGGCGTGTGCAGAGGCTTATTGGTGACCCTACGCTAGTAAAAGCCAACTTACAAAGCCTCGATCACCGATGTAGGGTTGCCAGCCTTTGTGTATTCTATAGGTTACATTTCGGAGAGTGTGCGCAGGAATTACACGACTTAATTCCCCCATCCCCTTTCCATCATCGGACAACCCGACGAACGGCTGGCCTTCATCCTTATGTCGTGGACATTCCACCCGTCCGGACGAAGCGTTTCGCTTCGTCATTTATTATACGTGCGGCTAAGGATTGGAACAGCCTGCCTGCGTCAGTGTTTCCGACCGATTACAATATGGGAGTCTACATATACGGGAGAATGGTCCAAAGAAAAAAATATATAAGCCGCAAACAAAGTACTGAATAAAGAGTTAACCTCACGTCATTACTGGAGTTATTTAGGAAATTCTTTCATCAAATTTTAAGACACCGCCTGCCACAACTAGGAATGCCGTAAAACTATAAAACCAACCTGTTTGCTTTTGATATCACCTCAAAGTAAGATTAGTTTTCTTAAAAAGATGGTAAGAAAAAACTAAAGGCGGACAAAAATGCGGTGGAAAAAGAATAAAATGCAGATTACAGAGAAAACATGAAAAAATAAAAGAATAAAGGAGGCCTGAAATCAAAAGTTCATCTTCGAAATAAAGAGTTTAACATAGTATTTATTGCTAAGAAAAATTCTCATCCACCGTCAAAGGTATCCAACCTTTGTCATGTCTGCGAAGATTGATGCCACGAGAAATGTGCTGATTTAGGATGGAAGAAAGGCCCATATATAATATATGATTTATGTTCTTGTGATTAATATTGATATCATTATTAAATATTGTAAATGATTCCAAAGTTTATAATGTGAATATATCATGTATGATCGCCCCGCAAAATAGGGCGATTCGGATATTTCTGTCTTTTCATGAAAATTTTGGAGAATTTATAAACAATTAAGTTAAGAAATGCTAAATGCGTAGCTAAATTGTTACTGATTACTATTTTGACGATAAAAGTTACATATAATTACTCTTTTGATGATTTTCATATTCTCAAAAAAATATTGATCTGATTTGCCTCGATATACTATACTCTGACTAGCTTCTCGCTCTCGCTCTCGTCTGTTATACTTGTTGCTGCTCTTGCCAGCCGAGGATTTTTTAATTTTGGTGAATGTACATTAGGGTGCTTGATTTGGGACGACTATTTTTTTTGACACTCCATTGACGAAATATTGTTCTAAACTGTAAAAATATCTGTAAAGAGTCGTAGTCTGAAATATATTATGTATACTAAGGTCTTTATATAAGTTAATTATATACATAATTTTAATAATATAACAAATGAAAACAAAAATGTGCCGATTGATATTGTCCACATAAAAATATGGGTAGATGGGCTGTTGTGGATATTTTTGGGGACGTTGTTCCAAAGAACTGCGGCATCAGGCATGAACGGAAAAGAAATTTAGTCGGAATTTGGTGTTACTCCTAGGAATGGCAATAATAATAGAAATAATAATTGAAATGGCAAGCAACAACAAAAATACAAGACCTTTTGGAACGTGCTGGAGTTGATACAAAATTAAATCAGAAACGAAGGAAGGAAAATTTTGATTTTTAAGGTTGTTAAAGAGTAATGTTAGGATAAGATTATTACGGCGACTGTATTATACTACTATTATTTATTGCAGCGATTATTGTACTACTAACGCCATCTGTTACAAAACCAAAGAGTTAATATCGCTGTAACATTTTTATTTATCACCCCTTAGAAAAACTACGCGAGACCTCACAAAGCTCAGCTTTTTGCTAGTATTATAGATATATTATAGTTATAAAATTCTAACCTATTCAAATACAGATGCCTAGTTAGATATAAGCCTAGATAGGTACAAAATATTTTTTTAAACGTTTATTAAAATAGTCAATATATATTTTTTTATTTTTCTGTGACTGCATCACGGGGAAACCACTCCACGACTTTTGGTCACTAGATGTCGCTATTTGTTTATAAAATAGGTATTTTATTTTCAGAAGCCCACTAAAGATAAGTTCTATAAGTTAATAAGTTCTATAAGTTAATAGCATTAAACAGTGTTCAAATTACCAAAAGAAAAATAATTAAGTTTTTAGTTTTCCAGCTTTATAAATTAGTAATATTTATATCAGTGATATTTTATTCGCCGGAAATAGATATGAAAATATTTAATTGATAGTAGTTTTCTACTATATTATTTCTATTATAGTAATTGATTCTAAATTATTACTGATTTTATATTATTTAAAAAAGTAATTGGTTCAAATTCGGGTCTCGCACCTCTGATATCTCTATTATTATCTATTAGGTGCGAACCTTTTCTATCATGATTACCACGTGCTATGGCGAAGGAAAACATTGTGACATGTGAAATCCGCCAACCCGCACTTGGCCAGCGCGCCATCCGAAAACATACTCTGTTCCTTCCGACATGTAGGTTTCCTGACGATGTTTCCTTCTCCGCAAGATGGTAATCATGTTACAAATGATTCGTACATGAGAATCAGGGTTACGTTACTCAGTATTTAACCACTTTTCTTCTACCATACTGTAGTGTACTACCACTACCACACAGCGCGTATTAGCCGAGCTCTATGAAATATTTTACGAAACATTGACATTATTACTTGCATTTAGCTTGTATTGCTAGTGATATAATAAAATAGTAACTTAGCGTAATCTGTACATAAAGTATTTAAAAAAAGAAATGATGTAACGTATTGTGCATATAAAAACAATAGTTTTAAAACTTTTTCTGTTTTGTCTATATGTTTGTTTGTAATGTATGCGTTTAACACTATAAGAACTTAAGTGATTTTAATTAAATTTTGTGTACTGATAACTTATTACGAATCAACGGTTAGGATGCCTTTTATTGCAGGGAAACATGGAATGAATTCAATTCTCTTGTTAATGGCTTCAAAGCGTGCCAATTGAGCACAGATTACTTCACCAGTGTCACGTAGAATGGAGAACATGAAATAAAAGACATTACCACAGGAAAATAATGTAGGTAACTGGTTTTATTCAGTCGTCCTTAGAAAGAGAAGCTGAAGAGATACATCGAAACAATGTAGTAGGATATTGTTCATTTAAAAAAAAAGCCTAATGAAATATGTTCTTAATAAATAGAATTGGAGATAAAATTGTTTCATTTTTTATATTAAAATTTGTTAAATACATTGCAAAGGAAATGTGTTACACTTTTAGTGTAAATTATCCAAAATCCATTTCATGTATTTAGACACATCAGTATACACTCCCGGCGTGCTAGAGCCGCACTGTATCGTGCCGTAGGACACAATGCCATATTGAATCGCGCGATAGTTGTCTTTATATTTTTCAAACAATATAAGGGGACCTCCAGAGTCACCGTTACAGGAATCTTTCCCAACTTCACCAGCGCAAAAATTATTAAAAGTTTGATTTTCTTTGCCAGAGTATCTGGAAATATAAATATTGTAAGTATTGTTTTACCATTATGTAGTCATTGTGGCTATAATATTACAACAAAGATAAAATATATTGGACTTACCGCCTTAAAAATGCAGAACAATTGTCTTTTGCCAGAATTGGTAGAGTTACTTTTTGAAGGATGTGTGACTGTACTCCGGTATCTGTAATACCCCACCCAGTGACTGTACCATTCTTGCCAGTGAGATCAAGGTCACGGAGCTCCTTCCACACAGGCAGGCAAACCGGCTGGACATTTTCTGAAATATAACAATAGGTACCGTATGTACAACACAATAGGTATAGATTCTTTTTATATTTTCGTCAAACGGACCGTCATCGGACTCAGTGAAGTAAGAAGATACAGAGAAAAAATAGAGCAGCATGACGAATTTATCTTGTACTATAAAGGTGAAACGCTAGGTAAACATGGAGTGGGATTCATAATTCGAAAAGAACTTAACAAAAATTCACCAAAACTTAGAATACTTACTAAATGAAAAGTCAATTTTTTTGTTAACTCGGAGTATTGCAATATCGTTTATGATTCTCGGGTTTGTGCTGTACTCCTTATGAATTGTTGCGTTTTACACACGGACATCCTTAATATAATATTATAATTAAAAAAAGTAATGTTATCAAATAACAATAGCAATATTAATTTTAGCTGCACATACTTCATACCTGCAGGTGTTCTTCGCAAACATAATTTGGCCATACTCCTTGACAATTTTTTTTATTATGGTAATCAAATTCACCGACACGTACACCCGCGATCGATTTTCCGTGGACACAGTGTGCGGCAGTTAAAATGTGTCGAGAGCTGATTATTGTTCCCCCGCACTTGAACCTGTACACCTTTTTTCCTTTAGATTAAAACATAAAAGTCAATTTAATAAATAATATGTGCATTTGCAAACTTCTATAATAACATTTAAAGTGACATAATTTTAATACCACTTAAGTCGTACTCTTCATAAGAGATAAGTGCCATCCAAGGGAATTCGTATAAATTCGCAAAATTTCCACCAACAATGCGATACCCAAACTGCTTGCCACAATCCTCTGGAAGTAAGCTTATATTGGGATGATTATTAATGTCATTATCAGTTTCCACATTCTCATCCATCCGCGAAATTAGATCCACAGCAAAATCGGAGCAGCAAATCTATATAAATTAAACAAGTTCAATTCTTTAGATCTGGTTTTTACAATAAATCTAGATATTTATAGTTATAAGTATTGAAAAACATAATTTTTCGCGTAATACAAGCATTTATAGAAAGCCTGTAGAGATATTTAAAAGAGATATGCGCTAATAGAAAATCAATTACTTAGTGGATATTATATTATGCTACGTATCAGTGGAAAATAAGTTATACACCAATAATTTAGTGTCCGGCGGGCGCGAAGCCAAGAAACGCGCAGGGAGGGCCCTTTTCGGTGGGCTATGTGTCTTGCGGGTTGCTCCTGGTACTTATCTGAATAGCAGAGTGGACTGTGCAAGCCGCTTGGCTGTATAGTCTGCTTCGGCAGACCTGGCGGACCGCGTCGCGTCGGGGCGTCGTAGTAGAATGTGCAAGCGATTCTGCGACGCCCCATAAAGATGTGGTGGGTGCTTGGGTTTTAGTGGGTAGTACTGGCTTGCCGGTGAGTTCACATAACCACCTGTTTCCTACACGTGGTATGCGTCAATGCATTTCCCAAGGAAAAAATAAAGATTTTTAGGTCTTACCATAATTGATGATTTGCCCTCAACTGTTCTTATTCTTCCACATAATGACTCTAAAACTTTTTTTCTTAATTCGTTTTTAGGCCAATTCCTAATACCCGGACACAAGCTCGTCTCCATACAATCGCTGCATGATTCTATTTAATATAAAGTTATTAAACTTATGTCATTATGTACAGTGTATGTGTCAGTCATTATGTACCTATAGAAATTTCGTGGTACATAAAGATCATCTCGACCCGATTATATAATGAACAATACCTTTATCATTCCTCTTTAAAAGAGGTCCTAAATAATAGAAAAATTGTAAAACAAAGTAAAAGTAATAAATTGAAAGGTTATGTATAAATGTATCTTTGTAACCCTATTATTTTCCCCTATAAACAGTTATTTAAAAACTGTTATAATTTACAGAACTTAATATAGGTAGTTTATAGACAGTGGAAGCACAGTGTTAGCATGCTCATTTGGATATTTTTCATGTGCGAATCAAATCTGACATGATTACCACTTGTCTTACGATAAAAAAAAACATCGTGAGGAAATCTGCATTTCTGAGAGAACTTAGCAAGTTTTCGAAACATATAAAATCCGCTAACCCGCACTTGGCCAGCGCGCAGCGTGGTGAACCGTGGCCTGATCTCTTCAATACCTCTTCGTATTGAAGAGATTGAATACATAATACGTTACATTGTTTAAAAAATAATAATGTACAGTTTTTTTCTCGGTTACTGTTTTATTATATTATGTATAGATACTATAGGACGTAATATAAAGGATATCAATACTTACTCAGTTCATAAGCGAGTCCAAAGTTGTATAGAATGAATAAACAAATAGTTATTTTTACTTCTAACATTGTATATAGAAATTAATTGTTCAATGAAACTAAATATACACTTCATACAAAATATTAAGAACTACACAACGTTTGCACTAAAGGTTATACTATAAATGCGGGATTTTGAGCGATCTGTGGTTTAAATGTGGTTGAACCATCGTATTTACGTCCACTTGGGTATGGGTAATCTCAGTATTGACCTTTTTGATAAATAAATTGTAAATATATGTAGTTAATATTGTTGGCTGTTTTTTGTTATATGCTTATTGCATACGCAAAAAAATTTTTGCATAAGTAGCATTATATACTCGTACCTATTAGCAATATTTTAGAACTTCCAAAAAAAAGCTCGCGCTCACGTCACATCTTATTTCTTCAATCCAAATGAGAGGTTAAAGATATCATTATTGTCGACGATTAAAAATCAAAATACTCAAAAAATTAAAATATTAATAACAAAAATTTTTTTTGATCAAATTAAAAAGTAATCAAGAGGTTGCATTGGATTTCTGATATGGGAATGCGTCACTCTTATGAGGTACTCGTAGTAAAGCTGCTTACGATCCATCCCGTTCGATCTCTTGTCTTGTCTTCAGTCATTTTTAACGTCCCACTGCTGGGCACGGGCCTCCCTCAGTGCGAGGGGGATCAGGCTCTATCTCACCCGAGTCAAAATTCTACTTCTCCATAGACAGTTTCTATTTTAATTTTACACAATATACGTAAAACTATATTTTCAGCAATAATATGAAAGGCAAAATTATCTTAGCAAATAATCTAGTGTTGCGAAAACATAAAGTTTTTAGTTGTTTGTAAATATGTCTGTTAGTTATACGACGCGATTTACAGCGGTACGGATCCCTCGCTAGGCTCGCACGTTGGCGAGTCAAATCGTACGGACAATGATTTTTATTTCAAAAAAAAATACAGTCATCAAAGTATAATTATTACTAATATCATAAAAGCAAAGAGTGACTTTTCGGTAGTTTTAGCGCGAGCGAATCCGTGTTCTCAGCTAGTATAATCATATTTTTTATTTATTTTATAATAGAATTGTTGGCTATAAAACACAAAAAGCGTTAATTTAAACAACATTTTATATAATGACTGGTTAATCTCAACTTCATTGGCGTGATCTCAAAATAAACTTCCTACGGCAACTTCTGGTGTTTATCTTTATTTAAACTGAATTTAGACACTTTCTTTGATACTTTCCATTTTTTTCTTGTGGCTTTTGTTTCCAGCTTTATGGAAACTTCACAAAATTAAAGAATTGTATAGCTGAATAACCGATCTTTCTATTATATGCTTATTTAACAAGACTTTTTGCCACCATCTATACATATACATATGTAAATAAAATTGAAGTGTCTGTTTTTAATTTCAAATTATTAACAGCTTTCCACTAAATTATGCATAATATGAAAGTATATACGATACTAATAACAAAGAAAAAAAACAATTTAAAAATTTTTTGTCTGTATGTCTGTTTGTTCCGGGTAATGTCTGAAACCACTGGATTGATTTTGAGACTTTCACTGGCAGATAGCTAATATAGATAGTAAGGAGTAATTTAGGCTACTTTTTAATCGACTTCAAAAAGGGAGGAGGTTATATTTTAGAAATTTTATTTAATTTAACCAGCGGAACCCGTGGCTCTGCTGACGTTAAACTTAGCTAGTTTACTTAAAAAAACCGAAAATATAATTTAAGTGGAAAATAATCGGTTAACTGCAGTGATAACCTTCCAATGAAATGATAAAAAACTGTAAATCCCACAACCGGTAAGTAATAATTAAGATCATATTTTATTATTACATTTAAAATGTAAACTATATATTATGTACGTAACTCTTTTAGCAATAAATAAAATGATAATAGTCTAGCCAACAAGTGCCTTTTTTATCGACTTTTTTTCAACGGTTTCCGAAAAATTATGATTGAGATGTCATTCGATTCGGAATAGCATCTAGACGATTTTTGAAAGAAAAAGTTCCGCATGCCAAAATTGCAAAAGTCATTAATAATTAACTAAAAATAAAAAAGGGGTTTAGTGTCTTGCAAATATCTCAAAAACTAATAAAGATTTTTCAAATTTTAGAAAAGATTCTGAACTTTGGATACCTTATAAATAAACACTGTTTTAACATATTAAATATAATTTTAATTAAATTTAAGAAATAAAAATATTCAGGGGCTTACTGGATAGATAAATAAACTATAATCTGCCTGAATTTTTATTATCAATTAGTTATACAATATCATCATCAGCCCTTTTTAACGTCCCACTGCTGGGCACGGGCCTCCCTCAGTACGAGGGGGATCAGGCCATAGTCCACCGCGCTGGCCCAGTGCGTGTTGGCGGACTTCACATGTCAACTTGCTAGGTTTTCTCAGACATGCAGGTTTCCTCACGATGTTTTCCTTCACCGTAAGACAAGTGGTAATCATGATAGGAATGATTCGCACATGAAAATATCAGAGGTGCGAGACCCGGATTTGAACCCACATCACTCGGTTATACATACAAGAGACGCGTTACCGCTGGGCTACCACTGTCTTACAATATATACAATAGTTAATTAATATTTTGTTTCTGCTTGAACATGAACATTGCTAGTGTGATAATTGTTAAACTATAAAGTCTGTAGACGCTACAAGCGCAAGCGTCTACAGACTTTCAAACTTGTAAAAAAAACAATGACATGGACATACTTAAGCGTGTCATATATTGATATATCTCATACTCCAACTGTCTCTGATATGAAATAAATATAAATCTGTCGATTTGCGATTTTTTTTATATTTTTTCATTTTTTGAAGAAAAAAAATCCATGATTAATTTAAGTTTTTAATTTTGGATCTACGAATATTATTAATAAAAAAACACAAAAATATTTTTTTTTTATTTTCCAACGGGATTCCGGGATTTGTGCTGAAGCCTTCCAAAAATTGCTGCAAGAGAGGAAAAAATCTCAAATTTATAGTTTAACAATTATCACACTAGCAATGTTCATGTTCAAGCAGAAACAAAATATTAATTAACTATTGTATATATTGTAAGACAGTGGTAGCCCAGCGGTAACGCGTCTCTTGTATGTATAACCGAGTGATGTGGGTTCAAATCCGGGTCTCGCACCTCTGATATTTTCATGTGCGAATCATTCCTATCATGATTACCACTTGTCTTATGGTGAAGGAAAACATCGTGAGGAAACCTGCATGTCTGAGAAAACCTAGCAAGTTTTCGTACGACATGTGAAGTCCGCCAACACGCACTGGGCCAGCGCGGTGGACTATGGCCTGATCCCCCTCGTACTGAGGGAGGCCCGTGCCCAGCAGTGGGACGTTAAAAAGGGCTGATGATGATATTGTATAACTAATTGATAATAAAAATTCAGGCAGATTATAGTTTATTTATCTATCCAGTAAGCCTCTGAATATTTTTATTTCTTAAATTTAATTAAAATTAAATTTAATATGTTAAAACAGTGTTTATTTATAAGGTATCCAAAGTTCAGAATCTTTTCTAAAATTTGAAAAATCTTTATTAGTTTTTGAGATATTTGCAAGACACTAAACCCCTTTTTTATTTTTAGTTAATTATTAATGACTTTTGCAATTTTGGCATGCGGAACTTTTTCTTTCAAAAATCGTCTAGATGCTATTCCGAATCGAATGACATCTCAATCATAATTTTTCGGAAACCGTTGAAAAAAAGTCGATAAAAAAGGCACTTGTTGGCTAGACTATTATCATTTTATTTATTGCTAAAAGAGTTACGTACATAATATATAGTTTACATTTTAAATGTAATAATAAAATATGATCTTAATTATTACTTACCGGTTGTGGGATTTACCGTTTTTTATCATTTCATTGGAAGGTTATCACTGCAGTTAACCGATTATTTTCCACTTAAATTATATTTTCGGTTTTTTTAAGTAAACTAGCTAAGTTTAACGTCAGCAGAGCCACGGGTTCCGCTGGTTAAATTAAATAAAATTTCTAAAATATAACCTCCTCCCTTTTTGAAGTCGATTAAAAAGTAGCCTAAATTACTCCTTACTATCTATATTAGCTATCTGCCAGTGAAAGTCTCAAAATCAATCCAGTGGTTTCAGACATTACCCGGAACAAACAGACAGACAGACAAAAATTTTTTAAATTGTTTTTTTTCTTTGTTATTAGTATCGTATATACTTTCATATTATGCATAATTTAGTGGAAAGCTGTTAATAATTTGAAATTAAAAACAGACACTTCAATTTTATTTACATATGTATATGTATAGATGGTGGCAAAAAGTCCTGTCAAGTAAGCATATTATAATAGAAAGTTCGGTTATTCAGCTATACAATTCTTTAATTTTGTGAAGTTTCCATAAAGCTGGAAACAAAAGCCACAAGAAAAAAATGGAAAGTATCAAAGAAAGTGTCTAAATTCAGTTTAAATAAAGATAAACACCAGAAGTTGCCGTAGGAAGTTTATTTTGAGATCACGCCAATGAAGTTGAGATTAACCAGTCATTATATAAAATGTTGTTTAAATTAACGCTTTTTGTCTTTAAACCAATGAAGTATATGCGATAATGCACTATTCACTTCGTCGTTATTATTTGACCTTTTTTTTTTTATAGTTTGGAAATCCTGTTACGGATACCCCCGACTTCCTCTGGGGGGTTATGTGGTGACTCTCCGGACGCATCCGGCATACCCACTAAAACCCAACCCCCAAACCCCTGCCGCCATGTATGGGACGCCACGGGATCGCTTTCGCATACAACCGCGACGGTTATTATTTGACCTTGTATCAACTTTAAAAATTAAGGAGGTATCATTTACAAAGAATAAAATATCACAAAACTTGTCGGCATAAAATGGGAGATCACTAATATAAACTATTAACTAAGAACAAAAATGGACCCAGGATGGATCCCTATGGAACACCCATTTTAAGAGCTATATATAGCTATATATAACCTTCTGAACCTTACCACTAAGATACGATGTAGTGAGATCAAGGGCAATCCACGAACACCGTAATGAGCAAATTTAAGTATAAGAGTTTCATGTTCTACACAATCAAAAGCTTTAGATAAGTCACAGAAAACTCCAATTACATTCTGTGATTTTTTCCATGCGTTATAAATATGTCTAAGAAGTGCTATCCCCGCATCAGCTGTAGACCTACCTTTATTAGTACTGTTCATTATGGTAAATACTATTTATGTTAAAATGATTCAATAGTTGACTTCAAATAAGTTTCTCAAAGATTTTACTCATACATGGCAATATAGAAATAGGTCTATAATAGCTAGGATAATTTTAACGGCATTTCTAAAAAGACATGCCCCACAAATCACCAGTTTTCTGTACATTAATAGTTTCAAATATTTTAACTATTTCATGTGCATCATATAAAAAATTAAATTGGTGATTACAGTGCCTCGTATAATTTCTCAAGAATTTGATTGCCGCTATAGGGGAAGATTTTAGAGAAGAATTTTGTAACCACTTCTGGGATTTTCGAAAAATAACTCTCAAATGTATTTGCGACATCTTCTTTGGAACTTACATAACATTATCAATTGACATTTGGACAGGTTCACTGGCGGGCTTTGTTCTTCCAGCCGTACGAGTAATCACGTCCAAAGTGGATTTAATTTTACTATCAGAATTTAAAATTTTATTTCTAATGTGAATAGACTTAGCTTGGAGACAAATGTTTTTAAAAATGTTAGAATAAGTTCTTACCCGGCTATAGAAACGTTGGGTCTTGATTCCACTGCTTCATACTGTATAATTCGTACAATTTATCACTACTTCTGTATGCACTATAGTAATGCGCTCGCTCCAGGAAAGTAGAAGACAATTTTGCCATGGCAAGGTACATACTTACTATTTTTTGTGTCATTCTAAGAATCTTTGTTAAAACTTTGAATTTTATAGCTTATATTGATTGGGAAGGTCTGTTTAAAAAAAATCAATTTGGTTCTAAAACACAATATTTAATGTGTAAAATATATTTTTTTAGAAGTCTTTGATACAGGTTGATTCGGATCACTTTTTATCGGGTGCGAATCGGATCGCTTTTTTAAAATAATTTATTTTATATTTGAGATTAGTGATACATTTCATTGTAGATGGTTTGCAATTACAAAAGAAAGACATATACGGGAGAATGGTCCAAAGAAAAAAATATATAAGCCGCAAACAAAGTACTGAATAAAGAGTTAACCTCACGTCATTACTGGAGTTATTTAGCAAATCCTTTCATCAAGTTTTAAGACACCGCCTGCCACAACTAGGAATGCCGTCAAATTATAAAACCAACTTCTTTGCTTTTGATATCACCTCAAAGTAAGATTAGTTTTCTTAAAAAGATGGTAAGAAAAAACTAAAGGCGGACAAAATGCTGTGGAAAAAGAATAAAATGCAGATTACAGAGAAAACGTGAAAAAATAAAAGATTAAAGGAGGCCTGGAATAAAAATCAAAAGCTCATCTTCGAAATAAAGAGTTTAACATAGTATTTACTGCTAAGAAAAATTCATCATCCACCGTCAAAGGTATCCAACCTTTGTCATGTCTGCGAAGAATGATGCCACGAAAAATGTGCTGATTTAGGATGGAAGAAAGGCCCATATATAATATATGATTTATGTTCTTGTGATTAATATTGATATCATTATTAAATATTGTAAATGATTCCTAAGTTTATAATGTGAATATACACTCATTTGCAAAAAAAACGGGCGGTTTCGATTTTCTTCCTGGCTGAAAAAAATTAAATAAGTACCAAAAAGGTTTTAATCATTTGAACATGTTACTGGCCAGTTATAAAAGTGCCATAATGTTTATAAGAGTACATTCCAAATTCAATTTTTTGATTGAGCCTGGTTTTCAAAGAAAACAACTTTTAACTACATTTTGTGGCGCGAATTCCCTAAGTCGGTCGACAGTTCAAAGGACTTGGCAGCGCTATCAAGAGACCGGTTCCGTCAAGAGAAGGACTGGTTCTGGCAGAAGACATGTACCGAACCACGGGATGATCGTTTTTTAGTTAGTCAAGCGTTGAGAAATCGCAAATCTTCTTATGTGGACCTCAACAACAGCCTCGAAGAAGTAAGAAATGTGCAAATTAGTCTATGGACGGTCAGGAGGAGGCTTCTCGCTGCTAATATACACAGTCATCGCCCGGCACGTGGCCCTAAATTACTCCGTGAACATCGAGTTTCCAGGCTTAGCTTCGCTCGAAATTGTGTGTCATGGACTCATGAAGACTGGGATAGAGTATTGTTCTCCGATGAAGCCAGGATATCTCTGCATGGTGAAGACCGACGTCGGCGAGTGCTACGTAGACGAGGAGAATGCTTTGCAGAGGCATGTTTTGAAGAAATCACACCTTATGGAAGGGGCTCTGTTATGTTTTGGGCAGGAATAAATTCTATGGATCGTACGGAGTTAGTCTTCATCGAAAACGGTACACTGACTGGACACCGATACATAACGGAAGTTTTATTTCCTTATGCACAACCCGCTTTAACCGCTCTTGGCGAAAACTCAATTTTTATGGACGACAACGCTCGCGCCCACCGGTCTGGCGATGTGGAAGCGTATATGCTAGAAGTCGGATTTCGTCGTTTGGACTGGCCAGCTAGAAGTCCGGACCTCAATCCCATAGAGCATGTCTGGGACGTTCTGAAGCGACGAGTGAGATCAGTGCAGTCGGCTCCGCAGACCATCAGAGAGCTAAAGAATGTGATTACCGCGGAGTGGGAACGTATTCCCCAAGAAACCATAAAAGATATACTCGTTAGCCATATGCCCAGACGAATGCAAGCTGTGATTTCAGCAAGAGGTGGTCACACTCAATACTAAACTTTTATCTGCTTTTAATGTATTCAAGAAAAACAAAGAAATTAACGCGTTTCATTTTTATGTAGCGAGCAGGTACAATAATAGTGTCTTGAGCTTAAGCATTATTTCTCAATAATTTAATCAAAATGTTATGATAAAAACTATTCCTTCCTAATTAATTTATACAATTCTGAGGATAACAATACCTAAAATTGTCAAACAAAAATCGTTCTTTGCTTAAGTGCTCGTTTTTTTTGCAAAAGAGTCATGTATGACCGCCCCGCAAAATGGGGCGATCCGGATATTTCTGTCTTTTCATGAAAATTTTGGAGAATTTATAAACAATTAAGTTAAGAAATGTTAAATGCGTAGCTAAATTGTTACTGATTACTATTTTGACGATAAAAGTTACATATAATTACACTTTTGATGATTTTCATATTCTCAAAATAAAAAATGATCTGATTTGCCTCGATATACTATACTCCGACTAGCTTCTCGCTCTCGCTCTCGTCTGTCGCAGCTTGTTGCTGCTCTTGCCAGCCGAGGATTTTTATTTTTGATGGATGTAGATTAGGGTGCTTGATTTGGGACGACTATTTTTTTTAACACTCCATTGACGAGAATTGTTCTAAACTGTAAAAATAATTGTAAAGAGTCGATAGTATGAAATATATATTATGTATACTAAGGTCTTTCTATAAGATAATTATATACATAATTTTAATATATAACAAATGAAAACAAAAATGTGCCGATTGATATTGTCTAAATAAAAATATGGGATGTCGTGGATATTTTTGGGGACGCTGTTCCAAAGAACTGCGGCATGAACGGGAAAGAAATTTAGTCGGAATTTGGTGTTATTGCTAGGAATGGCAAGCAAAGAAGCAATGCAAGACCTTTTGGAACGTGCTGGAGTTGGTACAAAATTAGAACAGGAACGAAGGCATGGAGGAAAATTTTGATTTTTAAGGATGTTAAAGAGTAATGTTAGGATATGATTATTACGGCGACTGTATAATATATATACTACTATTATTTATTGCGGCGATTATTGTACTACTAACGCCATCTGTTAGAAAACCAAAGAGTTAATATCGCTGTAACATTTTTATTTATCACCCCTTAGAAAAACTACGCTTCAACTAGACCTCACAAAGCTCAGCTTTTTGCTAGTATTATAGATATAATATAGTTATAAAATTCTAACCTATTCAAATACAGATGCCTAGTTAGATATAAGCCTAGATAGGTATAAAATATTGTTTAAAACGTTAATTAACATGGTCAATATATATTTTTTTATTTGTCTGTGACTGCATCACGGGGAAACTCCACGACTTTTGGTCACTAGATGTCGCTATTTGTTTATAAAATAGGTATTTTATTTTAGATTTATTTAAGATTAGGTAGAAGCCCACTAAAGATAAGTTCTATAAGTTAATAAGTTCTCTAAATTAATAAACAGTGTTCAAATTACCAAAGGAAAACTAATTAAGTTTTTAGTTTTCCAGCTTTATAAATTAGTAATATTTATATCAGTGATATTTTATTCGCCGGAAATAGATATGAAAATATTTAATTGATAGTAGAAAAGTAATTGATTCTAAACAGTGGTAGTCCAGTGGTAACAAGCTCGCTTGGATAACCGAGTGATGTGGGTTCAAATTCGGGTCTCGCACCTCTGATATTTCTATTATTATTTATCAGGTGCGAACCTTTTTTATAATGATTACCTACCACATGTCTTACGGCGACATGTGAAGTCCGCCAACCCGCACTAGGCCAGCGCGCCATCCGAAAACATACTCTGTTCCTTCCGACATGTAGGTTTCCTCACGATGTTTCCTTCTCCGCAAGATGGTAAACATGTTACAAATGATTCGCACATGAGAATAAGGGTTATGTTACTCAGTATTTGACCACTTTTCTTCTACCATACTGTAGTGTACTACCACTACCACACAGCGCGTATTAGCCGAGCTCTATGAAATATTTTACGAAACATTGACATTATTACTTGCATTTAGCTTGTATTGCTAGTGATATAATAAAATAGTAACTTAGCGTAATCTGTACATAAAGTATTTAAAAAAAGCAATGATGTAACGTATTGTGCATGAAATATAGACCCCAAATAAATAGCTTTAAAGCCTTTTCTGTTTTGTCTATATGTTTGTTTGTAATGTATGCGTTTAACACTATAAGAACTTAGTGATTTGAATTAAATTTTGTGTAGTGATAGCTTATTACGAATCAACGGTTAGGATGCCTTTTATTGCAGGGAAACATGGAATGAATTTAATTCTGTTGTTAATGGCTTCAAAGCGTGCCAATTGAGCACAGATTACTTCACCGTGTCACGTAGAATGGAGAACATGAAATAAAAGACATTACCACAGGAAAATAATGTAGGTTTTATTTTGTCTGGTCTCTGGTTTTATTGAGTCGTCCTTAGAAAGCTTACGATGGCTGAAGAGATACATCGAAACAATGTAGTAGGATATTGTTCATTTAAAAAAAAGCCTAATGAAATATGTGCTTAATAAGTAGAATTGGAGATAAAATTGTTTAATTTTTTATATTAAAATTTGTTAAATACATTGCAAAGGAAATTTTACACTTTTAGTGTAAATTATCTAAAATCCATTTCATGTATTTAGACACATCAGTATACACTCCCGGCGTGCTAGAGCCGCACTGTATCGTTCCGTAGGACACAATGCCATATTGAATAGCGCGATAGTTGTCTTTATATTTTTCAAACAACATAAGGGGACCTCCAGAGTCACCGTTACAGGAATCTTTCCCAACTTCACCAGCGCAAAAATTATTAAAAGTTTGATTTTCTTTGCCAGAGTATCTGGAAATATAAATATTGTAAGTATTGTTTTACCATTATGTAGTCATTGTGGCTATAATATTACAACAAAGATAAAATATATTGGGGTTACCTGCTTAAAAATGCAGTACAGTTGGCTTTTGCCACAATTGGTATAGTTACTTTTTGAAGGATGTGTGACTGTACTCCGGTATCTGTAATACCCCACCCAGTGACTGTACCATTCTTGCCACTGAGATCAAGGTCACGGAGTTCCTTCCAGACAGGCAGACAAACCGGCTTGACATTTTCTAAAATATAACAAGATCAATTTTATGTAAATGTGTAAAAATCATTTTTAGATAGAAAAACTTCTAATTATGAAAACGCAGAAACACGAATAACTCTTCAGGCCATGAATAAAATTTCACTTATTCTTAAGCTCAATCTATTTAAAAATATTTTTTGTATAAAATTACCGTAATTTTTGACAAAAGATAATACTTTTATTGTTTTAAAATCTAAGAGTTCAGAAACAAACTTTCAGTTCGTTTCAAAACCTTGAAACTAATAAATTTAAAAATTTATAATGAATTTAACTTTGACCTCGACACAAGGATTCACCAAAACTTTCGTTCCTACAACATTTATGGGATAACTAAATTTTAGAATACTTACTAAATGAAAAGTCAAGGTCTCTGTTAACTCGGAGTATTGCAATATCATTTATGATTCTGGGGTATGTGCTGTACGCCTCATGAACTGTTGCCTTTTCCACACGGACATTCTAAATATAATATTATAATTTAAAAAATATTTGTAAATCCCAAAAAACTCTACAAAAATAGACAATACTTGAATATTATTGTTATTTTAATTATAATATGGTACTGAATTTATCAACAGTTTATTATGCAAATTAGACAATAAAGAAAATATACGTAACGAGTAGAAGAATTTACATTTAAAGAATAATGTTAACGAGAATTAATTTTAGCTAGGTATTCTAAACGTGGTTGATAATCAGAGATTAAATTTAAAAAGTAATATTTTAAAACAAAATTAATTTTAATTTTATCTAAAGATACTTCATACCTGCAGGTGTTCTTCGCAAATATTATTTGGCCATACACCTTGACAATCTCTAGGAGTAAGTGTATTATATTCACCCAAACGTACAAACGCGATTTTTTTTTCTTTGACACAGTGTGCGGCTGTTAAAATATGTCGAGAGCTGATTATTGTTCCCCCGCACTTGAACCTTGGCACCTTTTTTCCTTTAGATTAAAACATAAAAGTCAATTTAATAAATAATATGTGCATTTCCAAACTTCTGTAATAACATTTATAATGATATAATTTTAATACCTCTACTCAAGTCGTTCTCTACAAAAGCGATAAGTGCCATCCAAGGGAATTCGTACAAATTCGCAAAACTTCCACCAACAATGCGATCCCCAAACTGCTTGCCACAATCCTCTGGAAGTAAGCTTATATTGGGATGATTATTAATGTCATTATCAGTTACCACATTCTCATCCATCCGCGAAATAAGATCCACAGCAAAATCGGAGCAGCAAATCTATATATTAAACAAGTTCAATTCTTTAGATCTGTTTTTCACAATAAACCTAGATATTTATAGTGATAAGTATTGAAAAACATAATTCTTCGTGTAATACAAGCATTTATAGAATGCCTTTAGAGTAATATATTTAAAATATATGCGCTAATAGAAAATCAATTACTTAGTGGATATTATATTATGCTACGTATCAGTAACATAATTTTATACATTATAACAAAATCACTGGTTTAAGTTTATATTTTAAGGTTAGGTTAGGTTGGTAAGGGTTTTTTTTGACTCCTACCGGGCACGTCCCCAGGTGGAAGATGAAGGAACGCCACTTGCTCTTATTGACGAGCAGGAGCGGGTGCAGGTACCAGAGAACGTGGACAAACAACAAAGGGGTGGGGTGCGAGGCACCGCCACAGCAGGGGACCGCCCGTCGAGGCAACTCGACCGTGCGGCGGTTGAGTGTGGGGCTGCTTCGGCAGTCTTGCGGTTGGAAGCCGGCAGCACTTTCAGCCAGGATCGTGGCCGGTGGGAGCCTCGGCGGGAGAGGAGTGTCGGTATTACGACACGGCTCTCCCTACCTTCCGCGGCCTCACGGGGTCGCCACCGTAAAAAGGCGGTGCGGTGAGGCTGCAAGGGAAGAGGAGTGTCTGTGTGTCGTTGCCACTTGCCACTCTCCCTATGCTGCATAGCAGCCGGTAATGGTAGCCCACTTCGGTGGGCGGCGTCTTGTACGTTGATGAGGTTACTCCGGGTTCTCTGCTGTTATCAGAGTGGACTTTGGAGCAGCCCTATCGTTGTAGGGGTCTACCCTGGCAGGCCTGCTGCTGGGGCGCCGCGGTAGTGTGCGAAAGCGATCCTGCGGCGTCCTATTATGGCGGAGTTTGGAGGGGACGTTCAGTTATAGCGGGTAGTACCGACCCTTCTGGCCGGTGAGTCTTACATAACCACCTGGGGGTTCAGGTGGTATGCTAAAATGCATTTCCCAACGCTAAAAAAAAGGTTTTTAGGTCTTACCATAATTGATGATTTGCCCTCAACTGTTCTTTTTCTTCCACATAATGACTCTAGAACTTTTTCTCTTAATTCGTTTTTAGGCCAATTCCTTATACCCGGACACAATCTCGTCTCCATACAATCGCTGCATGATTCTATTTAAAATAAAGTTTATTTGTCATTGTGTACCGATAGAAATACGTGGTACTTAAGGATCATCTCGACCCGATTATATAATGAACAATACCCAATACCAAAAAGCTAGTAAAATAGTTCTCTTTGTAACCCTATTATTTTCCCCTCTAAACAGTTATTTAAAAACTGTCATAATTTACAGAACTTAATATAGTTTATAGGCAGTGGAAGCCCAATGATAGCATGCTCGTTTGGATATTTTTCATGTGCGAATCAAATCTGACATGATTACTACTTGTCTTACGGTAAAAAAAAACATCGTGAGGAAATCTGCATTTCTGAGAGAACTTAGTAAGTTTTCGAAACATGTCAAGTCCGCTAACCCGCACTTGGCCAGCGCGCAGCGTGGTGAACTGTGGCCTGATCCTCTTCGTATTGAAGAGATTGAATACATAATACGTTACATTGTTTAAAAAATAATAATGTACAGTTTTTTTCTCGGTTACTGTTTTATTATATTATGTATAGATATTATATGACGTAATATAAAGGATATCAATACTTACTCAGTTCATAAGCGAGTCCAAAGTTGTATAGAATGAATAAACAAATAGTTATTTTTATTTCTAACATTGTATATAGAAATTAATTTTTCAATGAAACTAAATATACATTTCATACAAAATATTAAGAACTACACAACGTTTGCACTAAAGGTTATACTATAAATGCGAGATTTTGAGCGATCTGTGGTTTAAATGTGGTTTAACCATCGTATTTACGTCCACTTGGATATGGGTGACCTCATTACTCACCTTTTTGATAAATAAATTGTAAATATATGTAGTTATAATTATTTTGCAGCTTTGTCTTACATGATTACACAAAAAAAAAAACGCAGTATATAATATACTCGTACCTACGTGCAATATTTTACAAGTTCCAAAAATAAGTTCGCGTTACATCTTATTTCTTCAATCCAAATGAGAGGGTTAAGTTTAGAGATGAAACGGATATCCGGGAACTATGCGGTATCCGGCTGGATAGGCCAATATAAGTCAGCCAGTAGGTATAAGTAAGTCAATATCCGGCCCGGGTCGGATACCGGATAGTGAAATTAAAATAAAATCTCATTATTTTACACAAGGCAAATCATAACACAATAGTTTATGGACATCGTTTATATATTTTATAATCGCAATTCGCACGTCCAAAATGTTTGTTTTATCTTTGTAGCCTATGATCCCACTGCATGTCGCATGATTACTACGTTCATCGCGTCTTTAATTGAACTCTATTTTTTATACATTATTATAAGCAGGAGAATATGGTTTGTCCAGGTTGCCATTTAAAAGTTGGCCGCTAGTAGTTTTAATTTTAAAAATATTATTTGTCTTTTGGAAAAAGAACCCTTTATTAGGTATTTCAATAAACTATACTCCATTTTACAGAACTATATCTGGAGAACTTGAAAAGTGATGGTTGCCGTTGCGCACTTGGCCGGAACCCTCAGTAGCCTAATAGTAAGTGTTGCGAAAACATAAAGTTTTTAGTTGTTTGTAAATATGTATGTTAGTATGTAATACTACGAGATTTACAGCGGGATGGATAACCCCCTACGTGCGAGTCATATCGTACGTACAATCATTTTTATTTCAAAATAAAATTAAAATCATCAAATTGTAATTATTACTAATATGATAAACGCAAAGAGTGATTTTTTGGTAGTTGTAGAGCGAACGAATCCGTGTTCTCAGGTACGATTATACAATCATATTTTTTTATTTATTAATATATAATAGAATTGTAGGCAATTTAAAAAATAAATACACAAAGAAAGTTAATTTAAAGACAGAAGTCTATTATGTCCAAGTTTTTGATCGAATTTTTTCAGCAGTCTCCGAAAATCATGATTGAGTCGTCATTCGATTACATTACAGAGAATATTCTCATATTAAATAATAATAATAATAAATACTCTTTATTGTACACACAAAGAAAAAAGAAATAACAGAAAAAAAAAACATAAATAATATAGGATTGTGTACATGAGGCGGCCTTATCGCTAAGACAGCGATCTCTTCCAGGCAACCTTGAGGTGTTGGAAATTTTCAAACTAGAACGGAAGGGGTGTGAACAATATAAATCACAATAATTAATAATAATAAAATAATAATAATTATTATAAAAACAATAAATGATAAATATAGTAAAAATAAATAAATAAATAAATAGATAAATAAATAAATAGGTAAATAAATAAATAAATAAATAAATAAATAAATAAGTAAATAAATAGATAAATATATAAATAAATAAACAAAAGATACATGGCAAGAAGATTAAGTTAAAAAGAGTGAAAATGCTGTTTTAAACGATTTTTAAAGGAATTAAAGGTCTTGGCATCTTTAACGCTCAATGGAAGAGAGTTCCATAGTCGTGCGGCTGTTACAGTAAATGATTTGTCATAAAATGAAGTGGAATGAGGAGGTATTTTTAAAATAAGATTTTGACAGGAGCGCAGATTTCTCGTATGAGAATGTCCCAGAAACTGGAAACGCGCTTTTAAATAGGGAGGAGATGATGGATCAAACAGGACACGGTAAAGAAGGTGAAGGACATGAGTATTCCTGCGAAGGCGAATAGGGAGCCACTTGAGCTTCTTGCGAAAATTAGAAATGTGGTCATATTTTCGTAAGCCAAATATAAACCGGATACATAAATTTTGAAGCCGCTCAAGCTTATTCAATTGCTCCTCTCTTAGGTCCAGATAACACGAGTCAGCGTAATCAAGTATAGGTGACAAGAGAGACTGTGCTAGCGCAATCTTAGTAGGGATGGGTAGAAAGTTGCGTAACCGCCGAAGTGAGGCTACTGATGCAAACATTTTCCTGCTCGTCTCGCTTAAATGCTGATTCCAGGACATATTCTGGTCGATAGTGACACCTAAATTCTTGACAGTGTCGCGATACGGTATAATTGTGCCATTCAATGTAATAGGTGGTAATGATGAAGACTCGATCCTGGCAATAAGCTTAGAGCTACCAATAATTATAGTTTGGGTTTTTTCTGGATTAAGTTGGAGTCCAAAGGATCTACTCCATGAGGCTATACTTTTTAAATCCTCGTTCATTTTATCGATAGCTCTCGGTAATTCAGTAATTTTAGCCTGAACATAAATCTGTAAATCATCTGCATACAGGTGGTAGTGAGAAGATATGTGGTGACATAATGTATTAATAAATACCGAAAAAAGAAGAGGAGACAACACGCCACCCTGCGGAACACCTGACTTGACTGGAGACCAATCAGAATACGAATCATGAATCCGTATACGCTGCCGGCGCCCACGCAGGTAACAATGAAACCAGTTGACTACTTTAGGAGATATGTTAAGAGAACTTAATGTAGCAAGTAAGATGTCAAAATCTACAGTGTTAAAAGCATTACTAAAGTCGAGCAAGGTAAGTATCGTGACTTCCTGTTTATCCATACCATTACGTATGTCATCAGTGATATTGACTAAAGCAGTAGTCGTACTATGCCCAGGACGGAAACCGGATTGTAGAGGACTAAGGAGATGGTGAGTAGAAAGGAAATTATTCAACTGGTGGAGTACTAGACGCTCAAGTACTTTGGATAGAAACGGAAGGATTGAGATAGGACGGTAGTCATTATAATGAATAGGGTTGGATTTTTTAGGTAGAGGTACAATTTGCGCATCTTTCCAGGACGAAGGAAATTCACAGAAGACAATAGAGTGATTAAATATATACGTTATGATAGGGCACAAAATATCAAGGATAGGTAGGATCATCTTACGACTAATGCTGTCGGCACCTACTGCATCAGATATTATTATATCAAAGGTTGGATTCAGTGTCAAGCCTGCGAAGAATGATGCCACGAGAAATGTGCTGATTTGGGATGGAAGAAAGGCCCGTATATAATATACGGTTTTGGTTCTTGTGATTAATAATGATATTGTTATTAAATTTGAAAAAATGTAATTGATTCCAAAGCTTATAATGTGAATATGTCATGTATGACCGCCCCGCAAAATGGGGCGATTTGGATATTTCTGTCTTTCTAGATTTTCATGAATATTTTGGAGAATGTGACAATTAAGTTTAGAAATGTTAAATGCATAGTTAAATTATTCTGATTACTATTTTGACGGTGGTGGTATTTTGATTTTAGGCAGTGGTAGCCCAGCGGTAATGCGTTGCTTGTATAACCGAGTGATGCGGGTTCAAATCCGGGTCTCGCACCTCTGATATTTTCATGTGCGAATAATTTCTATCATGATTACCACTTGTCTTACGGTGAAGGAAAACATCGTAAGGAAACCTGCGTGTCTGAGAAAACCTAGCAAGTTTTCGTAAGACATGTGAAGTCCGCCAACACGCACTACGCCAGCGCGGTGGACCTTGGCCTGATCCCCTCGTACTGAGAGAGGCCCGTGCCCAGCAGTGGTACGTTCCTTCTACTACTAGCCTTGCTCGATAAACAGACTATCCAACACAAAAAGAATTTTTCAAATCGAAACACTAGTTCCTGAGATTAGCGCGTTCAACCAACCAAACAAACAAACAAACAAACTCTTCAGCTTTATAAATAGTATATAGATATATAGATTATTTTTACTTGCGAATTTAGGCTTAGTGCATTATCCATGGGCTTGGGTTCATCAATGAACTATAATTAATTAAATTAATTTACTGGTTTAACTAGGTAGGTAATGCATTAAATAGCTGAAACCAACGTGAGATTGGCCAACCAGATCGAAAACGGTCAGAAGGACATTACAAACATAATTTATGGACTCGCAAGCAAATATTGTTAGAAAATTAATAACTGTTTTGGGTCTCGCCAGTTTATTGACATTATTGCCTTTATTATTATGTTTGCATTCGTTGGAAATAATTTTGCCATTAATCAAAACCCTAACTTTATTAGTTTTTGGAAAGTTATAGCTCAAAAATTATTATTATATGTAACTGAGGTACTATTATGATATTCGGATGATGACGCCAGCGCAGATTTCACATAGGATTCTGATGAGATAATATAAAGTTTATATAAATACTACTAAATAGTCTTTAATGGTAAGTTTTTGGTAAAAATTTACTGCCTTATCAAAATTCAGATATTAGATCGTTTATCATTATAATAATGATATAATTTACTTATAAATATTAGGCATTTAATGATAATATTTAATTTGCTTCCGTATATAAAACGTGCTATTATCATAAAAGAAAAAGTTTCTTGTACCCATATTCATTAGGGCTTAATAAGTAGGTATAATAATATGACACAAAATTTAAAAAATACAATATGTCTGATTTTTTATTTCAATATTCGCTAGGTAAATGTATTTAAGCTTCAATATTTTACACCATTACTTCAAATGATCCAAAATCCATTTCATGTATTTAGAAACATCAGTATACAATCCCGGGTCACCATGGCCGCAATTATACGGGCCGGAGGACACAATGCCGAATTGAATCATGCGCATGTTGCCTTTATATTCTTCTAACAACATAAGGGGACCCCCAGAGTCACCGCGACAGGAGTCCATCCCAGCATCACCAGCGCATAAATTTTTAAAAGTTTGGTTTTGTGGGGTAGGGTATCTGAAAATATATCAACGTAATTGTTTTATGATTATATCTAGACGACCGTTTGGCTCAGTTGGTAGTGACCCTACTTTCTGCGCCAGCGGTCGCGGGTTCGAGTCCTGCTGGGGGCATTCATTTGTTGATCACGAATGCTCGTACTCCAGTCGTGGGTGTTAATATTTATAATACGTATGTAATTAAAAAATATATATATATATATATATGTAGTATAATATAAACCATCTAGTATCCGTTACACAAGCCTCGTAGCTTACCACGGAACTAAACGGTGCTATTGTAATAATGTCCCAATATATTTATTTATTTATTTTATATCGCAATTTTGGTTATAGGTAATATTACAACAAATATAAAATATGGGTTTACAATTCAGCACATCTGTATTCTGCCGTAATTGGTAGAGTTACTTCTCCAAGGATATTTGACTGTGCTCCGGTTTCTGTAACACCCCACCCAGTAACTGTTGCATTTTTGCCACTAAGATTAAGGTTACGTAGTTCCTTCCACACAGGCAGACAAATAGGCTTAACATTATCTAAAACAAAATAATAGGTATATATATAGGTTTTTAGGTATTTTTCTTAAAAAAATGGATAGAATGATTGGAAGGATTTGTTATAGATAAAACCGAAATTTTTTATGTAGGTATGCTTTTGATTTCATTGTTAAAATTTAAATAACAATAAAAATCAAGTCATGTAATTTAAAAAAAGTCGCTGTTTATAATTTAATAAAACAATGGAGATTATATTATTTAAAAAAAAAACTTTTTGTACCCAATATTAAATAGGTACCATTGATAATGGAGTATAGATTGAAAATCCTGTATTAACATTTATGATTGAATATATCATTTACTGTCTAAATGTATAAATAACTAATTTATTCAAAAAATACATTTTGTAGTGGACCGAATTGTGAATCTAAGCCATTCTCGAATCCACTCGAACACACACAAAACATTTCATTAAAATCGGTCCAGCCGTTTAGGAGGAGTTCAAATACAATATATACACACACAGAAGTGCATAATATATAGGTATAAACTATAAAGATATGGGAAAACTAGATTGCAAAATACTCACTAAACGAAAAATCTATGTCTTTTTTAACTCGTAGTATTGCAATATCATTTATGGTTCTCTGGTATGATGTGCTGTACTCCTCATGTATTCTTACGTTTTCCACAGCGATATTCTACATATAAAAAACACCTTTTAATATTTCACATATTTGTTAGTAAATCGCAAAATGTTAGTATCGACAATAGTTTAATATAATTGTTGTTTAAATTATTTGGTCCTGAATTTATTAACATGTCATGCCCAATATGCAAATTAGAAAAAAGGAGAGTATGTATTCTAAACGTGGTTGATAATCAGAGATTAAATTTAAAAAGTAATATTTTATAACAGAATTAATTTTAATTTTATCTAAAGATATTTCATACCTGCAGGTGTTCTTCGCAAATACTATTTGGCCATCGTCCTTGACAATCTCTACGAGTAAGTGTATCATATTCACCCAAACGTACAAACGCGATTTTTTTTCCTTTGACACAGTGTGCAGCAGTTAAAATATGTCGAGAGCTGATTATAGTTCCCCCGCACATGAACCTGATCACCTTTTTTCCTTTAGCTTAAAACATAAAAGTCAATTTAATAAATAATATGTGCATTTCCAAACTTCTATAATAACATTTATAATGATATAATTTTAATACCTCTACTCAAGCCGTTCTCTACAAAAGCGATAAGTGCCATCCAAGGGTATTCGTATAATTCCGTAAAATTTCCACCAACAATGCGATCCCCAAATTTCTTGCCACAATTCTCCGGAAGTAGGCCTATATTAGGATGATCATCAATATCGTTTTCAGTTTCCCCTATTTCAGTCAGCCGCGAAAATATATCAGGCAGAGCCTGCGGAGCGGACGGAAAATCGGAGCAGCAAATCTACAAAAATAAATAGGTTTAAATAATTAGTGAATGGATTAATTTTGCAAAAGGAACCTAGATTTAGTAAAAATAGTGAATTATTAATTATGATTTTAATATTTACAAGTATACGATTTAGTTATGGCGTTGTATGCCCGCAGTTGTCTCTCCTTACGTTATTTACACCTATGAAACTTTTTTATAGGGGATTCTTCTTGTTAGTATAAATTCAAGCATTTAGAGAAAACATGTGAACATATTTAAGGAAGGTGCTCTAATAGACAATCGGTTAGGAGATATTATGGTAGGGGAGCCCAAGAGAGAATTTTGGGATTTACTCGAGAGCGTCAAATTAATGTAAGGATACCATACATATTGACAAATACCCCCAACTAGTATAAACCTTTAATATACGGGGGTACGCTCAGGCGAGTCCGTCCGATATGTAAAAATAATAATTGATCATCTGAAATACTCGAGCGCGTCTGATTAAGATAAGGAGGATTAATTACTAACTAGAAAGTGCCAAATTTGCTAATCTGATGGTTTAAGCTTAACCTAAGGGAATAGGATGGTAACAAAGTTGTAATAATGGTTCATTTAAAACCCCTTCTAAAAATCTGACGCGTTCGAGTAAATTCATTTTTTTATATTTTTCATCCCTTCCGCATGGCCACTCCCATCTTGCAAATAGGCAGATTAATATATATTTCATATCAATATCTAACACAATTTCATTATGTTCATGTCATTTTTTGTTTTTTACAATTTTGAATGTCTGTAGACGCTTCCCCCACCGCCAAGTGGAAACATTATAGAACGATTTATTCTTCCAATTATCTAATCTACAATATCTTATAGGTTTCCGCGACGCTCGAGTAAGTCCACATTTTGCATCATGGGCTCCCCTACCGTTAATAATATGTTACATACCAGTAAAATATAAGTTATGCGCAAATTAACAATTAGCAACCAAGAACAAAATCGCTTAATTCTATATTTTAGGTGAGATCCTTACCATAATTGATGATTTGCCCTCAACTGTTCTTTTTCTTCCACATAATGACTCTACAACTTTTTCTCTTAATTCGTTTTTAGGCCAATTCCTTATACCCGGACACAATCTCGTCTCCATACAATCGCTGCATGATTCTATTTAATATAAAGTTTATTTGTCTTCTAGGTATACATATAATAAAATTATAACTGTGTGAAATCTGTATATGATTATAACATTACATATTTTTTGTAAAATATAATTGAAATAGACATTATTTAACGACACGTTTGGCTTAGTCTGTAGTGACCCTACTTGCTGTGCCAGCGGTTGCGGCGTTTGTTATTTGTGAAGCAAATGTTTGGTCTTCAGTCATGGATATCTATATTAATCTATAATATATATTTATAATATGTGTAAATACATTATAGTAAATCAACTATCCGTAATACAAGCTTCGTAGCTTACCACGAAACAAGATGGCGCTATCTGTAATAATGTCTCAACATATTTATTTTATTTATTACTAGCCTTTCCCGCGGCTACGCTCGCGTTCTAAAGGCTGGAAACCAAATTCTTTCGTCATGCCCGTCCGCCCGTCTTGCACGCGGTAATTTGTTGCGAAGTTATGTTAAAACTGTGATATCTTGTAAGATATTTATTAAAATCAAATGATGCCAAGAGCAGTTTTGTTCAAAATTAAATAAGTACTTGTGATGGATAACTTATTTATTTGGATAAGGATCAATATCATATTTATTAAACACCTTCGCAAATAAGGTATTATCTTAAAACAAATTTGATTACCATAAAAGAGGTTATAGCGAGTCAACCTTAAAAGATAGACATATGCTATTTAGAACTTTTAAAGGGGAACAATTCCGTCATACATTATTTTTGCATAACTTTAACCGTTTACGCAGCGCACGCAACTCTCTCTATCTCTCTTCCTTTCTCTCTCTCTAAAGGAATATTTTTTCCCGTTTTGCAACATTTTTCAATGATGCTCCGCTCCATATTTCGGCTAATATAGTCCGTCTCACTGCTGGGCACCTGAAGGGAAGCCCTTAATTTCAATACAAGAGATCAGACCAATGTCCACCATGCTGGCCAAGGGTGGGTTAGCGGTCTTCATATGCTACTCGAAAATATGATCTTCTCTTCTTCCTCATACACTGCTACTATATAGCCCGTATTAGCTAAGTTCTATGAAATATTTTTAGAAACACTAGCATTATGACTTGCATTTACTTCTTTAGAACGCTGGCGGAGCCGCAGGTATTGCTGGTTATGTATATAAATCTTTTTTCTTCCTCCCTAAACAGTTATTTTAAAATTATTTGAGTAATTTTTTTATCAAACTTTAATAATTAACAGAACTTAATATAGTTTTTAAGGACAGGATTGTTTACAAAAACATAAAGCAAATAATTAGCGTCTCAAAATAATTGTCTTCAAATTAAATTGTACATTTTTCGTTTATTCGTTCGAAAAAAATTTAGGCGCATGTTGTTTCGTTCGAAAATGTGGTGTACGAAGCGTAAGTACGAATTTTTTCAGATTACCAAGCAAACAAAGAACATCTGATTTTTGGTTACGTCTGACACAAGTTTTCGAAAAGATATTTGTTATTGTAATTTATGTTCTTGTACACGAATATATTAAATAACGCTAAGTAAATAATATCTATACTTACTCAGTCCATAAGCGATTCCAAAGTTGTATAGAATTAATAAACCAATAGTTATTTTAGTTAATATCATTGTACAAAGAATGAAATTATTTTTTTAACGATACATAAAGGTATAATTATTAAAAAGTATTAAAACTACACAAGGTGTGCACTAAAGTAATGCGCGTGGGCTCGCGACCGATCTGAGGTTTAAATGTATACCATAAGCATCGTATTTACGTCTACTCGGATAAGGATGACCTCATTAGTCACCTTTTTGATAAATTGTTAAAATGTAGTTATTATTACATATATTATGTATATAATATACATATATTTTAGGATATTATTACAAACAGCACCATCTCTTTCCGTGATAAGCTATGAGGCTAAATCAAAGCTGAGACTTTTGTGCTCAACATAATACGAATGCTCCCAGACTTTTACCACAGTGTATAAAACCATGAAAACGGGCCGAAAAGTGCACACGGCACACCCCATGTGATACTCAGCAGCAGGTAGGGCCAAAGTCACGGTTTTTAGGGTTTCGTACCTTAAAAGGAAAAAACGGAACCCTAATAGGATCACTTTGTTGTCCGTTTGTCTGTCTGTCAAGACTATTTTGTCAGGAACGCGTGGAGGTTTCAAGCTGAAATTTATTTCAAATACTCAGGTCTATAATACCTTTAAGATGTAGCAAAATCAAACTTCTATGTTAACGCAATCAAAAGAAACAGCTATTTAATTTTGAAACGAAGGGAATCAAAACCTAAAGGATACTTCCAGTCGACCTAGAATCACGAAATTTGGCACGGTCTTATAGCACGAATAAATGAAAAATTCCAAAAAATAAAAAAGTTGAAAATTAAAGGTTGTCCCCATACATACATAGTCGACGCCAATTAAGATGTCTCTGAGTTGTATGGGCACTCACACAATTTAGAGGACTAGCTTTATTGTTATAGATAATGGTACGGAACCCTTCGTGTGCGAGTCCGACTCGTACTTGACAAGATTATTTTAATAAAATGTTAGCTTCCTTATGTTTAAAAGATCATTAATAAAATATACAAGCAATTAACAATTAATACAAAAACCAATGAAAAATCTTACTGTTACAGTTTAGGGTCGGTATTTCATAAGTAACATTTTAAACGATCGGTCAGTGATATGGATGAAGAAAGCCAAACGAACAGGCGTAATGATCTACTCGCCGATTATATTACGTAGCTCAGATGGCTTATTCATTACAGGTGCTGTAATAATAATCTTCAGGATTTTAATTCTATTGAGGCTTGCTCTATTTACGAGTATAACTACTAAAAATACTTGAAAAGTAATATTCCTTTCGCCGAGTAGAGGTCAGCTAAGAACGGATTTTACGAAATTCTACCCCTAAGGGGGCAATGGCGGATCCAGGGGGGGGGTCATGGGGGTCATGACCCCCCCCTGGGCTGGACTGGTCCAGGACCTAGGTGGACCACTAATTAATATTGTTAAAAATAATTTTTTTTATGTTTTTGTCACAATAAAATTTTTATGTAAGTACCTTCAATATTTAATTAATTTAATATATATTATAATCTATTGAAAAGTTACATTTAGGGTTGCATTTTTCAGAGGCAGCAAAGAAATTGATAAACTATGTGGATAAAAAAATATATAATAAAAAACTAAGCCTAATAAATAATAATATTTCGTTTTTATCGTATTTTTGCGAGTATTGAAGAACCCGTTTAACTTCGGGGCGCTGTAAAACCATGATAAATGAATTAAATTAAAAAAAATATACTGAAAATTATTCGTTAAAAAACCCTCGATAAGATTGCTCCGATGTTATTTTATTGTAAAATGATCAGAAAAAAGTTATAACGCCCGAAAGAAAATTTGTTCAAAAATTTTCAGCTATTTTTTTTATAACTTTTTTATTTTCCATTTTACGATATAAAGTAATGGAATCAAAGTTGTAGACAAATTAATTTAATACATGTTTATATTTTTAGTGTGGGGTTTCTAGTTTACGAGACATAGCGCGAAAACTCTTTGCACACGTTTTTCCAAAATGGCAGCCGTGGGACAAGGTCGGTGACCCCACAAACTTGAACTTAGGCTTATACTGATGCCCCCTGCACATTAAAAAAATATAAAATTGCTGCCTCTGAAAAACGCACGCTGAGGCCTAAAGAATGTAATATTTCAAATTTCAATGGATTATTATGATGGTAAACACATTATTCGGGAACGCATCGAATTTTACCGCGCTACCGTCACCTTTCATTTGATGTCACATTTCGTGTGACACTGACACTTGCGCGCGCTTTGTTTCGACTAACGCGATCTAACGTCTAACTAGATCTAACTTACTTCAAAGTTCAATCAACTGTTATTCATGATAAATGGCATGGCAAAAAAATAACGGGCACGTAAGGAATACGTTCTAAGGTCGACTTGAGTTAATTTAAATGAATATTTTTGGAACGAAGTTCCTTATCGCGCGTTGTGAAAGGGGGCTAGCTGGAAAAAAATCTTACGAAAAGTTGTCACGACACTTTTTGCTATAGTAAGAAAATAACCTAACACAATTTTTAACTTTTTTTCAACAATGACCTGGGTGTCATTTTCGAGGTTTCTCGGGGTGCTGATTGCGAAAATGAGGTCCATTTTCAAATCCAAGATGACGGACATCCGGTTTTTTTTCAATAATGACATGGGTGTCATTTTCGAGTTTTTTCGGGGTGCTGATTGCGAAAATGAGGTCTATTTTCAAATCCAAGATGGCGGACATCCGGTTTTTTTTCAATAATGACATGGGTGTCATTTTCGAGTTTTTTCGGGGTGCTGATTGCGAAAATGAGGTCCATTTTCAAATCCAAGATGGCGGACATCCGGTTTTTTTTTCAATAATGACATGGGTGTTATTTTCGAGGTTTCTCGGGGTGCTGATTGCGAAAATGAGGTCCATTTTCAAATCCAAAATGGCGGACATCCGGTTTTTTTTTCAATAATGACATGGGTGTCATTTTCGAGGTTTCTCGAGGTGCTGATTGCGAAAATGAGGTCCATTTTCAAATCCAAGATGACGGACATCCGGTTTTTAAAAAATAATTATAATTCCTTCACTAATTAATCGAAAGGAACTTCGTTACATCCGGGTGTCCCTTGACACCTCTCAAGTTTTTTTGACGTAGTCTGTATACTTACAATCGTGTAAATTAATACGCGTGAATTGAATTCTGGCAATATTTTAAAAAATTTCGATGAATTCTTGAAAACCGATGTACACGGCCAAACAATAAGAAGTGGTTGGCAATAAAGAGAAGAGGTTTTTTTACTTTTAAATAAATTAAATAAAGTTACATATGTAAAAACCTAATACTTTCTTAGGTTTACGCGAATATTCGACATTATAAATGAAACTACCTTTTCGGAACCTGTCGCGAATTTATTTTGATTTTTAGTTCCCGACGTTTCGTCGGCGGAGACGGGAGAGTCTCTCCCGTGACCATGATTGCTGTAAAACATTCGAAACGTCGGGAACTAAAAATCAAAATAAATCCGCGACAAAATCCGAAAAGGTAGTTTCATTTATAATTTAAAAACCTAATAACGAGTGTGATCTCCTCTTGCCAAATGACAGCTTGGATCCTTGTGGACATGCTTTCCACGATGTTTTTAGTAACATTTTGAGGAATACGTCCTCACTCTTCTGCAATGTCTCTTTTTAGCTCCCTGATGTTTTGTGAAGCAGGTTGCACTGATCTTACTCGTCTCTTTAGAACATCCCAGCATGCTCAATTGGATTGAGGTCAGGATGTCGAGCTGGCCAATCTAAATGACGGATGCCAACTACTTGCATGTACGCTTCCACGTCGCCAGAACGGCGCGGGCGAGCATTGTCGTCAATAAAAATGGAATCTTCCCCAAGTGCAGTCACTGCGGGTTGTGCATATGGAATCAGGACTTCCATTATGTACCGGTGTGCATTTAATGTTCCATTTTCTATGAAAACTAACTCCGTACGCTGCGTCAAATTCATTACAGCCCAAAACATAACGGAGCCCCCACCATGAGGAGTGATTTCTTCGAAACACACTACCGCACTGCATTCCCGTGATCTTCGCAGCACTCATCGGCGTCGGTCTTCTCCACACTAAGAGATTCTAGCTTCATCAGTAAGCAATACTTTATTCCAGTCCTCCAAAGTCCATGAAACACAATTTCGAACAAACTGAAGTCGAGCAACACAGTGCCCACGAAGTATTTTAGGGCCCCGAGCCGGGTGGTAACTCCTGATATTGGCAGCCAAAAGCCTCCTCCTAACCGTCCACTAGCCAACTTCTACTCCTCCTACGATTCCGCATCGCCTGACTCACCAAAAAGCGGTCATCTCTTGGTTCTTTGCATCGTTTTCTTCCTGAACCGTGTCTTCTTTTGACCAAACCGGTCTCTTGATACCAAGTCAACCAAGTCCTCTGGACAGTTGAACGACTCATATTTAGCCGTTGAGACACGTAAGTTTGCGAACAACCTTCTTCAAGTAGGACAATAATTTTACCGGCTCTTGTCGCTTTATCACTCCTATCAAAAGTGGTATTTAATGTAAAAAGAAAGATTTAATTGTTTAATTTGCAGAAAATATCCAAAAATATTAAAATTTCAGTAATCAGCAAAAAATCGTTTCAGCATTCGCGCCTTTAGTAAAGCAATTTTACAATAATCCACGATAATCAATATTTTATTATAAGTATCCTTTTTTTTTTGCAAAAGCGTTTATATTATAAAAATTAAATTATAACTTTTTGTGACTTGACCACGACTATGTGACCCCCCCCTGGTACCAAAGCTGGATCCGCCCTTGTAAGGGGGTGTAAAAGGGGTGCAAAGTTTGTATGCAGGGGCAACGTGATTCCTTGGTCCAACCTGCCTTAGCAAATCGCTGTGTACGTTTCACGCAAAAAGTATTGAACCATTTTGAACTAAATTTTGTCTAGGGATACGTTACTAGGCAACATTTAAAATACTTTTTATGAAAGAAAAGTCTTTAATCCCGATAGGAAAATGGGTCCTCTTTTCAAATTTAATATATAGCTAATTCTTGCTAAAACTTATGAGATACATCAAAGCTATGTACTAAAAAATCATTCTGGACCACAATTATAGGTCTTAAAAAGTTTGTAGTTTTGTATATTATATGTCTGTCTGTTTTTTCTTTACGAATTAAATACAGTAACTTAGCTAACCGATGTGCGCGTTCGCAAACAAATCACTAAACTGATTTTAAATAAACATTGTGCAGATTATTATTAGGGTCAATGTTTAGGATACCCTTTATGACAAGAAAATATTTTAACATAATTTAATTTTTTATTTTAACTTAATTTTAATACATCGAAATGTTGTATAATATCTTTCAGTAGAGCACGCAACCCTCTTTATTACAATTACGAAGTTAATATGGAAGCTCTACAGCGAGTCAATTTCGTACGCGATTTGGGAGTAAAATTTGTCTCTGGACTCACCTTTCGTTTCTATTAATGATATTTGTACTAAAACTTTCCGTAGGTTAGGATTTATTTTGCATACTTCGTCTAAATTTACTAATATAAAGGCTATAACATCATTTTACAATGCTTTGGTCAGAAGCCAGCTCGAGTGCAACTCCGTGATTTGGGCTCCACATGAAACCAAATATATTAACATGTTGGAAAAGGTACAAAATAAATTTACCAGATTTTTGTATCTCAGATTGTATGGTGTATATCCTTTCTACCCCTTGATGTATTTGTACTAGGTATGGTAGGATTTAACAAACTATACGTTAGGAGGGAGTGTACGCTCTGTGTGTACCTTATCAAGTTATTGTTAGGTAAAGTTTCAAATTCAATTTAAAATATTCAGCATGAAGTTATTACAATTTTTTACTGAGCGTCATGAGTCTACTACCAGTTCGGAAGGAAGAAACCACTGACCTGAGAAGAACTGGCGAAAGAAACTCAGCGGGACTAATATATTTTTTTTTGTTTTTCTTTTGTCTTAGTGTTTTTTTTCTTTTTTTAATTAAATTGAAATTAACAATAATTCTATAGGTTGAAACAGCCTGGTGGCGATCACATCATTCCCAAGGCGTACTATCTTCTAAAAAATCGTTAATCGTATAATATCCTTTAGTACACAAACGTTCTTTCATATTTTTTCTAAATTTGGCAATAGGAGCTTGTTGAACGTTTTCTGGGATCCTGTTGTATAAGCGTATACATTGTCCATAAAAAGAATTACTGACTCGGTGTAAGCGAGTCACAGGCATTACAAGTTTATTTTTACTCCTAGTATTAATGCTATGCATGTCGCAATTCCTGGGAAATTCGTGTATTTTTTTATGAACATTTTCGTACACGTACTGAGAAGCAACAGTCAATATTTTTATTTCTTTAAACTTATCTCTTAATGATACTCTAGGGCCTAAACTATAAATTGCACGAATAGCTCTTCTCTGCAGGACAAAAATTGTATTACCGGTAGCTGCATTTCGCCATAATAAGATTCCATATGACATAATACTATGAAAATAACTAAAGTATACTATGATAGCTGTATCTACGTCAGTAAGAAGTCTAATTTTTTTAACCGCGAACGCTGCAGAGCTAAGCCTATTCGCTAGCTCCTCAATATGGAGATCCCACTGCAATTTCGAATCTATGATAATACCTAGGAATTTAGTAGACTGTACCGGTTTCAACATTTACACGTATTAGGTGGAGATTATCAATAAGTTTAACATTAGGTGTTGTTTTTTTGTTATTTAATAATAAATTATTCGAATCAAACCAATAGACAACCTTTGAGAGAGCATCGTTTACATCGTCGTACATATGTAAATTACGTTTTACCTTAAAAATAAATGAAGTGTCATCAGCGAACAACACTATCTCATGTTTGTCCTGTACAAAAAATGGCAAATCATTTATGTAAACTAGGAAGAGAAATGGGCCAAGAATAGATAGGGCCTTATAACATTTTTTGGCCTTGTGCCAAATCCTAATTTATTGGAGTATTTGCAATTGAATGTCCCTGATGAGTACGTCGCGGCGGAGGCGTCCGCGGCTGCTGGCGGTGCCACGCTCTCGCACAGCTCTGCTGGAGCGCGCTCCACTTACGCGCGCCCTTACTAATGACAACCGAGTAGCGGATAAAATAGACATATTTAACGCACCTTTGAGTGAACTCACAAAGGTCATATTACTTGTTATTAGTTCTAGTTAAATATTACTTCACTCGCATTAGGTTATTACTGTAAAGATAGCTGTAATTTTTTGGTTGAAATAAAATAAATAAATAAATTTTATTCTAACAGTAATACACAGTAACTTATTCTATAGAGAATTTGTTATAAAAGAGGGGTGGAATTTTACTAAACTAAATAGAGAACCAAGCGTTGGTACGTTATAAGTAATCTATACTAATATTATAAAGAGAAAAAAAAAAGATTTTTTGTTTCTTGTTGTTTGATTTAACTCAAAACTACTAGACCGATTTTTTATGTTATATTTTCGAAAAAATGAGATTTCTACCGAAAATGGAACAATGTAACCCAAGGTATCAATACGGAAATGTGAATATAATTAAAGTGTTCGATATATTAATAGTACAATTATGATTGGTCACAAAAATGTCGGCGATGGTATATACCTACCTAACTATAACGGTTAGCCATAGTAACTGTTTTTGTTGGCTCCGCTGGGCGCTTCCATCTATATTTATTCAATATAATAAAACTACTTAGCAAAATCATGTACATAAAATATTTATTAAGAACATAAACTGTAACGTATTGTGTATTAAATATAGACCCCCAAAACAATAGTTTTTATTTTTTTTGTCTGTTTGTCTGCGTGTCTGTTTGTATGTTATCGTTTAACTTAAAGAGTATTACACCAACTTTAACCTTTTTAAATTACTTATTACTTTTATTCCATGAAATTATTCACGAGAAAACAAGCGATCAAACAAAAAAAATCTATTTATTTAGTTGTTCTTAGGAAGCTTAAAAAGCCATAGACAGAAAAGTCTATAATATCAATTATCTATTTACTTGCAATACATATTTTTATCAGTACATATTAAAACAGTAACTTAGTGCATTGATGTGTGCGTTTCAACTATCACGCTAAGAGTACTGAATCGATTTGAACTAAATTTTATATTGATACGTAATTACAACAAAGCAACATTAAGTACCTTTTATTGAGAGTAGAGTCTTTAATTACTAGGGAAAACACAATAACTGGTTCAATATGGCACGATAAGGATAAGAATGACTAACTCTTGCCAAAACTTAAGGGATATAATAAAACTAAGTGTTAAAAAGTTATAGGTCATAACAAGGCCTCCAAAAGAGTTTGGAATAGTATGTCTGTCTCCTAAGGTACACTCGCAATAAGCATTTTTATCTACACTGCAAGGAACAGGAAAATATTTTCTCATAAGAAAACACAATAACTGGACTGGAACTCTCTAGAGTATTACTCATAGAAGACGAGGGAACTTTAAATGCGGAATGAATCGTTGGTACATAATAATTAATAGCATAAAGCCATAGATATTTTTTTTTACTTTTAGCACGAGCGAACCCGCCGTTTCCACTAGTAATATTATAAATGCGAAAGTAACTCTGTCTGTCTGTCTGTATGTCGCGCTATCATGCCAGAACTAATGAACCGATTCAAATGAAATTTGGTCAACAGATAGTCTAAAGCCTGAGAACAGATGTAGGCTACTTTTCAATGCGAAAAAGGACTGTAAAGGGTTGAAATAGGCATGAAAGTTTAAATAGGAATAACGTCATTTTTTAAGCTAGAAGATTGAAACTTATTTTTTAGGCCTTTCATTAGATATAAATAAATAAGACATTCAAAGTTTGTAAAAATTTTATACTAAAGGGGGTACCTTGGGACGAACCCGAGCGAAGCGAGGGTTAGTCGCTAGTACTTGTTAATATGTTTAGAAGCATATGTTTCATGCTACGGAACCAAACAGCCAGACTAGCTCATGTCGTATTTTGTTGTTATCTAGTCGAATTGAATGATCATTTTATTTTTTATACGATTAATATAAATATCAATTTCCCATGATTTTATTTAACAAAGAAAAATAATAGTAAAGGTTGGTTGTAAAGAGAAAACAGAAATAGCAAACATTTTTTGTCTACGTTCTCCCTCACAGTTTCTATTATTTAATAAAAGCGCATTAGTCGCATATACTACGGTTTCTTACAATTAAAACAGTATTAACCGTTTAGGGAGTGAAGCAAGAAATTAAATCCAGAAATGCTATAGAATACAGATTTTTACATTTGAGAGGCGTTTTATGAGATTTGTTTCGTGTTTTTTAAATTAAGTTATGCTGATATTATCCCTTATTGTTTAAAATTTTATACACTAAAATTAACTTTCCATCCATGTATAATCATAAAAAATAAATGTTTGTTATTTACATACTTTTGATTATATTTCATTGTGTATATATAAGTTTTCGAAAAACAGAAAATAATTCTTTTTTAAGCTCTACATATTAAATACTATTAAATGTGGCATTATTTAAGTTTTCTAAGAATATACGGTAGGTAGGTACCATAAAATACCAAAATGATATGACGAAGCATGGTCAAACATGGACCATAGGAGCTTTTTTAACTATACACTTTGTAAAGAAAACCTGTGTTTCTTTTAAATAATTAATTAACATTTATTACCGTGATGTAAACCTAAATTAATAATATGTAAAATATATTAAATACTTTTAGATATAAAATATTTAAGGTATTTAATATTTTTTAATTCTTAGTGGACCAAGAAGCCAATTAGATAACAAAAGAATTTGTTACAGTTAGTTATCATATTAAAATTCGTTTAGCGCGCCCCCTTTCTAGAGGCTACACGTGCACCACCCCCAGTCATTTTAATATCAACCCCGATTTGTAATTGAAGCATGTAATTCGAATGACATGTTTTGCTAAATCTCATCATTTGACACGGAGAACCCCTCGTTTAATTTAAGCTTCTACATAAGGTTTGCGAAAACCGTCTGGTGCAGTAGTTGACTTATCTGCATCATAGAAATTTGTGAGTTCATACGCTGTGTTTTTTCAAGTCTACTGACATAAATATTCTTAAACGAAATATTCCAATACTTACAAACAAAATCGAATTCGATATTTTTTCTAAGCCAAGTGTTTTTTTAAGCCGTTGTAACTACGTTGGCAAACACTCATGTCAAAAAATATTTATAATTGCAAATACTACTGTAAATTTGATTCAATTATGGTTTTTTTATTATTTGCTTATATATTTTAGATTACATTTTTTTCATGACAGGCTTTAAAGTAAGATAGGTTTAGTCCTATACTTTAACGTTTTTGGTAAGGAGTTTCAAAAAGCTTTAACCTTATTAAGCTGCCCCCGTTCATATTAACGCCATACGCGTATTTTGCGCCAAATGTGACAAATATCTTTAATATAATTTGGTCATGTCTCATTGTTCACTATCACCCCTAACCCCATGGTTACGCTTATCCTTAAAATATGATAGAGCAATCAATGAAATATTAATTTGTTCTGGCTAAAATCTTTTACGGTTTGCAGGTGCAGACTGCTTACTGATAAATGTGTTTTACTTATTGCACAATTCTTAATTAAGAATATTGAAACTACCTACTATTACTAGGTACTATAAAGGTGTAAATCTGGATCTCTGAAAATTTCATATGCAAATCATTTCTAACATGATTACCTCTTACTTTACGGTGAAGGAAATCGCGAAGAACCCTAAATGTCTGCGAGATACTTATAAGTAATGGAAAGTCGTCTAACCAGCACTTGGCCAGCCTGGTGGACTTTGCTTGATTCCCCTCGTATTAATGGGAAACAATTCCACAACAGTGGAACGTTAAAATACACATTTCCAGTTGAAGTTTCTATAGAATGACAATATGGGATATGAGATAACTCTTCTCTAGCAAGTAGCAACTCTTAGTATTGCAATCAAAATAGTTCTTTTTTCGGGATTCGTGGCTTAAACGCAATAACGAAACCTTTAAGCTGTCATATCCATCTATTCGTTTTCCTTGTACGACATGCGAACAAAAGGACAAACGGGAAATTCTTTTTTAATGCCGATGGAAGGTTTTTGCAATTACTGGACAAATCTGTTGGTCAATTTAAATAAATAGAAAAAAGAAATCACAAAGCCACGCCAATAACACTTAAAATTACATTCAGCCCATATGAGCATGAGATCTAACGAGTTACGTTTTAATAGAACTTGCAGAGTTTTATGTTTATAAACTTTAAAGATTTTGTAAACAAATAAATGCCATTCCATCCATAGATTTCTCAAAGATGAGATATTTTCCTTCAGTACAAAGCGTCCTATATAATATTATCTAGATAACAGCTAATATCAAGCCAAACTTCAGCAAAATCAGTCCCGTGGTATTTTCGTGATGCGGTCTCAGACAGACAGACAAAATTTGTGTCGATAATAATGACTATACCATTAAAAATTTCAAAAAATATATTAGACTACAGATTTGACTAGTAACAATTTTTATTTTATAGATTGTGTGACAAGTGACTCAATAAAACTTAAACTGGTAACGATAAGAGAATTGAACGTAAATGTATATTTTTTATAATAAAAATTAATTTTATACATAAATTGAATATGTTATCGAAATATGATAACATAAGTAATGTTTCTTAAAACAAAAGACAACAGTTATCAGCTATGCTGCTGGAATCTATTTTTGTTTTGTTTTCTCAGACTGAGGAATAATAAAGGCAGAGTGTAATTAAATTAAATAATATATAAAGTAATGTTTTGAAACATTTATCTGTTGTTTTATACCAGCCTGTATTTTAATTATTTATTTTTACAATAGTGTTTTATGCTTCAAATCCTTAGCTTAGGAGTTAAACTTTGATTTACTTATTTCTACTGTATAAAATACCTTTTTATCATTAAAGAGCCTTAATATAACAACTTTCTCAAATTAACAAATTCTTCCAAATCAGGGAAAGAAATGGGCAGTTCCAGGGACTGCCTGTAAGAGTTACTATAAATAACTTTTCAATACGAAAAGGTACATTTGTTACAAACTTGAAAGTTGTCATAAACATGTTTATGTTTTTGAACAAATTTTGAATCATTGCAGAATATAAGTAAATTAATGTATAATTTAATAAATTTTGCCAACTTGTATAACCTTTACATAACGTAGGTATTGTACTGATTACTCATACACAATTCCAATTTGAACACAACACAACTACAACATCACGTGTTGACAAGCTTAGACACATTTTTTTGTTTATGTGTGTTTTGGTATTTACTACAAAGCACAACAACAATTTTGATGTTTGGGTTATGATACTTAATATAGGTAAGTCTAATTTTCAATCACGATTTCAAATCTAACACTAAAACTTTTGTTTTAGCTCTAGTTAAAAAATGAAACACTTGGGGTTTTTTATAATAAAACACTCTATATTTAGAGATAATCCTTATTTCTCCAATTTTTAAGTTGAAACAATGTTCTTTTATTTGATTTTCTTGCTAAAGCTGAAGATAGAGAGCTATTCTGTAAGCTCCAACAATAGTCAGTATCATGTGTGCATTCCAGTGGCCTTGATAGTGTTCCTCCATAGTACGAATGTCCTGGTAGAATCACTTAGCCCTGTTCGAGATTCCCAAGATTAGCGAAAAATAGTCCTGGTTGGGTAAGTGTAACTTGATGCTCATGTTACATCCAAGCCTTTGAACGTGACGTACATCTTTACAAAATAATAATATTGTTCCTCATTGCGGTAATAGAAGTTTTAGTTTTTTTTGTTTCTAACTTTCTTCTTTTATCCTAGAAGCTAAAATTTCCGAAGCGGTTTTGGTTGATAAGGTCGCTTAAATAGTTTTGGCGCTTCAAGTCACATTCAAAGACACCATCACTATTGTCAGTTTTCGGCTATAGGCTCCTCATGAGCGTGAAGCATCATCTTGAAGTTCATCTAATTTAGTTTAGAGCTCGCCGATCGGCGTATGATCATACAGAAGGGTATTTCCATTTAGCTATCTTTTTTCGATTAATGCTAGTTTTATTCACCATACAAAAATAACATTTGTCGTGGTGGTTCACGGGTCCACTCGAGATCATAGCGGTTCCGTACCTAAATCCATTTTTTTTCTTGTTTTTTTTTATGGCACAAAGGGGGCAAACGGGCCGGAGGCTCACCTGATGGTAAGTGATCACCGCCGCCCATGGACATCTGCAACACCACAGGGGTTGCACATGCGTTGCCGGCCTTTCAAGAAAGAATACGCTCTCTCCTTGAAGGTTGCCAGGTCGTAACAGTTCGGAAAGACCGCCGGCGACAGCTGGTTCCACAGAGTAGTTGTGCGAGGCAGAAAATGCCTAAGGAATCGCACTGTTGTGGAACGCTGGACATCGAGGTGGTGTGGATGCAATTTACGGTTTTGGCGCGATGTCCGATGATGAAATTCTGCGGCCGGGATCAGTTCGAACAATTCCTCAGAACACTCCCCGTGATAAATGCGGTAGAAGATGCAGAGTGATCCAACATTTCTACGCAGAGCTACGTATCAAGCCGATCGGAAGAGCTTGATCGTCTATAAGTCGTCTATAATGAAACAAAAATAATTTCGTTCATTCATACAAACTCTTGACGATGCCATCTCAAATAATGTTGCAACTTGACAACTATCACGTGATAATTATAACTTGACAATTATCACTGTACAGCAAACTAACACTGTAAAACAGCAAGTCATTAATCAGGCAAAAATATACAAAAAAAAGAACCCACTACATCAATAGAGGTTAACTCGAGTTTTCCTGATCTGGTATTTGGTAGATATTATCTAATAATGATGCTATTACGTCAGATATGAAATTCCCAACAAATTAACTTATGCGTACAAATGATGTATAAAAATATTCTTTTAGAATAACGGAAATATAAAATATTCAAGCAAAGCAAGATGATTAAGTCGATAGAAACGCCCACAGTAACCGTTGCAACCAATCAGCATTCACCACCCTCGAACCACCCCTTCTTAAACCAATCAGAATTAAGAAATCTGACGTTTTAATAGATTAGGGGTAGCTCAGTCAAGCTTTTGAATAAAATGAATCTTTTTTTCTATAACATAAAGTCAAAAATAGAATAGCATAGAATATTAATAATCGACGGGTTCATATTTTGGGATAGCACGAAATTGTATTTCTTTGATTTAGTATTGTTTGGTGTTTGGTCTTAAACAGATCTCGGTAAAGTTAGGCTTATCCTATTAATATTGGTGATACTCTGTTGCTCTAAGTCTAGTGCAGTGGAGTGTGGGTTTTGTACAGGAGTGTGAAGACCAGGACTCAAGATTCATTTCCCGCTGATGTCATACGGCAGCGAGACGCCGCACGTCTGGAGCAGCTCATCTGTATGTATTATTGCCGAATAATAAACGTATTTTTCATTAAAATACTATTTTTTATAATAGAACAAAAACACAGCATAGTTAGTTTCACTCGGGTTAGTCTGTTGATGCATTTTAGCGGTTAGAGTAAAATATCATATATTACTGCACCACTCACATGGGGAGTAGCAGTAGCATGAAGACATATACTATAAGCTTTTCTCAATAAATGAGCTATCTAATGCAAAAATGTAGTAATATTGATTTCGGCAACTTTCTATCAAAAAATATAGTTTCGTTTTCGAACAAAAATTGGTCATTTCGGACATTTAAAATACTTGACACTAAAATTATTAATTCACTTGATTACTAGATGGTAAGTACCTACTAAGTTAGTGTTAGCATCATAGTCATTCAACTAATTTCGTTTATTATTCAATTGATTTTATGGCGGTTAATTATTTAATTACCGTAGAAAATATTGTAATCTTGAAATGCCCTACCGCGGCCGAGCTTAGCTAATACCCATTGCTTGTTTAATGGGTATAGCACTATAGTATGAGGAAATTTCAGGTATCGTATAATATCAGTGTTAGATTTAAGCTGACTCTCTATAGTCTGATTTTTAATTCGACGGAATGCAATAACATTTCAGAAGTGTTGCCAAAATTCAAACATTGTCAGTAAAAACGGAAAGCATTTTAGCGAAATAAAAAATAAACTTTTCTCGAATTTCAAGTTTCAATGAGAAAAACTAATAAAAATTAGTAATAACTGGTAAATGGTAATTCCATTTTTTATTATCATATTATTGCAGTTAGAATAATTATTAGGGAAAATATTTTTCCACTATAGGAATCCCTGTCAAATAATTCATTGGCTGCAAACATTTTTTAGGAAAACCTCATTTTTGTAAAATCTTCGTAAATCTTTTTTGTTAGAGCCAATTTAACAAAAATATTTACACCGCAACATATTGTTTCTGGTCGTGCACCTTATTCAGCTGCTACGGACTACAAATGGTTGAATGTGCTCACGGTGCTTATTACGATTTATTTTTTAGCTTTAATTTTTCTGTTACGCCTTTTTTGGTAAGTTGTTGAAATTATTTTATTTTTAAAGTTATGAATTATGACCATTAACCAACAACTTGGCCCGTCACGGAATCGGTTTCGTCGGATGACTTGCGACAGTCTGAATTTCTTTCCCTTAAGAAGAAAGATCTCCTTTTTCCGAAACGAGAAGTTAATTGTCATAATAAAACTTTTAAGATGGCAAAAGTGAAACAATTGATATCAGAGAGCATAAATAATATCACAGTTCAAAAATGGCAAGTATGCTTAAACCATATTATTAAAAGAAGAGGATTAAATGTGCCCTCCTCATGATCGGATAGTTTGTGTGATTTCTTTAACATCCAATGGTGGATGATGATGACGACAATGATGATATAAATGATAATGATTAATAAATATTTTTATTTATTTATTTATTCAAGAAATATGTTGTTCTAATCTGCTTTCTAATTTAGGTAATAAATATAGACCTTCTAGTTCATGAGCATTTAATGCACAAAACAAAAACTATTTACAATAAATAAATATATAAAAATAATTCAAAGCAAAATAGGTTTATGATGTATGAATTGTCAAAGAACGGCAGCTGTCAGAATTCCGTCGAATTAGAAATCAGAGGTCATAGGTAAATATGACATTTTCTTTCATGAAATGTATCTACTGATTATATTATCATTGTGATATCTAGGTCAAAGGGTCAATTAAAATGTCTCAGAAAATAAGTAGGTACATATTATATGTTAAAGTAATATTAAGAATATTGTAAGCACAATAATTAAAATAATGAATTCTGTCTGTTAAAAAATTATGCATTGGCAGTTGTTTATTAGAAAATTTTGATTTCAAATTATTCTTCAACAAATTAACACTACCTATACATTTATGTCTTAGATTATCATGTATATAATCTAAGATTTATGTATAATTCAGAATAAAGACAGATAATTATATTACATGTATATTACATATTATACATAATTTAATTTCTTTTTTTTTTGTCAACCTAATAAGTAATAACTGTATTTATGCATGTATAGGAAATAAATGCGTTAAGAATACACCAGAAAATTTTCTATATTTTTTAAATTTCGGCCGAAACTGAGACCGAAAGTTCGTGTTTGTTTTCGGTTTCGGTCTGTTTAGATAACTCATGTTATCAGTTCAACTGACTTGAATAGATAACTCATGTAGTTTAAAATTAAAAATAATATAAACAACGAAGAATAACAAAAGATAATAAAACTCGTAGGGCAGTGAGGTGTCTCCATACGGGCCGCTTTGGGACGCGCCGCCGGCCCCGGTGCCGTACCCTGACATCCTGGCCTTCCCACCGGCTGACCTGGGTAAGAGTTATATTGGAGTTACACATTGTTGTACTTACACATTGTATTTAGCCCTCTTTAATGGTCATAGTCCACTACACTGGCCAAGTGCGAGTTGGCAGACTCTGTCAAACACGTAGTATGCTCACGATACTTTCTTAGGTTTACTTGAATATTCGACATTATAAATGAAACTACCATTTCGGATTTTGTCGCGGATTTATTTTGATTTTTAGTTCTCGACGTTTCGAATGCTTTACAGCAATTTTGGTCACGGAAGAGACTCCCGAAAAGGTAGTTTAATTTATCCTCACGATGTTTTCCTTAAGTAGAAATTATACTGAAAATGATTCGTACTTTAATATATTAAATGTGCGAGACCTGGGATTTGCCTGGTCGGTCACTGCCTAGTGTCTACCTTATATTAATAGATTGAAACACGAATTATTCAAATAAAATGTATGTTTATTATATTATCATCTAGGTTCTTCCCCTGACTTTTTCCTTAATATTTTATTTAATATGTACATACATTTATAACTTCCTTTCGTTATTTATGCATAAAGTTTAGTTTCATTTACGAAAGTAGGGTGTGGTTTCAGTTACTATGTTAATTGTTAGTATGTAAAAAGATTTTTGTTTAGGTATAGGTATCTTATTTAAGTTAAATTAAAGCATTTGCAAAACAGCTGGATCGATTTTGACGGGACTACTGGCTGAAGGCTTATTGCCTAAAGCGAAGGCTCATTATATTGCTCAATAATTTATTTATTTATTTATTTATTTTATTAGACCACCAACAAAGTACTTACTAAACACAAGAAAAATAAAATTGTACATCGAAAAGAAAATATGAAGAGTAGTACCTTAATTATAGGTGATAACGACATTACACATAGTAGGTAAAACAAAATATTAACTTCACTTTTAAAAATAAAAAACTTAAATAATAATAACATTTTACGAGAAATAAAAGAAAAAATAAATGCTGTATCTGTATAGGTGTTTACAATTATATTTTAGCTATAGAGGTACTGATCTTTTTTTTAAAATTAAAAAGTTTATCATTAAATATATCTACAAGTATGTCCTTATTCTTGTTAATTAAATTGTATGTTTTAATAATTCTATTAAGAGGGGAGTTATAGCCTAAATTAGACTTAGCAGCATTGGTTATGAAGAAAGCTCGTTTATCTAAGCGTAAACTCTTAGAAGGCGCTGATATTGGAACTTGGGCAAGTAGTTGTGGGCAGTCAAGATTACCGTTAACTAATTTGTGTAAGAACAGAGTGTCGAGCATACGTCTCCGATCAGTCAACGTGGTCATTCCGAAATGTGATAAACGGTCTTCATAATGTGGTAATTTTTTTACTTGGCCAAATTTGAATGATAGGTGCCACAAGAAATGTTTTTGAACGCTTTCCAATCTCTTTATGTAAACATCGTAGTAAGGGTTCCACACTACACTGCAATACTCTAGAACACTGCGCACAAGAGCATTATATAAGCATATTAAGGTTTGTGGATTTCGAAAGTCATTGCAGTATCTCAAAATGAAGCCCAAGTTCTTAAAAGCCTTTCGGCAGATTTCATCGATATGAATATGAAAGCGTAATTTTGTATCAAGGAAAACACCGAGGTCACGGACTACGTCGATAAACTCTAGTGAAATATTACATATTTTATAACTACTGCAGAATTTTCTTTTTAGTCTATTGAAACTTACTACATGACACTTTTTTATATTTAAGTTCATCGCATTGTTATTGCACCAAGTAATTAGTCTATCTAAGTCAGCTTGAAGCAAATCTACATCTTTTTGAGAGGTAATAGTTCGGGAAAATTTAAGATCATCTGCGTATAAGTAGTATTCAGAATGATGGAAGCAATCGCCTATATCATTAATAAAGACATTGAATAAAATCGGTCCCAAATGGGACCTTTGTGGGACCCCCGACAGAACCTTAAAGGGGTGAGATTTAAATCCGTTAACCACTACTACTGATTCCCTGTTGGTAAGGTAAGACTTAAACCAATTCAACAGCCCGCCCGTGATACCACAATCAGAAAGTTTTTTGATCAAAACACTGTGAAGTACTTTATCGAAAGCCTTACTGAAATCCGTGTATATTACATCAATAGACTGCCGAGAATCTATTGCACGAGAAACCGCTTCCACGAATAAAACTAAGTTAGAAGAAGTAGACCTGTGTTTAAAGAAGCCGTGTTGATGTGGTGAAATAATTTGTTTAAAATGCCAATTAATTACAGGGCATAAAAGTTTCTCGAACATTTTTGCGAATGTAGGAAGTATAGAAATTGGTCTATAGTTACATATCAGTTCAGCATTACCATTTTTTAATATAGGAACGATTAGGGATTGTTTCCAAAGTGATGGGAAAATACCTGTTACTAACGATTTATTGAATATTAAAAATAGAGGATACGCTATTGCAGAGCCACATTTTACAATGAAGTAGGACGGTAGTCCATCCACTCCTGCACCTTTATTAGGGTCCATTCTTTTTATAACATTAAAAATTTCTACAAGAGTTATATGTACATTGCAAATGCTGTTATTTTTTTCTATTGCTGTATAATTATTAAAAATATTATTTGATGAAGTACCCAAACTGTAAACAGACGAAAATTGTTCAACAAATAAGTTACATATGTCGACACCTTTAGAAGCAGTTTTATTATTTAAGGTCATTTCGACTGGGTATGAACTTTTGTTACGTCTTTTTTGTTTGTAAAAGGACCAAAAGAACTTTGGATTAGATCGAAGAATTGATTCTAAGTAATATTTATAATCAAGGTAGCACGTTGATTGTAATACATGGCAGCGTTTTCGCAATAAATTAAATGATATCTGATCCATTGGATTCTTGTTAAATTTTAGTAATTTAAATCGAAATTTAAGTTTTTCTTTCAGCAGATTTTTCAATTCGTAAGTAAACCAAACTGGGTAGTGACTGTTATTTGGCTTGTATTTAGGGACTGATTTTGAAATTATGTTACGTAAAATGTCGTAAAATTTACTAAGCATGTCATCGACTGAATTATATACACCCAGAACAGTATCCCAGTGAACTGCATTCAGTTCATTTCTTATGTTTTGATAATCAGCTTTGTAAAAACAAAGTCGCGAAGAACAAGAATAAGGAAGACCATTTATATTTTTAAAAGGTAAACTCATTTGAAGTGGCGGGTGGTGAGGATCTACAATAGAAAGAGGGTCATTGTTCAAGCTAAGTTCATTGATAGTATCATTGCATAAAATAAGGTCTAAATATTTATTGTTTATATTACGAATATTGTTGTACTGAGTGAGTGAGTTTAATGCGACGAAGTCTAGTAACATTTTATCAAATAAGCTATTAGCACATATATTATTGGGTGTAAGACCTGAGTTAAACCAAGACACATTTCCCAAATTAAAGTCTCCAGATATAAGAATCTTGCCGAAAAGGGAAGTATCAAATACACGATTAGAGTTATCTATGAATTCTTCAAGGATATGCTTTTGTATGGGAGGAGGGAGATAAACGGCGCAAATAGTTAAAGTTTCAAAAGAACCATCAACACATCTCACATCTATAGATACCCATATATCTTCGCACCTAGACTCACACCAGGCAAGTCTTTTAGAGCAGAAATTAATAGAAACAGCAATAAGTACACCACCGCCATTTTTATTGGGATGAAAATCGGAAGTTTCGCGATCTCTTCTATAATCATTGTAACGGTGGTCAAACATTTCAGAGTCATAGATACTGCTGTTTAACCATGTTTCGGTAAGAATGATAATATCAAAATCATTACAAATAAGGTTACCAAAGAAATCTTCTGTTTTGGTTTTTAAACCTCTAATATTTTGATAATATATTCTTAAATTATCGAATTTTAAAATTTGTTAAAGTAATTATACATTCTCATAAAAAGAACAAAAAGCTATAAAATAACTTATTATCTAACTTAGGATAGGTTTGCCAAGGAACAGGAATCCTGAATAAGAATAAATTTACTGTAATCATCTTTTCTTAAATAGATTCTACCATTACGCACCCATACGTATTTGTATGAAAGTTCTTTAGCCTTCATTCTCGAAGCCGCATGAAGTGCTTTATTTTCGGGTGAGAGATTCTCAACTACAAAGACAGGTGACTTTTTATCTCCAGCAATTCCAAGATGGCTGGTGTTTAGTTTATCCTTTGCGTTTTTCTTATTATATTCAATTGAGGCAGCTAAAAATGTGTCACGTAACCGCGGGCCACTAAAACGAACTAATATAGAACGTGGACGATTAGTGGTGCTATTCATTTTCGCAGTTCGTGAACAGTAGAATATATCATTATCTTTTAATGGACAATTAATTACTTTACTCAATTGTAGAACTAAAGTAGTAAGATTTTCATTGCGATGCTCAGGTACACAATTTATTTCAATGTTACAAGCGCGGGATTGTTGATCAATGTGTCTTAGACGCTGAGCAATTTCGCGTGTATTAGTTCGTAGTAACTCATTTTCTTTTTGTAGGAAGATGACACTATTTTTTTGTGTTTCCAATTCTTTCTTTATATTGTCATATTCTTGACTTAAAAAATTTAAAGATTGGTCGAAGTCACTGATTTTATTTTTTATTTCTTGCAACTGGTGATCCAATGCAGAATTTATTTCTTCGCGTATTATCTTGCGGATTTCATCGGCATTAATACAAAAACATTTCGTGGACGGTCTCTGTTTATGACGTAGTGTTACATTTTCATCTCCACTATCAAATGCCAGTGGGCTATGGCGGACTTGTGTATTAGTATTGTCGTACTTACGCTCATTACAGCGGCAAGAAGGGCAGATCCATTTATTTTTAGAAGTATCGGAAATACGGCCAAAGCTATCTGAAGATATATTTACGCATGCGAAATGAAATTGTCTGAAACAACGTGTGCATCGTAAAGATTCATCTTTATTAAGTTCGTTTATACAGCCTGAGCATAAATTATTATTCTTTTGAGACATTTTGCAATAAAAAATAAAATTATAAAATTTTATTTCACGTTTTACCTTTTGACAGTTGACAGTTTAATTAATTTATAATTTCAAAATATTACATTTATTGTTTGTATTTTCTCAAGAAATTGAATTTATAAACAAATGAAACTTTACCCTGTTTTGGTCTAAATCATTAGAACTGATGTAATTTTTGAGTAATTGATTACGTTATATAATCAATCTTGTACAGTCTTTGCTATCGAACACCTCCGAAATGGCTTGGCCAATTATTATGAAATTTTTAGTGTGTTTTTGGTAGGTCGGAGAAATAGGTCTTAGGCTATTTTTTATTTCCCTCGGTGATTAGGATGGCCCTCTTCAGATATTTTATTTTTTTATGACTGAGCTAAACGTGTCGTCGGAGGGATTTTTTATGCGGGGAACATGTCTGTCTGTCTGTCTGTTATAAGAGTTTTTTGATGTCAAATCATAAAAAAGTGAAAAATAAAAATTTTGTCAAAAATAAAATATCTGGAGAGTGCCACCCTTATCACCTAGTGTAGAGCCGTACATCTGTAGAGCCGTTTCGGAGGAGTTCATTAACAAACACTATGACACGAGAATTTTATATATTAGACTAGCAATTCCCGCGGCTCCACCCGCGCCCGAGGGATGATAATTTAGGGTTATAAGTATTTTTTGATGCCAAGTCATAAAAAATCGGTTTAAAAATAAACAATAAAAAATGTAGAGAGTGCCACTTTTGTCACCTAGGAGAATAAAAAATAGACTACGAACTATTCTCAGACCTACTAAATATACACTAAAAATTTCATGTAAATCGGTCTAGCTTTCGAGGAGTTCGATAACAAACACTGTGACACGAGATTTTTATATATTTGATTATTATTATTATGATCTAACATTCATAAAAAAATGATTTTCTCATACATATACGTATCTACCGTTTACAATTACGTATACATTTAGTAAGACGCTGTTTTTATTTTATTTTATTTAACTTCAGTTTTATTTATCTTAGTGTATGTTTTATCATACGCTTTTGGCTTCTTTGTATAGATAAAATATTTTTTATTCTTTTCTGCACTTTGTTTTCAAATCATGTCAACGGAGATAATATTTATAGCATATATCTCGTGACCTTCGTAGTAATTAAATAAGTCGGAAAATAGTGTTAAGTATCTTACGCGTATGCTTGCATAAATCTAAGAAAATATTCTCAAAACGTCATCTTTCCCCGAATCCTTACATTTCGTAAAGGAATTTGCATGAAATAGAACTTGTTGAAAGTTATTTGTATATTTTAGTTTGGTCAGCAGCAGGGTGCGGACGGGGCTCATCCCGCTCGACGCCGGGCAAGAAGCCGCGCCGTCGCGTCGCGTCAGTGGCCCAGCGTCGAGCCGCCAACATCCGCGAGAGACGCCGCATGTTCAACCTTAATGAAGCTTTCGATAAGCTACGACGAAAAGTAATTTTCAAAGTTTTTTTACTAAGTAGTTTATTTATTCGAAGCAAAATATATTTTTTTAACTTTGGTTGCTGGAAGATAGATATTAGTTATGGTAGACTTTTCTGTAGGCCTTTTTAAGACTAACAACTTTCTACTATAGCTAGCTTTCTAAAGACAATCCAATAAAACCAATTATTTTGTTTTCCTGTGGAAATGAAATATTTTTCTGCAATAAACATTAAAAAGTATCCTAAGTGTTGACTCATAAAGTAATAAGTTATCACTACACAAAATTTTGTTAAAATCAGTTCAGTACTTTTTGTGTTAAACGATAACAGACAAACAGGCATACAGACAAACAGACAAACATTTTTTATAACTAATGTTTTGGGATCTATATTCGAGATATAGATAGATACACAATATTTTACAATCATTGTTTTTAAAGAATATTTCATGTACAGGGTACAATATGTATAATATGTACAGATAACCCTTCTGCTAAGTTCATGATAAGGTAAGTAATAAATAAAATATTTTAATAACTTTAATATCTTTACTTGTACGATATGAAGAATGGGTGGGAATTCCTTATTTACTTACGAATACACTTAAAACATTACATAAATAATTAACATGTACGTAAATAAAATTATTATCGGTGAGGTGAACTTGTCTTATTTTTACACAACGATAGCAAAGCTCATCGGAGGTTTATGTGTTTGACTTGATACTTGTTAGCCCGAGAAAATTTTAACCAAAGCCTTTAACAATTTTCTTAAGCCTGATTTCTAAAGACTAGAAAATTTAAATTAATTTGATATTGTAATATTTTCTTATCAACAGGTACCGACATTTGCGTATGAAAAGCGTCTCTCCCGAATTGAAACTCTTCGACTCGCTATAACGTATATAAGCTTTATGTGCGAGCTGCTCCATGGGTCACCACAGCCACATCATTCCAGCCATCCTCTTCATCCTCCACGTCATGTTTTCGATGCCGAAGTACCTTGGTGTGCATAAACAATTAGAGTCAAAAAGACTCATTTAATGAAAATTACGTACATAAGCATTTTATGTTGTCTAGGCTTTTGAATAACTGAATGTATGTCTATTTATGAGTAACTGAATGTATGTACTTACTACTTTTTAGCGTATTTGAGTGAAAGCATACAATTAAACATTATTTGTTAACGAACTTTAGTCTTGTATAAACCAATGATTAATTATATTTTTAAGCATTTTTTGGAATCTGATATGTATTTAAATTTATGTAATCATAAAAATATTAGTAAACCCGGCCATCTTCGCTAGGCTAAAGTTAAAATAAATTAAACGAGTTTTATAATTATCTCATAAAATTAAAGTAGCCTGAGTTACTCCTTAAAACATTAACTATCTGCGAGTGAAAGTCCCATCAAAATCGGTCCAGCCAGAACAAACAGACATACAGACAGACAAAAAAATAGTTTTTTTTGTATAAGTATCGTATATAATGTCATACGAATTTAGTGAAAAGCTGTTCTTTGAATTTTGAAAACAGATACTTCAATTTTATTTATAGGTATGTACTGATGTCTTCCATTAGCGATAAGTTTTAACGATATATCTAATTAGTTAATTAAGTTATTGTAATCAATAAATAATACGGTTTTAAGTTCAATACATGTTATTATACTTAATATTATGTAGTTTTTTTAATATTATATTATCTTTCTCCACGAACTTAGTTAATTATTAATGAAAGGAATAATTACTTAATTATTTAATTACTTCTTTAACTTAAACATGACTCATAGATGTAGTTATACCCAAAACTGAATTTAAACTTTTAATGAGGCACTATTTATAAGGCGTAAGCAATTTCTTAATCTATTCAGTATAGATTTTAAAAGTGATAGTGAACGTACTCAAATGAAAATGCGGCTTACTTTTGTTATGGTAAGTAAAAAATATTAAAGTTTATGAATTCAAACCTGTGTTAAATTATAAATATTATTTGAATAGTTTATTTAGAAGCCAAAGTAGTTTATATATGCCTCACTAGTAACTCACCCATTGCATCGCTTCGCTTGGGTTCGTTCATATGTGTCTTTATACAATTGTAAAATTATTATTATTTTTTCAGTAAAATTTTTAAATGCACTTTGTTTCTTTTTCTAAGTTTTAAGATATTATTTATTTAATTTGATCGTTAAAGAAAGCAAAAATTGTATTATTGGGCTTTATAATAAAGAAAAATATTATTTTTGTCTATGAAATTTTTTGTTACTTTGTTACAGTCCATTTTGTTCCTCTTGAATCAAGGATCGGCCGACAACAACGTCAAACGACAAAAGAGAGACCTGTTATCAATACAGAATTTTCTTTACAGCCTCTTTGGTTCTAAACCAAACAATGGGAATATTTATAGAACAATTGACGATGATAATGTTTATGTAAAAACTATACCAAAATATGGTAGTAATTATCGAAAAGTGTCAATATTAAACCCTCATGAGCTTAATAATTATCGACCACAAATTGAGGAAAATAATTATTATTCATCACAAATATCGTCTCATAAGAGGAAATCACTATTTAACGAAAACTTATTCGCAAAAAATAATATTAACAAATATAATAACCAGATGTTTTACTGTAATAGCAATTCAGATGTTATCATGCCTGAACAAAGTAAAACATTAATAGAAAAACCTTTGTTTATTCAAAATAGACTTCATGATCTAATTATGGGGCGTACTATTTATCTTCCTGTAACAACGGCAAAAATTGAAAGATTTATAATTCCTGAGAATAAAGGAGAGGTACACGTATCCAATTATCCAATAAAGCGTGTAGCGTACAAAGATCCCATAAATATAAAAGAGAACCTTAATGGTCCAAAATCGCCATCTGTTCTGTCCTTACAAGGTAATATATCTACAACAACAACTGTACCAGATCACGCAAACCCGACAGAAGTTAAAGAGAGTTCACGAATAAAAACGGATACTGATTCCGATATTTCAAAAATAGTACGATTTACCGAACCCATACACTCAAGATACAGCTACAAAAATATTTACCAAACGCAGCCAAATCAAAACAATATTATAAGTAATGACTATTCACAAGTGACTTCATCAACTATTGAAACAGTCCCTACAATGAAAAGTGCACCTTTAAAAATAGATAGCAAAGGCTTACCGGCGGATTTCTTTTTCTTACCACCGATTAGTGCAGAAAAATCAGTTTATGTACCACTAAATAGACAAAAACCAACTCAAGAAAATTTATCAGGTGATACAAATTTAGATGTTTCTTTAAAAAATAATCCTATCACACTCGACGAAAGGAATAAAAGGAAGGATCAAGCTAATAATTTGTTACAGGAAAAACAACGGGGGGATATTCCCGATGTTTCGTTATAATCACTACTGAAAATTATTTGTAGAATGATAATTTATACATATAATAAATAACTTTGTTTATGTTAAAAATATAACTGTTGGTGGGCTTCAACAACGTAAAAATATTTGAATAATATATTCCTTCAAATCATAATTTGTAACTTCAGATTATTTGTATTTTTCAGGATTATTTTTACCTCATCAAAATATGTATTTAGAATAATAACAGACAAACAACTTGAGGTAAACCCCACAACAAAATGTAAATAATGTATGTATGTAACTGATAGCAATTAAACATAATCAAGGAAACATTTGTATTATGCTTTTAAATCAGCGTAATTAGGTTTTCCCAATAGAGATTAAGTATGTATCATTGTACTTCTTAATTTAATTATAAATTAATAAATTAATTTGGTTAACTAGGCAATGCTTAAAGTAGTTTAAGTTTATTTTTACATTCCGGATTACCAGCTATCATCATACCTAATGTCATCAAAATTTGTCCAGCGATTTATTCGCTATATGTGACCGCATACAGACAGGCATACAAATTTATCTTTCATCATCAGCCCTTTTTAAAGTCCCACTGCTGGGCACGGGCCTCCCTCAGTACGAGGGGGATCAGGCCATAGTCCACCGCGCTGGCCCAGTGCGTGTTGGCGGACTTCACATGTCTTACGAAAACTTGCTAGGTTTTCTCAGACATGCAGGTTTCCTCACGATGTTTTCCTTCACCGTAAGACAAGTGGTAATCATGATAGAAATGATTCGCACATGAAAATGTCAGAGGTGCGAGACCCGGATTTGAACCCGCATCACTCGGTTATACAAGCAACGCGTTACCTAATAATAATAATAATAATTAATTATTTTTATACTATTGGTACTATTATTTATATAGTTATGTATTTTTTACCTTCTTATAAGTAGAAATAGATTTTAAAAAGAAGACTAACATAAATAGAAAAAAGTTTATTAAAAAACAATGATTTGTAACTTCGCTTTTTATTAGCTATATATCTTACGCTTACTCGTAATAATATTATGTAAATAGGCCAGTAAAACTAGCCATATTGTTTGGTCCACCTCGCACTAAATTTCCGATCCATTATTTTTATTTTATAAGTTTTAGGGTCACTTACTGAGCATAAAATCACAAAATGCTTACAGGCCCAGGTGGAGCTTCAAGCGCAATCTTGAAACAAAGTTTTTGAATATATCTCGGAAAATAAATACTTTAGAGTAAAAACTATTGTAACTATTATTGTAAAGAATAAAATTTTGCATATTTTATTTCATGTAAGCTTTTATATAAAACTTACCGTTTACTCAGTAAGTGACCCTAAGCCTTATCTTCTATATATAATATACGAGTATAAGAGATTTCCACCTATATATTGATAAGGCGTAGAGACTTGAAATTTGGTAGTAATATTCCTTTCGCTGAGTAGAGGTCAGCTAAGAAAGGATTTCACAAAAACTCTACCCCTAAGGGGGTGAAAAAGGGAGGCAAAGTTTGTATGGGACACCGTGATTCCTTGGTCCAATCAGCTTCAAATTTTGCATAAACATTCTTTAACAGAGTTTATTTATTTTATTTTATTTGGGAAACACATAGTATTATAATATAAGTATGCACATAACAAATAAAATATTACACAAACCAGCAAAGTTTCCACTAATTTAAACACACATACACATAGAGTAGACAAGAAATTTATAAAAGAAAAAAAAAACATAACATTTAAATTATCATTAACATCAAAGTGTAAAAAAAAAACTAAAGGCTAACAATTTCTCTTACGAGTTTTTTAAATTTGCTTATAGTCACTAAAGTTATTGGAAGACGTGTTCCATATTTTATTGAAACTCAGCGCCTAATGGGGTTATTTTGGGGATTATTAGTTGATATTAATACTCCTTAGTGAATTTGTTTTAAATGACATTTTATTTGCATGCAGGGCTCCGTAAAATAAGTAACTCTTTTGCAGGTCACTGTATACGAATGTACAACACGCTGCCAAGTAATGTGCATGACTTATCAGTAAATAAATTTAAAACTCAGTAATGCAAAAAGGCATATTATAGTGTTAAAGATTTTTGCATGCAAATGAATTACTTTTTCTCGGAACAGTTTTGTAATATTTATCAATTATTGTAACACATTTGGCTATTTAAAAAAGAATTTTGGCATATGATTTTCTTGCCCGGTGTTTCCTTTGTTATTATTGAGTGTTATATAATTACTTTTACTTATTTTTTTTATAAAATTTGACGATTTTAAGTGCCCGCAAGTGTTCTAAGTTACACTCGCAATACATATTTTTGTCAGTACATATTCAAACAGTAACTTAGTGCATTGATGTGTGCTTTTCAACTTTCACGCTAAGAGTACTGAACCAATTTAAACTAAATTTTATATTGATACGTAATTACAACAAAGCAACGTTAAGTATCATTTATTGAAAGTAGAGTCTTTAATTACTAGGGAAAATACAATAACTGGTTCAATATAGCACGTTAAGGATAAGGAGGACTAACTCTTGCCAAAACTTAAGGGATATATTAAAACTAAGTGTTACAAAGTTATAGGTCATAACAAAGCCTACAAAAAAGTTTGGAATAGTATGTCTGTCTCCTAAGGTGTGAAGCATATTTATTTACACGTATTGAAATCAACACCTTAGCAATTAGCATATCAATGTGTGCGTTCACACAAAAAGTACAGACTCGAATTTAACTACTCTTTGTGTAGCCATTGATTAGGGTCAATATTTAGACTACCTAAAAGGTATACAGAAACGAACATGAAAGGAAGAAGAAGGAAAGGAACAGGAAAATATTTTCTCACAAGAAAACACAATAACTGATAGAAGTCCTCATAGAAGAGGAGGGAACTTTAAATGCGGAATCAATCGTTTGTACATCATAATAAATAGCATAAAGCCATAGATATTTTTTTTTTACTTTTAGCGTGAGCGAAGCCGCGGGTTCCGCTAGTAAAAAATAAAAATTGTATCGGAAATTTAGTGCGAGGTGAAATTCTATTTTTACTGGAGTACTAGTATATATGTGTAAGTTAACAAGTTACGGTAGAGGGAAGTAGATAGGGGTAGTCTAAGTATTATATACCTAGATCCACTGTCCAGATACACTTATGTATATAGGTGGTTCAAAAAAGATTGTCGTGTTGTTGTCTATGGATCCATGTTACTTAAACAAAAACTAAGTCACAATAATAGTAGAAAAACGACACACATTCAACGTCCTATACTTCGAAAAGTGTAATACCTTATCCAAGTATATAAAAGCAACATTACACCAGCTTTATAATATTTTTATATATTTTAAATGCTTAATACTATCAAGCTGTAATATTATCTAATATCCACTTCATATATTTAGTGACGTCTGTGTATACTCCCGGAAACAAAGATCCACATTGCTTCGGTCCGAAGGACACGATGCCATATTGGACCGATCGGAATTTGCCGTTGACTTCATCTTCCAGCATCAGTGGTCCACCAGAGTCACCGTTGCAGGAGTCCTTATCAATTTTACCAGCACAGATTTTGTTCAAGGTCAAGTCTGAACTGCTTGGATCTGAGTTCCTATAATGTATAAAATTTAAAATAAGTACGGAAAAAATATTATTATTGCGAATAGTGTCAAAAATAGATCGTGCCTAATTTCATGAATCTGTCCAGTGATTTTCTCGGTATGCAGTCACAGACAGACAAAAATGCTAAAAACTATAGTATGTATGATGTATATCTTATTCAATTAGCAGTAGAAGTATTGAAGTAAACTTTTACGGTAGATACATACTTGGGAACTTTTGCTTTGATGTACTACTTACTAATATTTGTGTAGTGTATACAATTTCAAGAGTTTAAGTATCTGCAGCATTATAAAAAAAAACTTGTATAGCCGAAAGTATTATTTAATTAAGTTCTTGAAAGAGGTTTGAAGTTCATCCACCAACCCACATGGTTGGTGGTTAAGCCTTGGAAAGGAGATCAACAGTGGGATGATAAAATGGCTGATTAATATTAATACTTAATTGAAAGCTTACTTGTTGTAAAATTCGCGACAAGCCGCAGCAGAGAGTATGGGTATCTTGACTTTCCTCAACACAGCGGACTCTGAACCTGTTTCCGTAATTCCCCAGCCAGCAACCGTTCCCATCTTGTCTCCGCTGGTAATCTGACGGCTGAGCAGTTCCTTCGCTACTGGTAGACAGATTGGTTTTGCGTTTTCTGCAAATTATTATATTTAATTTTTAATAATAGTGATTTCTTTTAACCTACATTTATTTAGAGATTAATTATAGCATAGATTTGTAAAAGAATTTTTAAATCAAAATATCGTATTTTGTGTTTGTATTATAGGATTTAAATTTTAAGTACTTAATATATTTTTTAATTTAAACTTCCTTAAGTGTCTCTAGACACTGGTAGCAAAATTTATTAAATAGTAAATAATATAATAAATAAAGGCAGTGGTAGCCCAGCGGTAACACGCTCGCTTGGATAACCGAATGATCGGGGTCTCGCACCTCTGATATTTTCATGTGTGAATCATTTCTATCCTGATTACCACTTGTCTTACGTTGAAGGAAAACATCGTGAGGAAACCTGCATGACTTAGAAAAACCTAGCAAGTTTTCGAAAGACATGTGAAGTCCGCCAACACGCACTAGGCCAGCGCGGTGGACTACGTCCTGAACCCCCTCCTATTGAAGGGAGGCCTGTGGCCAGCAGTGGGACGTTAAAAAGGGCTGAATACAAGTGTCTCTCATGAGTGTGTGGTGAAAATCGTCTAATGTTTTTTGAGAACGAATAGTGCCTATGAATTATTTCCAACCACAATTTTTCAGTTGTTGAAATAATTTCGATTCTAACTATTCATTTTGAAATAAAATACTTACTCAATATATTAATAGGTCTTTTGAGTCTTAGGAGCGCAATATCATTTTCGATAGGTGTACGCTGATAGTCTTTGTGAGCTATTATTCGTTCAACAGGAATATCCTAAAAATTGTAACAAATAAAAATATATTGAAAACAATTTGTAAAATTACACTCTCATACAGTATACGTTTATATTAATCAATTTGTTAATTTTCATTTCTTATAATTATTTACTTATGTCTTTGTGAACTTTGAATTAAAAATAATAATGATACAACTAACTTCAATTTAATAATAATAATAATAAATATGTCCTCACTAACTTTTGCGCCAACACAATTATTATTTATTTATAATTTTTAAGAGGAAAAGCAATAACTACTAAGTACTGCCGGCTCAACCAGGGATTCGAACCCCGGACCATCGTATCTTTATCTGCGTATGATTCCTAAAGAACAAGGTTGACATTGGGTACTCATTTGCTTCATTGATCTGATTAATTAAAGCTTTCCCGATTTAACTAGTAAGTATATAACATATTTTATAATAATTATTATGGTTAATTTATAACATTTTTATAATTACCTGAATGTTTCTTTCGCATACAATATGAGGATATTCCCCTTGGCAATCCAGTTTAGATTGTATATCAAACTCACCGATGCGCACCCCAGCAACTTTTTTATCGACGACACAATGCGCAGCGGTCAAAATATATCTCGTGTTGATGATGGAACCCCCACATTTAAACTGTAGACTATTATTTCCTATAATAAGTATATTTGTTATCTCTTTAATTTTAATGGCCGGGATTTCGGAAATATTTGAAATTGAGATTGTATATTGGGTTAATTATAAATTTTATTAAAGACCTTGCTAGGTGAAAATAAAATATAGTGTAATAAAGTGACTATTTCGTCCTTTTTAATCTCAGTTTGTTAAAAGTTACAAGGCAGTGAAACCAAGAGAAGCGTATTTCATCCCGAGTATTGCATCTCCGATATTTTCGTGTGTCAATCATCACCAACATGATTACCGCTATGAAGTTACGGAAAACATGTAAATCTAAGTTTTCCAAACACTTATGAATATGTATTGGTCCCCATACTATATAATTAAATATGTATACTGAAACCTGCACTTTCACGTGTTCTATGAGAAATGAGCGCCATCCATGGAAATTCGTAGATATTAGCGATTGTTCCTCCATAAATTTTGTTCCCGTCGATTCCTCCACAAATCTCGGGTAGAAGGCTATAATTTGGGTGGGATTTAATGTCGTCCTTCAATTTGTCATCAGAGTTAGCCCAACGGTTGCCGTAGCTGTCGTCAGTTGCAAATTTAGAACAGCACACCTACATTTGGTAATAAAATTATGTTTATTATAAATATATTCATTCTTTCATATAAATTCTCTCGTACAACTTTCGTACTTTGGACAATTGCCTCTATCAGTATCTGGATTTATATTTTCACGAAGCTTACATATTTCTGTAAATGGCTTTAACCGGGGAGTGCTATAAGCATTACCTACGTCGGTATATAAGTGTAGTAAAGAGATAGTCAATAACAAAATCTTATTTATCAAACTACAATTAACATACTACTTTGTAATCTTAATTAAAGTTACACTTAGTTAACGAATTTTGCCAACTAATTGTTTCATTACGTATCCTACAAATTACTCATACACAATACCACAATAACAACAACAATTCACGTTAAATTTATTTACATAGATATTAGTCATTTAAATTAAATTAACATGATATTATGACACACTGTATACACTGTTTTTCCTTCAGTTTTCTTATGTCAATGTTGCATTGTATGTATTACATATAATTTTAAAACTTAAAAATTCTTCTACACTCTACTTTTCCTATACTGATTTATTACATTATCCAATCTGCCGCCGGTCTATGAAACACTCTACCGAATTTACGTATTTAGTTAAACAAGCCGATTCGCTAAATCTATCACTAATGGGCTTTGGGCAAAAACTTTTTAACGCCAAAGCGTTTCTTTTTGCATTAAAATGTTATTTTAAGAACTTTGATACTGAACTTATTCAAAAATTATGTCTTCTAAGCATGTTATAAAGCTATAGGCCTACTGTATACTACTGTATACTGTGGATAAGCTGCTCGTAGGTACTTATCACCATACCAAGATCGCAACCCCGTCAGACTTTTCTTATATTCTCATTAACCAAATCAATGCCATTTGGAAGTTTATGTATGGTTTAAAGCCGGTGCTAAAGCTAAGTTAAAATGGTACACCTTTCTTAAAGCTTCAGTGCTGATTTTTACGTATGTTTTAGAGAATATTGTTAAAAATTCTAATTATTACTGCTATACAATTTTCGTCTACGGTATCTTATACAAGACGCTTTAAATTATCTGAATAAACAATGTAACGTTTCTTATAGTTTGTGTATATCTCAGTCTTAATTTTTATACTTATATTCAGGAGATTATGTCAATATAATACACAAGGTGTAAGCCACAGCCAGTATCGGAATACTTGGCGTCGACATTTCGAGCAAAGTCCAGTTCCGTGGTCAATTGGAAGATAAGGCCAAATTGGCCTCAAAGAAGCTTGGTGTGCTCAGTAAGGCGAGACAGTACTTCACGTCTGGTCAGCGCCTTAACCTCTATAAGGCGCAAATTCGGCCGCACATGGAGTACTGTTCTCATCTCTGGGCAGGAGCTCCCCAGTACCAGCTACTTCCATTTGACCGCATTCAACGTAGGGCGGTTCGACTTATAGACGATCATGCTCTTTCCGATCGGCTTGATACTTTAGCTCTGCGTAGAGATGTTGGATCACTCTGCATCTTCTACCGCATTTATCACGGGGAGTGTTCTGAGGAATTGTTCGAACTGATCCCGGCCGCAGAATTCCATCATCGGACATCGCGACAAAACCGTAAATTCCACCCACACCACCTCGATGTCCAGCGTTCCACAACAGTGCGATTCCTTAGGCATTTTCTGCCTCGCACAACCACTCTGTGGAACCAGCTGTCGCCGGCGGTCTTTCCGAACCGTTACGACCTGGCAACCTTCAAGAAGAGAGCGTATTCTTTTTTGAAAGGCCGGCAACGCATTTGCAAGCCCTGTGGTGTTGCAGATGTCCATGGGCGGCGGTGATCACTTACCATCAAGTGAGCCTCCTGCCCGTTTGCCCCCTTTGTCCCATAAAAAAAAAAAAAAAAAAAAAAGCAGCTACACCAATCGGTCTATTACGAGTATTATCTCGACACTTCGTGCGTCGAACATGTTATTTTGTATTCGGAAACCAGAATAGTTGCAAAGAATGACCATTAACTATTAAATTTTAACATATTTTTCGTTTACCTTCGGTGCGTTGACGCCATAAATAAATTGTGTTCCACAGAATGACTCTGTGACCTTGCGCATGGCTTCCGCATCATTTTTTTTCTCGTTAATATAGTCTATCGCTCCCTGACAGGAGCGAAGCAAGACGCAGTTACTGCATTCTGAAAAGGAACTTATTTACACAAAACTGTGCGAAGAGATTTGTTTTATCAAGTAATAGTATTGTAATTTAGAGATGACTTAAATATACCAGAGAATTACATAATAAAAGAAATTGTATTTATAAAACAATAGAAAAACATTATTTTCTTTGATACATTTTACAAAAGTGGCACCGAATCCAAAATTAACTAATTAATTAAAAGTACTATTTTTAACTTTTTAGTTTTGGTTTGTAATTTGTATAGTTTTAAAGTCGGTTTTTGTTTTTTTGTTAAAAAATTTTTTGCGGTAAGAAGATACGTATTTTGTTTCGTTTATTTAAATATTAAATTTGGGTTATGGGTAATGAGTCTAATGAGTCAGCAAGGTTTCGGAATAAACGTTATTAGGCAATCGAGATTTGTCCACGTCCAGTTTTCCACTTAACTCCCAGACGTTAATGATTATAAAAATTTACATTCTGTCATCAGGTAAGCCTAATAGCCTGAAAGAATACAAGTATCGGTCCATAAGTGCGTATAATATTGAAATATTTTTTTTTTCAATTCCTAACCGTTGTGGAGTTGTACCTTCCATCATCAGCTCATTTACATGATAACGACGTTATGGTAGGTGACTCAAATAAATGGATAGCCTATAAAAAAATCGGCCGAGTATCTTTAATTTGCTCCTAAGAATTGAAGAGGTCCGTTACTTTGCCATGGATCCAAGACCTAACCAAATTCTCATCAAACTAATCTTAAAGTACATCCTTTCCAATAAAAAAAGAATCATCGAAATCGGTTGGCGTGATATTGAGTTATTCGTCCATTTGTCGCGCACATACTTAATGCAAATTTAAGACTTATATGGTTTTCTGATGGATGTCACTGTCAGAACTGGATGAAAATGAAATGGAACCACACGGGAAGCACCAGTTTTCAAATAAGTGAAGAATCATCAAAATCCCTTTACCCTGCCGAAAGTTCTGAGGTAACATACATAAAGAAAAAAAATTGAGAATCTCCTCCTTTTTGGAAGTCGGTTGAAAACTAGGGACATCTATATACTCATATTTCTTAAGTTATATTATATGCTAACACAATATAAAGTAACTATGCGGCAGAAGCCGCGGGTAACTCTAGTCATACGATATAAATAAAGTATTATAAGTAAATAAGAAAATAAATAACATGTTTCATTAATACAATTAGGTACGCAAGGTTTTTAGAACAGGTTTAAGCATAATCATTTTATATGTAGTAAAAACTATTGTTTTTAATTTAACTTCAGAATTTTTGTATAAGTACTTACGAGTTTGTCCAGAAACATTATTAACTCCAAAAAGCACTGAAACACTTACAATAATCCTTAGAAGAAACATTTTTGTAATATGATTTAAGTTATAATTTAAAGAATGAGTACAAAACTTTGCGCCTCCTCCGTTGGAGGTCTTTAAATGACTAACAGCGAGACCTGTTTCTTTAAGGAAATGTGATGGAATAAAGTATTATAACAAGCTATATATATATATATATATATATATATATATATATATATATATATATATATATATATATATATATATATATATATATATATATATATATATATATATATATATATATATATATATTTGCACTATAACATATATATATATATATATATATATATATATATATATATATATATATATATATATATATATATATATATATATATATATATATATATATATATATATATATATATATATATATATATATATATATATATATATATATATGTTATAGTGCAAAAAATTAGTGATGAAGTACTTATAAGTACCTTTTTAAAACTGTTTACAAAACGTTATAGTGACCATAGGATCTTCAAACATTATTTACCTAATATTAGCGTGATCACCAAACATTTAGACAACTCGTATATTGTGTTTTTAGTTATTTATATGTAATATTAAGCTCATGTTACTATTACGCAAATGTACCAGTTATTGTAATTTAATTAATTAGATAACAATTTATGACAAAGTTGTTAGAACTATCTTTTTTAGATTACCAACTTTGATTTACATTAGATTAATCACAACTTTCTGCGATAAAATTGTGGAGCGAGATTGATGTTTTTACACGCCTTTTTTTTGCTCCTATTTTTTGTGCGTATTTACGTAACATATCTGAATTTACGCATACCACCTGCACGTAAAACTGTTTTACTATATGCTTTTAATTAAACTCACGCTAAAAGTAGTTTACAGTAAATATTTTTGCATATATACATTTAATGTACATTATATATTATATACATTATATGTATACATTATATTATACCATCGTGCCTCGAAGAGCACGTAAAGCCGTCGGTCCTGCGCCTTAGCTCTCACTGGTCGTGTAGTCGTCCCACGGCCCACCGAACGCGCTCATCTCAGCAACTACTGGTTCGATTTGAAAAATTCTTATTGTTTGGATAGTCCGTTTATAAAGGATGGCAATAGGCTATATTATATCACGCTACGACCATTAGGAGCGGAGCATCAATGAAAAAAGTTGCAAAAACGGGAGAAAAATATTAATTTTTAGACCTTCCGTTGCGTGTGCTGCGTAAACGGTTAAAGTTATGCAAAAATTATGTTTGATGAAATTGTTCCTCATTAAAAGTTCTAAACAAAGTCTGCTATAGCATATGTCTATCTTTTAAAGTTGACTCGCTTTAACCTTTTTTATGGTAATCAAATTTGTTTTAAGATAATGCATTATTTGCGAATACTATTACGAATGTTTTTGTAAGCCTTGTTAAGGCCTATAATATTCTAGATTAAGAGATACATAAAAACTATGTAGTTTTGAATCAGTAGTATTGGCGTGAAAGCGCAACAGATATAGACAGACATTTTGCATTTATAATATTAGTAAGGACTACTGTTTAGAGTCTAAATTTAAAACACAATACGTCACAGTCTTTGTTTAAAAAAAAATATTTCATGTACCCAAATGTGATTTTGCTAAGTTTCTGATTGAATAAAATTTCACCCCGCGATTTCACCCGCGTTGTTCAAGTTCCCGTGAGAATACGGGAATAAATTGATATAAGTAGCTTGTGTTATTCGCTGATAATGAATTTTTGAAATCGGCTCAGTAGTTTTTGAGTTTATTCTAAACATAGGTTCAAACTGCGACAGCTTTCTTGCTTTTAGAATTTTTATAACCGTCATAACTTCTAAACGAAAGTTCGATCCGCATAATTTAAAGTGGGATTTACGTACATAATCTACCTTAATTATCAAACGATTTAAATGGATAAGGATAAATCATGAATCCTATATCACCACTATACGATTCCACCCGTATTTGAACTTAATAATTTAAACACAAAATGTTTTTTTTTGTGAAAAATTGTGGCTTAACAGCAATCATGAGTACAATTAATATACATAACACTATTTTATATATCATCTATAGTTTTCGCAGCGTACGCAGAAAAACTACTTTTATAGACAACGTTTTGATTGATTGGGTGACATTGTTCTATTTTAAGTAGGATCTCATTTTTTTTTAAATAATGTACCCTATTTTACTCAGTAAAGATGTAGCTTTCTAATGGTGAAAGAATTTTTAAAATCGGTCCAGAAGTTTTTGAGTAAAATCGTAACAAACAAACAAAAAATCAAATCTTTCCTCTTTATAATATAAGTTTAGATCACTATACAAAGTTTAGTACGTAAAGTCGTTTTGTATGAGCAGTTGTTGCGAGAGGACTGGATTTTAGTAGACAGACATATACTTACTTACTATCGCAAACTTTTTTGCGGACCTTGTTAAGAAAAGTATATAATTAAAATCAGGTGAGTTTTCAAACACGAGCCTTAATAATATGTCATTTAATTTCTAAAGCACTAAGGAGCTGTTTTAATATCAACTTCGATGCAAATCACCCCCAAAATAGCTTTCTACTCCTTTTTAACCCCGTTAGGCGATGAGTTCCTTTACAATACGAAACCCGTCTTAGATCAATTCTGTTAAAGAATGTTTTAGGCGATGAGTTTCAATAAAATACACATTTTCAAACACGTATTCGATAAACTTTGTTAAAGAATGTTTTTTCCGTCAATCATTCAGGACAAAGCATTTTGTAAAGATTTAGCAAAGATTACACTAGCACTCTTCCGTTTGACGAAGAAGAATGCTGTTTTGGCATGGAAAAATGAACAAAAGAAAGCGTTTCAAGAGCTTAGAAAGTATCGTTTGTATCCGCTGGGTGCGTGACTCTAGCGCCATCTAACGATACAACTCACGGTGGCTCTTTTGAGAAAATATACATGTATTGTATGCCAAATAGCTATTGAAAAAATAAAATAAACGTGAAAAAAAATTTTTTCAATGTTAAATGTGATATATTACACAGGGTGTACATTAAATTAAATTTTTTTCCGTGGGTCAGCTGAAAACAGTAAGTAAAATAAATACAACAACTAAAACAAGTCTCAATAAGTGAATTAGGTTGACCCAACTTTTTTTGATTTACGGTCTTTTTTTATTTTTAATTATTTTTTCGTCGTTTGTTCGTTAATGTTCGAATGTAGAAATTGTTTGTACGTCTTTTATTTATTTATAATTAATTAAACAAATGTTCACCCTTAAGTTGGCCCCCTTTACTAGATATCTTTATTTTTATTGCTCAGATTAATTAATTTTGATCAATTATCGTTGGTTCGACGACAATTGGTGATTGTTCGATCATAAAAACAATTAAATTATCAATTATTAATTATTTTATATCTAATAAGCAAACCATCACTTCATTGTCTGGCAACCGGAAACTTATAAAATTTACAATTACTATTTCTACTAGTATTTTTGCAATCGACTACACAACAACTCTGATGACCCATTTTATTTTATTTATTTAATTTAACTGACACACGTGTTATTTTTATGGTCATAAATAATAAAGAGCCACTCGTAGTTCTGTTTTGGTCCGCAGCGGGCGCTGACATCACTTTTGTTTCCCCCACCATGCCTTACGCACCCAGCGGATAGAGCATGGAGTTACTACAGTTTTTTTATTATATATTTATTTCATATGTATAATTGTATAAATATGTATAAATTTAATCATAATTCTATATAGACCATTATTATTATCGAGCTTAGTAAGGTTTCAGTCAATGCTACTGAAAGAAAGAAAGATTAGAAGTTGTAAATAGTTTAACAAATATTCGACTTTATTCTTTAAATTGCCATAACTTTTTTATTTATGAACCGATTGACATGAAACAAACGCTAAATGTTAAGTGAAGCTTACTACAATATATAAATGAAAACCACATCTCAATCACATAAGCCATTTCTGAGATTAGCGTGCACAAATGCACAGACAAACAGATAAAGAGACAAACAGACAAAAATTCTAACAATCATTGTTTTGGGTTCTATTTGCGTTAATAAAGGTCCCAATATTATTTTTTCTTATATATCTTCCATGTACAGACAGCGATCCGTTACATTTTTATTATATGTATAGACTATTGATAGTCACAGTCCAGACAGTCCGCATCCATCCACTACCCGCCACCTTTCTTAAGTTATCGCTCCATCGTGCTGCAGGGCGTCCCACACTACGCTTGCCTATTTCACGCTTATTTTACAGATTTTAATGTGTCTCACTAAGTAGTAAGTACATCATTTGTAGAGATTTTATCAATACTTCAAGACGATCACCTTGCGCCCAATTTACGTCTCACTATATACGTAATATCTAAAGTTTACCTATACCGATCCTTCACGACGATCATCTTGCGACCAATTTTATATTATTATAAATAATATATTTAAACGAGCAATTCTTGTATATATTTAATCTGAATCTCGGAAACGGCTCCAACGATTTTCATAGTATACAGGGGATTTCAAGTCTTCAATAATCAACTTTATCGATAATCAACTTAAACATAAACTTATTTTTTTTTATTGAAAGATAATAACAAAAAGGTGGCGTTTGGCTCTTAAAATATGACTCTTCCCGACATCTATCGGCGAATAATAATAACATTTTTCTTAAAAATACCGAGCACAGCTCGGTCACCCAGGTACTGTGTAACTTAAAGAACGTGCAATCCTGCGTACTGGGGCATTTAATCTTATTAAATAGTTGTTATTATCGATACAGAGGGCGATCTATCGTCGTTTAGAGTTTTTATTTCTCTGTGAGCATCTCGAGAAAATACTGGACAGTTTTTGATGTAAGGTAATATTTTATAAGTTAGGGTAAGGTAAGGTATCATACCTTAACACAAAACAAGACACAACAAGACACACACGACCAGCTGGTTATCCGGGTCAACATATGAAGATGTCTGATGATGAGAAAAATTGAACGCAGAGAAAATATATCATCATCATCATCAGCTCTTTTTAACGTCCCACTGCTGGGCACGGGCCTCCCTCAGTACAAAGGGGAGAAAATATATACTTAGTTATAATAACATAATTTTTATGTTAAAATTGTGAAAAAAATAATGTTTGCTGTATCCACTTTAAAGAGTAATATATTAATGTTAAGTTACATTGGGTCTATAATGTATTAATGTGATTGTAGTGGATGATCCTTTTGAAATAAAAGAAATAATAACCACAATAAATATTTGACAATATTAATTTTTAATTATAAATAAACTTTATATTTATTATTTTACAAAAATCTATACACTATTTTTAGGGCTAAGAATTGTAACAATTATTCACTGTTCAATTTGCTTTCATCAATAAAATAGATGTACATGTACTGTATAAGTTAAGATTTGAAACTGAGGGATTTATACAGCACTCTCTCTATGTACATTAAGAGTGACGTCAGGAGGGGGATCCCAGTCCCAGAAACGTGGTTTCCTCCTTCTGTCTACAGTTGGAGCAGACTCTGCAGACCCATCGGAATACCCACTGCTGCATGACCGGAGGCTGCACGTGGCGTGAACATTATGATCTGTGTAAGATTTCAATATATAAATAAGCATATTGTTGTGGAAGAAGACAAATTTTACTATTATAATTTTACTAGTGGTGATTACTAAATTCATTAGTTTCTTGTTACTTTCATTGGGTCATGCATGCAACCACTATAAAATAGAATAAAAACTATAATATGTCATTAAAATATCTATAAAAGTTATTGTGTTAACACAATAGCTAATAAGATCGACCCTGAATAACCCTCTTATGCATATAATTTAGTATGTTAATATAGAGTTTGTCAAAAGAATTAAGGGCACAGTGGTGCTTACCTACCTCCGATAGATTCTAAATAGTCTCGTGCGACCTCATCTAACTGCAGTACTTGTATCACAGGAGCCGGCTTTGAGCGGGCACGACGGGCGAGACGGACTGCCAGTACAGTGGAGAGCAGAAATACTGCTACCAACACCAACGCCCCCACCGCTATACCCACGTCTTTCTCGAGCAGAACTGAAACATTAGACCGCTCATTATGAATAATGTCCAAGAACGTCGGTAAAATTGATATTGCTTGGCAGGATCATAAGTAAAATGGCAGACGTGGTTTGTTTTAAAAATCAAGGTTTAAGAATTCCAGTTCCTGGATATTATCGTTTCTTGATACTAATAGGCCCTTCTTGATAACGTAGGTTGAAGGCTAAAGAGGGAAGGGAAGCAACGCGCAGCGTAGCTACCGCTTTAGATATCTCGTTAAAGGATTGCCAGACGCTACTGAGATTCGCCCCACCCCACCCACCTACGACAAGGTGAACGCACGTTTGGACGCTACTGCGAGTATTTATTTTTTTATCCAAATAGAAAATGCAATGACGCATACCACCTGTAAAAAACCGGTGGTTATGTTGGATTCACTGGCAAGCCAGTACTTCCCACTTAGCATCCAACACCAGTCTTAATGGGTCGTCGCAGGATCGCTTGCGCATGCAACTACAACGCCCCGACGGCCCGGCAGGTCTGCCAAGGTAGACCACATAACCAAGAGGGTTGCTCAATAGTCCATCCTGTTATCCAGAGAAGTATCAGGAGCAACTCGCATGACACACCGCCCACCGAAGTGGGCCTCTCCTGCGCGTTTCTTAGCTCCGCGCCGGCCGGCTACCAAACCCAACTAAGATACGATATAGGGTAAATGCACGTTGGGGGGAGGTTACTGCGAATATAATGTAAATCATTTCAACTTTAGTGTCAAATATTAACTTACAGTTCCACCAAGGTGTAGCGGCAGAGTGTAGCAAATTTTCTGTGGGTCGCAACAATAAGGCTGTTGAGCAGCCATATCTATTGCACGCTGACGCGCCCGCTTCATCACCTATCTTCAAGCTTCCTAAAGGGCCTCTAACCAGCCATGGTACACCTTCTCCTCTGGCAAGGGCCTGGCTCATGCCATAGCCCATAGATCCTCTCCGCTCTAATAGCAGCGAAGCGTTCGACGTTGACATCCTCCAAACAGATACTTCGTAATAGGTAGCATTTTCCACTGTAAATCATATAAAATGTTTCAAAATGTTAATATTTGTATATTACACATAAAAGTGTAATTTAATTGGTTAAATATTTCCTAAATTATTGTTTGGCACTGATCAAATCAAATAAAATCAAAATATTCTTTATTCAAATTTACTGACTTTTACAAGTACTTTTGAATCGTCAGTTTTCCATTATAATATATAATTTAAATTTAATGTCAGTCTGTAAGTCTGTGAGTAAGCTACCATCGACTCGGAATGCTAATCTGCTGAGAAGAGCCGGCGAGAAACTCAACAGTTGCTGTTTTCAAAAAAAATATTTGATAACAATAATTATTGCATAAAATATTTGTCTATTTTATCTACGTGAGACACAAAAAACAAATTAATCCCACACATTTACATCTTCTAAGTATTCCGTGATGGTGTAATAAGCCTTATTCAATATTATATTTTTACTTCTAGATTTGAACTGTTTCAACTTTCAAAGGCAAGCTCAATATGGATTGTGGAATTTTATTATACATGCGTACACCTTGCCTAATAAAGGATCTATTTACTTTTTGAAGGCGAAAACTGGGTGTTACAAGTTTATCCTTATTTCTTGTATTTATACCGTGTTTGTCGCTGTGATAATACACAATACAAACATATTTAAAAGATTTCAAGGAAGGAAAAATGATTATATTTTATAGAACTATATAATATAAGTACTTCAAAATGAACTGAATAAAATGAACAAAATGACCTGGATCACGTAGGCACATTGAACCGTAAAGTAGCGAAGTAAGAAAATATTAGGTATATTGCGTTGGCAGTTCCATATTAACATGGGAAACTCCCAAGCAATCCCTAGTTGTTCTTGTTAGCACTCGTTCTGAGTACAAGGTGGTTTCTGAATCTTGTAAAGCTATGAAAGAAGAAGAATTTTCAACGTTCTACTACCAATTCCTGTTTTTAATAGTGATTAGAACGCGGGCGAAGCCGCGGGAATTGCTAGTACATGGATAAAAATAATTAAAATTAAAGGGTCGGTACAATCTATACAGCGGTTAAGAGAAGAGACAGGGTCAGCACAAATGGAACGTTATATCTATACAAATAAATACAATCAAAGTGTCTGCTTGTTACATCATTACGTACGGTACGGTTTTTTGTACAGTTTTCTTAACTTTTCATATGTTTTACCAGTATATTGCATTTTATTCTCACGTCCGTATTTTTTTTTGCGATTACTCATAAGGTATTCGTTTAAATTATATGGTTTAAAAGAGTAAAATAATGTGCATGAAATGCTTAAAGCCTCTAACTTATTTAAAATGATAAGGATTAATACCGTTTTTTTGTAAATAGCTTTCCAATGACCGCTTTATAATCGCCCATTTTTTAAACTATTAAAATGGATATAGTATGTTATCCTTAATAGATATACATATGTCATCGCGGACTTTCTTGTAGACTTATATAAGATACACAATTCTACTAAAGTGTTTAGGCAGCGATTTCGTTGAAAGCTCCCAGGGGCTTATTTTTTTCCGACACCTCCAACAGATGTCATATGTTTTAGCCAATGTATACAAAAATTTGACAAATCATATACTTAAACCTTCCTGGAGAATCATTCTATCCATTGGTGAAAACTGCATGAAAATCGGTACAGTAATTTTTGAGTTTATCGGGAACAGACAGACAGACAGACGCGGCGGAGGACTCTGTTTTATAATATAATATTTTATTTTTAATTTATTAAATACCTGGGATACATCTCATAAGAAATTCTTCATATTCATACGCAAGGTCGCATTGCTGAGGCTGTGGTGGTCTTAGCTGATCAAAAGTAAAAGTCTTTTTACATGGATTTTCTTGTGATGCAATACCGTTTCCTGCTTCGCAGCTTGCATCTAAGGACTTCGATAATGTCCCTGTTATTTGTGTGAGGGGTAGAATTGCTGACCCTGTGGTTAGATGTTGAACATCTTCATCCGTAGGCTGTATATGCCAGAAGAAAGTGTCTGGTGTTGGTAGAGCCTTGACATTGCATCTTAACGTTTCTTTGACTAATGTTATGCCTTGTTCTGCACATTCTGGTGGATCTAGAATACAGTTAATATAATTATTTTGTTTTAAATGGCAAATAGGAAATTATGAAGGTAGCATGGAAGAATTGTTATTATTTATATTGAGATATTGTTTATTACGATAGTTTCAAATAAGCTTTCTTTCTACAATTTCAATTAAAATTCAAGATTCTTAAGAAAGGTTCATAATTCATTAAAATAATTTTTGTTATAAGAAAACAATGTGTTAAAATAGATATAAAAATATTTTTTTATAAGCTTAATAGTAGCTGAGAAAATTATGTAAGATTATTATCATTCGTCAACAACTTACAAAATACAGTGACATTGATATTATCGGCCCTTGTTTCCCCAATACTGTTGCGAGCTGCGCAAGAGTATCGACCAGTGTGTCTCCGCGTGGCTTCTTCTACTAAAAGAGTCTGCGATGTAACATCACTGCCCCATAAACTGTTAGATCGTATTTCTATATCCTAAGATAAAAACAAGAAAATTACTATTAATCTCATGATCTCATGACTATCTTAAAGTATGTGGATATAAAACCATTATAACATTGAATGCTTACATTAAAATACCATGTAAAGATTTCAACTGGTGGGTTTGCTTTCACTTCACATTCGAGTTGCAGGATATCCAGCTCCGCCACTTCATTCAGTCTTCCATCTCCTACCATTGATAACTCTACTATTGGACTATCTAAAACAATTTTATTATTAACTAGCTGTTACCTGCCCGCTTCACTGGGAGTTTTAAAATTTATGTAAAATTAGTTTATAAAATCAAATTCACGCGCGCGTAATCACGCACACACGCATCGCATGCCGGCACTCTCGCAGGCACGCACCCACACATTCACACACACACACACACATACACACCGGCATTTTATATTATAGTCTATCATTTGCGCAAAATCAAAATTTCAAAAATGGTAAAACTGATGTCAGTGAGTCATGAAACGAATATTTATGACGCGATTAAATTGAGTGTACAGGCAGACTCTACAGATTTATATACTAGTATAGATATAGACTACTAGCAAAGCGAACCCGGCCCGCTTCGCTGGGCGTAAGTTAAAATAAATTAAACAGTTCTTAATTTTTTTTATAAAATAAAAGTAGCCTATGTTAGTGCTTATAACATTAGCTAGCTGCGAGAGTAAATCCCGTCAAAGTCGGTCCAGCCGTTTTAGAGATTAGCCGGAACAAAATTTTAAAGAATTGATTTTTGTTGTAAGTACCGTATATACTTTCATAATGCATTTAGTGTAAAACTGTTAATTTGAAATTAAAAACAAACATTTTATTTTATATATATGTACTGATTATTATAATAACGCAGTTCATTAATTCAATGATTTCTTAGAATGATTTTACTAAACCGATAAAAAAATAAACGTGTTCAAATTGGGTCGTCGATAATAATAATCGGACAAGTAGTTGAAAAGTGAAAAAATCTAGCGCCACTAAAATCGTAAAATGTTTTCGGAATATTTCGAAGATATTTTGATTTTTTATTCCCGACGAGTCACGGAACGGTCGCAGTAGTGACTAAATCCGCAAAATATCAGAAACATAGTTTTAATATATGTTATTAGTTATAAGTTTTAATTAAAATGTCAAGTATTAGAGTTAATCTGATTTTTATTGTTACTTACAGGTAACATTTAATATTATTACGTCTGCTTTGGAGTCTCGACCTGGGCCCATCACTGTGTTGGTGGCGACGCAGGCTAAGGTAGCGCCGTTGTCGCTTACCGTCGGTATCAGCTCCAGGAAAGATTCCGCTCTGCGAGTTGCATTGTTCCAACTCTATAATTAAGAGATAAGACTTTTACGTATAATAATTACACTATTTTTTCTTCATTAGGCAGTGGTGGTAGCCCAGCGGTAACGCGCTCGCTTGTATAACCGAGTGATGCGGGTTCAAATCCGGGTCTCGCATCTCTGATATTTTCATGTACGAATCATTTGTAACATTATTACCACTTGTCTCACGGCGAAGGAAAACATCGTGAGAGAGAGAAACCTGCATGTTAGATGAAACTTAGCAAGTTTTCGAAAGACATGTGAAGTCCACCAACATGCACTAGGCCAGCGCGATGGACTATGGCCTGATCCCCCCCCGTATTGAAGGGAGACCCGTGCCCAGCAGTAGGACGTTAAAAAAGGGTTGAAGAATTACATTATTTATCTTTATGTATATAATTATTCATTAAAACCTTCGTCGCCGGATACCCGTCGCTTAGCACCGGCTACCCGGCAACCGGATAGTGAGAAAAGGCACTTAAGGAATGAGTACCTGATTGCTGTGCTGCGTGAGGTGCCGGTGGTCTAACCACCAAGAGAGCTCGGGGGTAGGGTAGGAGCCCAACGCCACACACTGCACCAGTGCTGGTTTCCCGGCTCTTAATGCGTCCTTATACAATCCCCGCGTCCAGTTTATCGTCACGTTATACGCGGGCACTTGAAAGAAATAAATTGGTCCAGTAATATCATAAAATACTTTTTGTTAGTATTGTGACACTATTCTAAGCGTTTTGTTACAAATTGAGTTACTTATAATGCTGACCAAATAATAATAATGATTTCCATGTTATAGGGGATTAAGTGGAAATTCCTTTCATCCACGTTTGGAAGCTGAGTTAATTTTAATGTAGACTATTAAATATTATACACGCTGTAGATAGCCTTACGTATAGAGATATGTACATAAGTGAACAATAAAAGAATTTCGAGGTTTATTCGGCGGCATATCTATAGACTAAAGAACTTTTATTAGAATAACTCACAGAAAATTTCTATTTGCAGAGAAGATATAACTGGTGGAGTGAGATGAGTGTTACTTGTTCTACATGACAGAGATTCTGAGTTGTCTCGAGTCAAAGTTAAATATAACTCGTTCTCTCTCACTCTAGGTATATCGCTAGCTCGATCAGAGTCATCTACCAGTTGATTACCAGAAAACCAGCTTAATCGAGGAGGAGGTCTTCCTGGAAGAATAGTTTAAAAGAAATTATATTTTCTATACGTATCGTAAGAAAATCATTTTTGGTATCTTATAATGTACTCCTGATTGATTTCGGCGACGGCGGTTTCAGTCAGAGATAGCTTAAATCAGTGGATAAACTATCTACAGTGATGTAGTGTGAAAATACATACATATGAGCGCAGAAAAAATATCCCTAATAATACGTAAGAACAATGGGTACTTAATCGCTCCTACTGTGTCTTTTTGTCAAAATACCCAAGCCCCCTAGTAACCCAAGACCTCCACTTCTGCAGCAGTACATGCTACTGCTGTGCAGCTATGAAACTAACAGAGGTCGGGTCTGATATGTAGCAATTTATTAAATGTTGCACATAATAATAATATATTATATGGGCACCTTATAAATAAACAATGACAAAATCTTTATCACGGTAATAGTTCATTTTAATACCCATATGGAACCGCTATCTATGGTTATACAATTTTCAATGGGTGAAGATCGAAATATACTTTATGTTCCATTATTTGGGTACTATACAAAAGAAAACAGTACAGGTTTCTATCAACTACTAGAGGATGTAATAAAACAATATGCTTACCTCCAATTACTAGGCAACTGAGTACTAAAATATCTCCCTCGTGGTAGGGGCCTATTTTACCTTCTACCTTGTTACCAACTTTATCTAGGAAGAACGGTTGGCTTGGTAGAACTGAAATATAACACATATAATTCTATCACAAAACATAGATGAGAATAGTTATTAATTAACTTGGATAAAGTTAGTTATCCTTGAGTTTAAATTTAATATTCATGGTGTCTATATTAGATACAACCGATATATTTTGATAAATACGAGTATATGTAAAAAAATAAAAATAATTGTACATTATCTGAGTGTAGAACAAAGTTTGCCACAGTCAAACGTCAAAATACTTCCCCGTCAAATTAATTTGATTGAACGGTACATATAGTAGGGGAGCCCAAGAGAGATTTTGGCATTTACTCTAGCGCAAATTATTATTATAAGGAAGGATCTTACATATTGATAAATACCTCCAACCAGTAAGAGACCTTAATATAGAGGGTTACACTAAGGGGAACCCGTAAGCTTAGTTAAAAAAAATCGGTCATCTAAAATACTCAAGTGCGTTTGCAGATTAAGGTAAGAGGGATTGATTACTAACCAAGAAGTGTCAAAGTTGCAAAGAGAAAAACAATGTCTTGACTTACTCGAGCGCGGTTGATATTGTAAAGGTATTATACGTATGTATGTATTATTGAAATGATAACAGAATACTTAAAAACATATACTCTGACGATATCCGCTAGTCGAAAATAATAAAAAACGTCAAATAAGATCGTGCAGCTAGATGAAGCATGTATTCCCCATTCCGAGCCACTATGTCCATTTCACAGTTCATTTTTCCAATATCTCTGACTCACTCGCACCTTTCCACACTACTTTCTAACGCCATAATACCATTACAGCTGTCCCATAAACCACGTTTTGATGTTATATGTACGAACCTCCTCCTTGTTTGTGATAAAAAGTTGGTTAAAATTTGATGAGTTATATTTATTGTTATTTTAATAATGATATGAAGTATGTATTCTGTCAATAAGATCTATCTTCTAAAATATAATATCCTTTATTGTTTCAATCCTTATGGTTCTTTTTTTTTAAATTGTCAGATAACCTATACCCTTTAAAAACTTCGTCTGATTTTTAATTAATATGGTTGGGATATAATGACGCTTCCCCCACCGCTGAAAGTGGGAACATTATAGGACCATTTATTTTCCCTATCTAATCTACAAAATCTTTCCGTAACGCTCGTGTAAATCCACACTTAGCATCATGGGCTCCACTACTAATATATATGTAGTTATCTAGCATAGGATATATTTCTAAATCTTCTACGATATACATATGTATAAGTCTCTTAATAAGTTGGCCTTTTGTTGGCCAGCAAAAGAAATGTGTAGAGAAAGTAGCTTGGCACTCTATTCCCTTTAACATGCAACAAAAATGAAGTAAATTCTCTAAAAACTTCACTGCCTGGTATCATGACCGGATCGATAATTACTTACAAATAAAATTTTCTAACGTTATATTCTTTTTTTTACCCTCAGATGCATTAGGTATGACTGGCCAGAGCCAGGAAACCTCAAACTTTAAGATCCAAGACCCGTATCCAGTTGTATATGCTAGCACTATAATTTAAGAAGAATCGACCTTACCTATAACTGTTAAGTTGACACCAATATTTCTTGTGGGGGCCAGAAGGAAGTCAACGCGACAATGGTAAAGAGCTTGGTCATCGTCTCTTAAATTGCTAATAACAAGCAGAGTGGGTTGTTTTTGCAGGTAAGCTTTAACTCTTCCACTGGTGTTGAAGTAACTACTCGACCATTCACTGATAATTCGTGCATCAAAACTGGAACAAAATTCTTTATTTAACGAAACTGCAAATTCAAATTAAGTTAATCTTTTAGAAAGTGGTCTTTTTACTTAATGTTCTTGATAAAAACAATTTTCCTATTTGGTGTTTTCATTAATGTAAACAAAATTGGTTCCGATACAAAATTCAAAACCCATCCTCGAAAGTATAAATATTTCGGTTCATTTTATACCCGACTGCGACTTTTATACCCAAAAGGAGGGTAATGTGTCTTACATGTGTGTGTATGTTTGTACGTCCGATCCAATGTTCCGATATTGATGAAAGACATTTAATCCATCTTGATAATGTGAGGTCTATGAAAACAAATCAATTCATATTATGCTTCGTGATAAGACCGTATAGTGTGTATGTGATTTTTTGTGAATTAATAAATTAGTATATACGTATTTAAACGGTTACTGTTTCTAAACAGTAACCTATAATATTCTATATCCATAACATTCTAATATTTGAAACGTCTGTCTCAATCTACGAAAACCAATACATGAACATTAATAAAATTGTAAGTTCTAGTTAGGTTCTATATAGAGGGCTTCTGTTGTTATAATTTAAACTAGTTATATGAAAAAAAAATATTAACCTGTAGACTGGCACATCATCTTTATACCAAACCAGGAGCATTAATTCATCATTCAAAATATCAGTGGTAGAGTCGCATAATAACGTAGTATTGCCGCCTTCCAAAGCTTCTTGAGCTATAACTGGCCCTGGAAAGTAACACCATCTGTTATTTTAACACGACATTACAATCTCAATTGAAAGGCAAGATTAGATAGATATGTTGAATCACTTCACTTCGTATAGATGGCGTTAGTAGTTTGTTTTTCTTATGGTTTATTACAGGATATATTAATAAAAAAAAATAGCCGTAATTTTTTTTTTATATTACTCAATTCTGAAAATTTATTTAGCTAAAATTTTACTTACAAGTTAGCCTAGATATAGTTTTTTTAGGAATCACATTACCTAACTCTACTAAAATTAAATACGTTTTTTTGCGGTTTTATTTTAAATAAGATATGATATAGAAAAATAAAACAATTTTTCATATACTTATAACGAAATTGGATTGTATTTTTAATATACTTACCATCAGTTCCAGGAATAAATGACAAAATAGGTGATGAGGTGACCATGAAAATTATCAGCGCAGAAAAGACGCGCATCCTACGGTCCATCCATGCTCCAACACATTTCGCTCAATGCTATACAAAATATTTCATTATATGTCGAACACCTTTGCTAGCGATTATTTGCACATTTTACTTGGAGTTAAAATGCATGCGCTACCTGAAACAATAAAAAAATGAAATATGTTAAAAGCTTGCTAAATGCCAATGATATATATATTAATACTGCACGCACAACATAATTGTTCCGCGACACACACATACACATTTAATAACACTGTACATTTAAACACACGCTATAAGTGCGACAGGAAATACGCAAAGCGTAAGAGTGAAAGAGACAGCTATTCGACACACGTGCTCGCAATGACAGGAGACAGCTCGTCTGGCTGGTGACAAATGGAACCAATCCACGGCACGCATTTGGTGCGTTTGTGGCGTATCTCGTATATAATATCATTGATAAATGCTATATCGGTCATATATTATAAATAAAATTGTAGCGTCTGTTTTTAATTTCAAATTAACTTTTCACTAAATATACGAGTATATGGAAGTATATACGGTACTTACGTCAGAATATCAGTTTTTAATACTTAAATTATTAAAAAGTTTATTTTTATTTATGAGAAAATTATGAAAATAGTTTAATTTATTGTAACTTACGCCCAGAAAAGCTGTTACTTTTAGTACTATTATAAAGTAAGCTACGAGCTTTTAAAATTAGTAAACCCCAATGAATTAATCGATCTCTAAGGCATATTAAATACTAGCAAACCAGTTCAACAGCTTCGCTGGGCTTTAGTAAAGAAAAGTTAAACGATTTTTATAAGTTTTTAATAAAATAAAAGTAGCATAAGTTACTTCTTATAATTAGCTAACTGCGTTTCAAAGATTAGCTGGAACAAATAGACAAACAGACAGATGGACAATTTAAAAAAATATTTTTTTAATGTTAGTACCGTATATACTTTCATATGCATTTAGTGGAAAACTGTTAATTTGAAATTAAAAACAGACACTTAAATTTTATTTAAATTATAATATGACGACTTATTTCATATTTACCAGATATCATTTTAAAAGATCGTAGGCCGAGGAACAAGAAAATCTTAATATCAGTCACGTTTTCCATTGTTTGTTAAACATTGCTTAAATTATATACTTATATATTTCTCGATCAGATAGTGCGATTGTACATTCTATAGGAGCTTTTACATTTGTTCTTTGGTATCATGATAAAAGCTTGATTATATCGTTGCGAATATTAAATACAAAAATTTAAATGATTAGAAATTTATTAAATATATAGTTATTTATTATATTTATATATTATTTATTAAATATATAGTTATTTCAACAATGTTGATTTATTATAAGATAGATTGAGTCTACTGTCTAGGATTTGAACTTTCAACAGTGGGTTTAAGATAACAAAAGCTATTGGATTTGCAAGAATTTTTTCTCAGCATTGAAAGTAATAAAATAAAATAGTTGTAGGTAAAAGTAATTCTATTTATGCTCTATTTAGTGATAAAATATATTTCTAGTAACTCCCTAAGGAATGTAACTGTTGTATTGTCAACTTGGAGATTAAAGAAAAATTCATAGAAATTGATAGGTATTGTGTCATAAAAAATAATGTTATTTATATACGATACTAACATCAAAATATCGTTTTTTATAATTTTTGTCTGTTTGTTGCGGCTAATCTCTAAAATAGCTGGACTGATTTTGACGCGACTTTAATCGCAGATAGCTTATGTTATAAGGAGTAACGTAGGCTACTTATATTTAGGAAATTTTATTTATTTTAACTAGCGGAACGCGCGGCTTTGCTTGCGCTAAATCTAGGCACGAACAGCAGCGAAGCGAGGGTGAGTCGCTAGTGTTACATGTTATAGGGTACTTTACCGTCCGTTGTTGTTTTGGATTTTTGTGGCGATTTAAAGTATTCGTAAATAATAGTTAAAATTAAACTATGTATAACTATTAAAAGGTAGTCATTAAAATTAAATAACTTCATTAAAATCTACTTTAATCAAATCATATTACATAACTTCGAAAATTGATAGGAATGGGATCAAAGAGAACTAAATCAATAAGAAGCATTCAAGATACAAAGTCTTAGCAAGGTTTAGAACTGAATTTTGGAAGCGTTTTGAATGCCACTAACCCATATTAAATTACCTTTAACATATACATCTTTAGTACATTACCGTATTGCCTAATCTTATACATGAAATAGTTTCAGCCTAAGTCACGGATCGGTATTTGCCTATTTTCATTCAACTCCTAAATATTTACATTCCCCGTATAATATATTGTTAATATAATTTCGTCCATTAATTTGAAGTGAACACAATTTACTGTACCTAATATATGGTAAAATATTATACGCTTATATTGCTTAGTTAGTTTTTGAAATTGGGATATATTATAATCCAGAGAAATAATCGTGATTTATACTTACGGGACTTACGTCCGGCTGGACCAATTTTGCATTAAATATAATAACTAACTTACAGTGAGTTTAGATAAGTTGACACTCATCATATCCATCCATCCATTTCTCCAGCCATCCGCCCATTCATTCGTCCATCCATCATATAGATGGATGATATGGATGAATAATGGATATGATAATCCCTTATTTGAAAAATTATTGGTTCTCCTTCAATTTAATCCCCGGTTTTAGGGGAAGATTTCTGGGACAAAACTATCCTGTACTTCCTAGATTCTAAATGGTATATTCTATATGGTAATTTACTGTACCTAATATATGGTAAAATATTATACGCTTATATTGCTTAGTTAGTTTTTGAAATTGGGATATATTATAATCCAGAGAAATAATCGTGATTTATACTTACGGGACTTACGTCCGGCTGGACCAATTTTGCATTAAATATAATAACTAACTTACAGTGAGTTTAGATAAGTTGACACTCATCATATCCATCCATCCATTTCTCCAGCCATCCGCCCATTCATTCGTCCATCCATCATATAGATGGATGATATAGATGAATAATGGATATGATAATCCCTTATTTGAAAAATTATTGGTTCTCCTTCAATTTAATCCCCGGTTTTAGGGGAAGATTTCTGGGACAAAACTATCCTGTACTTCCTAGATTCTAAATGGTATATTCATTACAAATTTTATCTAAATCGGTTCTGTAAATCTTTAGTTTATTCATTACAAACAAACAAAAAGTATTTTTTTTATATTACCTACTTGACGACACGTTTGGCTCAGTTGGTAGTGATCGTACTTTCTGCGGGTTCGAGTCCTGCTGGGGGCATTCATTTCTTGAGCACGATTGTTTGTACTCCAGTCATGGGTGTTTATATTTATAATATTTATTCATTTGTAATATATCAACTATCTTGGTATCCGTAACACAAGCCTTGTAGCTAGATGACCACGGAACTAGATGGCGCTGTAGTAATAATGTCCCAACATATTTATTCATTACTTTATTTTCTATTAATATTCTATGTAGTACATATCTTTGATAGGCACGTACAATCAGGCAAAACATCTTTTTTTGGGTGTTTATTTCTGCCCGTTAGACAATACTATAAGTTATTAGTTATTTTTACCTTTCTCTCGGGTCAGAACCGGGTCCAAAGCAGGTGTGAACAAGTATTTAATTGACCATAGGCCATACATTAGTAGTTTACCTTGATACTATGTTGACGTGTTGCATATTTGGTTATTGTCAAACAACGGGTAGTAGGTAAATATTAAGTGGACTCTACAACGAAAAATATTTTACTAGTATTCTAGTTCTACTGCTATGGAGCACCACGAGAAAATAGATTTTCATTAGAAATAGATTCGTCTTTACAAAGAATTGTAGGTACTTATATTGAAATCCATCTGTCAGTTTTTTAAGCTGCTCTCGTAAGTTATTAATTTAGCTTCTATAACATCATCTAGATCCTCATTTCTCAGCCAAATATAAAATTGGTATAAAATTCATTATATATCTTTTTTTACAATAATTATTTTACAATATATTGTAATATATAATATATGTACTTATATTGATATGAGATGATTGAGGTATCTCTTTTGATTCTTAATTTATAGATATTCGGCGATACAATCAGTATGAAATTAAGTGAGAAATATCACCCCGCCTTACTTCATGAAACGATAAACACCTAACAATTATTGAATAAAAACCTTAGGACTAATTAGCGTATAAAAAACTACAACTAATAAGCGTATAAAAATGTAACTATTTCTTGTCAATTTAAAAAAAAACACAAATACCCATATTAAGCTAAAATGGTTTGTTTTTGCAAATAAAACCTAAATTTTTGATATAACTACACACTTTCTTCAAAGAATTTCATTGGAATCAGAAGAAGGCATTTTCATATCGAGGAAAACGCTTAATATAGTTAAATATTCTATACAATATGATAATAAAAATAATTTTTATGGCAATCCTTACAAAGCGCAAATGCGTAAGAAGCTCAGATCGCAAGAAGCTATTTCGTTAGCTTTCATTAAAATAATGTTTATTAAAATATGCGACCTTTGGCATGAGTATGATTACATCGTAAAATCTATTTTATTGCCAAGGAATATAGCATATAATGATTATTCCATACATTTATGCAACAGTGTGGAAATACGATTCGGTCACGTAACTATTAAATCGGTATATTTTGGTCAGTCAAGTAATTGGTTCCGTGTCGTTGTCAAGGTTGAGATGTAACTGTTATTCCAAGAAAAAGACTGGTAATTTGTATATGTCTAACACATGAATATTATAGGAAAAAAACGAGAATTTCAAACATTTGTAAGGTAAAAAACATATTTTTGCGCGCTTACATTGCATCAACGAATTATAAATGAAACTACCTTTTCGGATTTTGTCGCGGATTTATTTTGATTTTTAGTTCCCGACGTTTCGAATGCTTTACAGCAATCATGGTCACGGGAGAGACTAAGGTATTTGACGTCTCATAGGACAGTGCCTACCCACAATTTACAAAAAATTTTGAAAATGGCATCAGAGTACCTTATAAAATTTTAATTCTAAGCATTTATATTTAAATTTAAATAATTTTAAAATAATTTATAATTATGGCAATATTATTAACTTATTTTTAGCTAGTATTATTATAATTATTATAATTTTTATTATATTCGCGTATATTTCGAATATTCGCGTAAATCTAAGAAAGTATTATGCATCAACGAATATTTTTACTGCGAGAAATTGTTTCATCTCTGAGAATTATATAAAAACCGGTAAAGTATATCTAGTTATATTCATAAAAGATATAAAATATTGTAGGCCTATAAATATAAGTATGAAATATAAAAATATTTCTCGAACCACTAACCCCATTATGGCTTAGCAAATATAATTTATTTTTTGTTCATACGCAACCTGATGTAAAATATTCTCCATTTTTATTATTTAATCCTATTAGATATTTGGGCTGGGCTGTATTTTTCTGTGGCGTTTTACCACCCATCCAATTAGGTTTACTCTCAGATCAAGTAAAAAACCTAGATAACGCATTTAGGACAGAAAGTGTAACCACTTTTTTTTAGTATGTGTGCGTGACTGATGTGTTGCCACTTTTTAAAAAAAATGGCCCTTAAATAGGTAATATGCGAATATAATAAAATAAACAATAGGTGTAACTATAAATAATAATAAAATAAAAATGTTTTTAATTACAATGACATCTATACATATAATAAAACTGTAGAAAAGTCGTTTTTGTACATCAAAAAAAAATACAAAAAAAATAGCCAGGGTGTTAAAGGACAACCAATAGAACCCATTTCCAGCATTTTTAGAATTTTGTCTGTTTGTCTGTTTGTCTGTTTGTCGGTTTGTCGGTTTGTCGGTTTGTCGGTTTGTCTGTTTATTTATCCGGGCATCACGTAAAATGTACGAAAGCAATGTAGATAACTTTTATACACAACGATTGAACGTAGCTTTAAGTAACATTTAGTTTTTGTTTCATTGCAATCGGTTCAGTCTATCAAAAGATATTTGAGTTTAAAGTGAAGAAGTAGAGAAATTCCAGAAGTAAAATTAGGGCTATGTGCATTTGATGTCACAACTTCAAGTAACTTTTATACACAACAATATGTGCGTAAATTGAAGTAACATTAAGTTTTTTGTTTCATAGTAATCAGTTCACACCTTATAAAAAATGTAAATTAATAAAATTATAATAGTGTTTCCGAAGTAAAATATTAAAACTACGCCATCTACGAGTATTCGAACTAGAGATCAACTGCGTGCAGTATTGTTCGATAGATGGCGTTGTGCGTGTGAAGTCATTTTCTGAATCGCGGTGTTAAGATTTTCCTTGAAAGAATGACCTTCACCCATGGAGGTTAGAGACCAGGAGAACCATCGCTTCATACTAAAGCATTACCCGCCTGTCTCTGAAAATTTGTAGAATTTAACGCGCTGTAGTCGGTAAGTAGTATTTGTGAAGTTAGCTGTTTATGATTATTGTCACTATTGTGACAACGTGAATTCAGGCATTGAGACAACATAGCGATCGCAGCGCCTCCTTAGTTTAACAATATTTCTGAGACACTACATTCAAGGGCAATGGTCCTCCTGGTCTCTAATCTCCATGCCTTCACCCATGTCTGCCGGCAATCTTTGAGTTTTCAACCGACTTCCAAAAGGCGGAGGTTATCAATTCGTCTGTATTTTTTTTTAATGTTTGTTAGCTATGAGCTAACTTTGAACTGGGTGAACCGATTTTGATGATTCTTTTTTTATGTGAAAGGTAGTGCTTCCCGTTTGTCCCATTTTAATATTTTCCAGTTCTGACAATGGCATCCATGAGAAAACCATAAAAGTCTCAAATTTGCATTAAGTATTTGCGCGACAAATGGACGAATAACTCAATATCACGCCAACCGATTTCGATGATTCTTTTTTTAATTTAAAGGATATACTTCAAGGGTAGTTTGATGAGAGTTTGGTAAGGTTCTGATGATGGGATCCATGACAAAGTATCGGAACTCTTCAATTCTTAGGAGCAAATTAACGATGCTCGGCCGAATCTTTTATAGGCTATATGGATATTTGAGTCACGTACCGTAACTGATGATGGAAGGTACAACTCCTCAACGGTTAGCAGTTTAAAGAATTTTTTTTCAATATAATACGTAATTATGGACCGATAGTTGTATACCTTTAGGCTATAAGGTTTACCTCATAATAGAAGGTAAATTTTTATAGTCATTAACACAATACGTATCTACTTTCCGCTAAAAATTTAAAAATAAATTATTTTTAACAGAAAACAAAAACCGACTTCCAAACTTAATAAATCTAAACTAAAAAGTAGAAAATAATACTTTTAAGGACTTTGTTAATTTTGAAGTCGGTGCCAGCCAAAGCAAAATAACCCTAAATAGATACATATTTGATTAATCTATCAATTTGTAAACATAATCAAAATACCTGGCTGGCGCCGACTCCAAAATTAACAAAGTCCTTAATAGTATTATTTTCTACTTTTTAGTTTAGATTTATTAAGTTTGGAAGTCAGTTTTTGTTTTGTAGGAGTCATTAAAGTTCTGTCTTTAAAGAGGTTTGTCTATGTAAAGGTCTCGAATTAAATTGATAGTATCGTAAATCGTTCGTTCGTTAATTCATTATTTCGTTTTATCTTTCAAAAAATTTTGGTTAGTTAGATTCGGTCTTAATTTCGAAGTGCGAAGTAAATAATAACTTGCAATTTGAGTCAAGTAGTTTTATTTACTTCGTAGTTTGAAATTTTATTAGTCTTCATTCTCATTTTGAAAGTTTGTGTTGTTGTAAATTGTTGATTTATTTGGTTCAATATTTTATTTGTTTGGTTCAGTTTTTATTTTGAAAATGACTTCTAGAAAAAAGACAAACCTTTCGCAGCGTAGCCGAGATGCGAAAAGGAAGAGACTAAGTAGGTCCCAGGAATCAGAAGAAGATCGTGAAGCGAGGCTAACAGCAATTCGATTATCCGTTGCGGGGGTGGACCTAAGTATTGGATGCTTTTCTCATGGTCAACTATACGTAGCTCTTTCCCGCGTAAACAACCCCAATAACCTTTTTGTGTACGCTCCAGATGGTTCCACAGCCAATGTTGTTTATTAAGATGCACTAGCATAAATAAAAAAAAATATTTGTATCGGTATCGTCCAACAGCGCTTCGCACTAAAAAATACATTGTTAAGTTCCGACATCCACGCGAACGAAGTCGCGGGCACAGCTAGTTATAAATACAAATGTAGGAGGCGTGTAGGTACACTTTATGATGAGGGTGTACTGTGATCAACCGAATCTAAAAATATACATAATATTAATAACCTAGGGTATGATACATATAAGATCCTGTAGGTAAATTATATACCTTATTTTAGACCGACTTCAAAGAGAAGTAGTTTTATAACAATTTAGCTTTTAAATTGACTTTCAATTAAGTGACAAGTTCTAACGTACTAAAGGTTATGGAGAGTACTAATATGGCAAATGATAATATTCGGTGTTGATACTATATTTATGGCATAATAAGTCAGAGTAACGTGGTAACGTGCTCGCTTGTGATAACCGAGTGATACGGGTTCAAATCCGGGTCTCGCACCTCTGATATTTCATGTGTGAATCTGAACAAGTGTTGGACTTCAGAAGAATCCCTTATTCAAATTTTTATTATAGCTTTTTCCTCATGGACACTACATTACCGTTATGACCAAACGCATATTGGCATATCAGCCGTTGACAATCCAACGATACCGTCAGTTTTAGCTGGCTAAACGCATGAAATATTTATATCCACTTTATGTAATGGTCGAACATATCATAAAATGACCAATTCTAAGAATTGGCACTGACAAATATTGCACATAATATGAATAAAATATGTATCAATGTTTAGTAATTGTGAGTGTTCGTTTTAATATCCGACATATTCGTAGATATATTCATAGGTCTTTATTAAAATATTTCAATTTGTATAATATAAAGTTGTATATTGTATATTTAGTGATAGTATATTATAGTTTTGTTAATAATTAAATGAAATTAAATCCATTTTATAATACTTCAGTAACATATTTTACTATTCACAAGACATTAAAGTATTTCTCAAACCATTTATTTAACCACCTATGAGTTGGTCGTACAAAAAGGTCTAAATCGTTATAAAGTGAAAAGAAAACAAAGTATAACATTCGTCAAAGAGACGTTTTAGCACTCTTTTAGAATTATTCAGCAGCGCCATTCAGTCTTAAATGAAGTCTGGCGAAGTACTTGTTGCTTACATACATTTGTACAAGCGGTCGTAAGTAAAATGTATTAAATAAGGCACAGCAAAGAAAAATGTTAATTGAATAAGCTATTTAATCTAATATAAGAAACAAATTGCCTACTAAGGAAGTTGTGTAGAATCATCGTGAGAAAATAATATGCGTTTCTAAGAAAACAAACCGGCAATCTCCTATCTAGAAGTAAAAATATTATCATTAAAAATCATTGTAACTCGCCAAGGTATTTTCAAGTAAGGCACGAATTAACACACAAGCAAATTGTGCATATATTTGGCTTCTATTATACTATATTGAATAGTCAAGCATAATTTTTTCGAAAATATCAAACAATATGTAGGGGAGACCGGGGCCACAATTAACAAAAAATGTATTTTTAGTTGTAGTTTAAAAATTATTCAACATTTAGACTTGATTTTTAGAATACATGATGCTTTAATCATTCAGGTATAACGTAATTATCTCAAAACAAACATAATAGAAACGATGCCGTAAATAGAACGCTTTTTCCTAAAAATGGCAGTTGTTAATTGTTACCTCATGTTTGGGGTTAGAATTAACAGGTGTGGGGCAGGTATTAACTAAAGGGGTAAAAATTAACATATGTTATGCTGAATGATGTAAAAAAAAATATATGTAAGTCATATTTTTTTTATTAATGAAAGTGAAATTAATACAGCATTGCATGGAACACATTTTCTTATAAACTGATGATAACAAAATTACAAAATATCTTAACATAAACGAAAACTCAACATATGTTGAAATATTTCCACATTTTATAGTTAAATCTTTCTTAATAACTATTAACCAGTCTTAAATTAATCATAATTTTACATTTAAACTAAACTAGACAAATCACTTATACAACATCATATGATGAGGTAGAAAATGGCACATTTTTTTTATCTTAAAAGCTAGGAAATGAGTCTTTAATAAAAATCTTCTTTAAACTTAACTAACATCGTCTTTAGACTTAAACAATGTGTATAAAATTTTGTCACAAAATCAACAAAAATATCAAAAATTAGGAACTATTTATGACACCTACGAACTAAAACAGTATCTATTCATAATCATCATCTGAATTACAATTCAAACAATAAAATGTTGTGATATCACGTTTGATACATCCTGCTTGGGCCCAATCCTTGCAAGAGATACATTGAATCCATTCACCTCCTGATGTATCTTCATTATAAGAGGCACCGCAAATGATACAAAAATAGTCATCGTCATTGTTAGAGCTATTGCTTTCATTGAATATCCTTTTCTTCACTTTTCCTACTTTTTCGTCTTTATTTATATTTCCTTTAGCTGTTCCTTTACCCTTTCCTTTGTTCTTTCCTTTACCCTTTCCCTTATCTTTTTTGTTCTCTTTGTTCTGGTTTTTTGTTGTCATTTTTTTCTTTTTCATTTCTCTAATATTATGTTCTTCTTCTAGAGATTTTTTTTCTGGAGTGTCAGTGAGAATAGCAGACTTTTTAGCGCGTTTTCTATTAGATGAAACTCGTGGTGGAGCTTTTGGCAGAGGTCTTATGATGTCAACTGTAAAATCACTAGCACCTTTCTGCAAGCCTGACGGTCCAGCTACTGGTTCATTAGACATTTGCGCTATCACTTCAGTCACACTTATATCTAAATTAGGCGCATCGTCTAAAACTTCAGGGTTTTCCAAATTTAGTGACAGATCATCAATATTAACATCATTATCAACATGCGTTACAGAGACTAGTGGCTGGTTTTAATTGCTGGGGTCTGGGCGGTCCGTGACAAAAGAAGGCGCGAAGTTAGATTCTTGAAAAATATCTTCGTTGCATGGCCAGATGCCAGACTTTTTAAAAGCATTGATAATATTCATTGGGCTTAAGGCCAACGGAAGCGCTTCTTTAACAATTCCTGGTAGGTCATATATTGTTATTGATTTTCCAGGGTTACTGGCCATCCAAGAAGTTTGTGCTCTGTTCATATAATTTTTGAGTGGCCCGTAAACTCCGACATCAAGGGGCTGTAAGTGATGCGAACAATGCGGCGGAAATGACAACAATACAATATTGTTGTTCTTGGCCTTGTTTACGGCTTCCACGTTAACATGCGAGGTGTGGTTATCTAATAATAGTAAAACGGGATCTTCTTTTGAGGGCTTTACGTGATGAATAAAATGATCGATCCATTTTACAAACTCCTTTTGAGTCATCCATCCTGATTGGTTGCCAACGCCTATGCATTCTGGTGGCCCATTTCTAATAAAGATATTATTATATCGCAGACGTGGGAAGATAGACATACAAGGTATGGAGTTGCCCACAGCATTTGTTGCAACTGCAAGTGTAACCAGTACACCTCTTTCACCAGATGTCACAGCACCGACCTGCTTTATGCCTTTTCCAGCAACAATTTTCTTCGGCTTTTGAACAGTTGTAATACCTAAAAAAATAAAGTCCTCATCAAATAATAATATTTTAGGTAGATATATGAATAAAAATAAGAATAACTAATATGCGAATAAAAATACCCACCGGTTTCATCAACGTTCCAAATCCGAGATGGTTGAAATCCGTATCTTTCTAGCACCGATCTGTATTTCTCAAAAAAAAGATGGACATTCGTTCTGTTGAACGAAGTAGCTCTGCTTAAACTGGTGGCTTCAGGGCTTCGTATCGATAACCTGGTATTTCTTTTCATAAAACCCGTAAACCAATCATTGCCCGCCATCTCATTAGTTTTCCAGGATTCTGGTACCTTCTCAATATTGTAAAACATAGCACATTGAAATGCCAATTTTTTCACTTCAGAGGGCAGTAACCCGAAGTAAATATTAGCACACTTTAACAAATACTCTGCTATGATTGCTTCTTGTTCAGCATTGAAGACTAAGCGGGTTTTTTTGTAACCCATTTCTATTGTGCTACCCGTTTTTTTCTTTTTCACAAAATTATAAAGAGAAACATAACATAGGTCAAATTCTTTTGCTACATCCCTGTAATTTCTTTTCTTCTCAATAATCTCTAGCGCAGCTAGCTCGTAGACCTCTATTGATGTGGTACCACGTGTAGTTTTCCGTTTATAAGTTCTCATGCTGTCATAAAAAAAAAGTATTAAATAATAATTCACAAACATTCAGCTACCCTGTTAATACTAGCCTCCATATTTGGGGTAGGTATTAACGTGTTAAAACAAGCCCCCCCAAAGTGTTAATTATAGCCCCGAAGGTACATTTTTATTATTCAATAACGTAATAAAATATTGGTCAATAGTTATATTACAAATGAAACGTAGAATTTTTCAGTATAAAATATGCTACTAGGAAAACAAAAAATGTAATTATAACACTTTATCATTCTTGTACAAATCAAAAAATCGTAAACTATAAAATTATCGTTACCTGCTTCAAAATATCGACCTGCACACAACTCACTCAAATGACGCGCGGAGCGCAACTGACCAATACTGTGCCATGTGGCTCGATCTAATTGACAAACTAAGACACGCACTAGAGGTGTAGTAAGTATAGTTTTAGAGAAATTTGCTTGTTAATACTTACCTCTGTTAATTGTAGCCCCGGTCACCCATACTTACTCTTTCTGTTTTAAATTTTGATGATGATAATAAATTAGGTAATTTGCAGGGATACTCTAAGACCCTATGGGGTTTACGAGAATACAAAGTTCAGGAAAGTCAACAAAGTCACAAAAATTATTTCATCATCGACGCAAACAGAAAATCCGTCTGGTTCGTACTCTTTTGTATACGGTTATCCACAAGGGAACGGCAAGACTGAGCCTTTCATCCACTAAATGTTTATATTTTCTTATAGAGCAGGCAGACAGCATACGTGAAGGTTGTTTATTTGTTATATATCTTTAATATATTAGAATCAAACTTATCTATACGAGAAATAATGTGCATTCATCAGTAGGTATATACATATATAAAAAATGAAGTGTCTGTTTTTAATATAAAATTGACAGATAGACAAACAAAAATTTTAAAAATAGTTTTTTTGATGTCAGTATCGTATATATTTTTATATGCATTTAGTGAAAAGCTGTTAATTTGAAATTAAAAACAGACACTTCAATTTTATTTATATGTATAGATGTAATGATTAAACCGCGACATAAAGTTTAATGTTTTCACCCAAATCACCCGCCGTTACCCTAAATGTATTTAATAAAATAATATATTTAAAAAATACACCTCCCTCACAAAAATACAAACACAGATGACATAATACTATGGGAATTCAGACTCCTAAAAATAGCCACCTTTTATTCTAGCTATTTTATTTTGTCGAACGGTAAATAGCGCTTTCCCAAAAGCTTAGTGCATTAAAATAGTTGGTAATCTAAATTCAAAAAATAGTTATAAATTATAATTCAAAAGAATCTCTCAAAATCTAAGCATACTTTGATTTGATTATTTTTAACATGGAGATTAGAGACCAGGAGGACCATTGCCCTAGAATGTAGTGTCTCAGAAATATTGTCAAACTAAGGAAGCGCTGCGATCGCTATGTTGTCTCAATGCCTAACTTCACGTTGTCACAATAGTGACAATACTCATAAACAGCTAACTTCACAAATACTACTTACCGTCGACAGCGCGTTATAAATTCTACAAATTTTCAGAGACAGGCGGGTAATGCTTTAGTATGAAGCGATGGTTCTCCTGGTCTCTAACCTCCATGATTTTTAATTTGCAGTAGTGTTGCTTAATACTTTAAAATAATCAAAATTCAATTTATATTTTTTAGCAATTTTAACTTAATTTAATTTTCTTATATCAAATTAATACTTAATTTAAATTATAAAATGTAACTTAGCATAAACAATTTATAGGTAAGAAAATATACATATTATTATAATAGCAACACTACATTATACTTTTGAATAACAAATATTAAAATAAAAAAATATAATAATTATAATATTACTAGCTAAAAATAAGTTAATAATATTGCCATATTTATAAATTATTTTTAAATTATTTCAATTTAAATATTTAAAATGTTTAGAATAAAAATTTTATAAGGTACCATTACTACATATATACCATTTTCAAATTTTTTTTGTGGGTAGGCACTGACTGTAACAAGTATATAAACTTAGTCTCTCCCGTGACCATGATTGCTGTAAAGCATTCGTCGTCAAACGTCGGGAACCAAAAATCAAAATAAATCCGCGACAAAATCCGAAAAGGTAGTTTCATTTATAATGTCGAATATTCGCGTAAACCTAAGAAAGTATTATATAAATCAATTTTAAAAATTTTTGTCTATCTATTTTTCTATATAATATTTGTTCCGACAAATTTCTGAAACGGCTGGACCGATTTTGACGGGACTTTTACTCGCAGATAGCTATAATATTAGTTTAAGGAGTAGCTTAGGCTACTATTATTTATTTTATTTGAAAATTATAAAAACCGTTTAATTTTTTTTAGGGTTTGCTAGTGGTATATAAAAAAGTATAGGTGTACTACACTTATCTAATCATAAAGACATAATCAAATCACGGCAACAAACAAAATGTGAATTTCAACTCAGAAACGGTCTATTTCTGTGGTATTCAATTCGTTCGTAAAAAAGGCGTTAGAATTTTTTCTATAAACAATGAACAGATCGACCACCGTGGATGTTTATAGTCCGTCTGCCCATATAAGAGAAAATATTCTATAATGTTGATGTTACAATGATGTGTTTCATAATGCATTAGAATAGAATTTGTTTATAAACATGTCAAATGCACGCGTGTTTCTTTTGATGAAAGAATTAATTAAAAGATTTAATATGTAAAGGTTTTCACCTGGTGCAGTGCGACTTTAAGGAGGCTATATAAAATAATATCTATACGTACTTGTATTATAAAACAAAGTCCTCCGCCGCGTCTGTCTGACAGCCTGTTCGCGCAAGCACAAAACTCAATAACTACTGCACCGATTTTCATGCTGTATTCACCAATGGAAAGAGTGGTTCTCGAGGAAGGTTTTAGTATATAATTTGTCAAGTATTTTAATTTATTTTGTATACATTGGCTAAAATGTCGCAAAAAAATACGAACGTGAGAGTAAAATGCAAGCGCTGCTTCAAGCGCCGCTTCGCTTGATGCAATCGCCGACCCTATCCCGCAACGTCTTGCATACTGTTTAGCTAGTAGCTCTTACACGAAGCGAAGAATTGCTAGTTTTTTATAAAGTTATCTACCTTTTATAGATCTCAGTCAAAGATACGAGTCAATTAATTACAAGTGCATGTTATTGTTACATTTTAACATTTAGGTCATAAAAGCTTGCAACTATTTGATTTTATATTTCACTAGGTTTAAATAGGTATTATAAACAAAACCTTTTAAATTAACCTCTTTTTAGTTAATTACTTAATTTAGGTACTATCCACTAGATGCCCTTCGCATTTATAGTACGTATTATGCATTCAAAAGAGAATATTATAATTGAAAATGTCATAATTTCCGTAGCTTATTTAGTACGTGTGATAATTAACCAAAGATCGTGCTTGTATATTAAGCAGTAGTGTTCATGTATTAAAAACATTATCTGGAGCTCCCAGTCTTTAGTTGTGGGCACGGCAAAAAAAGTACCACTTTCTCACAGAAGACCGGCTTGAAGTGCTGCAGCACTGCAGCTATGCTGTCGCGTTTCGTCCGGTAAGTGAGATTTCGGGAGGCCAACTCCCCATCCCTCCTAACGTCCTTCTCCCTCCTCCCTCCCTCCTCCCTCCCCCCTCCCTCCCTTTCCTAAAAGGCCAGCAACGCATCTGCAAAACTGCAAGCCCTGCAGTCTCGCAGATGTCCATGGCCGGAGGTAATCACTACCCATCAGGTGAGCCTCCTGCCCGATTGCCCCCTTTGTCACATAAAAAAAAACTACTAGTCCTTACACTGTTTCTCTGTTCGAACTAAAACAAAAATATCAATAAAGTTTGTTAAAGATTTCGGAAACAATCATGTCGACACGGAGATCCATTGGCGTGAGTTGCGTTAACTAATAATATTATAGTAAAAAATGTATTACAGAATTGGTACTCTTAAAAAATCTTATTAAAGTTGTGGCAGCGCTATGTACTCTCCCTAGACACTCACTCCTTACACTCGCTACACTCACTGGAGAGTGAAGCGAGTGTACGAGTAAGTTTCTAGTTGTAATCCTCATATTTGCACTACATTAAACCTTTATATAATTTTTAATATATAAAAATCTCGCGTCACAATGTTTGTTATCGAACTTCTCCGAAACGGCTTCACCGATTTTTATGATTTTTTTTTGTATATTTTGGTAGCTCTGAGAATAGGTCGTAGGCTATTTTTATTCCACTAGGTGACAAGGGTGTTTTTTATATTTAGACCAAATTTTATTTTGTTATGATTTGGCATAAAAAATACTTTATAACCCTAAATTTTCATCCTTCTATCACCAATCCCTATTTTTAATACTGATTAACCGCGGGCGGAGCCGCGGGAAATGCTAGTTATATATAAGCATTATAAAAATTATATTATTCTAAGAATCTCCGTACAAAAAACAATTAACCAACAAAATAATCACAATGTACGTATTTAAAACTTTCAATAAATCTTGCAATTACTTGCTATTCATGTCGCGCTTAAAGTGAATAAGTCGAAGGAAAGCACTCGCTAATAAAAAATATTTTACGAGGAAGAAAATAAATAAAATGGCAATAAAGCTACATTAGTTGCGTCGGCGCAATTGAATGCTTAAACCTTTTCATACCGCTTTGATCATTAAAGCTTCGTTTCTCATTAAGTCTACTTTGATAAAAATATATTACTCTATTACAAAGGAGTTATAACAATTTTTATGTTTTCTTTGGATTTGCTTCAATCATTTAGAATGGTGGCCGAGTGGTAACGTGCTGGCTCGGTATACCGACTGATGCGGGTTCAAATGCCAGTTGTAATGCTTACCACTTGTTGTACGATGAAGAAAAACACTGTGAGGAACATCGTCATTTCTCAAGAGCGAGATTTCGATAGACATGTGAGGTCCTCAACTCGCACTTGGTCAGCGCGATAGTGGTGGACTATGGTTTGACCCCCTCAATTTGTAGATAAGTCCAAAGGGGTGAGTACAATAGCTTCTATTATTATTGGTAGTTAAAATAGTACCTCTGCTTAAGATATGCTATATATGGTAGAACTTAGATCGCTTTAAATCAAAATAATATGTACAAAAGTTTAAATTATATTTTTCTCTTGTGATATTGGTAATTATTAAGAGAAACAAAAATCAGCACAGTGACTGTGAAGTTACCCCATACAGGCATCGAATTTAGATCTTCTGACTGCGACTGCTAATTTCATACTGACGATTACAAAACATAATAATATTGTATGATTAATGATATATCTTAAGCATTTACTAAATAATTGAAATACCAGTATGATATATCCTTTTGTAGTTTCTTCTTAGACGATGAATAACTAATATCACTTAACCTTTGAGTTTTGCATTGCTATTATGCATTCTTTATATATTCTTTAAACTGTAGAAAGAATTTAATTATCATAACGTGATATGCTAAGATGTACGAAAGACGACATTGTGGCGAAACTTATTTTAATTTTATTCATTCCACTACCTAATAATCTGATTTGGCTGTAACATAGTAAATGTCTAAATATGAGTACCCGTTAACATGTGATTTCTTTAAAACACTGCTTAAGGTCAAAAATTTTGAAAAGCTTAGAAAATATTCGTTTTTAATTTTTCGTATAATATTCAACCTTAAATAAGTCTGAAATGAGGTAAACATTCTTAAAAATTGTTTTCGAACGACATTTTTCCAATATCCGGCATATTGGAAGAATTATGACAAAAAGCTAAAAACGAGATGGCAAAGTAAATATTTTAAAAATAGCTACGTATTTTCACAATGAAAATAATAAAATGTCTAAGCAATAAACTCAGTTATGAGGTGAATGGCGAAAGTCCTAACAATTAAAAACCTATTATTCCATTTTGGTTAAAATAAACGGACACCTACATGTTATATGATCAGTCTCATTGAATGTACTCACACAAGAAGAATTGATCTAATATTTGCGAATTACTTAACTTTAATATGTATTGCCAAACTTACAATGAATATAGGTAGGTATACATAAATAATTTATATTAATATATATTTCTATGTGAAATCTAATATATAAAAATCGTGTCACAGTGTTTGTTTTCGAACTCCTGCGAAACGGCTTGACTGATTGTTATGAAATTTTTTGGGTATATTTGGTAGGCCTGAGAAAATGCCGTAGGCTGTTTTATTCCCCCGGTTACAAGGGCGGCCTTTTCCAGATTTTGATCAAATTTTTATTTTTTTATGATTTGGTATTAAAAATACTTATAACTCTAAATTTTTATCCTTCTACCACCAAACCCTATTTTTAATAGTTATTAGAACGCGAGCGGAGCCGCGGGATTTGCATTACAAAGAAATATGTTATATGTTGGGACATTATTACACACAGCATTATCTAGTTCTGTGGTAAGCTACAAGGCTTGTGTTACGGATACCAGATAGTTGATATACTACACATATATGAATTTTAAATACATACATATTATATATAGAATATATTAGAATACAAAGAATGTAAATAAACACGCCTAGAAATATTTAATATAATTATATTAATATATATGTATATTATATATTTTATATTATATGTCTAGACATGTTTATTTTAAATTCATTGTATTTTAATATACTTAATACATATGTAATGATTTTCATGTTATAATTTATTTGTCATTCAACGGAATTTATACGAGTCGTTTATATGGATATTTCTTTATATTTAGAAATAGTCCTATGTGATTTTCTAAATCCTCCATCGAAGCACCTTGAAACTAACACTTAATCAAATCATGTTTTGCGAATTATTATAATATTAATATTATTTTTGGTAATAAAAGTCTTATGAAATACAAAAGGTTATTTTAATCAAATATTTTATATCTCTACTCTTTTATGTAAATACGGTCCTTCTTTGAAAATTGAATAATATAAATATAATTATAGATCTAAGATATTAAATAATGATGAGCAAAGTTATTTGCACTAAATCATGCTAAAAATCAAAATATACTTTATTCAATTAGACTTTTACAAGCACTTTTGAATCGTCACTTTTACATTATTATATAGAATTTAAATTAAATGTCTGTCTGTAAATCTGGGACTTGGGTGTAAACTACCACCGACTCGGAATGCTGTTCTGCCGAGAAGAGCCGGCGAGAAACTCAGCAGTTGCTCTTTTCAAAAAATATTTGATTACAATATTTATTGCATTACAATATTTACAGCGTACATGTAAAGCGTTATACAGCTTATAATTTTCAAATCCTTTTAAAATATTCTTACTTAAACATTTATTTTTTAGGATTACAGTATGTATGCTCCTATATAACATGTACTGGTCTGCTTAAGTCACGAGTTCGAGTCTCTTCGATGATTACTTTGATACCGGTTAGGTAAGAAAAGAGTATCATAATGATAATGATACGTCTGAAAGGAACTGGGTGTTTGGCATAGACAAATTATAATCTGGAATAGCAATCTACTCTGCAATGGGTTTCTATGGCTAAAATTAATGAATGTCAATTTGGATGAGTTTTTTTAATTATGGTTCTCTAGACCTTATGGTTTAAAAATTTGTAAAAAAGAAAAATATTTGCTTAATTTATTTTAATATTATATATAAGTCTGTATCATAGAACGGCGTACTCTAATGACGTACTTAAGAAGCTTAATTTCAGGGTGTTTTGTTTATTGCCATTGTCACACGAGAACCCCAAATAAACGAGAGCTTATTAATCTTAAAAGATTAACAATATCTATATAAATTTTATAATTTTTGTTATAAGTAGGTACTTTTTTTATTTATTACTACTATTTCCATAGAAGCAACGAATTGGAAAGCGTAGGTAATAAAAATCTCTCTTAAATGTATTTCAATTAAACTTGTATCCTACGTATATTTTTTAACCAAAAAATATTATTATTATCAATTGTGAAGAAAAAAGTAATAAACATACATACTTTTAATATAAAAATACCATATACTAGCAACTCACCCCTTTAGCATAATTTTTTTACAAACTTTGAATGTCTTACTTATTTATATATAATCAAAAGCCTAAAAAATAAATTTCAAGCTTCTAGCTTTATAAATGACGTAATTTCCATACAAACTTTCATCCCCTATTTCAACCCTTTACAGCCCTTTTTTCGCCTTAAAAAGTATTTACTTTTTAAGGCGCCTATGTACTTTCTCAGGCTCTTGACTACATGTGTACCAAATTTCATTAAAGTCGGTCCAGTAGTTTTAAGTTTATTCGTTACATACAAAAATACAAATCTTTCCTTTTTATAATAATAGTATAGAAAAACTCCAACAACATAACATACAATACATAAAAAAAACTTACTAATAACTCAATTAAAGGTGTTTACGACATTAGCTAACAATTTATAGGCACTGCTTAAACAAAAAAAGAACTACAAATAAAAGTTGAAAGAAATAAGGGGAAAAAATATAAATTAAAATAACTTTTTAGAATTGTTAAAGTTTTTTATTAATATAAATAAATAACAAAACACAGTTTGTTGTTATGAAGCAATAATCCACATTCTATATTTGCCACTGCATTGTGTAGAACCAATGCTGGTAAGCGCTCACCCTTGCATAGAATTGCTGATGTATATAATGAGCACTTCTTATCGGTGGATATTTTGTTTGCAAGAGCTGCTAAATTTAAAAAAGAAATTTTAAAATTATTGCATTAATATTATAAAAGTAAACGTATATATACATAACTTATGTATTAAGTGAATTTAATCTTTGTTGAATATGAATTTAAATGTTATAAAATTATGTATACCTACCATTTCCTTAATGTGTGCTTTATAATATTATAAATTGTAAACTGGAGTTGACGGTGTTGGTGTCACAATTGATAATGTTTATATTGTGTCTGTTCTTTTATGTTAAACTTATTGTGATTACTGTTTGTCAACTTAAATAAATTAAAAAAAAAAAAAAATAATGGCTGAACAAAATTGGCCGAATAAGCTTTTTAGGGAACAAGTGAAAAAATTGCCCCGAAATTTCGGACGTGAAAATGCGTTTTATAGACTTTTATTTCAAATTTAATTAAATTTAACACAAAGGAAATAAAAAAATTGATAGGACAGAATCCATCGGATTGTTTTTTATATTGAAAAACGTTTTAAAGAAAAAATATATACTAGGTCAAACCATTTACCTCCTCTGTTTCACGTATATCGAGATGTATTGCGTACAATAAATACAGAAAAATGTTTTACAAGTATCTACCTACACTAATAGAATAAGCTGGTGCAGTTTGTTGCTTTTTTTCGAGCGTGCTAATGTCAAGGACTAGTAATGTTTTTGGAAACAACCTTTTTGTTTGATAGCTCGTTTATTGAGGAAGGCTATAGCTAAGCATAGCACTATTCGTAAATGTTAACAAATCGGATGTACTTCACCATACTTTTCCTCTATTTTGAACCCGAGCAAAGCTAGGGTAAGTCGCTAATTTGTCATAAATAAGTAAGTACGGCATAAAGTTTAACAGGTTGTGGAAGGATCATTTACACGAAGCCTTAGTGAAATCTGATACGATCTTTTGTGGCTCTAATGGCCCATAATAAGACAAAGTACGCAAGACAAGGTACGTGGGCAATGGATATGGCGCTGGTCACTCTTCACATAATATCTACATTGTGTTATATTACCTTCTGAATATTGACAATCCTTAATTACTTTAATAATTTTTATAAGTTTTTATTTATTTTTTATTTATATTTAAGTCATTCTTATAATTTTATTAAGAAGTAAGAGGCAAAGTATTCTTTGATTAGAATTGAAAAAGATATTATACAATATACCATGGAAAAGTTAGCACTATTTAAACATAATGTTATACATTCTTTATAAGGTATAAACCATAAAAGAAAACGTATAGCCAATAAAAATTGTGTTTTTGAGTGGGAGGTGAGAAAAAAAATTGCAATCAACAATTCAGTAGGATGTATCCTGGCACATGAACGATGGTTTAACCTGTACCTATAATGATTAATTATATTTTTAACCGACTTCCAAAAAGGAGGAGGTTATATGTTCCGATGTATGTATTTTTTTTTTTTTTATGTATGTTCACCGATTTCTCCGCCAACTGTGGGCCGATTTCAGAAATTTTTCTTTTGTTCGGTAGGGTATAGTTCTGAGGGGGTCCCATTATCACAAAATCAGGATCTGATGATGGGATCTCAGGGAAATCCGGGGCAACTTTCAAAATTTATAGGCACCTATTATGTTTTTTATATATTTTCTTAAGCTGTTCAAGCATTTGCGTCTGAAAATCGTCATCTCATGTGATGAGCTGATGATGGAAGGTAGAATTCTTCAAATGTTATTTTTTATCTGTGTTCACCGATTTATGCGTCAATTGTGGGCCGATTTCAAAAATTTATTTTTTGTTTGGTAGGGTATACTTCCAAGATATTCCCATTGTCACCAAGTTAGGATCTGATAATGGGATCCTAGGGAAATCGATGGCAACTCTTAAATTTTATAGGCACTTAGTACATTTTTCATATATTTTCTAAAGTTTTTTAAGGATTTGCATTTGATAATTACCATCTCATGTGGATAAGCTGATGATGGAAGGTACAACTCCTCAACGGCTAGGAGTTGAAAGGAAATTCCTTTAAAATTATACATACATATAGATTGATAGTTGTGTTCTTCCAGGCTATTACGTTAATATGATAATAGAAGGTAAATCTCATTAACCTCTAGGAGTTAGGTGGAATAATGGACGTGGTTTATTTAAACTATTTCGTATGGGGAATGTAAACATAAAGATGAGCTCGTAGTTTAGTTACAGCTACAGTAGTCGTAGATCGAGTACTCTTTGGACACCAACACCCGCACCCCCCCCCCCCTTTCGGCAGACCCGATAATTAATTACTATTTTCGTCGTTAATGGGTATGCTCGTTGTTTAATATAAAGCTTAAACAGATTTTAAATTAGTGACATATAGTAAGTCACTATCATTAAATCAGCTAAATAAAAGGCACACTAAAAATGTAAAAATAAGTTATTTTTAAAAAAAAAATTAAACCGACTTCAAAAAATATGCACTAAAAAGAGAAAAATAAAAAGTAGAAAATAATACTTTAAAGAACTATGTTAATTTTGGAGTCGGTGCCAGCCAAAGAAAAATAACCGTATTCGATTAATCTATCAATTTGTAAACATAATCAAAATACCTGGCTGGCACCGACTCCAAAATTAACATAGTTCTTTAAAGTATTATTTTCTACTTTTTATTTTTCTCTTTTTAGTGCATATTTTTTGAAGTCGGTTTAATTTTTTTTTTAAAAATAACTTATATGTTTCAAATATCGGTTTAATCAGTTTCAATAAATCGATGTAATATTGTATAGAAGTGGTTCATTGGTTAGAGTCATATGATTTTTTATTATAATATGACTTTTTTCTATGAATTATTAGTAATTAAATAGCTTCTATACGTAAGATTTAAGAAATTTAATATTTTCCGGCAGTGACCCGAATAACAAGCTATGATCATAACGAATTCCATCAAAACCTATCTAGAGATTTGGTTGTGAACAGACAGACATACACCTAAAGGTTTCTTGGAAGAAATCACTCTTTTGGAGAAAATACCGGCTTTTGTGCATAGGATCGTTAGATTACGTTGTATTCATTTAGATATAATATTAGATAATTGTTACAGGCATTGAATCCGTATCCACCATCCTAGACTTCAGCCTTGTAACCACTTCGCCAACGAGGCTGTGCAATTAGAATGAATAATACAATTTGTATTACATCATTGTTGATTTTCTAATAATTGACAATTTAAATACAATTAATATATCGTAATCAAATATGTCAATATAATATGGACGTTAATAAATCTGGGTTAGGCGGCTTTATGTCAACAAGTAGAGCGAGTTTGTCACGAGCGTAATTCTAATAAGGTAGTAGATTTAGTTTAGCATTCGAAAAATCAATACATAATCATGTTATCATTAGCTGTCACTCACATATCGTTATTTCTTTAACTCTCATTAACCCTTTTTTAAATGTTTTGTTTGAGATTTTTATGATAAGCCTGTCTCTCCTCGCAAAATATTTTATTTTTTATTTTTAGAGCAAATTTTGTTTTGTAACTTTTTTATGATTTAGCATTAAAAATACTCATAACCCTAAATTTTGATACTTCTACCACCAATCCCGTGGGCGGAACGCGGGCGGAGCCGCGGCTGTTTCTAGTATACTATAATTGAATTAAAGTTGTGTTTCCATTATTAGTTTACGGAATTTAACCATTGACCGGTGAAAAATATTCAACCTACTAAAACTGTTATATAGACGGCAAATAAGGAAACAGGATTAATATAAAGTTATTAATAATTATACGTAAAGTGGTAAACCCGGTGGTAGCACCGGGTGGTCGACTATTGGTGAAGTCAGTAACACAGCTAATTGAATGTTTATAGCCGAGCTTATTTACACTGACTATTTACTAACACAAAGTCGTTTAACCAGTTAAGTACCATAATCACTTGTCACATAAATTCATCTAACTTTGATGGTTTAAGATCTTTAATCTTATTACACACTAGCGACTCGCTCTCGCTCCGCTCGGGCTCGTCCCTAGACACGATTTAAAGGTTGGTATAGATTTCATAGAAATAAGATATTTTTGCAGTAAAAAGTATCCTATATATTGACCAGAACCAGCTATCACCACACCAAATTTCATCGAAATCCGTCTAGTGGTTTTCTCGTAATGCGGTCACAGACAGACAGACAGACAAAAATTCTAAAAACGATAGATTCGGCCTCTGTATCATAATTACTATTTCAATTAGAATTTACAAAAAATATTCAATGTACAGATTCAACTAAGTTAGAATTATAACGTAACAATGTAACAATATTTTTGTCTTCTGTGTAAGGAAGTATCTAATATAGAGCTTTAAATATAAACCGTTATCATTAATTCTCTCTCGTGGCTTCTCGCAAATCCAACGTATAGCAGAGCCTGATTTAATAAGATCTTAGCAGTAGGACGTTTGTTTTATCTTTTCTTCAATATTAAATAAGAAAAGTTCCCTCAACAAATATTTCATGTTTAAAATTAATTTAGGAAAAGGAAACCCGGAATTCAGAATCCGATGAGTAGTTCTAGAGCTTTAATTTTTGTTATAGGGTGAGTCCTTCCTTGATAAGTACGTATTAATATTATAAGTAGTATTAGCCGTGGTAGCCTAACGGTACAACCGAGTGATGTGGGTTCAAATCCGGGCCTTGCATCTCTGATATTTTCATGTGCGAATCATTTCTACCATGATTACCGCTTGTTTTACGGTGAAGGAAAACATTGTGAGGAAACCTGCATGTCTGAGAAAAACCTAGCAAGTTTTCGAAAGACATGTGAAGTCCGTGAACACGTACCTACTAGAGGAGCGCGGTGGACTATGGCCTGATCACCCTTGTACTTAGGCAGGCCCGTGCCCAGCAGTGGGACGTTAAAAAGTATTATGATACGTAAAAACGTATCATGATAGCAATTTTCATCAAAGTTATCAATTTTTTATTTATTTGAAATTTTAAATGTTGAATTGTTAAAGTTAGATAACGTTAACTTACTTGTGGTATTCCAATCATGGTGCTAGGACTCATGGTTTTTTACGTCTACCCACGTAACATAAAAAAACAAATATAATTAAATATACCGTAATAAAAATCTAAGAAGCAGAATGCCAACACTTCATCGGTCAAGCGGTCATTAACTCCTTAAGTCCGGCATGTACAAGGACGTGACGCTTCCTATGTATCACTAGATAGAAAAAAAATATGGAATTTTATGTATTTTCGTTTGAAATTAAGATACCATTATATACCATAATGGTCCTATTGAAAAACCAGTAAAGCTTTTAAGATGTCAGCTTTAATAGATTGCCATTGATAGATAAGTTTTTAAAATTTGCCGCAGTGTTTCAATAATTTAAAAACTTTTCGAATATCAATTCTGAACGAAAATTCACTCTTGAGAACGTGTTTTATCCGGTAACGCTCTATGCTGATATAAAACGTAAAATACTGTACATGAGTGTCTTTTGAAATAAACATTCTTCGAATCCTGAATCGGAAGGCTAAAGCCAAGGAGAGAATTGACTAGTTTAATGTATCGCTATACGAATATATGAATATTGTAAATATACACATATATACATATACTTATTAATGATATTAATATTTAAAACATGTGATTTATTATTATGCTAAATGAAAAATAATCCAAAATATATTCTAGTGTGAAGCTACGTACATATGTTATACTAGCTGTGCCCGCGACTTCGATCGCGTGGACTACAGGATAAAATCAAACTATGATAAAAATAGCCTAAGTTACTCCGTATAACATTAGCTATATGGGAGTGAGATTTCCGTTAAAATCGCTCTTGCCGTTTCAGAGAAACGGTTCAAGCCAAATCCGACTTTCGGCGCTACAGGTTACGGCGCTGAATCCACTGCGGGTAACGCAACGTGTGTTCGCGGTTCTACAGAACAACGTCTATGGATAAAACTGAAAAATTAAGATTTTTTTTCTACGCATTTTTCCAGGATAAAAAGTATCCCATTTTATGCCCAGGATAATAAGGTATAATTATACCAAATTTCATCGAAATCGAACCGTTAGTTTTCACGTGATGCCTGAACATACAGACAGACAGACAAACATTTTTTTAATCGCATATTTGGGTTTGGTATCGATCCAGTAACACCCCCTGCTATTTATTTTTTCAATATTTTCAATGTACAGAATTGACCCTTCTATAGATTTATTATATGTATAGATGTTTGTATTACAGAAATAGCGAATTCAATTTAGTTCCATTTAAATGAATTATTTAAGAGGGTATAAAATCCATTACTCAAGTTGGTTTAAAGTTCTATATGGCGAGGAATAACGACAACGAAAAGCTTTCTCGTATTGTTTTAAAAATCAATGTTTTTTTTTCTTAAAAAGGGTGGAAATCCCCTAATGTTTTAAAATTACTAAGCTTTCCTACACCTAACATTAAAGTAACAATGTACAGGAGTGTTTTATGAGACTTATTATAATGAAACCAAGTTATCATTCACAATCAAGTCCGAGTTCTTTTTTTAAAATTATAATGGGCATTTTAAAAATATCAAAAGTGCGAGACTACATCGGTTTTTCAGAAATCGAACTTAGCTAAGAAAAGATTAATTTAAATCGTACTAATTAGTAATATGGATCTCGGCCCACCGAAGATATGAGAGACACCTTTAATTCACCAAGTGCATCATGCATAGGTGAGGATGGGCCTTCTCCTGCGCGCCTTGTTGACTCTTGCGTTGACCCGCTGCTCAGTCTCCGTCTCCGAGCCAGAAGATCTCGCCATCGGAAGCAAAGAATGGGTCCTTTTGCGCCCCATTTTTGACGGACTGGCGCTTGCGTCTGAGTCAGCCATGATCAATTCATAACTAGAGGACATACAGCAAAACACACGGACACGCACCAAACAAGACACTTCTACAAGTTAAAAACAACAACAACCAAAACAATAAGCAAAAATCGGTAAACCATAAAGGTAAGCCAAAAAAATCAATGGGTAAAGAATCAAGCATGTCCGGCAAAACTAAGCATCAATCTTGGATTTGAGTGGAGTAATAAAAGAATTTGCAAAAATTAAAGCTCGCAAGAGATGGTGATGTTGACTTGGAATTTTCTTAACAATGTTTTTTCCGCTTAGTGATCTCATTTGTATAAATAAATTCATATTGTTTACACACAGGGAATTTAGACCTAGATATAAATGTTGTATGACGAATACATTTATCATGTTAGGGATAAATGTAAATATCTGTACCTATATTCTGATCATTATAAATGAAACTACCTTTTCGGATTTTGTCGTGGATTAATCCGCGACAAAATCGAATATTCGCGTAAATCTAAGAAAGTATTATATTCTGATCATGTCCCTTTTGCAAACTGCTAAGTTTGCGGTTTATATAAGTCTTTAAGCGAAATAAGGGGGTGGGTTATTTTCTGCCTTTGCATCATTGGGTTTTATCTACCTAGCCACTGCCACTGAGTCTTATTGTACTGTTGTGGTCTAATGACGACCGGAGAAACGGCAAAATATACGGCATTATGTCGAATATACGAATATATATATATATATATATATATATATATATATATATATATATATATATATATATTCGTATATTATTTATATATATATATATATATATATATATATATATATATATATATATATATATATATATATATATATATATATATATATATATATATATATATATATATATATATATATATATATATATATATATATATATATATATATATATATATATATAATATCTTCCGTACTCATAAAAAAATTAATACCTTTTTTGCGTTGATTTAAAGACGTATTTAATTGCGACTGTCTAAAAATTTAAAATTTTTTGTAATGGCTCCGAGTAAGGAGCTTGGCCACCCCTGCTCCATAGATCAACCCAACTAGTGATCGATTGGAGTTTAGTAGCGATTAAAAACATGAACGCGGGTACTGCAAGTATACGTATTTTTTTTAATAACTATTACTAGTTTCATGTTTAATTCCAATATACAGAATATACCATTCAATTTCCTAATTTTTTTAACTTACAATTCCATTTGATCATATTGTATTCTTAGAAATGTTTATAATAATCACTTTATTCAAACACCCATTTTCCTTACAAAAATAGGTCTCGTAGTTAGTCATTTAAAGACCTCCAACGGAGGAAGCACAAAGTTTTGTGCTTATTATTTCTTTAAAATATAATATTTATTATATAAAAAAATGTTTTTTCTTACAATTGTAAGTGTTTTAGTGCTCTTTGGAGTTAATGTTGTTTCTGGACAAGCCCGTAAGTATAAAAAGTTTTAAAATTAAATTATAAGAACGTAGTTTTTACATTTGATACATAACTTTAAATAAATACGTATTATAAATAAAACACCCATGACTGGAGTACAAACATTCGTTCTCAACATGAATGAATGCCACCAACGGGACTCGAACCCACAACCGCTGGCTGGTGCAGAAGGTAGAGTCACTACAGACTAATATTTGAAAAATCTAATTGAAATATGTATTATTATCGATATAGAGACCGAATCTACTATTGTTAGATTTTCTGTCTGTCTGTCTGTCCGTTCGTGACCGACGACACCACGAGAAATCTACTGAACGGATTTGGATATTAGGATACTTTTACTGCGGAAATTTAAAGTTAATATAGTGAATTTCTTAAAAAGCTTTAAGTCTAAATAACGAAAAACAACGTATTTGTCATAAAAATTAGCAACATATTAATAATAATTATATTATAGCCATTTAATATAAAATTTTAACCTATTCATATCATTATCTAGGCATCACATTTTTATTTAAACTGTCAATTTTATCGAAGTAGATTATAGAGGTCAATTTACGTTTTTTAATATATATTTTTTTGTCTGTGACTGCAAACGGGAAAATCGTTAATGTTTATACGGGTTGTTTATAAAATATGTAATTATTTTATAGACTTATAAATTATATATAAGCATTATCCAGTGTTCAAATAAATCAAGGAAAACTAACTTAGCTTTATAAATTACTATTATCAGTAATATTTTGGCATTTGGTATCAGTAGAACTTGCAATGAAAATATTTTCTTAAAAGTAAAGTAAATGCTATTAACGTTTGTGAATCTTTATCCGGTATCCGGTATCCGGTCAAATCACTATCCGTTTCACCTCTAGTACTATAGTTTTATATTTACTATTACTTTTATGTATGTTTTTCTCTTCCGTTTTAACATCTCTATACTAAAATAATTTTCTTGTCTCCTGACAAGAAAAAAATTGAGTTTTCATGCTATCTGATCACAAAATTATTATTTGTAGCATTAATCTATGCGGTCTTACTCTCTACACAGTTTTGTGTAAATACCTGTACCTGTATAAATGTAAAGTACCTTTTCAGAATGCAGTGACTGCATCTTGCTTCGCTCCTGTCAGGTAGCCATAGACTATATAAGAGCGCACAAAAAAGACCCGGAAGCCAGGCAAAAGCTCACTGAGACCTACTGTGGAACACAATTTATTAACGGCGTTTATGCACCGAAGGTAAACAAAAAATATGTAAATACTAACATTTTCCGCGGCTACGCCCGCGTTCTAAAATATAAAATCTATATTTTTTTTTATAATCATTAATAAAAAATAGGGATTGGTGGTAGAAGCACATTGTGCACATTTATTGACTTTGGTAGAAGTATGAAAATATTTTGATGCCAAATCATAAAACCATAAAAAAAAAAATTTGGTCTAAAAATAAAAATTAAAAAATATGGAGAGGGCTACCCTTATGACCTATGCCTAGGGGAATAAAAAAGAGCCCTACGACCTATTCTCAGACCTATTACACAAAAAAACCATAAAAATCTAGAACGAGTGTTTTTGAAATAACAATTTATTACGATCTCGGAAGTGATTCCAGACGACATCGGATTTTTAATCGCAGTAATATATACGTTTTAAGGGGTTTCGATATTCTATCGAAGAAGTTAAATGTAAAAGTTGTATATACCTTTCTTTTCATACATTATTATCTATAACTCAAAATTATCGAGAAAAACGAAAAAAAACGTTTTTTCGGTTATTAATTTATAATTATACCAAAAATGTCTTTCTTTTCATAAAAAATGGTGAAAATGTTCTTTTTTTATGTTTCAAATAAGCCCAAATTTGTTCAAAGCAAAATATTTATTTTTCGAAGTTTTATGAAGAAAATACAAAAAAATAACCTTTTTTCAATTAAAAAATTTGGCTAGCTTTAAGATAAACGACAATTAGCATAATATTGTTTAAATATACAAAAATATCGTTAAAAAAGCAAACAACCCTTCTTTGTTTTATAGAAATAAATATCTTTAAACCGATTAAAAAATTTAGGTGTGCTGTTCTCTTTTTACAACCGAGCATAAAAGCACAACTGTAAATGAAACCAAAAACCGTTGGACAAATTCTGATGACAACTTGACGGACAATATTAAATCCCACCCAAATTTAAGCCTACTTCCCGAGTCTTGTGGAGGAATCGACGGGAACAGAATTATTGGAGGAGAAATCGCTAATATCTTCGAATTTCCATGGATGGCGCTCATTTCTTATAAAATAACTGACAATGCAGGTTTTAGTATACATATTTAATTATATTATAATACTTTATTATATTTGTACGTTGAATTCTTGCGAGTGTAACTTATGTGATGTTTCTCCAGTAATAGAATCAATATTGCTTGATTTTTAAGGATATAGAGATAGACAGGTAAAAATCTTGTAATATCACTTTTATATGTCGGTACTATATTTATATTTTTAAATTAGATTAAGTAGTTTATTTGAAAGCTTAACGCATATTTTGTTATTTAAACTTTGTACTCAACAATATTTGAAGTTATCACTTGGTTGATAACAACTTATTTAAAATTACAGCGAGAAAACAATGTACCTACTCCTTTTATTTACCACTACTATACCAGTAGGTAGATGATCTAATATTTTTTTAAGTATGCGTGCTTATAAGCCGCATGTAGTATTTTTGTAATCCTTTATTTATTTGAAATAAGGATGAAATAATATTAACCCTACCCTACCTACCTATTCAAGCCTTCTTTACAGAACATTCACTTTACTTTCTATAAATATAGAAGGAATGTTTTGTTCAAAAATCTTTATGAAAAATTAACAAAGATAATTTAGCCATTTTCACATCCCATCAATTGACATTGTCCTCTTTTCAGTACGAGGGGACTTATTCATAATCAACCTCTGGCCAAGTGCGGGTTCACATGTATTTCGAAAGCTTAGGTTTTCTCAGACATGCAGGTTTCCTCAAGATGTTTTCCGTAATGTCGTAGCAGTGATCATGTAGGTAATGATTTACACACGAAAATATTGGAGGTGCGATACTAAGGTTCAATCCGCTTCGCTTGTTTTCCAAAAGAGCTCGCTACCGCTGGGCTGCCTCTGCGCTACCCCTGACTTGTATACTTTTGACAAACTGAGATTTAAAAAGGCAAAATAGTGACTTTATTACATTTATACTAGTTTCAATGTTCGAGACATGAAAAATAAAGCGGTAATTAATATATCTATTTATTATAGGAAAAATTAAGAAAAGGTTTCAATGTGGGGGTTCCATTATCAACTCGAGATATATTTTGACAGCTGCGCATTGTGTCATAAATAAAGAAATTGCTGGGGTACGCGTCGGTGAGTTTAATGTACGAAAAAAAGCGGATTGCCAAGGAGAATTTCCTTATTATGTATGCGAAGAAAACATTCAGGTACTTATAAAAATCTTATAAAACGAACAAAATAAATATTATAAAATAAGTTTATATATATACTACGTAAATAGGTCCTGGGTTCGATACCGGTTCAGCCGACCGTAGTTATTACGAGTCTGGCTTTGGGGAGTCCTTATTTATCCTCATTATATATACTATTCCTACTCGAACTCTGCAGCATCTACACGGTCCGCTAGTCTCATTGTAAGTGAGATTGACATTAATGTTTAACTAGCAAACCCAGCCAGCTTCGCTGGGCGTATGTAAAAAATTAAGCGATTTATATAATTTTGTAATAAAATAAAAGTAGTATAATTATAACATTAGCTATCTGCGAGTGAAAGTCTCGTCAAAATCGGTCCACCCGTTTCAGAGATTAACCGGAACAAACAGAAAGAAAAATAAACAGAGAACAATTTTAAAAATATTTTTTATGTAAGTACCGTATATACTTTCACATGCATTTATTGAACAGCTGTAACTTGAAATTAAAAACAGACACTGCAAATTTATTTTTATGAACTGATTATTAAAATGAAATTAAATGTGTGATGTGTCAAAAGTCCTTATTACTTTTATACAAAATTCACTAAGTTATACAAAATATACTGTAAGTAATCTACTATATAAAAATAAGTCGGGTTTTCCTTCCTGACGCTATAACTCCAGAACGCACGAACCGATTTCCACGGTTTTGCATTCGTTGGAAAGGTTTCGGGCTCCGTGAGGTTTATAGAAAAGAAAATTCAGGAAAAATTTCTACAGAAAAGCGGGAAAATCTTTTAAACTATACTAAAGAGTTTACATCTGGGGACGAACCCGAGCGAATCGAGGGTGAGTCGCTAGTTAATTATATAAATAATTAAAATTAACAAATTGATTAATATAAACGTATGAGACTGAAATTTTAAGAAATGTTTTTAATTATTTTTTTTGGTTTCATCAAATTTGAGGATTTTCGTGTTACACAAATTATATCTCACAAAGATTATCGAAGCACACCTGTCGAAAATGATATTGCGCTTCTAAGACTCGGAAAACCTATTAATATGACACTAAGTAAGTATTTCATTTCCTTACTAATATTAATCAGTCTGTGTGTTACTCAATCACGCCTAAACTACTGAACCGATTTAGATGAAATTTGGTACAGAGATAGTCTAGAGCCTGAGAAACGACATAAGCTACTTTCGATGTGAAGAAATGGCTGTTAGGGGTTTCAATAGGGGATGAAAATTTGTATGGAAATTACTTCATTTTTAAAGCTAGAAGCTTGAAACTTTTTTTAGGCTTTTGATTAGATATAAATAAAGAAGACATTCACAGTTTGTAAAAATTTCAATTAGGCAGGGAGCACCTAGGGATAAACCCGAGCACAGCAAGGGTGATTTGCTAGTAAAATTCATCATTCTTATTAGCATTGTCATTGATCATTTAAAAAATATTTATTATATAAAAATTGTCAATAAATAATAAAAACTAATTAAATTTACATAAATTTAGTTTTAATCTGTATAAATTTGAATAAATTTTATAATGAGTCCTTTATATAATAAGTTTAAAATAATATGTTTAAAAATAAGGCAGAATAAAAGATTAAAGACACATGTTTTAAAATACACGAGTATTTTGTAAATAGATACTTATTTTCGATATAGTTTAAGTATTTTCTAAGGTAAGACAACTATCCGACTTTTACCCTTTAAATATTAAAAATTAAATACATTAATTATTTGTAGAAAACGCAAAACCAATCTGTCTACCAGTAGCGAAAGAACTGCGCGATCGTCAGATTACCAGCGGAAATAAGACGGGAACGGTTGCTGGCTGGGGATTTACGGAAAACGGTTCAGAGTCCGCTGTGTTGAGGAAAGTTAAGATACCCATACTCTCTGCTGCGGCTTGTCGCGAATTTTACAACAAGTAAGCTTTTAATGAGTATTGATATTAATTAGCCATTGGATAACGATAGTTTTCGTATCGCTCTAGGTCTCCGGCTGGGAACACCGCTGTGCACTCAGCACAGGTGCCCGTGTGGAAAAGAGGTCGACTTTAATGGACTCCATGGACTCTCTTGCCGAAGAAGTTCAGGTAGACTTTTTCGTCACGGTTCCCTAAATGATACCATCAAAAGGGCTCTTGCCACCATTGACATTCTTGCTCTCATTGAGCCGTCTGGAATAAGTCGAGATGATGGCAAGAGACCTGATGGTCTGTCGCTGGTTCCGTGGGAAAGGGGACGGGCGTTAATGTGGGACGCTACATGTGTTGACACATTGGCCCCGTCCCATGTCAAGGAGACGGCGTCTAAAGTGGGGGCTGCGGCGGAGAAGGCTGAACTTCTCAAGATACGTAAATATGCCTCCCTTATTCAAAATTATAATTATATACCCTTTGCTGTTGAAACCCTAGGCCCATGGAGTCAAAGTGCTAAGCACTTTTTAAAAGACATAACACCTCGTCTTATCGCCTCCACTGGTGACAAGAGAGCTGGCTCATTTTTCGCCCAAAGAATCGGCATTGCCATTCAACGGGGGAATGCAGCTAGCATTCTTGCCACTATTCCAAGCGGACACGACTTGTACAGTAATAATTAAGTATATATATAGTTAAATATATATATATATATAGTTAAGTTTACTTGTAATTTCCTTTATTGTAAATAAATATAAATATATTAGCAGGGTGAAATTATGAAATATGTACCCATATTAACTAGCAAAAAGCTGAGCTTTGTGAGGGATCGCGTAGTTTTCTAACGGGTAATAATGTTACAGCGATGTTAACTTTTTGGTTTTCTAGCAGATGGCGTTAGTTGTACAATAACATTTTATTAGCCATTTTAATATCCCTGTAAAACTCTTTTCCAAGGCTTAACCACCAACCATGAGGGTTGGTGGATAATCTGTAGGTACATTGAATAGTTTTTGAAAAATCTAACTCAAATAGTAATTATTATAATAATACAGAGGCCAAATCTAAGGTTTTTAGTGTGATTTTTTTGACTTCATTCGAATAAATAATTTATCCGTACTTATTTTAAATTTCATATTTTTTAGGAACTCAGACCCAGACAGTCCAGACAGGACCTTAAACAAAATCTGTGCCGGTGCGATTAATAAGGACTCCTGCAACGGTGACTCTGGTGGACCACTGATGCTGGAAGATAAAGTCAACGGTAAATACCGATTGGTCCAATATGGCATCGTGTCCTTTGGACCGAAGCAATGTGGATCTTTATTCCCGGGAGTATACACAGACGTCACTAAATATATTAAATGGATATTAGATAATATTAAAGCTTGATAGTATTAAGCATTTAAAATATATAAGATATTGCAAACCTGTTGTAGTGTTGATTATTTACTTGGATAAGGTGGTATAACACTTTTGCCGTTGAATATGTGCCGTCTTTACTACTATAATTATTGTCACCTAATTTTTTGTTTAAATAACTTCTACCCAATCTTTATTTGAACCACCTATACAACATAAGTGTATCGAGAGAAGTATATAATAATAATCAGATTACTACTTAACTTATTCATATATATTAATACATACTTATATACATGATTACATAATATATCGAATATTTGAGTCTATTTCGTGTTTTATTTATTGCAATAATAATTGCCATGATTACAATACTCAGAAACTGACGTCGGCATAACGCAGATGCGTAGTGTTGGCCATTGATATTTTTGCCGCTTCCGTTCCAATCGAGCGTCTTCAAGAAGTCCTTCAATGCATTTGTAAAAAGTGAGTTGTGAGTCGCTAGTAGAAAAAAGTGCACGACCACTGACAAATGACTAAGGCTTTAACACCGAAGAACTCACAGTACTATTCTTATGAAAAAAAAATGTTTCAGTAATTACTTACTCATTATTATGTATATGTTATTATTTAAAAAAATATGTGTCTTAACGAGATGATTAAAAATGTAAAGTTTTACATAGCCTAAGTCCCGCTCAGCCGGACTGAAACTTAACTACTGAAAGTACTGTTTTCTAATATTTTAGAAGAGTGTTTTTACGAATATATGATTTTAATTTCCTTTGTAGTAATTTCTTCTTGATATAAAGCCTCAAATATTTTTAGGAATCACAAAGCTTAGCTTGATAACGAAATGTAAGCTTACATTTCGTTATTAAAAGCACAATATGTGACTTTTCATATGCCACTCTAGCATTTTCTATTGTAATTTTTTTATATTTTTCTGTAATAATGCTATCTAATGAATGTTTTTTAATACCTTAAAGAATTCTATCACTTTAAGTTTTCTGTATACAAATTTATTAAGTCGTAACAAGCTTTTTATTGGAAGAGATCAGTTACATCTTAATTCACGCAATACCCTGAGATAAAAGCTCTAGTTCAATATGAACTAAATTTCTAATTAATCCATCGGTCTTAATGGTTAGTATTAAATAAACATTATTGCCTCGACGCCATTCATCTTTCGACATCTTTATTTTGAGAATAGGAACGAGAACATCGACTTTCGATTTAACCAATTGTACAGATCAAGATATACTAACTATATAATACATCAAAAATACTTAGGCCGATTTAGAGTGAATGTTAGAATATACAACACTTAATAAATTATTACATGTCATAATAATTAATGTGTGTGTTAGAAAATATTCTAATAATATTTAAATGATCTTTAAAAAATATTATTTTAATTTAAATTAATCAAACTTACATAAGGACCGAGGTATATACAATTTTTTATATCAAAACTATAACACCAAAACTACACAACACTGTCATAACAGAAAACAGAACACGAATTTAAAGTAAACTGGCATCACAAAGTTCCAACGAATTAAACAAAAGTTGTTATAAAAACTCGGAGCGGACGTGCGGTTCACGCGCGGTGGGATGCAGACTGACCGTAGAGCGAAGATTAGGCTGAGAATAAGATGTCCATGATTATTGAATTGAATTGCTTTTGTCTCAAAATTGTAGTGATTAATCGACATATTGTTTGATTTATAGTGTTCTTTGCTGTTATTTAATTTTTTTCTTATTAATTATAAAACTTTATATATAAAGCACTTCTGTGCGTGTGTATGTAATTGAACTTCTCCTAAACGGCTGGACCGATTTTAATGAAATATTTTGTGTGTGTTCGAGTGGATTCGAGAATGGCTTAGATTCACAATTCAGTCCTTCTTCCTTATTATTTTATATATTGCGAAAAAGCGTTAAGTTCACCCTAAATGAAATAAGGGATAGTTCTGAATATAAGTGAAAAATACAAATAGAAACGAGTTTATCCTAGAAAATTTATTATCCTAAAAATTTTAAGAATATTTTACTACCGGAATTAAGATTACTTTGAATGAATTTAAGCAATTAAGTAAGGCCTGATAATATTCATTATAATACAATTCCATTTATATTTAACAACAACGTACATATTCATTTATAAAATAAAGAACAAAAAAACAATAATTATGAGACGGTTTAAAAATCAGAATTAATCATTGTTAACAGGAAAAAAAGGAAGTAAGTTAAATAAAGACTGTTTAAGAAGAAGAAATTTGGATGACGGTCACGTTTCGCCGCTATTAATGACATAGTCACCGTTTTAATAGTTATCTATCCATCGAGACCACCCTCTGTGTGAACGTGTCCCCAACTAAGCTAGTTGTTAGATGGGCTTCATAATGTTTAACCGCGTTCAAAACGAGAAGGGACTACTCAAATTGAAAACACGATTAATAATTTATACGATACTGTAAGCTGTTATTATTTTTCTTAAAAGAATTTAAGAAATGGAATGTAGGGCGTATTTTTTAATAAAAATATATCGAAGGCCTTAAGTTTGCTTTTAATTTCTTAAAGATAAAATATACAGTACAGTAATTATATTATACATTACATTATTTCTAAATAAGAAAAGATAATTTTACAAAAGTTTCAGATAAATTACTTCATTTTTTACTGAATATATAAAAGCGAAAAAATGAACGCTTTTACGTAAATCATTGAGCTTTATTTTTGACTTAGAGCTTAAAATTATTCAGTTAACAACATGAGTATTTGACACAAGTCTCTAGAACGCGCTCGTGTGTGAGAGCTTATGACTCAGTCACGCAAATCTTGTAAGTCGCTTTCATTCTCGCGGTATATTACAATTTTGCTTAAAATATTATCTTCTCATATTAGTTATCTACCTTTATTACATTCGGGAATTTTAATTAGTTTTAAGTTTTAATATAAATTCTATGGATTTGAAATGATATTGCTATTTTAAATGATTATATATAACTGTGGGTAGGTACCGTCCGTAACAACCGTATACCTATATTTACCTAACCCTCTAAAACCTTACTATCATTGACTTAAGAAATTGTTATCCATTATCAATATTTGACGACGCGTTTAGCTCAGTTTGTCACTACACTACCCTACTTGCTGTGCCAGCGGTCGCGGTTCATGGGTCATGCATGGGTGTTAATATTTATGTATTTAAAATTTATATATGTGTAGTATATCAACAAGTCTCGTAGCTTACCACGGAATTAGATGGCGGTGTTGTAATAATGTCCCACCACCATAATGTCCCACCATATGTGTAGTGTATCAACTATCTGGTATCCGTAACACAAGCCTCGTAGCTTACCTCGGAACTAGATGGCGCTGAGTGTAATAATGTCCCAATATATTTTTCATTTTATTTTAATATATGTTCTTACTTACTGCCAACGAATCTATCATGTCTGCTGGAAATCTGGAGGTTTTCAGATTTAATGAGTTTACTGAGTTTTTATCATGACTAAATGTAATAATATCTATATATCTTAAAAATATAATAATATCTATATATCTTACTTTCCCTAAATTGAAGTTTCTTCGGACTTTAAACTTTGCTTTACATTGTATAATGTACCTAAATACATTACAATATCTTCTGCGCAGATGAATAATCTTATGTAGATTGGCCGTAGTAATCAAAATGGTTAGGAGGAGTTATTATCATAATAACTTATAACATCTATTATTTTACAGACCTATGTGAATATTTCGATGAATGATTTTGACACTTATCTAGCAAATTATTTTATAGATCTAAAAAAATTTATAAAAAGCTACAGAAAACATAATATAATTCTTATCTTCTCATGCCGTCATGTTTGTGCCAGTACCTAAATTATATATTTTGATACACAAATGTTTTGCCAGTATTTCTATAATTAGAATATAATTAGCGTCTTGGTTGTTACCTTTTTTATAGTTATTATTATCTACCATGAAATGGCATTAAAAAAAATATCTGAAAAAAAAAAGATTCTGCAAATGATCTCAACTCTCACAACTCGGAATTTTATGAATAACTAGCGACTCACCCACGCTTCGCTCCGGTTCGTCCCTAGATTTAAGCATGTGATGATGTGAGAACAGCATGAAAATTGGTGCAGTAGTTCTTAAGTTTATTGAGGACAGGCAGGCAGGCTTTGTTTTCTATCTATACTAATGTTATAAAGAGGAAAGATTTGTATTTTTGTATTCTTGTATGTAACGAATAAACTCAAAACTTTCTGAACTGATGTTAATGAAATTTGGTACACAGATAGTCTAGAGTCTGAGAAAGGACATAGGCTACTTTTTAAGTAGAAAAAAAGGGGTGTAAAGGGTTAAAATAGGGGATGAAAGTTCGTATGGACAATATGTCATTTATGAAATATGAAAGTTTGTACGAAAATTACATCATTTTTAAAGCTAGAAGTTTGAACCTTATTTTTTAGGTTTTTGATTATATTATATAAATTAGTAAGACATACAAAGATTGTAAAAATGTTATGCTAAAGGGGGTACTTAGAGACGAATCCGAGCGAAACGAGGGTGAGTCCCTAGTATAATATATAGTGATAAGAGGAAAGTCTTTTTGCAGATATGATGATAGCCTCTTTACTTATTTGTAATGTACTATATGATATCAATATATGTATGTATAATAATAGATTTTTTAATGGACGTTGAAATTGTTGCACAAATTTATTATAATGTATTATAAACATAATATTGAATGTAAAAAACATCTTCATAGTTTTGTAAGTTTTCAGCAAAATGTTTTTATCTAAAAGTTAATTGATATAAAATCTTCTCTTACTACTAGTGCACAGTATTAATCGGCGCAGGGAGGAGGGTGGAAGTGGGAGCACTTGCATTGCCTGCTATAGAGGAAAATATATAGAATAAATTAAAGAAAAAAATACATGAGTAAAATCACGTTTGAATTTAGATATTGTCAAGAAAAATACTATAAATAAAAATTGAATAAAAATTATTAGGTTAATGACTTAATGATTTAAAGATAAATCAGTGTAGTCTAGAGTAGTTTGATGACGCAGATGCAAAATTGGCTTTCTTGCATTAATTAACTATTTATATGAAACATTGTAAAACGCATGTAAAGATAATGTCATAATATAAGTTTTATTTCGTGTGAGCAAAATACAATCTTAATAGAAAATTCCGTACGTGTTCAAAGAGATTATAAAACTGATATTTACCCAGTCTTCTGCAATCGAATAGCGTAGTTGAAGTAAACATTGAAACTAATTAAAACAAGAGTGCTCTGAGAGTATAATATGGAGCTACGTTCACAAACATTGTACCTAATTGTTGTTTTTGACAATAATTAAGATTAAAAAGTGGTAAACACTTAAAATAAGTATTACTTATTCTACTATGTTTTATATTTATACCTGTATGAAAAGCAACTGTAGTGGGTTTAGGTTTAGTATTAACCACTAAACTAACCACCTCCAATTGTGTCTGTTATAATCTTATAAGACACAACATTACCGTATTTTCGAGGCATTAAATACGATCACAAAATAAACTTACATGAAGTTCAGTTTGTTTAAGTATACGTATATGCAGAAAGCTTACATTTACTTAATTACTTAATAAAATGTAAGCAGAAGAAATAACAAAAAGATTCCTAAAATCCCCAGACAAGTATAAAATGTGAGTAATGATTATGGAAGGGACGAAAGGCTATTATCAGAACTTTTTATCTTCGTACGTAGGTTTCTCGTTTGAAACTAAATAGGTAAGTACATATAAAACCATAATATAAATCATAGTATTATACTAAGTACTTGTTTCTAATGCCAAGAATCCAAATATATTTCTATTTCATATTTTCTGTCATCGGCCCTAACTAGAGGAAGGCTAGATGGTTTTAAAGGAAGCCATTTGAAACAATAAATGTAATTTTTTACTTGATAATAATAATTTATAGGTTTATTAAGTAAAAACCGTAATACAGCCAGAGTTTCGAAGCTGATTTTAAGCTCTACCTCTAACGTTACATTTTTGTTTAATAAAAATTATTTTGTAAGACTGCTAAAGTAACACTTGCAATCCTGGCCCGCTTCGCTGGGCGTAAGTTAAAATAAAATGAATGGTTTTTATACCTAATATTCTACTAAAAATAGTTGCCTAAGTTACTCCTTATAACATTTATAGCTATCTGCGAGTGAAAGTCCCATCAAAATCGATCCAGCCGTTAGGAAGATTAGCCGGAACAAACAGACAGACAAACCGTTAAAAAATTATTTATTGATTTAAGTACCTTCTATACTATTTAATATGTATTTAGTGAAAAGCTGTTAATTTGAAGTTAAAAACAAACACTTCAATTTTATTTATAAATGTACCTACTGATTAAAAATAAATACGTTGCCTTAACTTCTATTGAACTAACCAAACAAGTTAGCATTAAAACATTCCAATTATATGAAATAACAAAATTATTCAATTGTTCCAAAATGTGGTTTGTATATTACTATTACATTAGAGACCTCGCAACATAACGCGCTTCTGAAGTAGGTACTTGTACGTGCAAGAGTTCGAGGCCATTTACATATTTGAACGATTAATTTAAAAGACCAATACTTACTTAATATAATTGCTTAACATTTGTAGCTTTTCTTTCAGAGAATCTTCAATTTTAAGAAGTAATTTACTGTAAGTAGATAGGAGATGCATATATTATATGACACGCTTGGCTCAGTCTAGCGGTCGCGGGTTCGAGTTCCGCTGGGGACATTTATTGGTTAAGCACGGATGTTTGTACTCCAGTCATGGCTGTTTATATTATTATTTAAAAAGATATATAGGTATATATGTGTAGTGTATCGACTATCTGGTATCCGTAACACAAGCCTACGCTTACCACGGAACTAGATGGCGCTGTTGTAAAAAATGTCCCGATATATTTATTTATTTATTTATTTATTAGTACAAATGTACATAACGTCGAACCCCTCTTGCATTTTGTCGAAATTCACTTGATTCTTCGAAATGCGAAAATCGCTTTGAAAATATGCGTAACATATACCATTTAATAAGTATTCTCTACCTACTCCTGTGTGGTGCTTCTCCACTCCTTTTCTCGATGACAAATAAAATTTCTTACGTTTTTACTATTCAAATATAAATAGAAGTGTCTGCGCTTTAAGTAAGGATGAACGAAGTGCAGTTTATACAACATACTTAAGTTTTGTGGATTGTCACAGAATACTCTTGCTAAGTAATGTTCTTATCAATAGAATTGTACTTCGAAATAATGGTAACTTAGTAGCAGACTGACTCTCTTTAAATTAAATTGACAACTCAAACGCACTTGTAAAAGTCTAATTGAAAAAAATTAATTATTTTTAGTTAGACTTTTCATTCAATAGGTGAAACAAACAAAGTTTCATGGAAGCTATATGAGATCCCCACAATAATTTAAAAAAAAACGCGTAATACCTATGTTAGCGATCTTTTTCATATTGTCGAACTTCGTTTCGATAACTCCATTCATACTATATTTATATAAGCAAAACTTAAAAAGCTAAAAATAATAAATATGGCTTAATGTTCACATTAAGTATTTTGATTCATTCGATTGTATGTTTTGTTCAGTTTCCATTACTTGCTTTTCCAGCGGTCGCCGGTTCGAGTCCCATTTGGAGCATTAAATTAATATTTAAAATATGTATGAACTTAAAGTTATATATAGTGTAGTATAACATCTAACTGGTCTGGATCCATAATACCAGCCTTAATGATAAATTATTACCAATAATAATTAATTTAAAGGGAACGCAACTATTAAAACTTGTTAGAATAATAATTAAATAATGAGCGACTTGAGAAATATAAAAAACACGCATTGTTTGAACCATAACATTTCGTACGCCTACGTTCGTTAGGTTTTTACGTGAAATGGCCATGGTGCGTTAATGGCTCGGCTAATGTACGCTAAATACAGATTTTAGCAGAAATCAATCAGCGCCTACACATTTTTCCTTTTATATCTATCTAAAAAAATTATTGTTTTATATTGTACTGTTTGTTTTTCATTAACAAACCAGTCTTTAAGATTTGCTTCTGAATTTTTTATCAATTATTATACTATTTAAACTGAATTATTGTTTATTTTATAAATTTCTTTGCAGTTTCTAATATTTGTATGTGTGTGATTTCCTTAGACCTAAGAAAACTCTCGATCAAACTACAGATCAAAATGAATCGATTCATCCGCATGGTCGTTTTAAGGTCACTGATAGACACAGATATACAAGTTTAACTTGTTTTTGCGTCGGAATTTAACCACATTGATAAGATTTATTTGTTTTAAGGTTCCGTACCCCAAGGGTAAAACGGGACCCAATTACTAAGACTCCGCTGTCCATCTGTCACCAGGCTGTATCTCATGAACCGTGATAGTTAGGCAGTTGAAATTTTCACAGATGATGTATTTCTGTTGCCGCTCGCGCTATAAGAACAAATAAAAAACAATAAAATAAATATTAAAGGGGGCTGTCTTACAACAGACATGATTTTTTTTTACCGTGTTTATAGAGAACTAGCGACTCACCCTCGCTTCGCTCGGGTTTGTCCCTATGTTTAACGTCAGCGAAATCACGCTAGTTAAAATAAATATTTCTAAAATATAACCTCCTCCTTTTTTGAAGTCGGTTCAAAAGCTTAGAAATTTTAAAAAGGTTTTTTGCTGTTAGTATCGTATTATATACTTTCATATGCATTTAGTGAAAAGCTTTTAATTTGAAATTAAAAACAGACACTTCAATTTTATTTATCTGTAATGTATGTATAGATAGTACGGAACCCTTTGTGCTGGAGCCCGACTTGCACTTGGCTGATTTTTTTGTTTATATTTACTCAAGCTTGGTTAGTACGATATGAAACCAATTTAGGACTTCGGCTTGAGTAATATGGGATGCTTTTAATCCCAGTAACGAAAAAGGTTTTCGTGGAATGAATAAAATTTTAACCTTTGTACCATTATTAACTCTTTCTTTTAAATAGATTTTAAAAGAAAGTTCATTGACTGGGTAAGTAGGGCAATTGAAATTGATGCCTATAGATAACGATTTATATAAATACAACGACATTTCTACTTCTAAGTTCTATAACCTAAAATTCATAGTACAATTATTGTAAAAGAAAATAATAAAAATGGTAAAATAAATAAGTCAATCAAACACTAAGCACATGGAAGACCGTCTATTCAAATATTATATTTTTTTTAAGTACTGATGTAAAGCACTAGACTAGGGTCAACCTTATTTCTAGGGTTCCGTTCCTAAATATTAAATATTAGTAAAATGGCAATCTAAGGTCCTATTGGATATTTCTTAGTATAAGAGAGTCAAACTACAAAATTACAGGTCTTCAGCCCTTTTTAACGTCCAACTGCTGGGCACGGGCCTCCCTCAGTACGAGAGGGATCGGCCATAGTCCCTACGCTGGCTCGTGCCGCTTCGAAATAGGTCGACCAATTTTTTTGAAGTTTTGTGTATTTTTGGTAGATTTGAAAATAGATCGTAGGCTAATTTTTATTCCCCTTGGTGGTAAGGGTGACCTCTTTCCAGATTTTTTTCATGATTTGGCATCAAAAAATACTTATAACCCTAAATTTTCATCCTTTTACCACAAATCCTTATTTTTAAGTGATTAGAGTGCGTTTATTATATAATGTAAGATTCTATTTTAAATTAACATATAATATATTATATTAATTATATTATTAGACTTATTAAGTACAAAAGTGAAGTGGATTAAGTTCAAATATTTTTTTTATAATATAAAAGCTTTCGAATAACTTAAAACGTATTTATGTCACCAGTGCAAGGACAATTAATTTGAATGTTAATCAAAATTCCATAAAAAAATAATGAAGTAAAACTCAACGCGTAACATACACACAAAAATCCCCTATGAAAGATTACAGAATAAACTTTTATCACGACTAAATAAAATATGAAAATTACTCAGCCTATTGTCTTTTCCCATGAGTGTATCACAGTCCAAATAAAAATGACTTATAGCTTTTATCTTTAAACAATCAGGTGGGAATACTCAGAGGCACTTTAATTTTTGTAACTATAAGTAGTAGGTAACTCGATATGTCAGAATTTCTTTCTTAATATTTTTCGAGTGCTACTTATTAATAGATTTTCCCATTTACACTTTAACTTTCTTTCATTTTTTTATATTATCTATGCTTGATTTATTTAAATTGCACAGTAATTTTGATATTTTTTTTAATTAAATTTATAAAATATTTTGTTACAAAATTGAAAGAAAGTGAAGATAGCTCTTTAGCAAAAAAAAAATATATTTTGTATTCAGCCCTTTTTAGTCCCACTGCTGTCATTTGAATCCGCTTCACTCGGTTTTCTGGGCTACCTGCCACTGCGTTTAAGCTACGTACCTATATTATATGTACATACATACGTGTATGTACATATATAATGTGTTCATTTATAGCATTAATGTCCAAACTTAAAATTTTTCATGCACGTAAATTAAAACTTAACTGAATCAATATTCATATGGTTGCCTTCATTATTTATTTTAATGAAGCCATAAATACGGGCAAGACAGTATTATTCTCGAGTCATTGTTATAATATAATGAGATGGCTGCGGTATATTTCAATCATAACTTCTTAACTCTTTCATTAATGTACAATAGTTGGTAACAAATTTTAATTATGAATGGTAATAAATTTTAAAGACAATATCATTGGTAAAATTATGTCGGTTGTCATATTATGTATGTTGTCTTTATTATAATATATATCTTTATATATTGTAATTATAAAAATGTTTTTTTTTTTTAATTTATATTTATGTATGCTTGTTACCTTCGGGTAGTAGCCGAATGGGCCGGCACGCCCCGTATAGTACCACTCTCTCATAGAAGACCGGCGTGAAGTGGCAGCTATGCTGTCGCGTTTCGTCCGGTAAGTGAGAGTCCGGGAGGCCCACTCCCCATCCCTACTTCCGTCCTTCTCCCTCCTCCCTCCCTCCCTTTCCTGAAAGGCCGGCAACGCATCTGCAAGCCCTGTGGTGTTGCAGATGTCCATGGGCGGAGGCGATCACTTACCATCAGGTGAGCCTCCTGCCCGTTTGCCCCCTTTGTCCCATAAAAAGACTTCTTAGAGATAAAGGCTTCTTAAAGAAATATAAGCCACATCTATATATAATTTGCAACTAAATGATTGACAAAGCCATTAGTTTTCGTATTTAAGAGGCAAGTTAAGCATCGTAAAATCAGTCCTGGTTAGTATAATCGATTAATAGTAATCATTAAGTCATGTCGGAGACGCAACATCCGAGAAGTAAATATGTACAATCTATCTTTACATATAAAATTCTAACTTAGTCGAATCTGTACATTGAATATTTTTTGGAAATTCTTATTGAAATTATGACACAGAGACCGAATCTATAGTTTTTAGAATATCTGTCTGTCTGTCTGTGACCCATCACGAGAAAACCACTGAACAGATTTTGATGAAATTTGGTATGATAATAGCTGGTTATCCGGGTCAGGATATAGGATACTTTTTATTGCAAGAAAATATCTCATTTCTGATAGATCCAATTAAGCGTTAAAAACCAACTGTAAAACATCACACGGTATGTAAAATCTAAGAATTTAGTTTGCGGTCTTTAAAAAAGGGGAGCGGAGCCGCGGGAAACGCTAGTTAATAATAAGTTCTCATTTTATAGCTTAAACTTGTTAGATCTTATGTACTCGTAAGTACATACTAAGGAGTAGTTTTCATACTTTGTATGAAGTGATAATAATTAGTTTTGTTGGAGAATTTTAATAAAGAAAGATTTTATAAAAAGTTAATGAATTCAAAGATAGTATTAGATGTTATAACCCGTTACTTACATACAAGGAAATAAATTTATTATGCCTATATATCCATCTTCTTCATGATGCATTAATAATAATATATTCAGATGTACCTACATATGACGCAAAGAAATTACAATATGTCATTATTATTATTATTGTAATAATTAGTACGTTTGGCTACGTCGGCCAGTTCTGATCCATTGTAACTCCCTTTAAAGTATTTTTAGAGTTCCCCGTCTAGTCCTGTTGGCTCTAAGAACTTCCAGATTTTCTTAGAGGAGAGCTTCTGTATCTCTTCTGGTTGCATGATATGCTGCCCTAGATAGATATTTCTGTGGTGCTTCAATGGTCCGTACGACCAAAGGATGTGTATAGCAGATTCCTCTGTCTCATGGCATAGTCGGCACATTGCGGACTGACTGAGGCCGAGGGTAAACGCTTATCATAGTCTCGGTTTCTAGTTTCGTAGTTATAAGTTCGTAAGTCTCTTAAGACTTTAAAGAGATCTAAACTTACAAAAAATCTATGTATGCTACACATATATAAGAAAACTAATCCAATTATATATTTCCGTTCTTGGCGGAGAAAATTTGCTAAATTCAATAAAACAGAGCATTTAAAGTTGAACGTCGCAGCTTAAATTATCATTATCATTCAGTGTCATACATATGATGTATAAAGCGGTAATACGCTTTATTTATTTGACCAATGGATAGATAAACTTTTGCAAATGACAATCAAATGTATGGATAATATCTTCATCTCAATGCAGTGGCTAAGCGAGTTGTTTACTGCTGTTTGTAGGCGGGGAATAAAAGGCCAATCTCACAAGTCATCTTCAGACTCATACTTATGATAACACATGAAGAAGATTAATCTATTACTACGAAGACAATTTATAGCCTGTTCTACATAACTTTACATCGCAATAGTTCTATTCATCTTTACATCTTTTCTATACAGATATATTAAATCGAAGTGTCTATTTGTAATGCAAATAAAAGTCAGTTTTTTTCATGTTGTTGTGACATTATTACACACAGCAACATCTAGTTCCGTGGTAAGCTACGAGGCTTGTGTTACGAATACTAGATACTTTATAGACTATACATATATAACTTTGAATACATACATATTAAAAATATAAACACTCACCACTGGAGTACGAACATTCGTGCTCAACAATTGAATGCCCCCAGCGGGACTCGAACCCGCGACCGCTAGCGCACAAAGCAGGGCGAACTACTAACATTGTATAATGTGATCGGTGCTATTAACTGAGCTAAACGTGTCGTCTTAATGTAAGTATTTACGGTACATATAAGAAAAGAAGATTATATTTTGGAAAACTAAACACACAAGTAGTTTTTATCCCAGATAAATGTGGTTTTCGTGGGATAGATATGAACCCGAGCAAAGCAAGGGTTTCAAGTAGATATAAAATAATTTAGAAATTAACACTTTTATTCTTTGTACTCCAAATAGTTCTCTAATAATGTTTGTAATGTAAATATATTTAAAGATCGTGCGTAATAAAATTAAAGGTTAAAAAAAGGTAAAACAAAAGCATATTATTAGTATTACAAAATTCAACATTTTCATTTTATTAACAGAATAAAGCTATACCGAGTACTGACTTTTAAATTACTTTAGAAGCAATTAATTATTCCATTATTAGGGCACGATTTTTCTTAAAATTAAAAAATGGTTCATTTTACAGGTATTGATTTTAAGTAACGTTACAGCATTACCTACTAATTATGTATTAACTAAATTTAAATTTTAAATATGTATGAAGAAATAATTTTAGTTAGAAATTATTTTTTTATTTTGTAGAACAAGTAAAACAAAATATAATGGACTTATTAGGTACCTACTTTCTAAGACTGGCTTGATGTTGTTTTTTATTATTCCTATTATTTTTTTTGCATATTTTATCCTGAGGCTTCCAATGTTGCAAAATGGTGACAATTATATTATAAGAAATATTTAGGGGAAGACCTTTTAATAATAAGTATCTAATATCAATACAAAAATTGTTCTTAGAAGAACTAAACAAATGCACTCCTCTTATAATTTTGCTGAATTATTTACAGAAAACTTCACGGGTAAATAAAACATTCCTTAGAGTCAGTCAAGCGCCGCAAATATCACAATGACCCTTGAAAGCCGAACATCTCTCACGGATTTTGTTTAGCTATTCAATAATTCTTGATTGGACCGTTACGTTGAAAAGTTGTTAATCGTTATATGGATAACAATTAAGCCAATGTGGCACAGAAAATCGTGTGTGGCTGGCATTTTTCACAATACGATCGTTTTTATGGTTTACGCACTGTCACTTTAGCCGACTGCGGTGGTGCCAAAAGGGGAGTAGGTACATATATGTATGTAATATGTATATGTATGTACATGTCTCCGCATATCTACTAAACTCGGTATCGTTAGAAGCACTTTGATCGTCTCGACACTGACTGTGGTCCTCGCACTAAGTTCATTTTGGCAGCCTCTGGAGGACATCTAATGTACATCTATTTTTACGTTCCGACGTACCAGTAATTTACATTTTCCGACATATTTTTGCCATAGAATAAAAACTATTAAAATTACACTGTAGTTTGCACTATGAAAATATTCGTTTTAAAATAGGTGTTTTGAAAATAGCATTTAGTAAAGGTGGTCATAAAATGGATGATGGACGGATTGTTCCCGTACCAAAGCCCCATACAGCATGGGCGTGTTTATGGTTAACAAATCATTTTGCGACGTTAACCGATTTCCTGTGCAAGGTTTGCGATACGGGGCAAAATAATTGATGCGCTGAACGAAAATAAAGAGTAAATTTCAACCTGGTATCTAACTAATCAAACTAACCATAAAATTTGAAGAAATATTAATAAATTAAAATATTATGTAATACTAGCGATTCCCGCGGCTCCGCCCACGTTCTAATCACTATTAAAAAATAGGGATTGGTGGTAGAAGGATGAAAATTTAGAGTTATAAGTATTTTTTTGATGCCAAATCATAAAAAATAATAAATTAGAATTTGGTCTAAAAATAATAGCCTACGAAATCTCATACCTACCAAATATACACGAAAAAATTCATGAAAGTCGGCCAAGCCGTTTCGGAGGAGTTCGATAACAAACACTGTAGAAACTAACCCACAGAATGACTGTTTTGAGATATGATCGATTTTGTTTTGAGATATTATGATCGATTTTCATAACGAAATGTGGGTTGGTATCTTTGTTGACAGTGTCTTTTGCCTTCAAAAATCGTTAGATAGTTTAGTTATTTTTAACATATATAAAATACGCAATTTTGGACCTATCTGTGTACTTAACTCAATTTCAACACCATTTTGGGTTGGTTCATATATACTGTATACGGAATCGTCATTTGAAGAGTTCATATCACATTTGACCGTTTTTTTAAGTCTATGGTGCGTTAACAATTTCCTCGTAGTCTGCGTAAAGGAGTAGAGAATATTTTTAAATATTGTTGCATTATCTAGTTGAAAAGAAAAAGTGGATTTAATTTTTAAATACAAAGTAAATAAATCTGTTGGAATTTTTCCGTGACACATTTATAATCCACTATGAAATAAACGTTTTAATTATTTAAACATACATAGCGCTTGTTTTACCGCCGACTTTAGTTCGCAAATTATATTTGAAACCATTTTATAACTACATATTTCAACTTTATACATAGAATTAAATTAAAAAGAACTCAAAAGAACGTACAATAATTAGTCATATTAATAAAATATAAAGCAAAATAAATAATATCTTATTTATTAATAGAAATATCTCTGTCAGAACCAATGTCTTTGATCAGAAAGTGCGCTAGATTTTGGTTTGTTTACAAGAGTCTCAGGTAAATAAACGAAGTCGAGAAAGTATTTTACCACGAAATGCCCGAATATGCAAAGCTGTAATATACCCTTTGGTAATTTATTTTATGCTGACATCATTTTCTTATGTAAATATTTAAATAACACTTTGAACTATTCTACAAAAGTAAAACCAAGCGAGAATAATTTTTGACTATAATAAATTACTGTTATGTTTACTACAAAGTTAAAAACTAATATGGTTTAGTAAAGCATAAAAGGAAAATTTCCAAAAATTTTTTTATTGCGTCAGGAACTTTTGCAGGTAGTAACTACAGAATTAGTTGCCAGAATTTCGTCATAATTCGATCAATGATTTAGGAAGCAACGTACGAACATTAATTTTAGTTTTGTATAGAAGAAATATAGATAGAAGAATGATGGATTGAAGAGAAAGTGATTGATTAAAAATAGATTTTTATTGTTATACCCTAACAATGTACTGTAATATAAATGTACCTACCTTTTGAACTATTGTAAACAAAGCCGAGAGTTTGGTACTGCATCCAAACACGCTGTTTCAATATACTCGCTATTTTTAACCCGCTTATATTATTAGCTTGACTTGCTACTAACTATGACCCATGTAATCTAATTCTGAAAATCGATTTTAACGTAGGTCCAAGTATCGATTTACATATTTTTAGGACACAAAGAAAAGCTTTCCCACATTTTCACATTTTTTAATGTTACATTTAAAAATCAACTACCTATATTTGTTAGCTATTGATTGATGAACTGTAAAGCTCGTCGATAGCTACAAAACATAAAAAAATAAATTGGTTGACAAACAGAGTAGAAAAAATAACTGACTGTTTTATATTTATCTTGTCTTGAACTTAATTCAAATTCCAAAAGTTACAACTCTTATAAGAAGGTACAAACGAAGTCTATAGTTACTCTTAGTAATAAAACGTCTTGAGTCTTGACCCTTAAGCAAGTAATCATACAAAATCATCTTAAAAATAGACTTATAGATCAATGAAAACGTCTACAATAAAACATGTATTGATTGGGTTTGACGACTCGTTTGGCTTAGTTGGTAGTGACCCTACTCTCTGCGCCAGCGGTCGCGGGTTCAGCGGGAGCTGGGAGCATTCATTTGCTAATCACGAATGTTTGTACTCCAGTCATGGGTTTATAAATTGTATGTATTTAAAATTTATATGTGTACCAACTATCAACTATCTGGTATCCGCATAAGCACGTTACGTAGCTTACTGCGGAACTAGATGGCGCTGTTGTAATAATGTCCCAACATATTTATTTATTTATTTATTTATTCAACAATTTCCAGCACTACTTTCTTCGAAGTTCTTTTGCAACATTAACAAGCATTCTTGTACATTTATTTTTGATTTTTATTGAACTTTGCAGCGAAAATGTATTTAAAAATGTATTTGAATATCAAAAGGAACTTAGAAATAAACTAGTTATTTTTAAACTTATTTTTTAAGCTTTCAATTAAATTCCTATTAATTATTCATAAGACAACTGCCTCAGTGGGGTAGTACGTAGAAGAACTACACATTCAGACGGCCTAGGTTTGAGTCCCGGTCTGTTTAAGTTTAGTTATTAACTTATTAGTCTTATAAACATGTTGTTACATATAGTAACAACTTGGAATTGGGAAATTGGCGGTGTCTCACTCTACCTTGGAGAGATGTAAAGCTGTCGGTCCTGCAATTTTACTCTGTCGTGTCCAGTAGTAGTCCCACCGGAGTATGAAAATAACAGAAATGGACTTATGTGACTACACGCGCACTTCAAGATTGAAAGAGTTCCAAATCATTACTATTACTTATTTCATAATAAACTACAGTCGCCGAGGCAGTAATGGTTTTATAGACATCTAGTAATGTATGTTGAGTGTGTTGTAAAAAGTTACTTAGGTATATGCGAAGCAAATAAGTTACTCGGGTACCATATTTAGTAAAGTATAAAATATGAATAAGGCTGATATAAATATTTTAGAGCCTAGATCCAAAAGCTGTTCAATAATTTTGTCATGAAATAAGCCATCAACCACTAGGAACGCGTACAGTTATGTAGGCAATTTTCATAGCAACGTTGATACTACATGCCTCTACTTTCCTGTATAACATTTTTGTTAAAATTATCATATGTTTATATTTGTAAAAATATTGAATTAGAAGAAATGTTATTCTGGGTTACGCTGGTTCTTCCATTGGGTGTAGGTTAGGTTAGGTTATACAGTAAATTAAAGTAAAAGTATTACTATTGAAACATCACCAATCGTCGATCTCACATTCCCTTAAGGCCAGATCGTTAACCAAGGCGTCCGTAATTGCTTAGGGGCCCAAAATGTGGACCTCATCGTAGTGGCGACTAAATAAATTAATGTTGGTTTTTTATTGAAATTATTCGTTTAATTTCGAGTTATAGAGAAGTCATGGCTACGGTGTTTAATCTAAAAAACTGGGAGTAAAACACGAAGTCTATACATACGTACATACATACATATAAATAAAATTGAAGGGTCTGTTTTTAATTTCAAACTAACAGCTATTCACTAAGTGCCTATGAAAGTATATACGATACTAACAACAAAAAGCCAATTTTTAAAATTTTTGTCTGTCTGTCTGTTTGTTCCGGGTAATCTCTGAAATGGCTAGACTGATTGTGACGGGACTTTCACTGGCAGACAGCTAATAATGTAAGGAGTAACTTAGGCTACTTTTGAACTGACTTCAAAAAAGGAGGAGGTTATATTTTAGAAATTTTATTTTTTTCAACTAGCGGAACCCGTGGCTTCGATAAACCTAGGGACGAACCAGAGCGAAGCGAGGGTGAGTCGCTAGTACACTATAAAGCTTTAATATCTTTCTCTTTTAAGCTAAACATCAGCACGTGGAATATTTTAGTACTACTTTTATACCCCAAATAGAAAAGCATACGCAGTTAGGTCACTTGCTTATGTACTGAGTAAATGGAAAAATCTTGTCTAGAAATAAATATTACACTAAATCGCACTTTTACGTTGAACTTTACATACTTTTATTTCATACTAGCAAACCCGTCCGCTTCGCTGCGCATAAGTTAAAACAAATTAGACGGTTTTTATAATATTGTAATAAAATAAAAGTAGCCTAAGTTATTCTTTATAAATATATAAAATAAAAGTAGCCTAAGTTATTTTGGCTATCTGCAAGTGAAATTTCCGTCAAAATCGATCCAGCCATTTCAGAGAATAGTCGGAACAAACAGACAGACAGACATAAATTTTTAAAAATTCATTTTTTGATGTTAGTACCGTATGTTACGGTATGTTTTATGTTTTCAAGTGGTAGTGCCATGCTTGTTACCTTCGGGTAGCAGCCGAATGGGCCGGCACGCCCCGTATAGTACCACTCTCTCACAGAAGACCGGCGTGAAGTGGCAGCTATGCTGTCGCGTTTCGTCCGGTGAGTGAGAGTCCGGGAGGCCCACTTCCCATACCTCCTCCCGTCCTTCTCCCTCCTCCCTCCCTCCCTTTCCTGAAAGGCCGGCAACGCATCTGCAAGCCCTGTAGTGTTGCAGATGTCCATGGGCGGAGGTGATCACTTACCATCAGGTGAGCCTCCTGCCCGTTTGCCCCCTTTGTCCCATAAAAAAAAAATGTTAGTTACTTTCATAATATGCATTTAGTGAAAAGCTGTTAATTTGAAATTTAAAAAACAGACTTTTTTATTTTATTTATATACTGTACTGATGTACCTACTGATGAAGTGATGAAGATGAGTAAGTAAGTAAGATGTGCTAACCGTATAGAGGCTTAAGATTATGATATGACTAGCGGAACCCGCGGCTTCGCTCGCGCTTAATCTGGGAATGAACCGGAGCGAAGCGAGGGTGAGTCGCTAGTACAAAATATTTAATAGGCTGCTGTTTATAATAAAATACATTTTTACAGCTTATACTTATAAATTATAATATATGTATGCCTCAAAATGTATTTAAAATAATAAGATAACAAAACTTTGTTATGCTTTAACTCTTTAACTCTCTCTATGCGTTAAATATTCAAATAATAATAAGTATTGTGTATCAGTGGCGAAGAGTGAAATTTTAGCAGAGGTAAGCCGTTTCAAAAAAAAAACACAAAAATATACATACCTTCCTACAGTTTTATAAAGCAATTCACAAAAATAAAGAATGTAATTATGACAATTTTTTCTTTTCATATTAAGGCTATCATCGTTATTTTTTTAAATATATAATATTATAAAATTTTATAGCAAAATTTATACTTACTAAAATTGAATAATAAAAATATTATTATTTTTAACAGTATATTTTACAAACGAAGTACAATACGTTTTTAGGAATTAAATATTCTTTTATTTAATTTTATATGAATATTAAAAACAGTATTTTTAAATATAAAATACCGCCATCTGTTAACATCTGTTTGAACGACTTCATCTTACTGCAGAGATTGATTTATTATTTACTTATCAAGTTAACTGCTAAATTAAACAGAAATTATTGTAAAATATGTAGATATGGGGGTTTATTTATTATATTTCAAATTATATTGGTTGTAAAATTTACGCTTTTAAAATAACTTAAGCATAATTTTACTTCAAAACACAAATTAAAGAATAATAAACATGAAGAACAAACTGAATTATTACATTATTAATTATTACGTAAAATGTATTAAGTTAAATTCTAAATATTTTCATTAAAATGTGTGTCAATGTGCTAAATTAGCAAAATGTAATTATTACTCGGTGACCTGCACTTTATTAGTTCTATACTCTTTGACCTGCACCATTCACTTACCTGAAAGCAATGATATTATAAGTATAATAAAAAGGTGTAGATATGTTACCTAAACGACATTCTACCTTCAAAAACGGCACACTAACGCACACATGAATAACTAAAAATATTGCAATAACACACTACATTACGATTAGTCGTCAAAATAGGATGGCATGATTCAAGTATCGCCAGTGAAAAAGAGACAAATATAATTCGCGACAGTGCGTCGTCAACGCGTGACTATGTTCAGGTGGGCCAATTAGCCTAGTTTTGGTGTGCCGCTTTTTGAGCGCGTATGACTTATCTACACCTTTTTTCCTAGTATATCAATGCCTGAAAGTCATCAAATAAATCTTGGGATTTGTCAGGTTGTATTGTTGAAGTAGCTAATAATTTGACAGATGAATCAGTTTTTTGGAAAAGGTTTGAAAGTGCCTGAGCCTTGGTTATTCTTAACTGCCTATTTGTTTTCAAGCCACAGCATTCTCAATAATTAAATGTTGCAAATGTTTGTTCGTTTCTTATTTTTTTATATTTACCTATTATGTGAAGAGTTACATAAATATGACTAAAAATTGTTTTTGCCTACATGTCACTGTATGAAGTTATTAAAAGTTACGTAAAATGTAAGAAATGTTACCTTCTGGCAACACAGGACTATTATCCGATCTCAGTGACGTTTCGCTTTAGGTGGCTAATATGGCGACTGCGATTTGTCTTTATTATTTATTTATCAAGTGAACTACTAAATTAAACGTAAAATATGTAGATAGATAGGGCTTATTTATTATATTTCAAATTATATTGGTTGTTAAATTACCTAACGCTTTTAAAATAACTTAAGCATAATTTCACTTGAAACACAAATTAAGGAATAATAAACATGAAAAACAAACTGAATTATTACATTATTAATTATTACATAAAATGTATTAAGTTAAATTCTAAATATTTTTATTAAAATATGTGCCTGCACTTTATTAGTTTATTAAAAGTTACGTAAAATGTAAGAAATGTAACCTTCTGGCAACACAGGTGTCATCCGATGTCAGTGACGTTTCGCTTGAGTGGCCAATATGGCGACTGCGATTTGTCTGTTATCACCATTAGAATTAAACGAAATACTCGACAATCCGAATTTTGCGGATATATGTTGTCGACTCGAAATGTTTATTTTTTCATGTTTTATTATTCAGCTAAGGTTTCGATCGAGTCTACCGTACCCCTTCACGGAATTATTAATATAGATAGGCGACCACCCATCATAACCCGTCAGAAGCGTGGTTGCTTTACTTTGTTATTTGCTTCTACACCAGTCATTAGTGAGTGCTTCATATATTTTTACAAATGTGTATGTTAGATTTGAAATAGGTAAAAAAAATAGATTAAGTAAAAGTTCTGCTAATAAATTATATAAATTTTCTAAAAACCTTAAGAAGCGCTCGAAGTGCAAGTGTTACGAACAACTTCTATTTTAACTTTGTTACGTATTGTAATGTTGTTGTTATCTCATCAAAAGTCGCTTCGGGCCTTTTAACTTGCACCAAGATGTTGCGATATTGTTAACAAGTATTACATTCAGATGGAGATATCAGATAGCCATTTTAAATGTGCAGAAATACGAACATATTGTAGTACGAGTAACTAGGTTAAGCTACCATTATATGAATTAAAAATAAAACTTTTGTAGATCACTCGTTCTAGCGAAAGTTCAAATTTTATGATAAAACAAAATTACAATTTTCGCTCTCATAACTTGCCTGTCTATAAAGAATGCTTTGCAAAATTATAGTATTTCATGCATATTTTATATTGTATTCTGCCCTTTTCTTTACGTCCCACTGCTGAGCATGGGCGTCCCTTCAATGTGAAGGGAATCAGGCCATAGTCCAACACGCTGGCAAAGTGCGAGTTGGCGGACTTTACTTCTTTCGTAAACTAGCTAGGTTCTCTCAGACATTCAGGTTTTGTACATGGTTTTAGACCCAGTTTTGTACCCGCTTCACTCGATAACCTAAGTAACCACGACGCTACCACTGTCTCGGCTGGACCGATTTGAGTATTATTTTTTTAATTGTTTAGGTTTAAGTATAAAAATATAGGTAAAAGCCTTTAAAAAACAGCTAGAAAGTCGAAAAGTCCAGAACCATTGGCAAAACCGTTAAAACGTACCTAGGTACCTGTGTCTATATAATATATAAATTTAACACTAATAATTAATATCATCAATCACTTAGAAATATGAACATGTTTATTACTTTATTTTATACCTTTTATTATCATAGATGACCCAAGTATAGGTAATGGTATATTTAATAATTTGTGTTACTTTAAAGTTAACTTTAATATTATTATTTTAGTTACATAATGTTTCAGTTTTTTTATGAAGTATAACTATAACTTTATTTAAACGTTGTATTTTACAAGTTACTCTCTATTATGGGAAGTTTCTCGGCACATGGTTAACGCTAGTTCGAGAGACAGGGATTACAAGTAATAGATTGTAACAACTTTTTGTATAAAGAAATTATTAATGTTATTATTTAGGTACTACATGTACTTGTATATAGGTAGCTGTAAGTAAAAACCTTTTATAATTTCAAGAATGGCGCTATTAAAGTTAAGCAGGAACATGGCGTAATCTAGGTAGAAGTGGATAGTAAAAGTTAAAAATAATATGCTCATAAAGATAATTAACAGTCAGTGCGCGGGGATGTTCCAAGATTTCTCCGCGTAAAAGAAAATGGATACCTTTTTCTTTTAAAGTTCAGGTGGACTTATAAAAAGATTATTTAAAAATATTGATTTTTTATTCTTAAACAATAAAAACAGCTAAATATTTTAAGTATGATTAAAACCTGCGGGACAACAATATTATTTTAATTACCTATCCTACATTTTAAATTGACCGCCCAAGTTAAATTAATACTTACTATTGAATACATATTTAGCGCTCACGGACTTTAAAAAAGGTATATTTACCATCAACTTATTTTACAGAATCTTCTTTCTAAATGCTTTTAGTTAGACTTGTACATTGAGTAGAACTTTTAAAGCTTTTACTGTTTCGAGAACTTTCAAAAAAAATTGCTGGTAAATGTAACCTTTGCAAAAGATAGTAACGGCCAGATCCTTTGTAAAGATGCTATGTAAAGATACGAGTATGTAAAACAATAAAAAAGTATTTCGAATTTACCAAATGTATAAATTAGATGATATATAATATTTCTATCCCCATTTCGGCGATACTAAGCGTATAATCGAAGATATAATCAAAAAAAGTTCTATTATAAAACATACCTATAGGTACATGCATTGGTAAAGGTTATAAGACGAAGGTACGAAGGCATAACAAAAGAGGACTAAACCACAGATAGATCGATGTTCGTATACTTTGTAATTACAAAAAGTAGGCAGAATCCAATTTAGTACGACAAATGACAAGCGAAATTAATGTTAAAATTAACTGAAGATAATTAATGTTATGTTTAATTTTTCGTATTCTTCAAAGACAATAATTACTGTCCCCAACGGTTTATACTTACTGTGTTATTAATTACTACTGTCGTACGTATTTAATTAATTTAAGCTAATTAGACCATCGGACGTATCGGGTGGCCTGTTTTGTTTGGTAAAAAAGCTATAATTTTGGAATCCATCATCATATAAATATTTTTTACATAATAATTGAATAAATATCAATAAATTTTATTATTTATTAATAAATTGATCAAAAATACTTGACTTATAGCCTACAAAACTATGAAGCCCTTAGGGTCATAACTCAAGGCTCAAGTGTCTGCGAAGTAAATAGCTTTTTAACTTAAAAGGTACATACGCTTTAAATTAAATCTAAAAGTAATTTACTGTAGAACAAGACAAAGCCTTACTGAAAAAAACATTGGCTCTTTTCAGGTTAGTCTTTCTCCCTTATCTTAATTAACGTTTCCTTATACTGTACTGTGCAATACAAAATTATACTATACTATAACTAATTTACTTTACAACGCATAATATTTAACTATACGCTTAGTCGTTTTACACCTGGTTTAATAATAGAAGCGTTTTTATCAACTGCTACATCGCAAGTGATTTCTTGATTGTTATCAAATATATACCAGTGGTAGCCAATTAGCGGTAACGCTAACGCTAACGTAACGCACTCGCTTGTTTAACCAATCAATGTGAATCATTTTCTATCATGATTACCACTTGTACTAAAGTTTTCGAAAGACATGTGAAGTCCGCCAACACGCACTAGGCCAGCTCGGTGGACTATGGCCTGATCCCCCCTCGTACTGAGGGCGGCCCATGCCCAGCAGTGGGACGTAAAAAGGGCTGAGGATAAATACCAATGGAACACCTAACATGCATTCAACAAAATATGTTTTAACCGTTATTGACTTAATTTCTTCTAGCACTTTACTCATGTATTATGTATATATACAAACGTTGTAAGCTTTATTCATTTTGTTGAGGCTGAGTAAATCTGCCTTAAAACGTTAAGTGTTCATTCAATTTTTAACGTGAATGTACGTCGTAGTAAGAATATAAATGTTTTAGAACATGCGACCTGTATATTTCATTTTTACTTTATTAAATTAAAAATATTTTAATATTTTTATGACATTTGTCAGGTATTCCATGATATTTTTTTTTCGTATCATGCCTGGTAAAGTGGTTAGATTGCCTGTTTCTACGTCACAACTCACAACCTGCGAAACTCAGTAGGCTAAGGAAATTATTAGTATTTAAAGTGGTAGTGGTAGTACCTTCGGGTAGCAGCCGAATGTGCCGGCACGCCTCGTATAGTACCACTTTCTTACAGAAGACTGGCGTGAAGTGGCAGCTATGCTGTCGCGTTTCGTCCGGTAAGTGAGAGTCCGGGAGGCCCACTTCCCATCCCTTCCCCCATCCTTCTCCCTTCTTCGTCCCTCCCTTTCCTAAAAGGCCGGCAACGCATCTGCAAGCCCTGCAGTGTTGCAGATGTCCATGGGCGGAGAGCACTTCCTATCATGTGAGCCTCCTGCCCGTTTACCCCCTTTGTCGCATAAAAAAAAATTAGTATTATTAGAATTCATTGTCTAGATTCGACGACACTTTTGGCTCAGTTTGTAGTGTTTGTTTGTACTTGCTGCCAGCGGTCGTCGGTTTGAATCCCGCTGGGGGATATTCATTTGTGAGCACAAATATTTGTACTCCAGTCATGGATGTTTATGTATAATATGTATCTTTTCAAAAAGTTATATAATTATGTGTAATGTATCAACAGCTATCTTGTATCCATTGGTAAAACTCGTACTTTACGTTGGAATTAGACGGTGTGTTAACACAGGTGTTAATTTCTCAATATATTTATTTATTATTATTTATTAATATATGTAAAACTATACAAACCTTCGATATAAAGATATAACTTAGAACGATAAATATATAAAAAATATAGATCAATACTACCTATACCTAATAAGTTTTGGGCGATACCTAGCGTTTATTTTGTAGTACCTAAAGTATTCTAGCAAACAACATTTTCATTATTTCAATTGCAGATAAAAGGAAAGTGCCCTTTGCTTGTTGTGCATGATGACATGGAATGACAAGAATGCTGCATTCGTCCCTGACTTGTATTTCCGACTCCACAGCCAACTTTCCTGTGAACGCAGGGAAATACTAAGCATATTTTTTGTGAAATTTAGTCTAGCAATTTATTTGAAAATTCAAAGTATATTAAAAATGTTTTAACTAAATGATTTTATGAAGTAGTGGTAGTAAAATAATCAAAGGGGTTAATGTTTTGCAGAACACCATTACCATACTTATTCTTATAAGAACTATAGTTTTTTGGTATTAAAAGTACAAAATGGTAGTTACAGTATCTTTTTACATTTCAAACTATCATGCTATCTTAATTTTTCTATATTTTCCCTAGATAGGTAGACAAAGGTACCGTCATCATAAAAAAATCTAAGTTTTATCTTTAGTCTAGGTCTTGTACCGAACTCCGCTGATGGCTTCTCATAACTAATCCAATAATGCGAACATTCACAACGTCTTGGAAATTAACATCCTTTCTTTTGCGAAAGTACAAAACTTCTACAACTAATGGCAATAACACAATGACTACTATTTCTAAATAAGTTCTAATAGCACTCTTAGAAACGTCTCAGGAGAAATTAAGCTACTACAGATAAGTAGATATCAACGTTTACGGTAACGTGACTTATATAAATACACATTCGCAAAATAATTTACTGGTGTTAAGTATTTAGGCATTTTATTTCTGAACGTATATCTACTAAGTAATAGCAGTAGATTCAGCAGTACTTTTGTCATAATCAATATCTTATTAATTAGTACTAACACTGCCTAACTGAGATATCGTATATCCTTGATGGCAGTTCTAGTCTAGATACATGTCAACAAGAATTCCTTTTGTAACAAAATGTAGCGGTCACTATTACGGAAGAATTTTGGGTAAATAAAAAAAGGGTTAAATAGGCAATTAATGTTTTGTGGACGCTCGTCATATTGAAGTTAGAAACATGGAAATTTATGCTTAAGCTTAGCTTATTTACACTGCCGATGGAAAATTCTGTAAAATTTACTGATTGTAAACAAATAAAGCTCTTCAATATTAATAAATTCGCCTTGAGGCTATAGCTATTTATCGAAACTCAACCCGGTTAATATTTAATTTGATGTATAAGGTAAACATTAAATATTGGTAATAGAAAATCGACTCTTAAAAAGTGAAAATTGGAGTCTGTCTGTTGTCTGTCTGACTGTTCGCGATAAACTCAAAAACTACTGCACCGATTTTCATATAGTTTTCACCAATGGATAGAATGGTTCTCCAGGAAGGTTTATCTTGTCAAGTTTTTGTATACATTCACTAGCGGGACCCGCGGCTACGCTCGAGCTAAATCTAGGGACGAGCCCGAGCGGAGCAAGGGGAAGTTGCTAGTTTAATACATATTTAGTATCACAACGTTGTATGAAATATAAACAAAATACTATACATACAAATATAGACCAGCGGTAACGCATACCGTGCGCCGTACCGGTGCGTGCGTTAGTGATGCGGGTTCAAATCCGGGTCTCGCATTTCAGATATATTCATGCGCGAATCATTTCTATCATGATTACCACTTGTCTTACGGTGAAGGAAAACATCGTGAGGAAACCTGCATGTCTGAGATTAGTTTTCGAAAGACATGTGAAGTCCGCCAACACGCAATAGGACAGCGCGATGGACTAAGGCCCGTGCCCAGTAGTGGGACGTTAAAAGGGCTGAAGACATACATACAAATATATTACTTGGATAGTTTTTACTGTAATCAATGTTAGAAATATTGATATATCATAGCTTACTTATTTTTCAGTTTAAACAACTGGATGTGAAAAAGCTAACATTTCAAAGTTAAAATAGATGAACAAAAGAAAATAATGTTCGAGAAATACTGCTTTTATATACCAGTGGACTCTCTTGCACCTGTCCATGTAACTAAAAGGCGCCTTACCATGAAAGAGCTCGTCAGCGGTAAGAATGCAGCTCATTATTATGGTATTTTATCTTGACGAGACAGAATAAGGTACAGTGTTCACTAATAATATCGCGTTTGATATTTTAATATATTTTTCTTTCTTTTTGTAATTTAATACCCTAGTGCTATTTAGTTACACTAACTAAATCTCTGATACTTAGTCAGTTTTTTTAGTTTAGTTGTTTGTTTTAAGCTATATGTATGTGTTAACAATTCATTTAAATGTTACTTAAATGGTGTAACCATGGTTGTATGTCGAAAATGATGGTGTGAAATTAAAAAGCCTTCTATTAAATTTCGTAAAGCTGTTGTCCGAAAAAGGAAGATAGGAAGATGTACGTGTTATAAATTAGATACGTATCGAAAATCGTGTATTGAGTAGGTATCTATTTGAAAATTCATACAAAAACATGCGTCAATTTTGTATATCTTGTTTATAAAATTATTCAATATATTATGCTAAACTTAAATTATATATCTATGTAAATCTATAAATCTTTACAACTTTATTATTTGTAAATATTGCTTAAGAAAACCATTAGATCGAAATTCACTAAAAAAATGGAGCGTGTGTTAAAAAACTGTTATACGAATAAAGACAAAGTCTTATAAACTCTTAGTTCCATCACTACATAGTATAAAACAAAGTCGCGTCCCGCTGTCTGTCTGTCCCTACGTATGCTTAGGTCTTTAAACATACGCAAAAGATTTTTTTGCGGTTTTTGATTTAAGAGGCAGGTTTATATGTATAACTAGCGGGACCCGCGGCTTCGCTCGTGCTAAATCTAGCTACGAACTGGGAACTAGGAAATCAACATAAAAAATATTGTAATAAAAATATATTTCAATTAACTTATGGTAAGAAATTTTTGACAAACTTTTTCAAACTTAAAATAAAATAAAATAAACATAGACGAAAATAAATACTAAGTATATGTGATCCTATCATTATCTTATATTAAAAAAATCATATAATACATTCTCCATGATATTAAAAACATATAATACATTTCATCTTTACACGTATCTTTGCCAAGAGAGCTTTTACAAAGGAAACACTCCGTTTGCTGCCTAAAATGAGCAGTAGGTATACCGTATTACATAATATAGGCGGCCCGCCTGTACTGTGACAATATTTTGTAATTTATTTGAGGGACTTATAAATAATATGATATGACAACTCTGATGACACGTTTGGCTTAGTTTGTAGTGATCCTACTTTCTGCGCCAGCGGTCGCGGGTTCGAGTCTCGCTGGAGGCATTCAATTGTTGAGCACGAATGTTTGTACTCCAGGCATGTATGTTTAAATTTATAATATGTAGGTATGTATTTAAAGTTATATATGTGTAGTGTATCAACTATTTGGTACACGGATACACGCAACACAAGCACTAAGCCCTGAAATAATGTTCCAACATATTTATGACTGGTTTTATGATACCTATATTAATACGGACTTTGAAAATTGACCTATTGATATATTAATTATATAGAGTATATTATCCTGGTAAAAATAAAAAAGAAGTGTTAGCTTAGAGAAATCCCGGGTGTCGCATCTCGGGTCTTATGCGAATCATTTTCAACATAATCACCACTTGTCTTACAATGAAGGAACGGATCGGAAGACATGTGAAGTCTGCCAACCTACCTTTCCCCGTCTTAATAGGGTGTCCTATGATCGCTTTTGCACTCAACCACGACGCCCCGGCAACAATCGTGACATTTTTTTTTTTTTTTTTTTTTTTTATTGTACTCATCCACAGGCGTTAAGCGCCCGTGCCTTTTGTTACTTTATTTATTTGTGGAAGGCGTTTACAATTTTTATTTATATAATATAACTCAAGACAAGAGTACTACAAACTACTTCTTAAAAACTACAGAGGGCGAGGCCCGACACTGTTTTTTTTTTTTTTTATTATTAGTAAATTACTATTATTTTTTATTTTTATTATATTTTTTTTTTTTTATTATTATTATTATTTATTTATTTATTTATTTTTTATTAGTCTAACCCGCTAAGTTTTGGGCCCTGCCCCATCCCGCAATTGGGCGAGCACTTCCTCCGCGACCTTCGTGTCGCGTTTTAAGATGGATATTTTGAGGTTGTGCTCTAGGATGGTCTTCGCTGAGGCCTCCTGCGCTCTGCGGATGAATCTACCGATCGCGTCGTCACCGTCGTCGGAAAAGTAGACACAGGTGTTGGTGTGTCTAGTCACCGCGACAACAGCATGTGAAACGCTGTCGTGTATGCGGAGCCTCTTGTTCTTCGTCCGGACGATGACGACCTCTCTGTAGGTTTGCCCCTGCGCTTCGTGGATAGTCATGACGCGTGACCCTTCACCGGATCCGTATCCTTGGTCCATCAGGAGTTTCTTCTCCTCCTGAGTGTGGACCAAGTATAGGGTTCCTTGTTGGGTGGATGGTATTTGCGCGTCCGTGTACCTTTCCATGCGCAGGGAGTGGATAGATGGACTCGAGGAGTAGATGTTACCATAGACGTCGCTGATGGCATACGCGACGTCCGATCTCGTGTCACAATGTTTGTTATGAAACTCCTCCAAAACGGCTTGACCAATTATTATGATCTTTTTTGTGTATATTTGATAGGTCTGAGAATAGGTCGTAGGCTATTTTTTATTCCTCTAGGATGGTGTGATCGTGGTATGGGTGGCCCTCTCCAGATTTTTACACTTTATTTTAAGATCAAGTTTTTATTTATTTTTTTATGATTTCTACAATCAATCCCTATTTTTTAATAATGATTAGAACGCGGGCATAGTCGTGGAAATTGCTAGTAGATTGATAAAAAGTTAGGGCAAAAATATTTATGTTACTGGGATATACAGCAACTTTTTATAAAATTTAAAATAAATATGACCATTTAAATCACTTTATATACAGCAAAATAATTTAATATAGGTACCTATATAATATATAATTTCCACAGTTTAAACGGTTTTAGAAGCCATTTGGCCTCTTTTGAGGTAATAACTAAAACAATGGGATAAAACCACGGACGGTAGACCGTCCGAAAGTTAGGACTTTACTCTTGAAGTATGAAATAAAAATGTTCTAATTCATACCTTCATATGTACGTCATTTATACATACATATACGTACGTTTGTTTTAAAGCACTTTGTAAAACATGTTTAATTGTAATTTATTAAAATCATACTCTTTAAACTTTTAGCCCGAGAGAGTAATTTTTAGGACCGCAAATAATTGATTCGTTTAAATAGTAATCCCAGGCGTCTCAGATAATTAATTTTATTTATATACATTGCACACATATAGACAAACTTTCGACTATTTTATATATATATAAAAATAAAAATTGAAGTATCTGTTTTTAACTTAAAACTGTTACTTAGATAAAAATAAATATTTTGATTTTTTTTGTCGGTCTGTTTGTTCCGGCATTACGGCGTTATAAGGAGTAACTTAAGCTATTTTAGGCCAGGTTTGCTAGTATTATAATACAGACAAGGTCTGGACCGCCTCAACATCTCACGAATCAAAATAGGTACAATTTTAAGCTCAAATATATAACTCCATAGCCTTTCTTTTTAATATACTTTCCAAGCAAGCAGAACCATAAGACAACAAGTAGTTATTAATATTTCTATTAATACCATTTAAAAAAAACAAAATATTGAATTATTTTTTCTCGGGAGCTATCGTAGATTAGCCTATAAATAAATATTCTGGGACATTAATAAGCTACACCATCAAATTACCATGGAACGTCCGAAGCTCAGTGGCTTATGTAATGGATACCAGATAGTTGATAGACTACACAATATATAACTACAAAATATATCCTATTAATATCCATGACTTGAGTACGAACATTCTTAATAACAAATGTAGGCCCCCAGCGGGTCTCGAACCCACGACCGCACTACAAACTGAGCCAAACGGGTTGTCAAATGTTCGATGTTTTGCTGCAGCTCGCTTATGTACGAAATATACAAACAAACTTTCGCATTTGTAGTCCGATTATATTATTATTGTATAATTCATTATAGTATTTTACGATTAATTAAAAGCGTTCACTGATCTCCAAAGAATAAGCTTTGCCATACCAATAGTACTTATGCTAACCAATTTAATAAGTAAGAATCCCCATACAAATATGATCATTACATTGTTTACTCTTCACTTTCATATTGACAATATTTCGTATGCATAATGATTGTTCATTTAATAAAATGACTAGTCATTTAGGAGATTGCTTTCTGTTTCGAAGGTATGGGTTCAATTCCTATTAGGGCATTATCGCTAGTGTTCTTAGGGTTCCGTACCCAAAGGATAAAACGTGACTCTATTACTAAGACTCCGCTGTCTATGCGTCTGTTTGTCTGTCCGGTTCACCAGACTGTATCTCATGAACCGTGATAGTTAAACAGTTAAAATTTTTGTTATATTTCTGTTACCGCTATAACAAGAAATACTACAAAATGGAATAAAACAAATATTTAAGGGGGCTCCCAGACAACAGCCACGATTAATTAATTTTGCCGTTTTTTATCTAAAATGGACCGAGTTCGTGCGCGAGTCCGACTCGCACTTGGCCGGTTTTTTTTGTGTCTGTAAGTACTTACTTATTCTCGGTATAGGTAATTTTTGTAGGAATTTAATTGAGAGATCATTTGGTATTTGAAATACTAAATTCGGAGGTAAATGCTCGACGAGTATTCAACTACATTTTACATTTGTCCATTGAATATCTTATAATATATACTTTTATATGAACTTACAATACAAAAAAGTTAAATAAGTACCAGTATAATGATTAAACTATTTTGTAAACAAAAAAGTTCAAAATTGTTATCGAAAACACTAAAGCTCGACAATTATCGCTTACTAGCGACTTTTAGGGACTACTTACTTACTTACTAGGGACTTTAGATGACAAAGCACAAAGTTTTGTTTTTCTAATAACTTATGAATAAAATATATAATATCCAATACGTTATGATTTACATTTTTTTTTTAGTTTTCATTTAAAATAAATGAAAGTGTTTTTATACTTTTCAAATAAAATAAAAGTAGCTTAACTCCTTATAACATTAGCTATGTCGGCGCTCTGACTGGGCTATACGCGTAAGGTTTTAGCGGAGAGGAAATGATAACGTCGTAGACTCAATTAAGTGTATATTAATCAACAATTAAGGCAAAGAGTAGTGTAAGTGAACCGACCCGGACCGTGGTTGCGAGTGACCTGCCCAAGAATACGGAGCTTTGTAAAAATTAAAAGATACTACAGCGGTCGGTGTCGGCTAACTTAAAAAGACAAAAGTGAATACCCAAAACAGAAAGCAATAAAACAATAACAGTGAAGCAAGTAATAAAGCAATTACAGTAATGGTACATGGGTACAGAGTTATGAGAAACAATAAACTTTTAAATATTAACTTACACAAATAATCGGCATTGCAAAGAACGAATACAAAGGTAAACAATATAATTGTCGAATAAGATAAAAGAAATGGTAATAAACTCAAAGTAAAAATATTTTCTAACTTAATGACTACGGCCTTATAATAAAACACAGGCGTGAGAAATACTCGTACAGCTAAATTACAAGCTTAAAATTAAATACATTATTTACAAAGTTATTTGGTATAAGGCGTAATGTGGGACGTAGTCACCACAGGTACCCCCTTACCAGTAATTCAGGTGACAAAAAAAATAATAAACAAACATATACAAAAATAACGAACTATAGTAATGAAATATGAAAATACTGAATTACGAAAAATCACGCCAAACCAGCCTGGTAGTAATCGGGAAAACGAACGCGTCTACCAGACCGGCGTGGAACCGCACGTTGTAGGTTCACGTCCGATGAATCTGACGTTACACTATTAGGGATCGTCTCAGGCACGGCGTTCGAATCCGAATCATGATTCATGCTTTCTTCCTGAGGTTGCCGGTTACTATGAACGAAAAATTCGAGTGGATCATCGCTTACGTTACTATCGGGATGATGTTCCGGTTCCCGCAACACGTACGCTGGCTTGAGCCTATCGACAGATACCGTGGTCTCGCGGCCACGAATGTCTAGTACGAAGGTTTTGTCTGTCCTGCTAATTACCCTAAACGGCCCATCGTACGGCTGTTGTAATGGTGCCTTTACCGTATCGTTTCTAATGAATACATGACTACTTGTAGCTAGGTCTTTATAAATAAAGGTACTTTTCTTGCCGTGTTGCGTACCAGAAATAGGTCTGAGCTGGTTGAAGTTGTTACATAGCTCTTTAACAAACTCACTCGGTGACGTACTACGCGATGTACCAGCCGTTAGAAACTCTCCGGGAAGGCGTAGGCTCTGTCCGTATATTAATTCCGCGGATGTAGCTTGAAGGTCCTCCTTCCACGATGCCCTAATACCTAGCATCACAGTTGGTAGAATTTTCGTCCAGCTAGAGTGCCTAGAACCGTAACATTTTATTGCGCTCTTCAGCTGGCGGTGAAAACGTTCTACCATACCATTAGAGGAAGGGTGGTAGGCACAAGTCTTAAAATGTTTCGTACCTGTTAGAGCATTAAGTTCTCTAAACAGGTGTGATTCAAACTGTCGACCCCTATCGGTCGTTACGTTTAACATGATGCCAAACCGTGCAATCCAATTAGAATAAAACGCGCGAGCTACAGTCTCTGCCTCTTGGTTCTCAATAGGAATAGCTTCCGGCCATCTAGAGAATCGGTCAACGCAAGTTAAACAATAACGGTATCCCTCAGAATAAGGCATTACAATTATGTCTATGTGTACGTGATCAAAGCGTGACGACGGCGGCGCGAAAGTTCCGGGTGAGGTAATGACGTGTCGATTTACTTTAGATCGTTGGCAATCTAAACAAGCTTTAACCCACTGTTTACAATCTGAATTCATGGACGGCCATACAAAACGTCTAGACACAAGTTTGGTAGTGGCTTTACCTCCCGGGTGCGAATTCCGATGTAGCTTAAGGAAAGCGGTCTTTCTGAATGGCTCTGTAAGATACGGCCTTGCTACCTGCGTCGAAACATCACAATAGATAAGCTTATTACTACCGGGTAATTGAATAAGTCGTAACTGCAATGACGAACAATTGTTTTCGATTAATGACTTAAGTTGTGGGTCATTTCTCTGTGAAACCGCGAGAGATTCCCAATCGATGTCGCTATGAATGGATTCGATACGTGAGAGCATGTCAGCCGGTATATTCAGCTCTCCGCTAACGTGACGTATGTCCGTAGTAAATTGACCAATAAAGTCTAAGTACCGGAACTGCCTAGGCGTGCATTGTTGCTCTTTCTTCCTAAAGGCGTAGGTAATAGGTTTATGGTCTGTGAAGATACTGAAGTGACGCGCTTCGATATAATGTCTAAAATACTTAATACCAGCATAGATCGCTAGTAATTCGCGGTCGTATGCTGAATATTTCTGTTGAGCTGTGGTCAATTTCTTTGAAAAGAATCCGAGAGGTTGCCAACTGTTATCTACCTTTTGTTGCAAAGTCGCTCCTATTGTTTTCTCCGAGGCGTCCGAAAAAATAGCTAACTCGGCGTTAATAAGCGGGTGAGATAACAATGCTGCTTTGGCTAGGCTTTCTTTACACGTTTTAAAGTCCCGCCTCGCCTCATCTGTCCAAATAACAGGTGTCTTGCCTTTTTTACTACCTATGAGGTCGTTTAGGCTGGCCTGACTAGCCGCTGCGTTAGGTATGAACCTCCTATAAAAGTTAAGCGTACCTAAGAAGCGTCGCAACTCTTTCGCGGTGGCAGGTAGCGGGAACGTACGTATCGCGTTTACTCTCTCAGGTAACGGTCGGGTACCTACCGTTGAGACTAGGTAACCTAAAAACTCAATCTCGGTTTGACCAAACACACACTTTGCCGGGTTTATCACAACACCGTATTGTCTTAATCTATCAAATACAGTCTCTAAGTGTTTTAAATGTTCGGCTTCATCACTTGATGCGATTAAAATATCGTCTATGTAACAATAGCAAAAGTCTAATTCACGTAACACTTCGTCCATAAATCGTTGAAACGTTTGAGCCGCATTCCGAAGACCGAATGTCATATATTTAAACTCAAACAGTCCGAATGGCGTAGTTATAGCTGTCTTTGGTATATCGTCCTCTGCGATCGGTATTTGATTAAACGCACGCACTAAGTCTAACTTTGTAAACACTGTTTTACCACTTAAGCACTGTGCAAAGTCTTGAATATGTCGCACTGGGTACTTATCCGGTATCGTCCGGTCGTTCAGCTGGCGATAATCACCACAAGGCCGGTGCTCCTCCGTCGTGGCCTCTCCAGGTGTAGCCATGGCGAACGGTGCGGGTGTCTCCGGCTTACCGCGTACCGGTGGCTTCGGTACCATGACAAGCGGTGCAGCCCACGGGCTCTTAGATGGTTGCGCAATGCCTAACTTCACCATCGTGTCAAACTCTTTCTTAGCTGCCATAAGGCGATCCGGTGCCAGACGTCTCGGCTTCTGTGCTACAGGAGGCCCTGGTGTCACTAAAATATGGTGTTTCGTGTTGTGTTTAACTTCTTTCACGATTCCATCCGGGCGCGTAATATCAACGTACTTTGCTAGGAGATCGTGATAAGGTGTTGTGCCGTTTACCGTTTTAACAGTTGTTTGTTTACACCCAGCCACGTGTCCTTTAACCGTAAGCTGAGTGATAGCGTCAACAATGCCTTTGTTCCTTGCGTCGATCATTAGGTTATAGTGTGCTAAAAAATCCATCCCGATGATTGGCGTAGATACATCAGCCACAACAAAGACCCATGGGAAGTCACGTCGCAGTCCGAGGTTAAGGGTCAAGGCGACAGTACCGTATGTTGCAATCGGTGTTCCATTGGCGGCCACTAGTTCATAGGCAGAGACTTTGCGAGCCGTATGAACTAATGATTTCGGATAAACACAGAGATCCGCTCCACTATCGATTAAATATGTCACCTTACTGTCAGTGTCCGTTATAAAAATGCGACGCGTTGGATTAAGCGGGATGACGTCACTCGCCGCTAGTAACTCCCGCCGGCGTTTCCCTGCTGCGCGTGTGGTTTAAATGCACACGGTTGCACGCATTTGTTAGCCTTCGGTCCGTGTTTGAAGTGGCACCAACATAACCAGCCCTCTGGTCGGGTCCTCGATGATGATCGCGAGCGTGCATGGCTGCGTGAGCGCGGCCTAGCATTTCGCTCTGTGCTATAAATGGAAGCTTGCAGTTGTACCATGTTCTTTACCAGCTCTTTTATTGACGACACCTCATGCTCTAGGCGCCCCAAGCGTTCATTCGCGGGGTTCGCGGCAGCGACCGCTGACACGGTGGACGATGGTCTCGCACATCGCAGCCTCATATTTTCCGCGACGAGGTCTGCGATTTCCGCGAGTGTATCTAGCGGCGTATCCCTCTTCGCCACAATAGCCGCCTGCATGTCGGATGGTAAACTTTTCGTCCAAATGACACGAAGGACGTCGTCGGACATAGCGTTACCTGCCTGGGCTCTCAGATGCCGTAGAAACTGCGATGGTGTACGATCGCCGATCCCTTCGCCTTCTAGAAGTCGCTGGGTTTTAACGGTCTGCGATTCACCAAACCTCTGTATAATACTTTTCTTTAACTCCTCGTATTGTTCCGAAGTTAGCACCGAGAGGTCAGCTATAAGGTCACTAACCTCCCTAAGTGCGTGAGCGTCCATTTTGCTTACTATGTACAGACATTTCTCCGTTGGATCCGTAACCTTTGACATTCGCAGGAAGCTCTCGGCGCACTTCATCCATGTCTCGGGGTCAGTCGTGTTAAACTGGGCCATCTGTGGCCATGTCACACGTTGGCCGACGGAAGCGTTGGGCTGACCAGTTCCGGTCATTTTAAAATTACTATACTACCACTTAAACTAATGTCACAAATTGTCAATTAAATACAATAGTCTTTTTCACTAATAATAACTCCGCGGCGCGAAACAAAATCCTAATAAACCCAAGCGCACGTTAGACAACAGAAAGATCACGTCGGGGTCACCAATGTCGGCGCTCTGACTGGGCTATACGCGTAAGGTTTTAGCGGAGAGGAAATGATAACGTCGTAGACTCAATTAAGTGTATATTAATCAACAATTAAGGCAAAGAGTAGTGTAAGTGAACCGACCCGGACCGTGGTTGCGAGTGACCTGCCCAAGAATACGGAGCTTTGTAAAAATTAAAAGATACTACAGCGGTCGGTGTCGGCTAACTTAAAAAGACAAAAGTGAATACCCAAAACAGAAAGCAATAAAACAATAACAGTGAAGCAAGTAATAAAGCAATTACAGTAATGGTACATGGGTACAGAGTTATGAGAAACAATAAACTTTTAAATATTAACTTACACAAATAATCGGCATTGCAAAGAACGAATACAAAGGTAAACAATATAATTGTCGAATAAGATAAAAGAAATGGTAATAAACTCAAAGTAAAAATATTTTCTAACTTAATGACTACGGCCTTATAATAAAACACAGGCGTGAGAAATACTCGTACAGCTAAATTACAAGCTTAAAATTAAATACATTATTTACAAAGTTATTTGGTATAAGGCGTAATGTGGGACGTAGTCACCACAGCTATATACAAGTGAAAATCCTGCCATAATCGGTTAAGCCGTTTCGGAGATTAGCCAGAACAAACAGATATACCGACTGACAGACAAACTTGAGTTTCGATATATAATATATATAAATACCGTATATACTTTTATTTGCATTTAACGTAAAGCTGTTAATTTAAAGTTAAAAACAGATACTTCACTTTTATTAATATGTATTAATGTATTAGTTATATTATATAAAATAGCCCATTGATAATATATTGATTATATAATATAAATGGAAAGTCCACGAAGTAATCGGGGCGTCGCGAAAGTGATTCAGCAATGACACTCTCACGCGATTACCTAATAACAAGAAAACCTTTAAAAATTAGAATAGGCGAACCAACAGATCATGTCAAGTTATGGTTATGCGTTGCCCTGGGATGATACTATATCACCTTCAGCCTTTTTGCCCGTTTCTGAGAAATCTATAGTAAGAGTTAAAAGGTATACAGTTGACGATACGTTTGGCTCAGTTGATAGTGACTGCGCCAGCGGTTGCGGGTTCGAGTCTCGCTGAGAGCATTCATTTGTTGAGCACGAATGTTTGTACTCCAGTCATGGATATATTGTAGTATAATGTTTATAATATGTATGTATTTAAAATTTATATGTGTAGTGTATCAACTATCTGGTATTCGTAACACAAGCACGTAACGTACCTAAAAACGTACGTAAAAAAAACCTATCTAGGGACGACGCGGAGCGAAGGTGACTCACTAGTACTTAGTACTTATTATTATGTATTAATATATAACTTTAATAATCCTCAAATTGGGAACAAGCAATTCCAGGGAGAATATCTAGTATTATTAAAATCCCATATATCATGTAAAAATACCAATAGTAGATTTGGAAAAATTGTATGAAAGATACACTTCAAATACTTACATATCTTTCAGCTAGCGCAAACTATCGCTGAAATAAAATTTCATTACTTAAAACTTTACATCAGTTTCATATTCCTCGATCGCTTATTTGACTTGATTCTATTTTACTATGGAGATTAATCTTTCTACGCGGTTTTAAAATTGCTTGCAAACTTCAATTACAGATTTAAAATATTACGTAAATTTTAATTTATTAGCAAAAATGCTTCATATATTCTAATTAGTATACGCAGTTCAGTCAATTGAGATGTTTAAAAGGGTTTTTTTCTACTAAGGTTAAGGAGTTTCAATTAAACGTAAACAGCTTAGTGTCCTCGCTAATATTCCGAGTTTGTGACCTTTAGCGACAGCCACTCAAGTCATCATGTTTGATAAATAGTATCAATAAGTCTCTACGCGGAATATAAAGGACAGTGAACTTTAAATCTATTACATTAGAATTCACCTTGACCTTTGATAAGTCAGAAACCCATGACTTGATTAGCACATGAGGGAGCAAACTGCCACGAGTAATTAATTAGTTCATAAATATTTATTATGATGAAAATAACTGATACACGTGGATATTAAGATTTAGAAACCTTTTGGTTGGATTAACGTAACGTTGGGTTAACTTAAATAAATGAAGTCTGATTTTCGGGTTAATTTTATATAAAACGTTCGTACGTGGTCCAACCCCAATTGACCAATTTATAGCACGTTTAAGTAGCAAGTATTTTTATATGTTTAGTCACATATTGGGTCTTGGAAATCTACAAAATATAAGAAAATTCTTACTAAGTCGATGCTGTACATTATTTTTTTAAAATATTATTGATTTAGCCAATGTTATCGATACAGAGGCCAAATTTAAAGGTTTTAGAATTTTTGTCTGTCTGTCTGACTTTGTCTGTGACCACATTATAAGAAAACACAAATTTTCACCACGTCTTAACTGCGGAAAATTTTCGGATCCCTAAGAAATGCTTACCGACTAACGTACGTAAGGACGAACTCGAGTGGCTTGAAGGTGAGTCGCTAGTCTTTCATAATAAAATGAAATTTAACTTACAAGTAAATAATGAGGTATTCCTCAGCTTGTAGAAAAAGAAGTAAGACAGAAAACTCTGTAATTTTCATTACCTTGTTTTAAAATGGTAATTATATATTTTAAAACAAAATGGAATCTGCAAAAAGAAGATTATTTTTGAAAAACTTTGCTACAAAATACAAAGTTTTGAAATGCCTTCATAATTATGTTAAATACTCGACAATTTATATTAATTAGTATTTAAATTACTTGTGGTTTGTTCTATTTCGGGTATTTATTAATTTAGCTTCTGTTTCGGTACGCTTTTAGATGATTTATTTCTCTTCTGTCATAAGCCGTAACTCAATTATGGCTTAATTTTAGTATTGATTTAAGTCTCTAATGACAAAAGTTAAAGTTTTCATATCATACGATTTAGTTTTAGTGATTAAGTTTTCAAATTATAATTTTGGTGACAAACTAGTTTTTAAGTTCATCACACAATTCATAGATTCTTTTGGTTTCTTTTTGTTTTGGTAGTCGTTTATAAGATTATCTCTCAGAAATCCGGATATCAAAACCGTTAATTTTACAACAATGAAGAAATATCCAGATAAAAATTATCATATCTTTTAAGTTAGAACGAAATAAATCAACAAATCACACTTTTAAAGAAAATACGTTAAAATCGGATAATTAGTTTCGGAGTTCATCATTTACAATTTTTTGTAGGTATATAAAGATAAAACGTATATACTCCACAAACTTTTATCTTAGTTAATAACATTTATGTACGATATATGCAAAACTGGATCTTTCCGCTGCACTCAGAGTCATTTAATGAACCATTAAGTCGAAAAGCTCCATACTAAAGAACGAATTAATGGTTCATTAAGTGACTCTGAGTGCGGCGATTAGTCGCAACTCAAAAGTAATTAATATTTTAATATGACAAATAGTACCTACAGTAGTAATTACACAGTAAGAGATTTATGGCCAGTCAAATGAAATGGATTGCTTTCACAGACGCCCACAACTTACCTCTATTGATAGGAGTGAAAATTGATTGACTCCCTCGTTAATGGCTCCTTTGCTTGGATTCTGAAACAAAATGAAAAATCTTTAAAACTAAGACTAATAATAACTTATGTTGCGATTACAGCTTAAAATAACACGTGTTATATATATTTTTTATAGATTTTTTCGCCGCTGCTACTTGTTTCAAAACGAATAATTCACACATAATATATTTGGCATTTTATTTTCAAGGTTAAATGAGAAATGAGAATAATATATTGTTTGTCTATTTTGGGCCAGAAAAGATAGTGGCTTTGCCATTTCCTTTTCAAATTCTTTTTATTTATGTTAAAACTTAAATTACAACATTTGTACAAAGTATATTTTTATAAATAAATGCAGCCTTTCATTTATTTTTAAAGTAGGTATTTGAATATTTTGAAATAAGCATATTTCCTTTATTGTAGACTAACTAATTAATGTTTTGACATAAGTATGTAAGCTAAATATGAATACTTAATTTTTAAATAGACTTAATGAATGACAAAGTTCTTAGTCACTGTGAGACCTTTCTCAATTTTCTGTTTTTAAACTTCAGCTATTCAAAGAAAAAAAGGCTGCTATTTTTACTTAAAATCTAGGTTTCTTTTGACCTAAATTTTAAATATACGAATTATAAAATTATTATAGACGCTATATAAAAGTAGGTCATATATTTAATATCGCCTTTTTTTAACCTTTTCAAGCAAATGCCTAAACATTAAAGATTTTTATGTAGAGTTCTGCCTATTAAAATTCTGTGCGAATTTGCATCGAGACAGAATTTATTTCTTACTAATATATACTTAGTCGCGGCTTGCTCGTTGAATTAAAGAATGTGAACATTTTATGTACCCAATGAGAATTTATATTGAGTTCCTTTCAACGTCCTACTAGGGACGGGCTTCCCTTTAACACAAGGAGGATCTACGGATCTACGCTGGCCAAGTGACAGTCCGCTCGTGGCTTTCGAAAGCTTGCTAGGTTCTCTCAGACATACAAGTCTCTTTACGATGTTCTTCATCGCAAGTGGTAATCTTAATAGAAATGGAAATATCAGATGTGTGAGACCCGGCTTCACTCGGTTATCCAATCGAGCACGTTACCACTGAGCTGCCACTGCCACCAATTAAAGTTAAAATTCCATTTTGTGTTTCTGTAATTTACGACCTACCGACCGACGACCGACAATTGAACTTTTTCTTTGAAATTCGGGGAATATGCCAATATGCTCAAAGAGTAAATTGAGCGCTGTATCAACGAAATTTAGCCAAATTTATGCAAAACGGTCATGAAAAATTTCGTCAAAATAATGAGTAAAAGCCGCGAAGGCCTTTTATTTCGTATAGAATTTCATACCCTATACTCAATTCTCCATGAATATAATAAATATTGAGAACTTTCAAATAAATCCAGTTAATTCTATCATCTAAAATTTATAGTTACTGATGAATAACTTTTATGTGGTAAAAGCTCAAGGCAATTGTTAAACTTTCCAAGAACATTTACAATTAGTTTTAACCTCTACATTATGTATCATGTGCCTCTATATTGAAGAAGAAGTTCAACTTCCAATATAAAAAATGAATAAGTTTATAGAACTGGTTCTGTAGTTTCAGAAATGTAAAGCTCAGATGAAAGTTTTCTTATGTCGAGAAATAATTTGTCATGTAGGCGAAGTTAGTTTATTGTAAACATGTATAAGTTTACCATAAATTCAATTAAGAAGACACTGACTTTATAGTTATCGTAACACGCTATGTATATTTTAATATCCATCACGAATAACTGTACATAGTATTAATAAGGCGTAGAGATATTATAAGAACCGGTTATGGCTGTATTAAATACTTTTTGACAGACAATATCCTTGACTATTAACTAGTGCTGTGTTGTTTAGTTTGTTAGTTATGGAATTCGTAGATATGTTAACTAAGAAAGACACTAAAATAATATGAAATGGTGTGAGCTTTTTTTCGTATTTTCATATATATGTAATTTTCTTTTTCAGATAAAATTTATATCAATAAGTCAGAAAGCTACACATCGTGGGTAGAATTGAATACTGAGACGAATACGACGCTACTCCGAGACTCGCAAATATTGTTTCAACGTTTATTTGTTTTAGTTACCGTTATTGAATCAAGCAACATACATCTATAATATCTTATCTTGTGTTAATATCTATCAGTTATTACATACTTTGTATGCATATAAATTATTTAAAATATTCATGATCTATAAATAACAGCTTCAGTTCGTATTTTCGATCGTATACTCTTTGAAATAATTAAAGGACTAGCGACCCACCTGATTTAGCGTGAGCAAAGCCGCGGGTTCCGCTAGTTGTAAATAATGACGTGCTCTGCAAAGTCATACTACATTATTTTATTCTATTATCAATAGTTATCGCAGCGCACGCGATATAGAGAGTATTGTGGGTAATTTTTTTTACACCTTGGGTTACATTATTGAGTTTTAGTAAGGATCCGTAATTTTTTTATATCACTCGGGGATAGTGTAGCTTCCCAACAGTGATAATTTTTTTCACATCGGTTCAGTAGTTTTGGAGCCTATTCAATGAAAGCAAACAATCAAATATTTCCTCTTTATAATATTACTATATAGACTAAAGGATAAAATATTTAAAAGAGCAACAATTGATTCTTACTTACGCTGAACTTTTATAGACAAATGTGTCCAAAGTATCTACCTATAGAGAAATATCTATTTAAACGATGTACGTATTGAATTTCAGTTTAAACAATGTAATTTGGGGCCATGATCGATTTCTTATAGCAACAAAGACGGAATGCTAATACTTTAACTTGTTCTATTAATCGTATTTGACTAGCCTAAATGAAAATCAATAATTCATACAATTTTGAAACAAATTTCAAAAAAAAATACTTCATGATGTTATAAATGAAATTACTACCTTTTCAAATTTCTAAAACATCCGCAAAATAAAAAATTTCATTTATTACATCAAATTTTCTCTTAAACCTAAAAAAGTATTACACTTTATGATTATATTATAAGGCTACCTACATAATGTGTTTTACTTAGAAATAATATATTATAAAAATTTTATGAAGGTTAAAATAAATATTATGAATAAGTTCATACTTTACCTATTAACCCGACTGAGAAAATAACGTTTTAGATTACCGATAATTTATTTATCCTTTTAGGGTTCTATGATCAAATGTTAAGCGATAAGAGGACCCTATTATTCATACTGAGCTTACGCTGCTTTTGTTTTTGTCTATCGTAAAAGCGATCAAAAGATCGCGAAAGAGTATACTCGATAGAATATAAATCTAAAAACTATAACTAATAACTTATATCAATCAAACTTCGGTTTCTTAACCATATGTCTAGACTAGACTGGAGAAAAGTGATAACCTACAAATATTTCCTGAGATAGAATCGAACCCCTTACTTCTGGTGATACAAACAAGAAAAGTTAACCGATATATGAACCAATACATATTGTGTCACAAGGCTACCTTTAACAAAGGGAAAGCCGTACAAGGTACGAATACGATATATGGCTGTATGAAGACAAAGCGAGCATACGTGAGGGAAAACAAAATAAAAATCGAAGTAAGTTCGTTTATTCAAATAACTACTAAAAATATATTGACCTTTTTTAAGTCGAAGCAAACATTTCAAAACTCAACCTCAATACGAACAACTCGAAGACAGCAAATTGTGCGTATCAAGTACCAACCAATCGTTAACGTTGTTTACACCGTCCCTTGATTTGCACTTATTTTGCATAATTGAGTATTTTTACGCATAATGTTTACATTTCACAACTTGTATAGTGTGTATTAAATTTAAAGCAATAGATTCAATTAGTTAATAGTAAGGACTTATAATGTAAAATAAAGTGTAAAAGATTTTTTATTTCCACGTTAGGTATTAATCTGGAACAACTCGTCTTAGACGAAAAAAATTTACATTCATTTTATAGCCTACTGTCGTACCATCGGTTTCCCGAGTTCGTATCTAGGTAAATTAGAACCCATTTCGCTCCTAAAGCCTCTGATCTTCCAAAATCTATAGCAACCAAAACTCACTGTACTTGAATTTTATTACAACGTCTTTCCGTTGCAATAATATATTTTCTCGCAGTAAATAGTAGGTCCTCTCTCCCTTTCTAGCCCCTCAACTATATCTATCTACGCTTAAGCCACTTCCCTTGTTTCGTGAAAGATAAACAAACAAACTAACACATTCACTTTTATACAACCAAGACGAATTTATTAACGAAGGTTATGGGAATATCTAAGAGTCACTATACAATGCTTAGGGCCTAAATAGTCACATAGATTTTTTTTATATTAAGTAATGTTTGCAAGCGTAGTTTTTATTTTATTTAACAAATTTTTGGTTGCACTTTTTTTTAATGGGACAAAGGGGGTAAATGGGCAGGAGGTTCATCTATTGGAAATTATTACCCCCGTCCATGGGCATCTGTAACACCACAGAGCTTGCAAATGCGTTGCCGGCCATAAATAATTATTTGTTTTTAATCGTGGGGATATGGCGCTGATAGCTGATGCACAGGGTCAGCCGAAGTGGCTGCAGATGCTGATAGAAACAGTCACTGTGAATTAACATTAAATTAAAAGAATAAATATTACATACTGCGAATGTAATTATTGTTTAATCAAATACGCAATATAAAGTACACACACACCGCCAGGCATATTGTTGTTGTAAACAAAATTGACATTTATGTTTTTTTAACAGTGAATTATGACCTCGGTATTTTTTAACTGCGTATTGGTAATCTCATGCTCTACGTATCTCAATATATTTTCACCTTCAAGGCGTTCAAATTTTTGCGGCAATACAAATTGGTGGACAGCGTCACCAAAACAAACATCAGTGAAGTAAACTTAAATAGATATTCCGTCTACTAAAATAAATACCTACAGTTTTTCCAAAATGATTGATAATGAATGAATGATTTTTTTTTTGGGTTTCGTATATTTAGTAAATCATCGTAATACAATATAGTAACAAGTAGCAAAATCAACTGCCCTTGAGAATTCGGTAAACATACATACAGACGAAAACAGAACCTATTATATAAAAATTTGCAAGTTGGATAAAAAGTCATAAGCCTTTAAACCCCGTACATTCGTACTCCTCCTCACGCGTGTGTAACTAGGTCATAACCATTTTTTAACCATTTACATCATGCTATACATGGACCAATGACTTAAATGTTTAGTTAACCTATAGTTAATGACTTCTATGAATTTGTTTTCGTCATCTCTTATTTTATTTTACATCATGTGAGGTCATCACGGATATACTCGTTAGGTGCTTTGGAAATTTGGACACATTAGCCAGTAAAACGACGTGTTGTCAAAATTGACAGATACTGATTATACTGTCTTAATACGCCCACAGAGCTTTATATAATCGTTAATGTTACTTAAATTTTCTTAATTAAAAAAAATTTCGTCAAGATCTCTCACTAATAGCTTATTCATCATTGAATTTCAATCGAATAAAATACTTTATCTTATGAATAATTTCTCGCTATAAAAGCCAAGTTGAAGTAGAGACAAATAATTACATAAAGTTTATGTTTAGGATTAACAACAGTTTGTAGAAATATTGCTGTTTATATTTTTGCTATTTAAACATAATATAATTTTGGACAAAATTCTTGTGAATTAGTTGAATAGTGCCAGAGATTAAAAATAACCAATCTTAATGGCGCAATAATTTAAACCTTTAAAAATTTCAACGATTGTCTTAAACAGTAATTATTATTATAACTGTAAGAACGTTGTTTGGGCGAACGAAAAGAAAGTCTTTGTTTCAATTTGTAGGTTCACGTGTAAATCAGTACTTTAACGACATTTTAACGCAACTCGAGTCAGACACGATGTTACAGATTGGACTGGATCCACACTATGAGGTCAGGGCCTCGGGGACACACTACAAAAGCAGGTCATATTCGGAGACTGCGGATAAATTGAGACGAGCAAGTGCATAGTGTAGTCTGAAGCCAATTTTAGACAATAGGTAAAGCCTTTGTGTTTTCATTAATCCAATTCAGCAATAATTAAAATACAGAATAAAAAACTAAGAAGTTATTGTCTCTTAAAAAGACTTATTCTAATAATATATTTTTTTCTAAATGGATTAAAAGTATCTTGTCATTTCAACAACTTTAATGTTTCTGTAATCATGGTTTGCATTCAAGGTACTTTCAATATTACGACATGTCATAATAGTATTATTAGCGACGTAGCCTCGCTTCAATCAGATTCGACCTTACTAAAAACAAAAACAAATCTAATCTGCTGGAACCATTTTTACAGGATACAATATACTGTTTGTTTTACCTCTGTACCAAATTTCATCCACATTAGTCATTCTGACGTGATTGATCCATCTATCCAATTTTCGCATTTATATAATAATAAGATAACATAACTGAGTTCTCCTGAATACTCACAATTGTCTACATTCAATATTTAATTAACAGTCTTCCACTAACTAGTTAACTTATTCATATTGATTTGACTAATATTGTACCTATATAAATGCTGTTCTAATAAATGTTTTTTAAATTATAATATGCTTTTGTTACATTCAATTTATTATTTTATCTTATTTGGTTTAGTTTATTATTATTAAATTAGGATTATTTTGTTTCTTTTTTTTGTTCTGTTCTGTTTATGTCATAACAATGTTGTGTTTACCTGTAATTGGTATATTTAAGATGATCCTCGATTATAGTAATGATTAATTTTATAAAACACATTCTTATATATACTGTTGGTAAACCTACATAAATAAATAAATAAATAAATAAATAATGCATACTGTAGAGTGTAGATTACTGCGCACTAGTTGCAAGAACTGACGGTATAAATATAATAATATTAGTAGAAAAATAACACAGAGCTACGTAGAATGAAGTATATTTGAATATATTCAATATATTAAAAACTAAGATACTTTAGTATCTTCATTTTTAATATGATATTGGGATTTTTGTAGTGGCTATCATATACGGCTGCCTATCCGGAAGTCCTGGGTTCGAGTTCCGGGTAAGATCAAGTTTAGTATTAGTATTTAGCCTTAGTAATAATCTGGAGGATGTTGGAGGTGTTTCACCTCCGTGATTTGGGAACACGTAAAATCCATCATACGCCTTAACTCTCACTAGTCGTGTCGAGTAGTCGACCTACCGGAGTATGAGAGAATTAGGTATAAAGAGTGACAAGTGTTCTGCGCGTACACCTGAGGGCCTAGACAAAGTAACAATCGATTAGCGAAAGCGATAGTAGAAAAGTCCAAAATGTATGGGTTTGACATATGACTTAGATATGTCACGTGATCTGTTGTCAACGAATAGATGATGCTAGACAATGTACATTCATTTCAATTATTAGTGATTTAAAGTTCAAGATGCATACGCTGCGTTTAAACGATGACGATTGTAGAAATCGAATCGCTTCATAACGAATGCCGGTTGGCTATAGGCCCTGTGCACTGTAATATCTCCTGCTCAGATGACTCGTCTCAGTGAGCTTGGCCGCCGAAATCAGACGGGAGGACATTATTTTGTCTGAGAAATATAGTGTAATTGAGTTAAACTTGTTCTAATTATTTAATATTAATAAGAAATTACAGCACTTTTAAGGTAATTAGGCTTTATAATGGTCATACAAAATTTATGCACTACCCGCAGTACGAAAACCATAAAATCAGCTTATTATAATCTCCATAATTCTAATACCAGTTAATCACATAAAAGATTACCTACCAGCTAATTACAAAGCTGTCTCATAAAATTCAGATTAAGCCTTAGCTACGCAATGTAATCTTAAGCGTTACATTTATACATTTTACATATTTTAGGTACATTAAATGATGTATTTCAATGTTCCTTATTAATTATCGTTTAGATGATCAATCATTTTACTATCATTTTTTATCCGACTACCGTTTGGCAGTCTTTGTATGTTTGTATGTTTCACCGTTGCGCCTAAACTGCTGAACCGATTTGATGTATGTATACCTACCATGATCGTGGTGGTGCCAGGCACACTCCACTAAAGAGATATGGTACGAGGACAATAGTAAGTGCGACCGCGGCTCTACCTTGACCATTTCTGTACCATTTTTTGATTTTTATTGGAATAATCTTCTTGTTTCGTCTTTTTAGATTCCTTTTTTACGTAGTCGTGTTATTTAACTTAACTTTTTTAACTTAATTTTTTGTTGTAATAAATTTTAAATATCTATTACTTATTCTATGTCATACGTCAAGGTTTTTTATAGTTCACCTTCAACTTATGACTACTGTTAATGCCGATTCAATTAAGAGCTGGAACTTATAATATCTCCTATTATATTACTAGCAACTACTTCCCGCGGCTTCGCCCGCGTTGTAAACACTATGAAATAGGAATTTGTGGTAGAAGGTTGAAAATTTAGGGTTATTAGTATTTTTTGATGCCATATATCATAATATAATCATAAAAGAATAAAAAATAAAAATTTTGTCCATAAATAAAAAATAAAAAATACGTAGAGGGCTATCCTTATCACCTAGCCGAATAAAAAATAGCCTACGACCTATTCTCAGACCGACCAAATGTACATAAAAAAAATTATAAAAATCGGTCAAGCCATTTCGGAGAAGTTCAATAACAAACACTGTGACACGAGAGTCCTTAGCCCACTACGCTGGCCAAATCCAGTTCGGTGGACTTCACGTGTTTTTAGATAGATTCGTTTCCTCAAAATTAATTTATTTAAAATATAAAAATAACTATGATTCCTAACTGTTAAAGGTACTTATCATAGTTCATATAGTTAAAGGTTTTGATTCTTAGATTGCTTTTATACGCTCAAGCTCGGAATGTGTAGCACAATATTTTTATCTTGTTGTCACCAGATATAACAGACGAATGACCTAAACTTGATCAAAAGGCTTGTCACGCTCGTGCAATACCGTTTTCATTTTAACTGTGGCATAAAACAACGGTAAAATAGAGATTGTTGAAAAACTTATTGTAATAAAAAAAATTTATCGATATAGAAGTTAAATGTGAATGTAAGTTTGTTTGCTACACTTTCACGCGAAAACTACTTAACCGATCATCATAAAACTTTGTACACATATTCTTGGAGGTATATGAAGTAACATAGGATACTTTTTTTTCTCTATCGAAGCCGCGGGTACTGCTAGTAATATTATAAATACGGAAGTCAAAACGTTTAAATTTAACATTAAAATTAAGATTAATCAGAATTCGTAAAGCGCGAATTATTTGCTAAAATAATCTGATTCAGTATTTCTAGTTTCGGAAACATAAGCACGAACAAAGTTTAATACAAAACAACAGTTTACAAGTCGGAAGGTACAGATAGGTAGATAGATATGTTTACTCATAAATTATTAGCCTTTTAAGGCTAAGTTCGGATTAGCGAACTTTATTGTCTTTCAAAAACTTGCCAGGTTCTCTAAGACAGCAAGCTTCCTTAACCATAGGTATGTTGTAAAAAATATTGGAAGGACCAAAAGCCAGTATGTGAACCTACTACACTTGATTTTTGAAGCTAGCGCGTTACCACTGGGCTACAACTGCTCTGTACCACCTAATAAACTAATTGAATTAAATAGAGCACATGTTGGTAGCATTCGAATGATTGATGTCCGCATTAATCATTTTGAAATTAATAAAACAAGGACTCTTATATTTCTAAGTATATTCGTATGTATAATCTAGAACCATTTCATTTCATAATAATATTTCAATACAAGAATTTTCTAAGAACATGAGCACTTAAATAAATTGCTTATAAATGAATAAAAGTAATAAAATAACAGTCTAGACCTGAAAGAAGTTTTTTTATAGAAATTCAACCCTTTAAAATAATAGTCATAAATACGCTTTAATGAATTTTCAATTTCTAGAAACGGGTTTGTTTATTCAGCCTTTTTTAGTTCCTTTGCTTTACACAGCCTTCAATACGAGCGCGATTAGGGCATAGTCACAATACAGAGATAGAACAGTAGCGTAACTCAGCCGTCTTTTTGAAATTTACACCTACAGCTGAGCGGAGCGCTAGGGTTGGTACATACAAAAAGTAAAACAGGTAATTTTTTTAGGAATGAAACATATGTTAATTTAATATTTATTTTTTATATATATATAAAAAATAAATATTAAATTATATATTTGTCTTGATTATAATATGAATTACCATTACACGCACCATGGCAACGGACATAACTGATACGTCAAACGCCGTTAATTTTATAAAGTTTCTTTAAATTTTCTAACCTTCCGCACAACTTTCTTATTTTCTTCTTTCATAAGAACCTTCTCCTAACATTAACAAACATAACAAAAAAAGAATTGGCCAAATTGGTCCAGGCGTTGTTGAGTTATGCGCTTACCAATACATTTTGCGATTCATTTTTATATTATAGATCGATTAAAACAATAAATCATTCTTACCTTTTAAAATCAGTAGGGAGTTTAAAAAACGAAATCTCCGGTTTTGATGAAGCAGAGTTTAAACAGCCGTATACTACGCAATAAATTCGTGGCATCTTTAAAAAGATCGCGATAATAAACTCAAACGCGGCACACACGACTGACAGCACCGCAGCGTCCGCTAAGGGGCCTCGTTGATGCGCGTATTTGTGTGAGTGTGCCGTTTCGAACGTTAAGTATGCAGTTTCCGTACTGTTCATATTTTTACTGTGGCATAGTCCACCAGGCTAACCAAGTGCAGATTTTTGTGTTCACATATCTTTAAAAACTTGCTGGGTTATTTAGGATATGTAGGTCTCCTAACCCAAAAAATGATAGTAATGGAAATAATTTGCACATGAAAATATAAGAGGTGTGAAACTCCGGATTCAAACTGGCTTCGTACGATTTTTCCAGCGATCGCGTTAGCACTGGGCTATGGCTTTATTTCATTCCAATTAGTGGATTAAAGCGACATTTTATTTCAATGAGGGACATCAATCATATTTGACACCTGACCTTCCCTCCCGCCACCGTATTAGCCTCATTGCATGTATTAACATTAGTTGTCTAACAAACAGCGGTATTTATTGTTAAATTAAACAATTGAGATATATAAACTTTATAGATCATATTTTATACATAGTACTTACATATATTATTATATGCAACCGTAATTTTTCTCAAACCTTCGCTCGCGTGCCATGATAAATCGACATTATAGGCCGATTGATTAATTAATTATTTTACTTAAGGCGAGGCATCACGGGAGAAGCGGAGAAATACGATTTGCTAGATCAATTTTTTTAGGTATTTATTACTAAATATCGGTCTCGCAAAAAATAGACGATATACTTAAGGATATTGTCTAAGGAATGTGCTAATTGGTTACACGATAGGGTGTACTTTCCTCGATCATAAAAAATCCCAAAAACAACCTTATTAAAAGTCTAAATTGAATAATTTGATAACAAAATTTCTGACTTTGCACATCATTTTTATATGGAAATATTCGTCTTTAAATACTACAGAGAACCTGCTAAAAATTTGGTTTCAAATGAAGTCCTATATTTTATAATTAATTTATTTACACAAAACTTGAACATTTCCCAGCGGTTTGACAAGAATCCGCGCCGCCCGCTACCCCGTCAGTCGCAATCGGGCGCTTGCCAACGTAAGACGTTTGCCAAAATTTTCTCCGCTCGTACTTACGTTCGCGCCACAGCATAATAATTAAATATGGCTAATAAAAAAATAAAGTTAGGAGGAAATCAGTGTTAATAGCTAAGAAAAGGACTGGGAAAGAGAATTATAAGAAACGCTATGTAAATTACTATCTTTTTATAGGAAAATGTTTAATTATTTAAAAAGGTGGTTAATTTTTTTAATTTTTGAAGTTATACTTCTTTAGGCGCGATATGAAAAAATTATGAGAGTGAAATTTGATGAGAGTGACCGTCACACGAAAATCTACATGTTGAAGTTAGCTATAGTCAACATTTTAGTTTTTTTTTTCAATAATGACATGGGTGTCATTTTCGAGGTTTCTCGAGGTGCTGATTGCGAAAATGAGGTCCATTTTCAAATCCAAGATGGCGGACATCCGGTTTTTTTTCAATAATGACATGGGTGTCATTTTCGAGGTTTCTCGGGGTGCTGATTGCGAAAATGAGGTCCATTTTCAAATCCAAGATGGCGGACATCTGGTTTTTTTTCAATAATGACATGGGTGTCATTTTCGAGGTTTCTCGGGGTGCTGATTGCGAAAATGAGTTCCATTTTCAAACCCAAGATGGCGGACATCCGGTTTTTTTTCAATAATGACATGGGTGTCATTTTCGAGGTTTCTCGGGGTGCTGATTGCGAAAATGAGGTCCATTTCCAAATCCAAGATGGCGGATATCCGTTTTTTTTTCAATAATGACATGGGTGTCATTTTTGAAGTTTCTTAGGGTGCTGATTGCGAAAATGAGGTCCATTTTCAAATCCAAGATGGCAGACATCCGGTTTTTTTTCAATAATGACATGGGTGTCATTTTCGAGGTTTCTCGGGGTGCTGATTGCGAAAATGAGGTCCATTTTCAAATCCAAGGTGGCGGACATCTGGTTTTTTTTCAATAATGACATGGGTACCATTTTCGAGGTTTCTCGGGGTGCTGATTGCGAAAATGACGCCCATTTTTAAATCTAAGATGGCGGAGCTGAATTGAATATATTATTTACTATAGTAATGAAAAAATAGTATAGGATAGTAGTGAAAAAACTTGTGCTTATATACTTTTGCAAGTGCTCCAATATAATTGAAGTCAACTGTCCTAATGTATTATTTAATGATGCCAAAGATGTATAACTTCATGAAAGTGTGGGTGTACATAAGTACACCCACACTTTTTTATTTATTACTAACGACTCACCCTAACTTCGCTTGGGTTCGTCCCTAGATTTAGCGAGAGACGAAGACGCGGGTTCCGCTAGTTAATATACTAAAACCTTCCTCGAAAACCACTATTCATTGGTGAAAACTGCATTTCATGCAGTAAATTTTGTTTATATCGTTTGAAAATGGACCTCATTTTTGTAATCAGCACTCCGAGAAACCTCGAAAATGACACCCATGTCATTATTAAAAAAAACCCGTATGTCCGCCATCTTGGATTTGAAAATAAACCTCATTTTCGCAATCAGTACCCCGAGAAACCTCGAAAACGACACCCATGTCATTATTGAAAAAAAACCGGATGTCCGCCATCTTGGATTTGAAAATGGACCTCATTTTCGCAATCAGCACCCCGAGAAACCTCGAAAATGACACCCATGTCATTATTGAAAAAAAAACAGGATGTCCGCCATCTTGGATTTGAAAATGGACCTCATTTTCGCAATCAGCACCCTGAGAAACTTCGAAAATGACACCTATGTCATTATTGAAAAAAAAACCGGATATCCGCCATCTTGGATTTGAAAATGGACCTCATTATCGCAATCAGCACCCCGAGAAACCTCGAAAATGACACCCATGTCATTATTGAAAAAAAAACCGGATATCCGGCATCTTGGATTTGAAAATGGACCTCATTTTCGCAATCAGCATCTCGAGAAACCTTGAAAATGACACCCATGTCATTATTGAAAAAAACCGGATGTCCGCCATCTTGTATTTGAAAATGGACCTCAATTTCGCAATCAGCACTCCGAGAAACCTCGAAAATGACACCCATGTCATTGTTGAAAAAAAAACCAAAATGTTGACTATAGCTAACTTAATGGTGTCGTTTTTTCGTGACGGTGTGCGCGCGCATCGTTAAAATTTACTTTCATCATTTTTCCCTAACGCGCCAAAAGAAGTATAACTTCAAAACTACATAATTTCGGGTTGTTCCCTAGGTACGGGAGTATGTAGAATAATTTTTTTACAAACTTTGAATATCTTATTTATTTATGTATCTAATTAAAAGCCTAAAACAACTTCAACCCCTAACAGACTTTTTTTAGTCTTGAAAAGTATGTCGGGTGTCCTTCCTCAGTGTACCTTTCAATCGGTAGAGTACATACAGACAGACAAAGTTACTTTCGCATTTATAATATTAGTAAGTAGTAATAAATAAAACTACATAATTTTCTAAAAATATATAAGTTTAACTACTCGTAAGTTAATAAAGTAATAAATAATTACTAAGCTTATTTAAAAATGACAAAAATAATATTTAACATTGTCTACATAATATAGGTTGATCATAGTCAGACGAAATATTTTAAGCTGTGGCTTATTGCTAACGTTACGAGACGCGCGGGCGGCCCCCCACACCTCACCACCTAAAATCCTAGCTTGCGTCGTGATGCCTCGCCTTAAATAGAGACAGGATGAACGAATTAATCATTAAACAATTATAATTTGAAGTGAGTTACTTTATATTTACTTGACAGATCAATATAAAAAATTTACTTACAAACATATATTTTACTTATTTATAAAACTCCGTTTATTATAGTTTAAGCCTTACAGGCATGATATGCGATTTTTAAGACATGCAAACACCTATAATAAAAAAATAATAACAATATAACATGGTTACCTATTCCAAACAATATTCTCTAAGCATTTTTAAATATTAAACTGTTTCTTTTGGTACAGAGCAATGAACTCCTAGGCATAGCCAAGGTCACAAGGTTGATATCCGAAGCGGTATGTTTTCAATACTGTCTTGTCATTAGGATCCTTCCAACCTGGCTCGTTATATTATCATACAATTGTAAATATTAGACAAGTTCTTTAACGCTACTTTCAACTTTTTTTTCGCTATTATAAATGGAACCAAAAATCAAAATAAACCGCGACAAAATCCGAAAAGATAGTTTCATTTGTAATGTCGGATATTCGCGTATACCTATGAGAGTATTTTTTTTCCCAATATTTTATAAGTAGTAGAATAATTCCAAAGAGTTAAAATAGGTAAAATAATGTCGAAATAAAAAATAATTGACTCTACAAATCTTTTTCGCAAATTATTCAAGAACTTAAGTACAAATACAACAACAACGTATAGGAAGAGCTAAACCTCCTAAAGTTTAGTTAATACGATATATTTTTTTAATATTAAGGATATTGAGAGAAGTAAATAATGATTTTTATCTAAAAGATTCAAGTATTTATATTATAAAGGCCTCTTTGTGGCGTCAGCATCTGAGTCTCTCTAAAGATGACCCCGGATGTAGATCTTGATTACCCCACAAGATACTCAGATATAGAATTTGCTTTTACAGCTTCTTGTAAAATATAAATATTATGGTAGTAAATGCTATGCATTTTTCAACAATATATATAAAAATGAATTTCTGTTCGTTAGTCTCGCTAAAACTCGAGAACGGCTGGAACGATTTGGTTTAAATTATTTGTGGAAGTCCAGAGAAGGTTTAAAAGGTGAATTACCTAGTTTAAAATATTTTTTATCATATATAAGTCGTATATATTTATAATAGTCAATTTTTTGGGTTAATAATAATTTCGTTCCTAATTGATTTTCTGTTTCGGTCTCTTACTGAGAGTAACTACTGCAAAGGAGATATTTTAGGATGGAAATGTATACTGCATGTGCAAATTAAACGAAATTATGTATGTCGAGACAATAACACATAGCACCATCTAATTCAATGGTAAGTTACGAGGCTTGTGTTACGAATACCAGATAGTTGATACACTACACATATATAACTTTAAATACATATATATTGTAAATATAAACCATGACTGGAGTACAAGCATTCGTGCTTAACAAATGAATGGCCCCATCTGGACACTTCTAGAGTTCTATTACAAGTTACATAATTATGTTTTTACCATACTAAAAGGAGAATAAGAGAGGGACCTTGAGAATGAAGCACTATGTAAAAGTATAAAACACGCGCATTTAAAATTCGACAGACAAGAATTCTTAGACTTTTATATGAATTATTTCGTTTATAAAAACAAAATCAATACAATAAAAATACTATAAAAATGTAAATTCAACGACATATTTATTTATTTTTTATTGCAGAATATTATGTTACAAAAATATGCTCTTAACATAACTGTTTAACTAGAACATGTAAAATTTCCAGAAAGAGAGCTTAGGAGCTTGTACTAGGAAATTCTGTATTACTCGTTACCTTACTCTAGATTTACAATTTTAGACCAGTACAGTCCAAAATTAGTTTCTTAACAGTTACCAAAAAGTTTCATAATACGAGTATGAGACACCATAGATTACACTACACATAAATAATTAAAAAACTTTATTTTTTTCATCTAGGTATCTACCAGTAAGAAGGTATAGTGTTTACACTTTACAAATTATAATAATAATGTTTACACTTTAAAAATTCTAGCTTAGTCGAGTCTGATCATTACATATTTTTTGGAAAAACTAAAGCAGTGTTAGCCCAAAGGTAACGCGCTCGCTTGGATAACCGAGTGATACTCTTTCATATCGCATCTCTGATATTTTTATATGTGAATCATTTCCAACATGGTTAGTTGGTACATAGTTGTCTTACGGTGAAGGAAAACGGATAGTATGTGAAGTCCGCCAACCCGTACTAGGCCAGCGTGATGGACTATGGCCTGATCCCCCTTGTATTGAAGAGAGGCCCATGCCCAGCAGTGGGAAATTAAAAAGGGTTGAATACTTATTGAAATGCCATTAATAACTAAAGAGATGCTGAATCTATAGTTTTTAGAATATTTGTCTGTGCATCTGTGGCGGCATCACGGGAAAACCTCTGAATAGATTTTGACATCCGGGTAAAGATATAGCATATTTTTTACTGCGGGAATATCATCAGATAACCGCGAACATCGCTAGTATTATATATTAATCCCTCGATGTGTAGCTTTGCCAAAGTTATTGACCGTTTTTTATTGCTTAGTAAAAACATACTCGTGGACCTCGCATATGACCTTAAGCGAAAAGTGTATATTAGGAAACCCAATGCGAGACGGAAATTAGATTTAGTTTTTTGTTAGAATATTGAATTTTATTTTTCAATAATAGTATGTTTAATTTTTAAAGTAAATTATAATTGTCGGAGATACTTTTGGGTTTTATACCAATTATTGATAAGTGGCTTTGTAGTCGGTGTAATTTTTTTAATTAAAAACAATTATAAGGTTGTATTCAAATTGTCGAGGTTGTTAAATTTTTCTTCGTAAATAACTAAGTGATGGCGGCTAATATTAACTAACCAATGCTTTAAAAACCATAGATTTCTAACATATTTTTTTGGAACAACGAATGTCTTCGTTTCACTAATATCTATCTATATACAATACCTTTAATACATTATTAATTATTATGAAAAGTCTTCGTATTTTCCCATAAATGTAACTTAAATTCAATGAAAGTGAACAATAATTTATTATTTAACAATTTTTCTTCAATATTTTTCTTTCATTACTCCCCTTTCGTCCTTGATGAATAAGTAAGTACTTATTATGGCGATCGATTGTTTTAAAGCCTCAGTTCTAATGAAGCTAGTGACGGTCAGCGGAATAAAGTAAACAATTGGTTAGATTGCGTTTTGTTTATCATTCTTCTAGGATCTGTTAAAATTAGAAGTGATGTGATCAATTATTCGGTTAAAATTACTTTGTTCATTATTATTATTTTGTTAATTAACACCTATTAAAATAAAAGTTATATTAAATATCTAGCGATTCATCTAGTCCCTAGATACGTTTTGAAGTTTACTGTAGACTATCCAGATATGATATATTCTATTTTATTTTGCCATCATGCCAAATTTCAAAACTGCGCTACTATTTTTTTGTCGTGCGTTTTCCGATAGACCGATAGACCGATAGACAAAAATTCTAAAAACTATAAATTCGCCCTCTGTGAAATAGGGTCATTACTTCTCTATACTTATACGTGATTTATATACTTATGTCACAATGATTTTGTAAATCTTAATAATAATTAGATTTTACCTATATGAAATATTCCATAGTAAATGCTTGATGTTGTCAAAAAACATTGGACAAGTGTAGAATTTGTTTTAACTTCAATTTACCTTATTTCAAAAGGAAAAGAAAATATTTTCCCATCTACGATACTAAAACATTTTTCATATACCTACCTAAAGTATTTTAGAATGTCATTTTTTCAATTTCCAGAAGCCACGTTATCGTACTTGCACAGTAGTAGTGTACATGACACTTTGATTATTTTTAATTGTTTTTACATATTATCTATTTTATTGTAATCCTTCACTGAGCAAGAAAGAAATTTCCAAATACTTCCTCTTCACTTATGAAATTTAAATTTTGTTGTACACAGGTAGGAGACGTCAACTGAAATCTTATGGATTTTCGTGACAATGCTGAAATGAACGAGGGGTTAGAAGGTTATTCGTGTCTTCTCCATTTCACTGACATTGGCAAAGAATGCTCTACCGTCATTTTTTGAGGATTTACAAGAAAAGTGAACCGAATTGATAAGTTAAGAAAAAAAATATTACTGTTAGCCATAAAAAATAATTTATTCTAGTTAAAATTACCTAATAAATAAATAAATAAACAAATAAATATATATTTTTTTCTATTTGTTTAAGAAATAGCTTGTAACGATCGTTAGTATTTATCATGATAAATTCTATTCATATATGTATATTTATAACCTCTATACTAATGTGAAATATAACGGGCAAAACCATGAGAAAATGCTTGTTATATTTAAAGTTAAAAAAGCAAACGTCCTCACCTAATTGTGTCGTACCCTATATTTCCCTTCATCACGGCAACATTCACGTTAGCAACTTGACATGGGATCAGTGAGTCAACAAATGTACCTAAAAAGGGGACAATTGCCTTTGCATTCCTCTATTTTTCTTGAAAGTAATACTATAGTATAGTGACAGTTTGGTTGTGGAATTGAGTAAAGTCAAATATTGATGTGCACTTTAAAACTAAAACCTCTCTTACCTTTTCCTAATGATACCTTTTTTTGCAAAGGGAAAGTTACACAAGTATTTACATTATTTCATTTCTTCATCCTTTTTTGTATTTTTGCTTTAGATTCTAGTTTGAGGGCATATATTACTCTAGTGAATTGCGATTATATTGTACTAGCGACTCACCTTCGCTTCGCTCGGGTTCGTCCCTAGGTATCCCCTTAAATAAAGGATAAAACTTTTCATCCTCTATGTCAACCTCTTACAGTCCTATTTTCGCCTTGAAAAGTAGCCTATGTCCTTTTCCAGGCTCTAGACTATCTGTGTATCAAATTTCATTTAAATTGTTTCAATATTATTGGCGTGATAGCGCGACAGACAGACGGACAGAGTTACTTTCGTATTTATAAAATTAGTAATTTAGCTTTTGTTTAACGTGCCATTGCTGGGCGTTTTCGCTGTTCAACACTGGCCAAGGGCGGATTGGTGCACTTCAGTAGGCTTTCGAAAACTCACTTAGTTTAATCAAATGTGCAGTTTTTGGTATATTTCTTCACCATAAGGCAAGTAGATTACTACTGAAAATGGCGAAAATAATTATCTCATGAAAATATTAGTGCGAGACCCGGAAGTGACCCACTTTACTTGGTATTTCAAGTCAGCGCGTTATTACTGAACTGTGTTTATTAATTTGTAAACGCTTAAACTGATAAATGTTTATTTTAAGCTACGCCAATGGCATCTCGATATTCATTTTTCGGTTGTAGGAAACAAAATAAAAACAAATTAATAAATTCGCTGTTAAACAAAGTACACATTAAGTACTTTGTTATTTTATAGATATTTTAACACAAAATGGGTGACCATTGACCAAGCTATAAATACTTAAATGAATGGATACCTACTAAGCTAATTTCTACACACCGTACAGTTGATATTATTATTAAACGTTCTAACTAAATATGGGCGATGAAAGCTTATGGGTGTTGTCGTGTTAAATGTAATTTAAAGTTCTTTTACTAATGAGCCAGTGCTAAAGAATCTTCAAATGTATTTGAAAAGCTTCACTATACTGAACGATTAAGCCTATTACAACAAATAGTGTTTGATTTTAAAGTAATTAACCCATAGATATAGGTTCAGCTTAAAATTGTTTTTTTGGACATACGCTCCACGATTTATAAAGCAAGAATAGAAAGGCAAACACAAAATATTTTTAATATTTAGGATTCATTAATTGCCTAAAACAAGTGAAAATAATTAAATATGTTGCGACATTATTATACACAGCACCATCTAGTTCCGTGGTAAGCTACGAGGCTTGTATAACGGATACAAGATACACTACATAATATATTATAACATTAAATACATACATATTATTTATTTATTATTATTATGATAAATATAAACACCTATGACTGGAGTACATACATTCGTGCTCAACAAATGTATGCCCCCAGCGGGACTCGAATCCGCGACCGTCGGCGCGGCAAGTAGGGTCACTACAAACTGCGCCAAACCTGTCGTCGAATAATTCCTTATCCATCATCGAAAACACATCTATTAAAAATAAATTATAAAATTAAATGAAGCGAGCGTATGTAATTAGCTTCACGTTTGCACTTTATAAATATCGTTTGTAGTTTAGTTAACTACTTTTCTATTAATAGGAAAAAACGTTTTGAAGGCCATTATACGAGTATATTGTTTCCTTCCCCATAACGACTGCGTAAGACTTCGCGTGATTTATACTTTAAGTACTGTATTTTGAGTGTCGCTGAGGGAAATTTTAGTAAAGTATATTTGTAATAATTTATTATAAAGCCTTAGATTCCTCACCTGTGCACGAATTTGAGTTTAAAATGAAAAATAAATAAGTTTATATGTCACAAGCGAAAAAATAAAAGTAATAAAATGAAATAGAACAAGTCCTACAAAGAAATAACTATATTTTAAAGCAGAAAATAAATTTAAAAGTTCGCTATTCACTGTTGAAAATATTTTAAATCTCAAGATGTTCGAAACTTAACTCAGTCAACAAAGACGGTTCTTTTATAAAACAAAAACGGCTTATCTAGATATTTGAAATCTTATTTTTAAGTGTTAAGTTGAACCCATTGTTCAATAAAAAAATACGTTCTAATGGATAGCGCCTCTCATAAAAATCTAACTTGGGAAATCCATCTCCAAAGCTTTTATTTGCACTATGACAATTTGCTTCTTCAACAATGTCGTCTGCCAGTTATAAAACGTATGTTATTCGTTTCATAGTAACTGCAAAAGAAGGTAATGTTGAGACATTATTACACACAGCACTGTCTAGTTCAGTGGTAAGCTACGAGGCTTGAATGAATGAGTGCTCCCAGCGGGACTCAAACCCGCGACCGCTGGCGCATCAAGTAGGGACACTACAAACTGCGCCAAACGTGTCGTCAAAAGATATTATCAAATGTTGACTTGATTTATTATTTATCGTAAGTCAAGGTTCATAAATCTTTAAATTTTCAGTTTATTAGTTCCTAAGCTATGCAAAATGTTCACGCTACAATGTAGATTTTAATAAGGACTTTAAATATATCAGGTGTATTAGCCGATCCAATCCGATTACAAAGTCCAATGAACGAGCTTAATTTAATTAAATATAAAAAAATAATTACCCTGTTATGTCGAAAGCTAACACATAAAATAATAAGCTCGAAGTAAATATTAAAAGATATTATCAAACCTACTACCTCTAAAGCTTTTACTTCCATCATGATATTTTGCTTTCTTAGCACTGTCACTGACAAGACGTGTACGGTCTTGATTTCATACGAATTAATAGTGAAAGGGCCGTTATTATTGAATTATAGCTCAGTCTAAAACTTTGTAAGGGTAATTTTTTTGTTTGAAGGTTTTTCGATAAGTAATAACTTATACTTTAATCTGTTAAGTTTGGTATATAAATTATTTGGTTTTCTTATGTAATACTAAATGTGAATTAGGTACATTCCATAATGTATTAATGTTTTATGTTGGATTAGTAAACCTGGGCCTATAGCCAACCGGCATTCGTTATGAAGCGATTCGATTTCTACAATCGTCATCGCTTAAACGCAGCGTATGCATTTTGAACTTTAAATCACTAATAATTGAAATGAATTTACATTGTCTACCATCATCTATTCGTCGACAACAGATCACGTGACATATCTAAGGCATATGTCAAACCCATACATTTTGGACTTTTCTACTAGCGCTTTCGCTAATCGATTGTTACATTGTCTAGGCCCTCTGGAGCGCTTCGCTGGGCATAAATTACAGTAAATTAAACGGTTTTCATTATTAAAAAAAAATAATAGTAGCCTAAGTTACTTCTGATTATTATTATTAGCTATCTGCGAGTGAAAATCACGTCAAAATCGGTCCAGTCGTGTCAAAGATCGTGTCGTGTCAAAGATCAGCCGAAACAAATAGACAGACAGACACACAAAAATTTTGAAAATTGCTATTGAAAAGCTGTTAGTTAAACATCAGTTAAGTGCGAGTCGTATTAAGAGTACTGAGGCTAACACACAACTACAAAATATATTCTTATAAAATACATAGGTACTATCTCATAACTATAAGTTTCAAAGTTCCTAGAAAGACATATTTAACTAATTCAAAACTGTTCTTTTATTACAATTGTACACATTCATTTTATAAAAAAAAGTTATTTAACCTTTTTTCGAAGTTCCGCAGAATTGTGTAATAATTTAGTAATATCGAGCTGGCCTTTTCATGAAATACAAATAGTAGATAAAAACTTTTCTTTGTTCCGTCTCGAATTTGAGTTTGTTTGATTTGTTTTGATGAGTTTAAACTGCTACCTAACTGACAAGGATCTGAAGACGGTAAATAGTTTTTTATAATTTTTCCAGCAACTTTCCCTTCGTCTTTCGTCGCTTGAATCGATTTTTTTTAATATTTTTTTTCATAATGTCAAGAATTTTAATATAATCATATTTTTTGTGTCTTTCTAAAATAAAAGTGGTTTAAATTACTCGTTATATCAACATTCAACAGCTATTTGCAAATGAAGAGAATCCAGTCAAAACTGGTCCAGCCCTTTCGGAGATTAGACGGAACCGACAAAAAGATTTACGTGAATTTAAAAAATCATTTCGTTTTAAATACCACTAACCTAAATATATATTAAGAAAAAAGCGTTATAAATGATATAGCTAGATTTAACCGAGAAGTGCAGATTTAAAACATAATTGGTACAGATTCTAAGCAGACAAAACAGCGGTCAATTACCGGCAAATATATTAAAAAAATAAACAGTCGACTTTGTTTGTTAAATTGTCGTAGAAATAATCACAACCAGTCATACGATAGGTATTACTAAGAAGTGGTTGTGTAACTGATAATTGGCTAATATTATACAGTCATTACTATACCATTGCATGTTGTAGTACAACATTATCTGAAATTGCTACTCGATTTTTATTCGTTTTGACTAACTTAAAAAAAAATCTATCAAACAATAACAGGTTTTGTTAGCTGAGACTCACAAGAAACGTAATATTATTAACAATATTAGATTTAATTTTATGACGATATAAATAGCCTTTATACTGAGAAGGTGTGAGAGAGAGAGAGAGAGAGAAAGAGATGAGATCGATCATCTAAATGCTTGTCACAGTCCTAAAAGTCCCATTAAAATGGACTGACTAAAATAGTCTTTATCGTTTTTATAGACATTTGGACTTTCATGTCATGCAATAGTCATTGAAGCTTAATATTATGAAGAAGCTTTTTATAAATTACAAACACAAATCAATCATTAATCTTCATCGACATTATTTTATATACATACATATTACTATTTCTGTAAAGGCGTTTTGTCTTTTATACTTTATCAAAATAAGTAAGACTTCAAAATACCTAATTAAATTTTCGTCGATTCAAATCTGTTTTTTTTTCAGAATTAAAAAATTTTATTGAACGTAGGATCTGTTGATGAACTAGTTTTTAATACATTTTTTTTTAATTCAAGCTATGAATTTAAGTTATTATAAATGTCAAAGTCATCACAACATAATGATTAATGAATTTACAAGCTCGAGCTCGACGTTTGTTTTGGTTAACACACGTGTTAGTGAGATCGGTGTTCCTATTTAGTTATTATTTACATTTTCTGTATATTTCACTTGTCGTAATAGTTATAATCCTTGTAATTGTGTTTTGTTGTGGTGATTGGTTAATATATCTACATATTTGTGTGTGTCTTTAGGTAAGGTAGGTTATTTTAAGTATGGATGGTGATCCACCTCCTGAGCCGCCGGATCCCGGAGGGCTGGTGGTGGTAAATAATTTAGGTGGCTCTCGTAAACGCCAAAGTGATAATTTATCATCTGACCCTAATACGGCAAATATTGTTAAAAAAACCATATATAATCCCGATACTGCGACCCCATCAATCCAAAATATATATACCCACCCCTCCCTTTCTGATGGTCCCTCTTCCTACAATGACAACGACAAAGGTCCCTTTATTGTATATGTTTCTAGAGAGACTCCCGACCCAGCAGCTGGAACCACTTTAAGAGCCATTAAGTTTGGTCAATTCTTGCATAACAATAAAATACCTAATATTGTTAATGATGGTGTGAAAAATGTTGGACGCAATAAAATTGCTGTCCAATTCTCTTCTGCTGATGCTGCTAATACTTTCTTAAAAAACCCAGTTTTAAGTATGTGCAAGTATGTTGCGTCTATCCCCACTTTTAATATTACGAGAATGGGCTTAGTTAAAGGGGTTCCAGTTGACTGGGCGATGGATGAATTTGTCGAGTCATTGGAACTTCCTCCTGGTTGTGGTAAAGTTATGAAAGCGAGACGTCTAAATCGAAAGAATGTGAGTGAGGGTGTTATTACCTGGGTGCCAACGCAGTCAGTTGTAATAACATTCAGAGGACAAATGCTGCCTGAGAAAGTGTATTCTTACCACACTTCCCTTCCCGTTGAAACCTATAAATTACCCACAATTCAGTGCCTCAATTGCTGTCGTTTTGGCCATATTAAATCGCAGTGCAGGTCTAAGCCTAGGTGTTTCAGGTGTTCCCAATCACATACTGGGGATGCATGTGAAGTTACCAGGGAAAACTCATCTTGTCTTTATTGTACAAGTAAGCATTTTGCTACAGATAAGGAATGCCCAGAATTTGTAAGACAACAGTCTATTAAAATGGTTATGTCGCAAGAAAATGTTTCTTACATGGAAGCATCAACACGTTTTCCTCCTGTACAGCGGTCTTATGCTGATGTCGCTAAAGAGTTGTTTTCTATCCCTGCCTATACCAACATTCCCACTAGCCCCACCCGCTCTCCAGCTTCACCCACGAGATCCTATCGCCAAACAGTTCTCCGTTCTCCACGTCCCCAAGCTCCTCTAGCGAAGGGATATGACAGACAAGCCCATCAAGCAATTGTTGGTAATTGCTCTTCCTCTTTGCCTAATGGTTGTGCTCTCAATAATGCTGACCCCCTTCCCAGTCCTAAAAAAGATCTCCTATTAGCTTTAATTGAAACCCTCATTTCTCTTATATCCACCTGTGATGATGTCCCCTTACCGTCCAACGTTGCCCAAAAATTAATGCAAATTGTCTCCATTGTTAAAAATGGCCCCACTGAACTTCCTTCAGTGGAATTGTAAAAGTATTCATTCTAAGAAACATGAATTAATTCATCTTATTTCCTCATACAACCCTGTCATTATTGCCCTCTCGGAGACATGGCTAATCCCTGGTTCCCGTTTTCGGGTGCCAGGCTTTTCCTGTTTAAGGGAGGACAGAAATGATGGGTATGCTGGTTGTGCCATCCTTATCCGGCACTCCACTCCCTATTCCCTCATCCCAATCCCATCACACAGTCATCAGATTAATGCTGTAGCTGTGAGGGCCTTTAATATCTCATTCCTATCTATCTATATTCCTCATCCTTCTTCCTCAGTTTTTTCTGAGCTTCTTTCTATCATCTCTTCGCTTCCGGGTCCAGTCTTGATCATGGGAGATTTTAACACCCATCACACATTGTGGGGGTGCTATTTTTGTGATAGATTCTCTCCTCAGTTAGTAGACATGATTGATGATACTAATCTTTGTATCCTCAATGATGGCTCACCTACTAGAAGGGTCTATCCCAATCAAAATCCCAGCTCAGCAGTAGACCTGTCTCTTTCTTCTCCTTCACTTGCTTCCCAATTATCATGGAACGTCCTTCCCTCTACCTATGGTAGTGATCACTTTCCTATTCTCCTCTGCCATATAAATAGACATATTCCTTCTTGTAACTCCAACTCTCTACTTAGATATAATGTTAAGAAAGCCAACTGGCATGACTATGCTTGTTCTACTGATTACATGATGGACTCTCTTCCTGAATCTATTGATAGTGAGAATGTCATTTTTTGCTATGATCGGTTTATCCAGGCTATTATCTCATCTGCAGATCTCCATATTCCAAAGAAGATCTCCGCACAGAATCACTTGCCTTCCAATCCCTGGTGGGATCAGGAATGCACTGATTTTGTTAATCGGCGTAAACTCGCCGAGACGTCATACGCAGCCTCTATGACAGTGGAGAATTTTTATAATTATCAGCGTAATGATGCAAAGTTTAGGAGATTGGCTCGTAAAAAGAAAAAACTTAGTTGGATTAGCTTTTGTGAATCCCTTGATCCTCGGTCACCCTCTTCTTTAGTCTGGAGAAATGTTAAGAGATTTCGCAGATCTCTTAACGCTGACCCCAGCCCTAATTCTAACAACCCCTCCGATTGGCTAAACGACTTTGCTGACAAACTAGCCCCTCCATTTGTCCCTCCTCATGACTCCTATCCAAATTCTTTGCTGCCTTCAGCGGCCCATGAAATGGACAGCCCTTTCACACTTGACGAACTTGAGAGCTCCTTAACGGATTTAAGGGATACTAGCCCTGGTGAGGATGGCATTCCTTACTCTTTTATTAAAAAGCTGAACAATAGACCCAAACAATATTTCTTGAGTTTAATAAATGTTATGTTTGAGTCGGGTATTGTTCCAGACTCATGGAAATCACAAATCGTAATTCCTGTTCTCAAACCTGGAAAATGTCCTTCTGATCCTAATTCTTTTAGACCCATTGCTCTAGCATCTACGTTAGCGAAAATTACCGAACGAATTTTAAAAAATCGTCTTGAATGGATAGTGGAAAGCAGGAATATCTTAGCACCCTCTCAGTTTGGCTTTAGAAAGGGTCTGAGTACAATAGATAGTCTTAGCATTTTTACTACAGACATTCGACTAGCCTTCGCTCAAGGAGAGTATTTGGTTGGTGTTTTTCTAGATATAGCTTCTGCTTATGATAATGTTCTTCTTCCGATGCTCAGGCAAAAAATGCATCATCTGAACATTCCACCGAGGTTGACACATTTCATAAGTCATCTGCTGACCGGTAGAGCCATATCTGTTAAACATCAATTACTTACTGTACCACCCAGACTCGTCTGGAAAGGTCTCCCCCAAGGCTCGGTCCTCAGCCCTCTTTTGTATAATATATATACCCACGACCTCGAATCGTCTGTAAATAGTTTCTGTAAAGTCCTTCAGTATGCTGACGACATCGTCCTATATTACAGCTCAAAATCTGTAGTGGACATCAATTACCGTATAAATGCTGCTTTGCACTATCTAGGTCAATGGCTTTCTGATAATGGTCTGTCATTATCAGTGCCTAAATGTCAGGCAGTTGTGTTCACTAGGAAAAGGTCAGTCCCAAATTTTCAATTTTGTTATGAGGGCCAATCCATCAATATAGTAGAAAAATCAAAATTTTTAGGTGTCATACTCGATAAAAGACTGAACGGAATTGCGCATACTGAATTTGTTATTAATAGATGTGAAAAGGGCATCAACGCTTTGCGTGCGGTGTCCGGTGTGTGGTGGGGTGCACACCCATATACTCAAAAATTACTGTACAATTCGCTTGTACGTAGTCATATTGACTATGGTACGTTTGTTCTAGACCCCTTTAATAAAGTTCCCACTGAGAAATTAAACAGAATACAACATAAATGCCTAAGAATAGTTCTAGGTGCAATGAGGTCTACACCTACCAACGCCCTTCAAGTTGAATGTGTTGACCCTCCGTTTCCTTTACGACGCCAATACCTATGTGATCGGTTTGTTGGTAAGGCGTTGCAGCTTTCATCCCATCCTTTATGGCCCAGGCTGAGTAGACTAGCTGATTTCAATTCTCCTCAAAAACCTTTATCCTATCTTTTAGAAAGTTTCCTTAAGTTTACTAGACTGCCTCATCCCTTATCTCGATTTCCCTCTAACCCTCTGTTTTGCTCTCCTTATAATGCGTTGACTTTTTCGCCCATCATTATTACGAATCTTGGTCTGGCCAGGGAAGCTCCTGACACCAACACAAAATTTCAATCCTTAATTCATCAAAATTGGTCGGAACACCTCCTCATCTTTACTGATGCATCTAAGCTGTCTCCTGATGGCTGTGTAGGTGCAGCGTGTTGGGTCCCTAAATTCAAAATTGCTTTACAGTTTAAGTGTCCTCCAGAAACATCGGTGTTTACAGGCGAGGCTGTTGCTTTGCTGGAAGCAATCCTGTTCACCCTCTCCCACAACTTCAAACAGACAGTTATACTGACAGACTCTCTCAGTTGTCTAATGGCAATAAAGGAGAATCCGTTACGTAGCAAATTAAGATCTTCTATTATTTTAAGGATTCGTGAAGCTCTGTACACATGCCATCAAAAGAGCTTGTCAGTCTCTTTGGTTTGGATCCCAGGTCATTCGGGTATTGCGGGTAACGAAACTGCAGATTCCTGCGCTAAATCTGCTATTCACTGTGGGACCCTGGAACACTTTCGTAACTTATCCCATGATCTGTTGCCCCTTGCTAAAAAACATCTTGAGAAAGCTTGGAATAATCACTGGAATCTGTCAAAATCTTTTAAAGGTAAGCATTATGCAGCTCTTCAAGCTGAGATCCCAAGGCGCCCTTGGTTTCATCGCCTTAAACTAGCTGAACGGTGGGTAATCACTACAATTTGTCGCCTGCGCCTTGGGCATGCATCTACACCTGCTCACCTAGCTAAGATCAGGGTCAGGGACCATTCACTGTGTGAATGTGGCCTTGACGAAGGTACTCCTTCTCATATTCTTTTTAACTGTCCTAGACTCCTCCATCCTCTGTATGATGTCCTTCCTTTAAAGGTTCCCCGTCCCATTAATGTTAACTGTTTGTTGATGTTTGTGTTCAGTCCTTTGTGTAAATTTTTATGTAAATATATTAAGAATAATAAAATTAAATTATAAGACTAACATTTTGTATAATATTATAACTAACATTTTCTAACCATTTTTTTTCTATTTAAGGTTTATGTGTAAATACTAACTGTGCTGTCTTTTGTTGTAGATTTAGTAAGGATTTACTCCCCCTATTCAATAAAACTTAAATAATATAAACTTATTGACTCTATATTACCGACCAATCTCCTTCGTGTCTTCTCCATTCTACGTGACATTGGCGAAGTAATCTGTGCTCAACTGGCACGCTTTTAAGCCATTAAACAAGAGAATTGAATTGAATGAATTTACAAACAATTGCTCCTAATGTCTTCCAATACATTTAAACGTGTATCGAATATACTTAAGTCCAATTATCAAATTACTACTAATATATTTCTGTTTTCTTATGAAGATAATAATTATGTTTTTGTTTTTCTTTTGTAGTAGTACGTCTTCTTTATTATTAGGTGCTATTAAATTATATGTTTGTATTTGTATGTAAAATTGCTTGGTTTTCGGAGCTAGCAAATGAATTTTCAATTGACAATACATAAATACATACTCCTAATAAAATAAAAAGATACAAAATGTAAAAGTTATGTCAGTACCTACGATAAAAAAAGTAAATAGTTTCTAAAAACTATTTATTTATGCAGGAAAAGAAATTAGATATCTATCTAAATATATAAGATAGGATTAGGTATATAATATATACCTAATTAGATAGATAATAATATTAGGTATATAAGATATATAAAAAATATAAGCATCAAGCAGAATAAAATTAATACTGGTAGCAATATAACCCTTAAAGAGTTTAAATAAATATTTGGTTTCATAAATACACTCGTGTACCATTTTACCTATTGGAACAAACATTAACTAGAACTCACAATGAATTGCGATTCAAATCACTACTGATAACGAAAAGCAACAATTGATAACACAACGAGTATTTGTTACATCCTCTACTCGCATATTGGGGTTTTATGCTATTCAAGTTTGATTAACTGTACATTGTTCGCTGTTCATTATTAATAATAAAAGTGCATTTTGTATGAAAAAACGTGAACAATCTCTTTTTTTTATATAAAAAAGGTAGGTATATTTCTTCTTTTATTTTACACTAGCGACTCACGGCGACTCGGGTTCGTCCCTGTCTTATTAATTTATATCTAATAAAAAATAAGTTTCAAGCTGCTAGCTTTAAAAATGACGTCTTTTCTGGCTTTAAAAACTTTCATTCCCTATTTCAACCCTGTGTACCAAATTTCATTTAAATTGGTTCCGTAGTTTTGTCGTGAAAGCGCGGCAGACAGAGCGAGTTACTTTCGCAATTAGAATATTAGTAAGGTTTTTAGAAAATGTTACAATCTATTGTTGTTTTGTTATTGTAAAAATAATTTCTTTATTTCGTTGCTTTAAATCCTTTGTCTCAAAATAATTTAAAGCCAAAAACTTAGTTACTTTAATTTTGTTATGTTAGACCAACTTTTGCCTTTTACTTAAACATCTGTGTAGCCGACTTTAATATAATGTAAGAATCCAAAATTGAAATTATAAAGTGACGATTATATCTAGAAAGATTTTTTAACGGAACGTAAATAACTTAATTACCTAAGTGAAGTGTAGGCCGCCAACCTCAGATTTAGACGCGCGGTGTGCTATGAAACTCCTGCTGGTACTTCTTGCAGCAAAATCGATTTTGAAAGGGATAATCGTTGATGATAGAGGATAATCGTTGATGATAGAGGATAGTGATGTAGACAACTTTTGAAAGTACTATGGCTTAAAGGACGTCAATGGCTTAATAGGAGGAATACTGCGGTAGGCCAGTCGTAGAAACGGGGCCCCGTTAAGACAGGTTTATTGAATTCAAGTAAAGCCGTACAAGCTGTTGAGTTAATACATTTTCTAACACGGAAAATAAACGATTTTTAACAAGCACTTTAAATTATTGAATCAATAACTTAAAGTACCAAGAATCATTTATAGTCTACATAATGAATACTTTAAAAACATAATGAATATAAATTTAAGCTTCAACTAAAGTTGAAGCTTAAATTGTTTTCATTTTGCTCCAATAAACCAATTTGAATATAGTATTTGTAGGTCAATATGAGATTATCTATAACTAAACCTGATTGCTTTTGTACATGAATCAATATCAGATTAATAATTAATTATTATGATTGGGGTTTCTATCTTATATCAGAGTATGTAGATATCTCATTGGTGACAAAATGACTGCTGTTATGTTCAAACTGTCAAAACGATTTTCTGAAATCTCTAATAATATAAAGTTATTGACTCTATGTTACCGACCAATCTCCTTCTTATCCATTCTACGTGACATTGGCGAAATAATCTGTGCTCAATTGGCATACTTTGAAGCCATTAAGAAGAGAATAGAATTGAACTCTTCTGAATTTAAACATTTTTATTTAATTGTAACACTTATAAAACATTGCTGACACCGAACCATGATAATAATAATAGTCAAGATTTTGAGCCTTATTGTTCGTAGTTGTGGTTGTTCCAAAAGTGAAGGTGAATATGAAACTTTCGTAAACTAAAATACCTTTGGAATCTCCATAAATTTAGAATTCGTCGGTGAAAATTATCATAAGAGGTTTTCTTGCAAAAATATTTTGCTTCATATTCATAAAACTTTAATGCTTTGGGTTAAACAAGATATGGAAATTTGATGTTTGATGTGTAAGTCGACAAACAAGTTGGTATATAAAAAAGGTAAAGCTCTAACTTTAAAATTAATGTGTGTTTATAAATGAAGTCAGCGATAGCCCAATGGTAGCGCCTCGCTTGGGAATGCAAATGAAATAGGGTCAATGAAGAACGTTGAACGAAAGTTTGGTAAAAAAATCCTGAAGTAACCAGCATGCCTGAGAGAATTAAGCAATTTTTCATCAACCCTCATTTGGCTCATGTGGTAGAATACCTATGACCTGAGACTCTACACCCTAATATTGAACAATGGCCAATTCTCAACACACAGTGATTAGTTTATCGTATCACAATATTATCTATTCCGATCAAAGTGTATTATTTATATGCCAAAGTTTATCTCAATAAAATTAAAGTAGAATTGTGACTTGCGCTTTATATTACCTTAGAGCCCCCGCGAACAGTGGACTTTCGATCGGCCGGTAGTTTGGTCGGGTTTGGCTTTGGCCCGATTATTGGCCCGACTAAACAGTTGGATTTGATGGGTCCGCATACTAGACAAACTTATAAATAGGAGAATATGGCATGGCCAGGTTGCCATTTAAAATTTGGCTGCTAGTATTTTTAATTAAAATAATATTATTAATCTTGCGGTGGGATCCGAGGCTATAAGCTTTACATTCCGATATCAAAACTCGAAAAAACTGAAAGTCTGACCGACTGAACAGTCCGTAGTGTCGCGCGTGTCCGCCGTACTGATTAGCAGTCGACCGATAATTGGCCGACATGTTTAGTTTGAAAGCAATCCTATAGCATATCAAACTTTTAGTCGGCCGTACCAAATCTAATGTGCGCATTTCCATACATCTCCATACTGATTAAGCAACCAACTGAACTATCGGCCGATCGAAAGTCCGATGATTGCGGGGACTCTTATGTAACTTCAAATGAATTACCACAACTTATAATACAAGTAAAATCAAAGCTTTTCCCTTATCTATACATAATAAAATAAAATAGTAACACAGCAAAGTCTGTACATGTAATACTTTTAAAAACAATGACTAATGTATGATGCACAAAAAATAGGACTTTATAATATGTAGTAGTATAAACTTGGGTTCAACACTATTTGTTTAGTATCAACACTGCCCATTCAAAGCAGAGAGAGAAGAAAATTCGAATGACTTTAATTAAAAAATTAAGTTGAAGAAACTAGTAGAAAAAGTATTTAAAAAACTGGTAATTTCAAAGCATGCGATTTACTTCATTAAGGAATGCAAATGTTGGAACCTAAATTAGAAGGTTTTCTACAAATCGCAGACTCTCAAATGTTTACAACTACAGGTGATTCTTACAAAGAACTACTGTAAATCAAAGGCGTAAAAGGAAACGTTGTACTATATACGATTGTTTTGAAGTCAAATGATTCAAATGAAATGGTAGTCATTTTCCTTAGGACCTGTAAAAAAACTCATCAATGAAATTCTTTAAAGTTCTAAAGTTACGTGTTTACCTTGTTTAAGAACTAAAGATGCATTTGATCGATAATTACGTATTGTTACGACTTACGATGCGTCGTTACTTTACGTTTTGGACTGCTCCATGCCTACATAAAGTTATTTGGGGCCAAGTATGTTACAAAGAAAATAGTTAAACTAGTTTGTAAAGTTGTAAAGATTCAATCAGTATACAATAATATAACTAGACATATAGGTAAAATTGAAGGTCTGTTTTTAATTTCAAATTAACAGCTTTTCACGAAATGCATATTAAAGTATTATATACGGTACTAACATCAAAAAATCAAAAATTTTTTGTCTGTCTGTTTGTTCTGGCTAATCCCTAAAACGTCTGGACCGATTTTGATGGACTTTCACTCGCAGATAGCTGATGTCTGTATTTATTTTTGAAATTATTTTTTTTAACTAGCGGAACCCACGTCTTCGCTCGTGCTAAATCTAGAGACGAACCGATACAACGAGGGTGAGTATACATTTTATTTGACTACTTTTATTATAATTGCATAGACTTCCTAATATCACGGGTAATTCTCAGTTACGAGTACTTATCTATTATCACTAGGTTAGTACCTAAATAATACTATTTCGTTTGTCGTATACATGTATTTAATACCAAAGATATGTTTGTGATAAGTGAAACTTTATTGCGTCCAGGAATCAAACATGTTGCCTCAGGCAACAGAATGTGATAGACAGTCACGCTGCTTGTCCTTCAAATTTAAAACGTCCTAAAAATAACGTTTTAAATTGTGTTTCTTTACCTACTACGTATTTATCATTTTAACGTCAGACTACATTACTCGCATTTCGCATCTCAATATATTAAAATCCCGTACACAAAGGCAAATATTCACTTTGTTGCTAGTCGCTATGGAATTCCCATTGATTGACATTGCGAAACGTTTAGACCGACAGCTCTTACACTTATGTAAAATATAAATATATAAAATAATCGCGGTTTACCCTCGCTCCGCTAGGATTCAACCCGAAATACATTTTAAAAGTTAGGGTGGATTTCTTAAAAATTAGATATTGTCTAGTAGTAAAAAGTATCCTACACGTTGATTTAGATAATCAACTACAATCTTCCCTATTTTCATCAAAATCTGTTTAGTGGTTTTTCGTGAAGCCGTTACAGACAGACAGACAAAATACTAAAAAATATAGAGTCGGCTTCTGAGAAGTGCAACTACTTAGTTTTTGCCAAATCAAACAAATGCGAAAATAAAGGTTTTTTAAAGAAAAATAAGTAAAAATCAACGATAAATGTACTTTAAATTTATATTTGAACTTAACTTTGACTACTCGTACTTAAAAAATAACACACTGAGCCGAGCAGGCAAGTTTAATCAATCACATGTACATCGTCTGCAATAGATTATCGATATCGATATAATATGTAAGTATATTCGCTCAAACTTAATATGACAGCAAATTAAGACAATACGTGATTGATTGTACTAAAATAAAAATAAATAATTTAAAAAGAAATTATTTTTACATAGCCTAATATTTGTTAGTGAATATTTAATTTAATTACGATCAAAAACCTGAGTATTAAAATTTTCGAAATAATCTCAGCTTATAATATCTTAAGCACACACATCGAATAAAATCTACCTTCATTAATTAACAATATATTTAAACAGAAATGTTAGGGAGAAGTCCTTTTATATAGGCCTCATAATTAAACATAACCCTTTGAACCTTGCATAAGCTTAAAAGGAAATCCTTCCAAATATTTATACAATTTTAGGTTAAAAAAAATTATAAAAACTGCTTAATTACAGAAAACATGGAAATAAGTTATAAAATTAAAGCAAACATAAAGAAGGTTTGTAATTTAAAAAAGTTAACGAGACCTTTATTTCTTGTACAAAGGTGTTTTACTTTTATGTGACACTGAATGACTAAAACGATGTACTTATGCTTAATGTATGTACCTATTCAGCCCTTTTTAAAGTCCCACTGCTGGGCACGGGCCTTCCTTCAATAACCCTCGTATTCCCAATTAAAAACTGCTAACATTATAAAATCATAATGTATTTACTAAAAAATATCGTAAAAGAGAAAGCAAAAATCTAAATATCGAAAAAGTCGAAGAGATGTAAAATACCAAATTTTGTTGTCAATAACTCAATTATGATGTATGATTTTGTGTACATTATACGATATCTTCGCAACAGTAACCCGATGTAATTTTTTCATAAAAAGGTTATGTTAGAGATAGTCGTATTCTCTAAGGGAGCATAATCAGTCGATCTTATCTAAGCAAATTTATATTTAACCTTTTCCATAGAAAAGAAATATTCTCATTTTGTCAATATTTGCTACATGCATAAATAGATTATATTTAGATATATTTAATTACATGAACATATACAACTGTACTTAAATAAATTATACTTGAAAGATGTTTAATTGATAATTTTGTGTAGTTAATTTATGGATTTGTTGTTGAATTGTCAATCATACATATCTATATATATAAAAATGAATTGCTGTTCGTTAGTCTCGCTAAAACTCGAGAACGGCTGGACCGATTTGACTAATTTTATCTTGAATTATTTGTGGAAGTCCAGAGAAGGTTTAAAAGGTTGAAAAAAAGATTATGTCTTTTATTTATCGATTGAGGCAGTATGAAGTCTGCCGGGTCAGCTAGTTTAAAATAAAATTGAAGTGTCTGTTTTTAAAATTCAATTGAAATTTCAAATTAACAGCTTTTCACTGCATATGAAAGTGTACTCGTATACGGTACTTACATCAAAAATTCAATTTTTAAAGTTTTTATCTGTCTGTCTCTCTGTTCGTTCCGGCTAATATTTTGACGATTTTGACGGGACTTTTACTCACAGATGTTATAAGTAGTAACTTAGGCTTATTTTATTTTAGATATTTTAACTAACGGCATTCGCTAGTATTTTAATAAATAAATGATGTTGTCAATATGTAAAAACAAAACTTTTTAGCACATAAATCACTTTGAATGAATCTAAATAAAATCGGCTTTATTAAAAATACTAATATATTTTTCTTAATAATCGCGATTCACATCAATTTATACTTTATTTTTTATTAATAAATATTTTAAGGTGGCAATAAATTCATGTCAAAATTATAAACCTCTTTTTGAAGAGGCGTGGCACTCGGGCGGCTAATAGCCTGATGATGTGAGTCATGCACGATTATGCGACAGAAAAATATAGAAAGAAATATTAAAATCGCAAAGCGTCACTTTTGTAATAAAATAGATATTTAGACTCGATACTGTTTTACCTTAATTATAGCGATTATTTATTTAATATTAGTTAATACGAGCAACATAAATACGATAATACTCGTATATAATTTTTATTTCATATTGTTCAATTCTATTTATTTAGCGCCCTACTGGCGAGTATGGGCGTCATTACACTACCCCTTGATCACCCCGATTAAGTCCATTACGCTGACCAAGTGCGGGTTGGCAGACTTAACATATCTTTCAAACTTCGAAGTTCTTTCAAATATGCAGGTTTCCTCAGATATTTTCTTTCGCCGTAATAAAAGTAATAATCATGATTATATTATAATTATTATCAAAGCTGCATAACTTGAGATTTGAACTGGCTTCACTCGATTACTTAAGCAAGCACGGTGCTACTGGGCTACCGCTGTATATTCTCGTATTATTCTTTAATCTAGAAAATAAAATTGAAGTGTATGTTTACAGCATCAAATCATTTTCTTACGTAATACATATGTAATTATATACTTATAAAAAAACATTTATACGTGTCTGTCTTTCTGTATGATTGAGATTTTAGACGGAAATGGCTGATACCCATCTGCCATTTCCGTCTAAAATCTACTTAGCTATTCTTATTTTAAAAAGAATTAGGGTTCTTCTCCAAACAATAAAAACCTTAGGTACTTTTTAATACTAGAACGAACCCCAGCGAAACGAGGGTGATTCGCTAGTTAGCAATAAGTAATAGAGCTCGATACTAAAGGCTAGTTTTATCCTTTGGTAACCTTTTCCATTTCCCGAGATATAAAGTCAGTCATTTAAGATCAAATACCCATCCCGTAAAAATTGATCAACACATATTTTTCGCATCGCTTATAGGAAAAAGGAACACTTAGAACCTTTTCTTCATAAGTAATCCTAGACTAGCGGGTATACAATTGACAGATAAAATATTATTATTATAAATGAAAGTCTTCAAAAAGTCGCTGTTTTAAAAAAAATATTATATTATCTACAAAAAAACCTATTAACTTTTTTTATTTTAAACCGTTTTTACTATCAAATGATTACATCAGTAATACTCAAGAGAATGGCTTATTACTATAAAGACTACACTCTTAAGGCATTCAATTTCTAGGTTCATCGATTTTAGAAAAATGGTGTCGAAGATTGATCTTTCATTAAAGAAGCTCGTGCTTGAAGAAAATGCTAGTAGATGAGAGAAAAAGGAATCGGGGATCGTTAGGTTAAATTTTTCAATTTATTCTTGCCGTTCGTTCATTTTATTTGTTATTTTAAAACTTGTTTAATATGTGTGATACTATATTATACTAGCGATTCACCATCGCTTCAGCGAAGCCGCGGGTTCCGCTACTTAAATTAAATAAATTGTCTAAAATATAACCTCCTTTTTTGAAGTCGGTTAAAAAGTAGTCTTAGTTACTCCTTACATTATTAGCTATCTGCCAGTGAAAGTCTCGTCGAAATCGGTCCAGTCGTTTCAAAGAAAACCCGAAACAAACGGACAGACACAAAATTTAAAAATTGGCTTATTGTTGTTAGTTTCGTATTATATATTTTCATATGCATTAAGTGAAAAGCTGCTAATTTGAAATTAAAAATAGACACTTCAATTTTATTAATATGTATATAAATTGATTAGTGCATAGTGATATGAAAAAATTATTTCCTAACTGTATTTTTCGTATAATAATTATTCTAATACAATTTTTTTATAAAACTAGCTTTTCGGAAAATTTGTGTTGCTATTATAGTATGTTTATTGTATAACTACTTATTAAGAAAATTGAAACATCGGGAACCCAAAATCTAAATAAATCGGAAAAAAATCAGAAACGTTATTCTTTCTTTAAAAAGTCAAATATTCGCGTAAATCTAAGACAGTATTCTCGTATTACATATTTGAAATACATTGCGACTACTGATAATCAAGATATTATCTATCAAAGTTCTAAATTCAATCAAAATTCGTCACGCCGTTTGAGCGTAAAGTAGGTATTAAACGGTTAAATACAAAACAGTGAAAAAGGTACAAGAAAACACAAATATTGACTTATAAATGTAAATATGTTCTAAGCACAACCTATTCATGCCTAACATTTATTATTATGATGGCAGGTAAAGTAAAATCTTGCACGGAGGTCTGAATAAGAGACTCGAGACGGCTGTCAATATAATTAAAAGAACGCAAGTACGATGAAAAGACTCGTTAACCCTCGGATGATGTTTTATCGACATGTTCTATCATAATGAGACTGAGGAACATGTATGCATTTAAAATAAGTATAAACGTTTAAATGGATATGCTGTTTGTATGTCATTTAAAATGAACCTGGAAAAAAATCTGAATATTAAATGCTCTATACTTAGCATTTCTCTCTTCTCTTAATCTTCATGATGAAATCGACTACACTGATATTTAATTAATTAATAATTCAAAGCGTATAGCTTAAATTGAATAAACTTATTTTTCATTAGCGACTCACCCTCGCTTCGCTTGGGTTCATCCCTAGATTTAGCGCGAGCGAAGCCGCGGTTTCCGCTAGTTAAAATAAAAGTAGCCTCCTTATAACCTTAGCTATCTGCGAATGAAAGTCTCGTTAAAATCCGTCCGGCCGTTTAAGAGATTATCCGGAATAAACAAACAGACATACAGACAGAAAAAATATTTAAAAATTGTTTTTTTTTAATGTTAGTATCGTATATAATTACTTTCATATGCATTAAGGTTTTCGAGAATTCTTGTATTGACGTATTGAATTCTTAATGTACTGACGACACGTTTGGCTCAGTTGGTAGTGACCCTACTTTCTGCGCCAGCGGTCACGGGTTCAAGTCCCGCTGGGGGCATTCATTTGTTGAGCACGAATGTTTGTACTCCAGTCATGGGTGTTTATATTTATAATATGTATGTATTTAGTATATCAACTATCTGGTACCCGTTACACAAGCCTCTTGTGCTTACCACAAGCTTACCACGGAACTAGATGGCGCTGTTGTAATAATGTCCCAACATATTTATTTATTTATTACAATACACGTTCACCGAAAATAAAGCGATTTTAGTAAAAAAATTTAATACTATAACCCAAGAGCAGGCCTGAATAAATTTAAAGAAAAGTAATACGTCCCTAAGGAATGTAGGGATAATGAAACTTATCATTCGAAAGTACTGTACGTATATGTACGCAATAAAATACTACCTGTACGTTTTTTGTTCTCGATTCGCGTACTTACTAACGGCATGCCAGATTGATTTATAGTTACTGCTTCACTCCTTTGGGTCGCGTTGGGTGAGATTATATAACCTGTAAACCCTCTTCAATAAACGGACTATCTAATATAAAAAGATTTTTTAACAACTGACGGAATTAAGGTAAGAGCTTTCATAGTCGTATGTATGTATGTTCACACTTCAGTTTATACTCCTAATAATATATACAAAAACTAGCGTCTCACCCTTGCTTTCTTTAGTCCCCAGGGCTCGCTATTTATATACTAAAACCTTCCTCGAGAAGCACTCTATCCATTGGTAAAAAGAACATGAAAATCGGAGCAGTAGGTTTTGAGCTTATCGTGAACAGACAGACAGGCGCGGCGGAGGACTTAGTTTTATAATATGTAGGGAAATTTAAAAAAGTATTAGTTCAATTTTAATATGTAAAAAATACTGACAAATGTAGAAATATATTCATTTCCATTATTATGATAATTTTTTGGTGTTTTGTGCTTTTAATGTGTTTCACAACAAAGAAACTGATTTTGATAGTCACTGTCTACTGCACTTAAAATTCCCACGACAAGGATTTTCTTGAACAAGAATTCAAGAATGTAAGTTATACCTACCTTATGTACACATAACTCTCGATATGGCAAAGATAACCATTAACCAATGCTGAGCATAAATTTAGCGGAAAGTGGTAAAATCGAGAGCGGCACCTTTATATTATTAATTGCTTTTGCTCGTGGCCTTTTATATTCCGCTGCATAAAATAGTTTTATACAAAATTTTAGCCTCCTTTGAAATATAAATTTGCTTAAATCTCGCCGTCCCTAAATTCACATTTGAATTATACATACTCGTAGGTAATGGGTACTTGTTCGTTAATTACATTTTTAATACTATACAGTCATTAAAAACCAAGCTGTTGATTAAATTGAAATAACTTTTTTTATATATGAATAAAGTTATCAGTTACGCAAAGAGTACATCGAAAGCTCAAATACAAAGTTTTTATCTTATTAGATACCTGTAATTGGCTTTATATCCGCCAATTACGCTAACGTAATATTTTGTTATTTGGAAACGTACAACGTTTCCTGCGTTGGAGTAATTTGCGGTTATCTCAACAATTTATCTGTAATTCGCATACCTTCATTAAAGGTATAAAATTATTTTTACTTCTTGTTTAAATTTTAGTACTCGATCTTTTTTTAATTAAAAAAAACCAGTTTCAACTTACTAGGAACTCTTTTTATTGAAAGTTAAAAAAAATAATATACATAGTACTATAGACAATAATTTATAAAAATCAAACACAAGAGAAATATTTATTTTAGTATGTGTTTACGGAAGTCTACCAGGCACTTTATGTATCATGTACTCGTATGTATAATAATAATTATCTTTGCTGATTGAAGATGATTGAATTATATAACATAAGAAAATTTCTTACATTTAATACCTACACGAAATTGAAATACACGGAATTTTTACTAAATTTCCATAGAAGCAACGAATTGGAAAGCGTAGGTAATAAAAATCTCTCTTTAATGTATTTCAATTAAACTTGTATCCTACGTATATTTTTAACCAAAAAATATTATTATTATCAATTGTGATGAAAAATTAATAAATACATGAATATACTTTTAATATAAAAATATCATATACTAGCGACTCACCCTCGCTTCGCCCGGGTTCGTCTCTAGCATAGTTTATTTAGCATACTTTTTTTACAAACTTTGAATGCCTTACTTATTTTATATATAATGAAAGGCCTAAAAAATAAGTTTCAATCTTCTAGCTTTAAAAATGACGTAATTTCCATACAAACTTTCATCCCCTATTTCGAGCCTTAACTCTTTTTACGCCTTAAAAGGCAGCCTATGTCCTTTCTTAGGCTCTAGACTACATGTGTACCAACTACCAAATGTCATCCAAATCGGTCCAGTAGTTTTTGAGTTTATTCGTTACATATACAAAAATACAAATCTTTACTCTTTATAATATTAGTATAGATATATATAGATATAAAACATCCATTACTCCAGTACCAAGATTATTTCATCATACAAATTAATACCCCAGAGGATAGAACCCGCGACCGCTGGCATTCATTGGCCGTATCATGCAAATTATCGAGTAACATTTATCAGTTTCACATCACATTAATGACAACCAAAATGGTCAATGGCTAAAATCATTGATTATGAGGAAGTGATATTAATAGATCACGCGTCATAGAATCTCTGCCATATGTACTATTTCAAATCTATTACTATTATAAATGTGAATGTAAGTTTGCTTGTTACGCTTTCACACGAAAAGTACTCAACCGATAATCATGAAACTTTGTACACATATTCTTGGAGGATCCTTTTTTTGCATTTTTTCTAGCGGACATGAAACCATGAACGCGAGGGAAACAGCGGGTACTGCTAGTAAAATATAAAAACATAAAATTTTTCTAATATTTTAATGTCTATTGTACCCTTATGTCCAAAAACAAGAGGAAACTCGGAATAGGTCCTTCGAAATTCATTTAAACTTTATAAATACTTATACAAATGTCCTAAACGAGCTTAGCTCTTACGCAGGCATAAGTCGTTTTAAGACAGCGGACCCAACATACAAAGACAGTAAGTTAGTCAGAAGTGTAATTAAGAGTTCATTTAAGATTTTAAAAGTTAGGCTCTAACATCAACACAAGTTACTCATTTAAGATCGGAGTGTTACAAATAAACAATCTTATTTACAGATTACTATATATAAGTATAAAGTAAAGGAACGTGACAAATATTTGTATTTTATCACGTCCCACTGATGGGCACGGGCCTCCCTTCAGCATGAGGGGGAACAGGCCATATAAAAAATAAATCATAAATAAATAAAAAAATAAAATATATCTTGGAAAAAGAATATGAGTGAAGGGAAGTAAGTGACAACAAAGGCAGATTTTAGCCGAAAAGCAATTTGTAATAGAAACAATGTAATGTAATTAATTTACAGCGATTGAAATATAAAACCGTAAATAATTTAAACGAGTTTCGACATAACTCTTAAGCTTGTCGTTTGAATATTAAAAAGAAACTGCTTAAATATTTTTTTAAAGAAAAATTTTGCACAATAGTCGCTATGTTATTCTATAATATATAAACAACTGTTCGGTAAAATTGGATTACGGCCATCATTTCTGTTATTGGTCGGATTTTTATCGTTGTATTTTTCCTTTTACTGATCCAATACAATAATACTGCAATAAATGATAGCGCAATGTAAAGTAAACATCCATTTCGATCAACACATGCTATTCCTAGTGGTTTCACCTGTGTGTGTTTTTGACCGACTTTAAAAGTTTAGAAGTGTATTATGGTAAATTTTGTATCTGTGCGTTATGCCGTAGATAGTACACAATGTTTTTATTTTAGATAATTATTTAAACATTACTTACTATAATTAGTAAAAATTTAACTTAGATATTAAATTGTAACTACACGTGATGTATGACATCGCGATTTTTTTAAAGCTACTAGCAATTACCGCGGCTCCGCCCGCGTTCTAAAATAAAAAAAAAACTTGTTTTAAAAATAAAAATCTGGCAAGGGCCACCCTTTTCACATAGGGGAATAAAAAATAACCTACGACATATAATTCTCAGACCTATCAAATATTCACAAAAATTGCATAGGAATCGGTCAAGTCGTTTCGGAGGAGAAAGCTACATTTTTGCCCTAGAATGTTTTAATTTATTTATAATTATGCAGCACGTCACTGAAGCAACTAAGCAGGCTATTTAATAAACTAAAATCTTTCTGCAGAAATGCAGATGATGTTTGAAAAACTATATCTAAATAAGTTCAGTAGTTATCGAGACTAGTGCACATATACGAACAGACAGACGCTTGCCAGCGATTTGTATATATAAAGAAAACGACCTTTCCTTTGCCAACCCTAACCGCACAAAAGACATCAGTTGCAGTATATCATGTAAAGGAAGCAATAATATGGAAATGTTAAGATGTGATAAAAGGAACGACTGCTTCTTATCTCTGCGAAAGATAAGTAAATCAACAAACTTACATAAGAATACCTTGTAATGTTGGCGTAAATCATAGTACCTACACGTACTTAAGCTAAAATTTTAACACATTTCTAAGAGTCTAGACCATATATTTTCATATATGAATGTAAATAAATTTCCAACTATAATATGCACGTTCTATTTACTGAAGACAATAAATTTTCATTTACTGATTGTTTTAAACAGAAACGAAGGAGGCAAGTTATTCAATTTCACGGTTTGCAGACTCCTAGTTAGAAGTTACTTTGTCTCAGTACATATCAACGAAGACGTTATAATAAATTTTAGCGAAGTTGAAGACGTGTTGAGAAACTAAATAAATAGTCATAGATTTATCTTTCATTGTTATAAGGAGGTGAAATTTGTTTCCTTTGGAACCGCCTACTTCAATTTTATTAGCACATCTTTCACAGTTTGCGAGACATCAGATAGTTTATATCGACGTACCAAGTAGTAACCGTAATATCAGTATTACTACACAATATTATAAAACAATGGGATTCCACGCTCCGTTCGGCTGTCTGTTTGCCATAAACTTAAAAACTACTGAATGGCTTTTCATGCGGTTTTTACAAATATGTGGAAACCTCCACATGAGGAAGGTTTAGGTATATTATTTATATTTTGTATTAGTTCGCTGAAACAAACATGTCGGAAAAGACTGTGCTGACATAAAGCTTAATTAGGGTGCGCTGCATTAACTAAAAATGTTATATGACAACAATATACCTATTACAGAATTATTTCTATTAAAAATATCTTCTACAATTAATGTGTGCTGGAATGGAATCGTCGACCTCTGACAAAGCTCTCGAGAATAAATCAACCTACCAGCACGGTCGACGTAACAATATTTTTATAATATAACATATTTCATTGTGTTTTTATTTGAGCACAGCAAACGAAGACATCTTCACGACATGTCGGGATAAACAGGGATAATAAAGTACATATTGTTCCTCTTCTCGAGTTGGAATGGCATTAATATCGTTCTTTATACACAGTCTAATTTATTGTAATGAAATTGTAACGAATACCAAATTGTTCGCATAATTATATTCGTACGTAACATAATAGCAAATAAATTAATTATCCTATGAGAAAATTTTGGTTTCATTTTTACATCTTCTCAAACAGCTGAATGTGGTGGTTGTAATGCTTCACATAATGGTTATAATAATTTGGGGTGTTGTGGGTAGTCAGCGTCGGATTCTAGCCAGTCGGCCTTAACAGGCGGCGGAACTACCAGCTAAAATCGTTGACACCTTACGAACTCTCACCAGTGGCTCCAAGTAGCTGTTTTGCACGCAGCGGCCACACCCCGGTAACCACGTCGACTCGTGGGCTAAACCTGGTAGAGAGGGGCTTAAGTGTTTCGGCACTCAAGTCTTGCGGTTGCCCCCCGCATAGTGCATAGGGTCTGTCTTGGCCTCATTGGCAATCCACCACCGGTGGCGAGGCAGCTAGGCATTGGTAGAAGGCCTGAAGGGCGGCGATAGGGGTCATATAGCTATCGTTCGGCCAGACACTGCATCCAGCTCTCCTCCAGTCGTAACGGTTTCCGTTCCATTGGAACAAGGAGGGTAAGGACGAGAGAGTGCTTCTGTGTTTGCGCGCACACTTAAGCACTTTAATATATCCTGCGTACATGACTGCTTCCGTTTAATGGCTTTCGATTATTAAAGTCCTACGGCGATGGACAGAGGTAGAGAGGTCTGGCTGTGTTGTAAGCTGGGCTTTGTCTGATGTCTGCACGTAGGCGGCTCAAGGAGAGTGGTCGTTTTTGTGCTGCAATTTGGGTGACAGCACTGATTGGGCAGCACATTGAGTGACGAAGCAGCCCTATTCAGGAGGCACTGCTTCCCCCGCTTAGCCGGGGAGGGGACTAGAAAAGGTGTCCCAAAAATTGTTCACCCTTACACCTTATGGGGGGTAGTAACCACGGCTGCCTACGCAACCCGTAATACGTGGTCGACGCTACAAAAAACAAATAAAACTATCAAATATGACATTTGGTGCGTGGAATGTACGCACTCTTATAGATCGAGACAGCAATCTATGCCCTGAGCGTAAGACAGCAATTGTAGCACGTGAACTTGCTCGCTACAATATAGACATAGCTGCACTCAGTGAAACCCATCTAGCTGAAGAAGGAGAACTTGAAGAGTGTGGCGGTGGATACACATTCTTTTGGAAGGGGACTGCCGCGTCTGAACCCAGATGCTCGGGGGTAGGTTTTGCCATTAAGACGACAATAGCAAAAAAATTAAGCGAATATCCAACGTACACTTCAGATCGCTTAATATCATTACGCCTTCACCTATTTAATGACAATTATTTAAATATAATAAGTGTATATGCACCCACCATGACCAATCCAGACGAGGTTAAGGACAAATTTTATGAAGAATTAGCTCAAATTCTGACTAAAATCTCGCCTAGGGAGCAAATTCTAATCTTAGGGGATTTTAATGCGAGAGTTGGGCGTAACTTCGAAGCGTGGCCTTGTGTGTTAGGTAGACATGGAATCGGCAATATAAATAGTAACGGGCAAGCTCTACTTAGCCTCTGTTCACAATTCAGTTTATCTATTACTAACACTCTTTTCAGATTACCGATGAAACACAAGGCTACGTGGATGCACCCTCGTTCTAAGCTCTGGCATCTAATTGACTATGCGATTGTTCGTCAAAGAGACATACCCCAAGTTAAAATTACACGTGTTATGCGAGGTGCAAATTGCTGGACAGACCATAGACTAGTTATTACGAAACTTAATCTACGACTTCATCCTCCTCGTAGATCATTTTTAGCAAGACCAGCCAGCTTAAACGTAGGGAAACTTGAGAATCTTAACACGAGGGAAGAATATGTCTACGCTCTTAATTCTGCACTGGCAACTTCTACTGCGTCAGATGGTGACTTTCATGTTCGATGGCGAGACTTCTCTTCTCGGCTCATGGACGTCAGTACTCAGATACTGGGCACAAAAACGCGCAAAAATGAGGATTGGTTTGATGAAAATGATGAGATTTTGTCAGAAGCCTTGAAAAAGCACCGAAATCTACTTAAGCAACAAGACCGCAGTAGACCGTATAGTACCGCAAATAACATAAAACAGAGTAGTTCTGAATTGCGTAAATTAACAAGGGGTATTAAAGATAAGTGGTGGCTTGAAAAAGCCGAATACATTCAGTGGCTAGCTGACACTAAACAACTCGGTGCATTCTATGGGGAGGTTCGAAAACTAATTGGTACAAGTCATCGTGCTAACATCCCTATTAAATCACGCGATGGGTCTTTGCGTCTATCGTCGAAGGAAGAAATACTTGCGCGGTGGGCTCAGCATTTTAACGACCTTCTCAACTTAGATCGTTCAGCAGATATGACATTTATCCAATCATTGTCCACGCTACCCACAGTCGCTGAACTAGACGAGCCCCCAACTTTAGAAGAAGTCAAAGATGCTATCAAACAATTACATAACAAAAAGGCGGTTGGTATTGATAATATCCCAGGGGAATTACTTAAGTACGGGGGTGAAAGACTTCATGAGGTCATCGGGAATCTATTCGTGACCATGTGGAATGAGGATGAGCGGGTACCAGATACTTTCAAAGTATCGCGAATAAGCACTCTTTATAAAAACAAAGGCGACCGATCAGACTGCAACTCATACCGAGGAATTTCGCTGTTATCGACCCCTGGAAAAGTATTTGCGAAAACCCTTCTGAACCGTCTCATTCCAATATCTGAAAAAATCCTTCCAGAGACCCAGTTTGGCTTTCGTCCTGAGAGAGGAACCTGTGAAGCTATATTCTCCATCCGCCAGCTGCAAGAGAAAAGTAAAGAGCAAGGTCGACCCCTATATCTCTGCTTCATCGATCTTGAAAAGGCATTCGACAGTGTTCCTCGAGAAGCTCTGTGGGTTCTGTTGATAAAACTAGGATGCCCTGAAAAATTTGTACGGCTGATACGACTCCTCCATGACGATATGATCTGTTGCGTCACGGTAAAAGACGAGCAATCAGATTTTTTTAATGTTACCTGTGGCGTGAAGCAGGGATGTGTACTTGCACCAACACTCTTTGCTCTGTACTTTGCTGTCGTCATACGAGAAACCCTGAAACGAACTTCAGAAGGAATTCGGATCCGTTTTCGAACAGACGGCAATTTATTCAATCGGGCCAGATTGAAGGCTTGTACAAAGGTCTCTTATACCACCATAACCGAGATTATGTACGCTGATGACCTATGCTTTGTTGCCGACACCTGTGACGGTTTGCAGACGCTGATAAGTTGCCTTAACGACGTTTGCTGTAAGTTTGGTCTCTCCATTAACGTCAAGAAAACTGAAGTGATGGCTGTGAACGTAAACGACCAGCTATTATTTCCTGACATCTTAGTTGGCAACAGCAGACTGAAGCAAGTGGAAAGCTTCAAATATCTGGGCAGCATGGTCACATATAAAGGGGATCTAGACGCAGAAGTCAATCACAGGATTTGTGCCGCAGCAGCAGCTTTTGGCAAACTACAATCCAAAGTTTTTCGGTCTCACGATCTCAAATTGACCACCAAGATCTTGGTTTACATGGCAATAGTTCTCCCAAACCTGTTATATTCATCGGAAACCTGGTGCCTCTATCGTAGGCATATAAAAACTTTGGACAAATTTCATCTTAAATGCCTCCGAAACATATTGAACATCAGATGGTCAGACCGTATTAGAAATACGAATGTTTTAAAACGAGCCAAAGTTTTTGGCATAGAGGCCTACTTGATGAGGCGCCAGCTAAGATGGTGTGGTCATGTATCTAGAATGCATGAAGATAGACTAGCTAAGCGCATCTTCTATTCTGAGCTCGTAAATGGTAAACGAAAACGTGGTGGTCAGTTGCTGCGTTACAAAGATGTTCAGAATAGACACTTCAAAAGATGCAAAATTGACCCCTTGGTATGGGAAAAGCAAGCACAAAATCGGCTCGAGTGGAGACGTTACGTATATCGTCAGGTCGATGCCTTTGAAGAGGAAAGAAGGTTGCAATTAGATGCAAAACGTGACGACCTTAAAGCTAGACCACCTACAGCCATTACCTACAATTTCATTAACGGTGTTTTGACATGTCCGCTTTGTGCTCGGAGTTTTTCAGCCAAAGTTGGATATGCTAGTCACATAAGAGCACATGAAAGAGCAACACACCAAAGCTCACCACCCTAGAAAGTTATCGAATGCAGTCGCTGTGGCCGAAATCGGCTAGATGTCATCATCATCATCATAATAATTTGAATTTAAACATAGCTATTTTTATATTTATTACAAGCAATTCCCGCAGCTCCGCCCGCGTTCTACCCACCCTTATCAGTTATCACCCAGGGGAATAAAAAATAGCCTACGACCTATTCTCAGATCTACCAAATATATAAAATTTCATAAAAGTCGGTCAAGCCGTTTCGGAGGAGTTTGATAACAAACACTGTGGCACAAAATTTTTATATATTAGATATACAGAAACTATATCAATCTTGATAGATATATTATATAAAATGTCCGAACATAAAGATTGTGGACGAAATAGAAAAACAAGTGCACGAATCCGAAGGCAGAAGTTAGTGCTCAAATAAAATAAAATTATTAGCCCTTTGAATGCATTTCCAGTACTGAATCACAAAATCGGAAAAGATGAAACAACTTTCAATTAATTTGAAGCAACAATGATTGTTTTAATAAAGGCATGATTTGTCGCAAGATTCAATTTGCATTCAAGCCACTTCAATAACTGTAACGCCTGAGCTAGCAAACACGTGTTTTCTCATGCGTTTTGAAAATCAATTTCAAATGAACCGTTAGAACCTGTTCATTCAAATTTGATTTCCATTTTTGAAGTAAAGCTCACGACTCGAATGAGGTGTTGCTGCAGGGGAGTTCCTAACACATATAAAATGAAATAAAATAATCGTAGCCTTACATATTTTTTTCTTTTATAATAAAATAGCGACTCACTTTTCTGGAGAATCATTCTATCCATTGGTGAAAACAGCATTAAAATCGGTGTAGTAGTCTTTGAGTTTATCGCGAACAGACAGACAGACGCGGCGGAGGACTTTGTTTTATAATATGTAGTGAAACGGTAATGCATAACTATTTACTATGATTAACGCAGAATAAGCACAGGTGATGCACATACAATTAATTCAATTGGTCATTTATACGAAAAAATATTATATTATACATAATTAGTTTACCTCAATATTAAAAACAATAAAAAATAAGGAGGTCACTTCGACTAACACTAAAGATAGAGAAAGATGATATTGAAACTATGCACTCCTTTTAAATGAGTTTGTGTTGTAGCAGCTTCATAAATTTAACAATACGTTTAATCGAATGCAACTTGCAACGAGAGATAAGCATTAAGACTCATCTTCACAAGTTAAGAATTCATCCAAGGCGCCGCATTGACGGCCGCGTTTTAACTCCTAATTAACCACAATAGAGTGAACTGTTTTATTTTAATTTTTAAAACAAACTTGTTTCTGTCTTCGGCCATCTGCGGTTGTAACTTGTAAGCTTTAATGCCAACACCAGATCATAGTACCTGTACGTACGGTAGTCTAGACTCTAGACCCTTAGAGTCATGTGCGCCCCTAGATTCGAATGTCCTAGGTTCGTTTCCCAGATTCGGACCAAAAAACGGCTACACGAAAAAAAATATTATTATGGTTAGAAAAAGAAATACCGCTTGAATATTAGATAAAATAATAACTTTGGAAACTTAGGAAACTTCTTGTAAGGCTTAATAAGCAACCTATCTCTAATACTATTCCGTACGGAAATGTGTCGATCTCAAGATAACTGACCCATTTTAAACTAAAGCTATTCCACTAAGTACTTCAAAGCTTAAACCGCTTTACATGAACCAAATAAAAATTTCAATCAGCCTTTTTAAAGCAAATCACTTTTTCTTAAAGTAGCGACCCACATTACGAGCCACTTCATATTTGTCAAATAAAACATGAATTATTCTGAAGGATTATTCTTGCTCAAGCGACAATTTGAAATCACTTAGCCCTTTTGAAGGTGTCGAACAAACAAACCAACTCTGAATCGATCTCGCTTATGCTGTAATCTTAACGTTAATAAGTAATAACCTACATTAAAATAATAATTTTAAACACAAGCAACAAAAAATGATATTTTGACTTACCATAAGAAGTTATCAACGAACGAAACACTCCACAAATACTTGAAAGGGATTCAACATTTGAGATTGGTTGCTGTGACCAAAATATGTCAAGAGGACATTATTACCGCGTAGTAATATATTACACACAAAACACTTTATAATAGTTATTGTTTGACCTCAAGCATATTATACCAAACTAGCAACTCACCCTCGCTTTGGTTCATCCCTAAATGCTCCATGCTTAATTTAATGTGTGTAGCACAAAAAATTAAGGACATTCATACAAACTTGCGAGACCTCCTTAATCCGGCCCTGTCGCAAAATACGATCTTAGCAGACGTCTACTAACTATATTACATGCATACCAAATTTCATGTTTATATGTCAAGCGGTTTTCGATATTTCGTAATGAGTGAGTGAGTGACCTTTCGCTTTTATATATACGTACTAAATGGTAGTGTAATCTATTCTCCACAAAAATTTTTTGCTGGTTTTAATCTTCATCGTATAAACTAGCACTTACGTTACAAAATGAGACTAAATCCCGTGATTTTAGATAAAATAGGCGACATGATTACCTGTCTTGAACGAAGGAAAATATTTGAAGAAGCCTTCAGGGAAGCTAAGTAAGAGGCTTTTGAAAGACATGTGAACTGTGAAGTCAACCCAAATTTGTCCAGCTCGGTGGAGCATGGCTTAATTCCCTCGCTTCGATGGAAGATCCGATTCCGAGCCCAGAAGTGGAACTTTTAAAACTGTAATGATTTTGTCATCTTTAAGGATTTCCTTCTTTATACTTACTTTTATTTGTTGAATGGAGTACTTAAGTATTTTATATAGAAAAAGATCAACTAATCTTATTGTTGTAGAAGGTACTCATGTACGTATATATGCTTGTATATATAAAGCGCCTATAAATACAATGAATATTACTTTATAAAAGATTGATTTGTAGGCAATTTAAACAAAAGAATATAAAGCCAAATAACGGCTTCATCTTCGTGTCTCAATAAAGCGTTATATCAATTTGAATTCATTGGATACAATACCCCAGGCATATAATATTTTTCAACGTCAAGTAATATTGAGAGTAAATGATTATTTTTATTATAGCAACATCGATGATTTTAAATTAAAATATAAGTATAATTTTTATAAAATTTAAATGTGGAATATGTTTGGATATTTCGTTGTTTACTTTTGTTAAACCAGAACGGCTGAACTTGATGTTTGGCACAGAGGTAGATTACAGTCTGCAATAGCACATAGGCAAGAAGCCTAAGCCGCGGAAATATGCACGGTTGCTTTCAACTACGGTTGAAACAAGTGAAGCGGGGTTGAGTAGCTAGTTGTATTTAATCTATATTTTAATAGATGTCAATCACTAGTTACACTACACTTACACTATACTATGTCATGTTTTTATTAAAAAATGAAAATAAACACATTCTTTCAATATACTAAAAGTAAGCTTTAATTATTTTAATATACAAAAAATAATTTAGGCTTTATTTGTTTGCATATTATTATGTTCAAGAAATTTATTAATATTCAAGAATTAATGAAATGAAATTTATTAATTCATTAACATTTCTTAAGCAGATAGAAAAGTTACTTTAAATATTAAACAATAAGTATTAAATGGATACTACTTTGCTACGGTTTACTAGTAGGTACTTGGCATGGAATCAGCTTTATTTTAGGACTACAATTTACATGATTCTGTAACTGTTTCTTAGGAAATAATAATAGTAAATGCGGTCAAAATCCTTCAAGCTATTCTCGATTGATAGGTAAATAAGCAAACAGAAACAAAAACATTGCCTTAACATAAAGTCCCATATATACGTAACTGCTATTATTTAGAAATGACAGTATCAACACTTAGTTCATAATATTTTAACAGTGTATAAACAACAATACGTATTCAATATTTATTATAAAAGCAAATTTAAGTATTTTCCACTTTCCTGGTACTAAAAACGAATATACTTTTGAATCACATAATAATATTCTTCAAAAGGAATTCCGATAATGGCAGCCAATTTCATTGAAAATAGCTATCTGCACGTGAGATGTTATAGTGCAGGAGTGTGTTCGCAAACATAGATGTGCCGTCGATTCGCTTCTTATCCTTTTGTGTTGAACTACCAGCTCTATAGAGGGAAGAGAAATAATCTATACAAATAAAAAAAAGTTATGTCAAAATAACTGCTTTTTACCAAATGCTTGATAAAGTTAATTATATATTAAAAGCACAATTTTTGTGTGTCTGTTTGTTATAGTTAATCTCTGAAACGGCTTGATTGATAGATAACTGATTCTATAAGGAGTAACTTAAGCTACTTTAATAAGGAAAAATAATAAGGGTTCTGCTTGAAAAATTAAAACTTACGTAGGCACGAACCTGAGAGAACTGAGAGCGAGAGAGAGTCGCGAAAGAATATTAGCCGGAAAATTATTATTTGGTTCAAAAACCAAAAAGCTAACACGAAATCCTTATTATTTTCCATGTTATGATATCCTCATAACATCAACACTAATCATATATTATATACTCGTAGTACATAAATGGGTAGTAGATGATGAAAACCACTATACAATGCCAAAGAATAAAAAATAGAATTCGGGCTTTATCAGCTAACTGTGAAGCGAAAAACATAATCTTACCCACGTCCTAATCTGACGTTTCAGATACAATCAAAAGATCCGCAGGTCACAATTTTTCATGCAAAATAAAAAAGCTCAGCTTATTTTTGAACGATATCTCGTAAGTAAGATCACTACAAGCTTCCAACATCACGTTTTAACTCTTAGTACAAGATATAGGTACCTATATAATAAATTATGGGAGCGAAATCGCTCACAAACGCTACATTCTATAAACCTTGTCCTTACTTCCTAATATATATAATATTAGTTTTATAAAAGCGACAGTAATTCTGTCTGTCTGTCGCGCTTTTACGCCAAAACTACTAACCCGATTTAAATAAAATTTGGCGCACTTATAGTCTAGAGTCTGAGAAAGGAAATTATCTACTTTTCAAGGCGAAAAAAGGGCTGTAAGAGGTTGAAACAGGTGATGAAAATTTGTAGGAAAATTACGTCATTTTTAAAGCTAAAAACTTGAAACTTATTTTTGATTAGATATAAAATATAAGTAAGAAATTCAAAGTTTGTTAAAATTTTTAATTAAATACCTATACCTAGGGAAGAATCCGAGCGAAGAGAGGGCGAATCACTAGTACGTTATAAGCAATGGCATTTTTGATACACCCACTTAAAAGTAAAAGAAATTGAAAATCCTATTATTATAATATCTTAAGATAGGCAAAGTATTGGAAAACTAAGTAGGGCAAAAAAATCTCGGGCCTCACACGTCTAAAACTTTGTGTTTATCTTGTTTTAAAAATGCTATTACAGTAAAAGAAAACATCACGAGGAAACCTGCATGTACGACATAATCTTATTGGTGGATTATAGTCTGATCCCCCTCGTATCGAGGAGGGCCCGTGGCCACTAATGGGATGTTAAAAAGGCTAAACTATTATTAAAAGAATTACCGTACTAATAAATATTAATTAGGATTACCATATGCATAATATTTAATATTAGCGGTTCCCGCGGCTTCGCACGCGTTCTAATCACTATTAAAAAATAGGGATCATAAAAAATTTGGTCTAAAAATAAAAAAATAAGAAATCTGGCTAGGGTCACTCTTGTCACCTAAGGGAATAAAAAATATCCTACGACCTTTTCTTAGACCTACCAAATCTACATTTTTTTTTATAAAAATCGATCAAGTCGTTAGGAGGAGTTCGATAACGAACAATGTGATACGAGATTTTTATACATTACAATTAATAAGTAGATTTTTTGCGCTTATTCATATTTCTACGTCTATTTCGTCTGTTTACAACTATAGGAGTACTACTATACTAACTAAAGGAAACTAAGGTTAATTAAAATTGTTTATAACTTTATAATGGTAGGTTAAGGGTCCTTTAACCAGCAATTACCATAGTATGTTGTTTTTTTATATTATCAGCCATTGGGAATGTAGTCTTGAAAGTAATGCCACTGATTTGTAACCAGGTTGTATTTCTACGGTAAAATGTTTACGACTAATATAAATAAAAAATAATAATAAATCTTTATGTCTATTGTGTTTGTGATAGAGATCTTGTAATTTTTTAGTAGATACATATATATATATATATATATATATATATATATATATATATATATATATATATATATATATATATATATATATATATATATACACTTACATTTATTACATGAATTCTAAATTTTTAGCAAATACTTAACATTTTTAGAGCTTTTTTTAGCTTTTGGCTGTAAAGCATTCGACGTCGTAAACCAAACATCCGCATTAAATCTGAAAAGAAAGTTTTATTTCAAACGTCACATTGTATTTTACACAATTGGCGAAAATCGACACAATCAGCGAAGTGTGTCTTACACAGTGTCCTACGTGGACGACTCAACGCGAACGCGATTGCGAAACGATCCGATGCGAATTTAATGTGGTGCGGAGCGATGCGGCTACTCTGCCCTACGTGCGCGTGAACCGTCCCCTCCGCCGCCGTTCAGTTCAGTTAACATTAAACATTTGTCATGGGCGGACGGAAGCTAATGTTGTTGGAAAATTCATATCTATACATGATATAATAAATCTGTAGAAGGGTCAATTCTGTACATTGAAAATATTGAAAAAATAAATAGCAGGGGGTGTTACTGGATCGATACCAAACCCAAATATGCGATTAAAAAATTTTTTGTCTGTCTGTCTGTTTGTATGTTCAGGCATCACGTGAAAACTAACGGTTCGATTTCGATGAAACTTGGTATAATTATACTTTATTATCCTGGGCATAAAATGGGATACTTTTTATCCTGGAAAAATACGTAGAAAAAAACAAATCTTAATTTTTATCATAGTTTGATTTTATCCTGTAGTCCACGCGATCGAAGTCGCGGGCACAGCTAGTCTTAAATATGAGATATTGAAGAAGTGTATAACTTTTATTCCTTTTGTCCCAGAATGTAGGACGTTCTTGGATAGCATTAATAAGAAGTTCTACTTCCGACATTAATTCAACAACAATTTTTGCTTGATAAAAATATGGCCGACGCGTCCACTTCGCGCGAAAATATCAAGCCAACTGATCGCGTTCGCGTCAATTCGCGCCGCTCCGCACCGCACCCCACGTGCGTTTGGTCACATAGGCCACTTCAATAGGTTTCGAATGTTTGTTGTTTTCGCGCCGTGCCGCGCCGCTTCGCGTTCGCGTCTAGATCGCTCACGCAGGACGTCGCCTAAAGAAACAATTTGCGCACCGCGTTTTACGAGCTTTAAGTTTAGAGGTTAAGAACATAAGAAAAATCCTATGTCGGCAAATCTCTAGTATTATTAACTTTGTATAAAAATTATATCGGAAACTTTTTATAAATTGAACTTCTTCAGTATTATATGTATAAAAATATGAATATGATTGAAGAAGAAGACCTACGAGTATATCTACAAATACAATCAATGATGTCGGAGCTGGGTCTTTTATGGCATACAACTATTATGAAGAATATCTTTTTCTAGTTTTTATCTCCGCTTACTGAAAATAATATTATATTATGCAAGAAAAATATTTTTGTACAATTCACGAATACCCAAAATTTACTATACGTAGTATAGTAGTAAATCATAATATAGTTTGTATAATTCAAAATTTCACAAAAAAATATATCAACAACTGTCTTTTGAAACATTCAAAATTAATTTCATTTTTAACGCCTCATATCCTCGGTAGTAAAATTTGTAGGAAAATAAATTTTATTTCATGTTTAATGTATTGCTTGATATGTAAAGAGTTTTTTTACTTCTAGGGCATTCTAGGTTTTAGCATTACCTTTAGATTACTAGATTTTTACTAGACTCTCTAACAATACAGCCCTTGACCTAGTCTATCTTTGTAATAAATTTTATTCAATTAATGCATGCATGCAACTTTCGCAAATACAAAATCGTCTATTGCGTTAAGTAGGTAGTAAGTAAAAATTGTACAGTGTGTGATACAAGCGTCATTTAATACAATCGAAATATAATTCTACTTCCAATTGATGTATCGCGGCCTTTCGTTTATCTTGTCTCGATTTCCAAATAAAGAAAAAACATGACAAGCTGTTATAGGAAAACTGTAAAATGTCAAGCTGTACGCAACTTTTATCACGTTTTCTAATCTCCAAAGTCATGATCACGATAAAATCTCTCGTATGTTTAACGCATTCGTGGACTAATTGTGTGTCTATCATGAAAATTTTTGTGCTTTGGTAATAACATTATTATTTATGGAGAGCTATCTACTAAGCTCCTATCCTTCGATAACAAAGACAATGTCAAGAGATTGCTATTTAGTACGGGTTTAACTCCGAAATTATATTCATCGTAAAGACACTTTAACCGTGGCAAACAAAAAATGTTCTCGCGATACACTTGTTGTAATATATAGTACCTATTTAAGAATGTGAATTAAAAATAAAAGTTTGACGGCCGTCAGTCCGAATCTAGCAATGGTTGTTTTACTACATGGTGACAGCGGTGTAAAATTTAAATAATTTTCTTTCCTGAAATATGGAGTAGTTTGAATGCTTAAACGTTATTGTTTGGTTTGTATTATTAATAAGCAGCTCATAAAGCATGGAACACGCAAGACCGCCACCGGATTTAGTGTTGGAAGGAGGTCCAGCAAGTCGAGCGGACGCGTGGCGAAAATGGATAAAGCAGTTTAACGTATTCCTAAAGGCATCTGGAGTTTATAAGGAACCAAAAGAAGTTCAGGCCAGTCTTCTCATTAACCTAATAGGTTCAGAAGGTTATGATATATATTTAACATTTAAATACATTAAAAATGAAGATCAAGACGATGTCGACATATTAATTGGAAAATTTAATGAATATTTTGGTACAAAACACAATACCACAATGGCGAGATTTCGTTTTTTTACCCGTAATCAGGAAATCGGTGAGACTATCGACGCCTACGTCACGGCACTGCGGTTGTTAAGTCAGCGGTGTGAGTTCGAACATCTCGAGGATGGATTAATAAGAGATCGAATAGTCTGTGGAATCACGGATAGTGCTGTAAGGGATCGTCTTCTCAGAACTGACGAATTAACGTTAGAGAAAACAGTAAAAATATGTCAAGCGAACGAAATATCCAATGAAGATAGTAAACAAATTGAAACAGTTAAATCGGCGAGTACATCAGCTGTAGATGCATTGTTCGGTGCACGTGCGCCGCGTCGGGGCGGCGGCATGGGAGGCGGCACGGGCGGCGGGCTCGGCCGCGGCGGACCGTCAACACGCAGCGACGAGCGTGTTCGACGAGGCAATAGCGAGTTCGATTCTCGGCAGAGTAAATATAGTGCAAATGTAAAGTGTTGTGGTGCTTGTGGTATTTCACATAGCGATGATAATAGATGCCCAGCAACATTTTTAAAGTGTTTCTTGTGTAATAATAGAGGTCATATTAAAAGAATGTGCCCTAGGAACAATAATAATAGGCAGGTTCATGAATTAAATACAAAACTAGGTAATGATTTGTTTTTTGTATCGACATTGAAGGAGTATTGTAATCTTACAGACAGTAAGTGGTATGAAACATTAATTTTGTGTAAAAATGGTATGACAGAACGGTTTAAATTAGATTCTGGTTCCGATTTAAATGTAATGTCTTTGTGTACATTAAATAGATTAGGCTTTACTGTAAATGATTTGACACCTGGTAATGTACGAGCTCAATCATTTTGTGGAAGTTATTTACCAGTATTAGGCTCGATAGAAATGCTGTGGTCATATAAGAGTCGTAATTATTTAATAAAGTTTGTAATATGTAGTAATTACTGTCAGAGTATTCTTAGTAAGGATACTTGTGAAAATTTAAAATTAATCAAACGTATCTATTCTCTCAATATAGAAAACTACGAAGATTTGTTTCATGGTGTAGGGAAACTACCTGGAAAATATAAAATTGTTTTGAAAGATAACGTTTGTCCGTCTGTGTGTCCGGTAAGAAAAATTCCTATTGGTATAAGGGATCAATTAAAAAATGAACTTGTTAAAATGGAGAATATGGAGATTATCAGAAAGGTGTCACATCCGACGCCTTGGGTTAATGCTATCGTGTTACCAGCCAAAAAAGACGGCAGTTTGCGTGTATGTTTAGATCCGCGACCTCTCAACCAGGCCATCCGTCGCGCTCACTATCCTTTACCGACGCTTACTGAGATAGCTACTAAGCTTCACGGTGCTAAGTACTTTAGTAAATTAGATGCTCATTCTGGTTTTTGGATGGTACAGCTGGATGACGAAAGCGCTGATCTGTGTACGTTTGGGACTCCATTTGGGCGATATCAATTTTTGCGGCTGCCATACGGTATAAGCTGTGCTAGCGAAGTATTTCACGCGAAGATTAGACAGATTCTAGAAGACTTGGACGGAGTAGATTCCTTTGTTGATGATATTATTGTTTATGGGTGTTCGAAAGAGGAACATGATTTAAGATTAAAACGATTGCTAGATAGGGCTCGAGAAGTAGGTATAAAATTCAACCGGGATAAGTGTGAATTCTGTGTCGAACAAGTAACTTATTTGGGTCATACGTTTAGTATAAAAGGTATGCAAATTGATGCTAGTAAAGTAAAAGCTATTAAAGATATGCCTTCTCCGAATGATAGATCTTCTCTGGAGAGGTTTCTCGGTATGACAAATTATTTGTCAAAGTTTATTCCAAATTACGCAAATATTGTGTCTCCTTTAAGGCAGCTGTTGAAAAGAGACATTGAGTGGTTTTGGGAACACGCTCACGAAGATATAGTTTCGCGACTTAAAGACGAGTTAAGTAACGCACCTGTACTCGCGTTGTACTCAGCGAGTGAGCCGGTGCTGCTCACTGTTGAGGCGAGTGCGCGAGCGCTCGGTGCAGCGCTCATGCAAGCCGGCCGGCCGGTCGAATACGCTTCACTCACGCTCACAGATACGCAAACTCGATACGCGCAAATAGAAAAAGAGATGCTCGCAATAGTTTTCGCTTTAGAGCGATTTCATCAATATGTGTACGGAAGGTCTAATGTAATTGTAGAAACAGACCATAAGCCTCTCGAAGCGTTATTCAAAAAACCACTCGATTCGGTTCCTATCCGTTTGCAGCGCATGATGCTAAGAATACAATGTTATGATTTTGTTGTAATATATAAACCAGGGAAATATATGTTTGTTGCGGATACGTTGTCTCGAGCGGCTCTTCCGGAATTGATGCATGATAAGGTATCTCTAGAAGTGGACGAACAATCTTGTTTTTTACTCAATCATGTTCGGTTTAGTGACAGTAAAATAAGTTTGATTAGGAATGTAACAAATAAAGATAAAGAGTCTAATATTTTGATAAATTATATTTTGAATGGGTGGCCTCGTTGCAGAAGTGATACAGATGTTTTAGTTCGTTGTCATTGGTCCTATAGAGGGTCGTTTGAATATGTAGATGGAGTGTTATTCAAGGATAATTTAGTGTTTATACCGTATGCGTTAAGAAAAGACATGTTAGATCGCGTTCATGAGGGTCACTTAGGTATTGACCGGTGTAAGCGACGGGCACGCGACGTCATGTTCTGGAACGGTATGTCTAGGGATGTGGAGCGTGTAGTGCGCTCGTGTGCTGTATGTGCCGCACATGCTGTTAATCCTGTTAGGGAACCCATGATCCCTCATGATGTTCCTGAGTTACCTTGGAGAAAGGTAGGCTCAGATATATTTGTTTTTCGAAATAAGTATTATCTGATTCTTGTCGATTATTTTTCTAATTTTATAGAGGTGTGTCCTTTAACAAGTATTGGCACGCGCGCTGTTATTGTGGCTTTAAAAGATCAGTTTGCAAGACATGGGATTCCGGTAGAACTTGTTACTGATAATGGACCTGCATATACTTCAAAAGAGTTTAGGGAATTCTGTTCTACTTGGTGTTTTACTCATACTACGACATCTCCTTACTACGCTCAAGCTAACGGATTGAGCGAGCGCGCCGTGCAGACGGTTAAAAATATTATTAAGAAGTCATTGGAGTCAGGATCTGACTTTTATCTCGGTTTACTCAACTTACGCACCACTCCACGGAATGGAGTTAGTTCCCCCTCTCAGTTACTAATGGGACGTAGATTGAATACTAGACTCCCGGTACATACCGATAAATTACGACCAGAGCGGAACAGTGTTTCTGATTACGAAAATATAATGCAGAATAAGGCTCGTAGTAAGCAGTATTATGATTTGCATTCACGCAATTTACTGCCACTAAAGACGGGTGATGAAGTTTTCATGGCTGATGGTAACACGAAACGACGTGTGTTTGTCAAAGCTCCAGCCCCACAACCCCGGTCATATTTTCTTCGAGATGAATCTGGTAGAATATATAGGCGTAATCGACGTCATCTTTATAATTGTAATAGATCTAAATTGTCGCAACTTTCATCTTCCTCGGGGGAGAAGGAGGAATGTGATGATGGTGAAGATCGTAAGAGTTTATACGATGATGCCGAAAATCATGACTTCGGTCGATATGATCAAGTAGGAGAGGATGACTTAACAAATCCTGGTCCTAGTAGTCGTACATTACCCGGTGAGTCTGATTTGAGACAGCCTCGAATTGCTGCGAGAAAAGCCAGAGAAAAGTTGGCTTTATTTTTTAATAAGAAATAAATTACTGTAAAATTGTTAGAAATAAAATATTTAATTTAAGTTACAAGTTTATGTTAGTTTTTCTTTTATTGTTATGTTACTTATTTTTTGTATGAGGAAGATGTTGTAATATATAGTACCTATTTAAGAATGTGAATTAAAAATAAAAGTTTGACGGCCGTCAGTCCGAATCTAGCAATGGTTGTTTTACTACAACACTAATATGTCATTTTTTAGATTTCAGTCGCGGGGGCCAATCAAAATGAGACTAGCAAACTACGAGGGGAAACGTAAATAACTGATTTACGTAAAGGCCAGTGCAAACATAGATTCACTTATTTTCATTCTTAACGATTGGTGAGTCGACAAATTAACAGGACCACTGAAGGTCAGGCGCAGGACAGCTTTACGTACTCTCGAGGCACGAAGATGTATGATCATCGAGAACCCATCTGGATGTTACCGAGTATTTTTCTATAGAAATACTCTATAATTATACTTGATCACTTCTAGACATAAACCCTGAACATCTAGTAGCCGTTCATACTAGAATAAATATACTAGAAAAAATATAGAAAATTTAAGAAGATTTACCTAATCGATTTTATCGAGATTTTAATAAGAGGATTAAGTTCAAGTAATAATGACTAACTAGGCTACTAAAGTTTTATGAGTTATTTGGCACGAGGTGTAGTAAAGCCTGAAACGACGCGAGTGGGGTGGGTAGTAGTATATTCTCGTAAACAAAACATATCTGAAATTTCCACTTTAAAATAAAAGTTATGTATAGATATTTTTAAGTCATTCAAAGATTAAAATATTTTTGCTTTGATATTTTTTTATTCAATAGCGTAGTATAATCTTCTATCTAACTTTATATCCTTTAAGAGTAGGGTCGAGACGTTAACGAACGACGGGACGAAACGCTAAATGTTATCTCGCCAAATCAAAGCGTCTGTGAAGATAACGGTTTTAAAACACTTAAAAAATTGAAAATCTTTTGACCTAAAATTCTCAATTCTTAAGCATTACGAGTATTTTATAAAATATCTGTGTTAAAGGCAGCTTTAACTTCATTTCTATGAATAAAACTTTTCGTAGTATATGTAGACAAACATATTATGTGACGTAACAAGAATGGAAACAAAAACGCCTAGAAACTATACTAAAATCACGGTTTTGTTTTTACACTACAGCATTATATGGCTTTACCAGCCTAAACGACGTCTATATGAAACGATTTCAGTACCTAATTATTTACAACCGCTATAGCATACCACATAAATAGTCTTTTTACAGAACCCATAACATTTATGGTCCCTTGCCGACCTTACATTTTCCTAATGTGAACTCGAATAACAATTACCATCGGACCCAAGTGCCGACATAATTTTATTTTTAACGATCGTTATATAAAGTAAGAATAAAAGGTACTTTATACTAAGATCTTGGAGAAAGTAATTGGACGTAGTTATGCAAAACGGATACATCCTACAAAAACATTCTTTTTTGAAGTGTCATAAATGACACCTACATATTAACTTTTTTTATGAAGTAGACTAGCGACTTACCCTCGCTTCGCTCGGGTTCGTCCCCAGGTGTAACCTCTTTAGTATAGTTTAAAAATGACGTAATTTCCATATATAATCGCGTAAGAAACGCTTTCATTCGACCGTTTTTTCTCCGATTCACTTTGCAAAACGGACTACCACGTAAAAGCCTTTTTATTTTTCGGTTTTTTATATAACCTATGACACTCAGCAATAATGTGGCTTTCTATTGGTGAAAGAATTTTTAAAATCGGTTCAGTAGATCCCGAGATTACCTTACAATTTAACAAATATACAAACACACAAACTTTACTTCTTTATAATATTAGTATAGATAACAATACCCTATATTTAAGAGGAATTACAAAAAAAAACTACGGTCTAGTTATTTTAATATACAAATTTTACTAAAACTCGTATTTTCTCAAGAGTTAGTTTTTATGGTTGGATCTATATAACTACATAACTACGTTAAATTTTAAATTCGACTAAATGTATATGTAAGAATGTGGAAAGCTCTTTTAACTAGCAAAGAGGTGTTATCGTGTTATATTAGACTTCAAATAACACCAATCAGTTAAAATCTATACGTAAACGAGTATAATAAAATTTTTTGTCGAATCTGTAGTTAAATGTTTTTGGAAAATGTTATTGAAATAGTCATTGTTATCGATACAAAGGTTGCGTCTTTAGTTTTTACGATTATGGTCTGTCTGTCTGTTTTTCTGTCTGTGTTTGAAAACTTTTAGTAGTTTTGAAAGCTTCAAAGAATAGGTGGCAAGTGTCTTCAAACAAAAAGACAATTTTATTTATTTTATTTATTATATTTTAATTATTATATATTATTATTTAGTACTTTCGCGTAAATATAAGGAAATTACGTACCTATGTAACGAAGATTTAAATTGAAATTGAAGAAAATCGTATCATAATTTTTTTATTCAATCAACTCATTAATTACAAGTAAGTAATTAATAATTTCTGTAATATCATAAAAAAAATAATGGAAATAATGTCCTATTAAAGTAAACTTATTAAAGGAGTCGTAAATTTAAACACTTTATACTAAACACGAGTAAACACTTACCTTGCAAGACCTTATTATGCCTTGATATATTGGCTTTAATAGTTAATTTTATAATCATGAATTAATAATTTAAGATGAGTGCACTTTTGGTACTTTTTATTAGTGTAATTTTATAAATGTGTATTTTTTATCGTATCAGGTATCTAGCGACATACCCTCGCTTCGCTCGTTTTACTTTTTTTAAGCGTAAATCCTAATTCTTTTTCTTGAGTAGGTAAGTAAGGAGTACTCCTTATAACTATTAGTTATAAGGAGCCGAAGGTTGTGTGAGCCGTTTGTCTGAGAGTGTGTCTTAACTATCTTTAAGATAGTTAACAGCTTTCACATTTATTCACCTTTTAAACCTTCTTTGGACTTCCACAAATAATTCAAGACCAAAATTATCCAAATTGGTCCAGCAGTTCTCGAGCTTATACAGATAGATTTTTAATGTTCTTTATCGGTATAGGTATAGAAAGAATTGATTATAAACGATTTTAATATAGGCATATAGCTCCGTAGCAATATCCACTAGTCACGTTTCAATAAATGATTTTAAATATAATATTAAAACGTATATCGGTATAAGGATATTTGTTTGGGCGTAATTATAATTTAATTGTTAAGTCAATGGTTAGGCAACTGTTTGTCCTGAAATAACAAAGTGATCCTAAGGGACCAGAGATGAAAATTTGTATGACAGTTTTGTTAGTGTTGAAATTATTTGTGGTAACAATATTATGTGGCAGCGGATAAACCACGGATGATTTTAAGTATTACTTTCAGCTTCACATAACTTCATCATGCCTTTACATCATGCCTTTGATACATCTCAATTATTCGTCTCTCCCATGACCATGGTTGCTATAACGCATTCAAAATGTCAACTGAAGAACCAAAAATCAAAATAAATCCGTGAAAAAATCCGACAGGATAAATTATCTTTTCGGATGGAAGTACAGACAGAAAGACAAAAACTGTTAAAAATAAAGCTCCTTTTTTATAGTAAAGAACAAAATCTTTAGTTATATAAAAAACTTCAACCCTACTAAAATTGTATTATAATATTACGTATAGATTGATGCCACTTTCTGTAACTAAAATCGTTAAAGGTGCTTACAACAGAAAGGTGAGTGCAATAAATTTTTCTACAAAATATGAACTAAACCTTATTATATGTACCTTTCTTAATTCTATTGCTGGCTGGATAGATTTTAATCTCTAATTTAATTTCTCTAAAATTTTAATTTCTCCAAAAAATAGATTATAACCTGGAAGGACGTAAGCTTATATTAGACACCTAATAGTGCGACAACTGACGCTCACTTTACTGATTTCCCAACATTAAAGAACTGTTTAAAGTAAAATTCATTCGGTATAAAATGACTAAAAAAAATGCAACGCTACCTCCCGTAGTATAAGGAGACACGGACATTATTCATCATTATCATTATAGATTAATAATATCAATAATAATAGAAGGGTATCGATATTAAGCTTACTTAAAAGCAACTTCAAGTTTTGCTTCAGGCTTTATTTTCAGACCCACCCCAATTAAATGTTAGACCCCTTAAAACAATTCAAATAAGCCCAATAGTAGTTTCAAGGTAGCTATTGACTAGACAGAGCTTTAAACTTATTCTGATCAACATTAAATTTATTAAAATTATGTACATATATTCATTTTTAAATTTAATTTTGTCCTTAACTTTTAAAACTTCATTTTACTTTACTAGTATTCGAACAAACAATATGGTTTCTTGAATTTTCCACGTACATTTTTACCAAATAGTAATGTCCTACTCCTAAGTACTATTAGCAGTGATTAGCTCTCGCTAATGTTTATTTTGTGAAGCAACAAAAGTAGTTTAAGAAAAGGAAGAGTACTAAGAATACATTGTCTGCTTGTTATTTATTTTTATCAACATGGCCTTTGTAATGATTTTATCGGTCAAAGTTGCGTTGTTGCGTAATTAAGTATCCATCTAAACTCTCGCATTTTGATGTTAATGACATTTGCGTGTACTAAAACATTTTTTTAACATTTTTTAAAATCTTATTATTAAATGTGAATTTTATGCGTATATAAATACTCAGCATATATTCGTTTTGTGATATAGTTAATAATTCAAGGTTTTCAAGGAGCTTTTTCATTTTCGGCACTTTTGTACACTACTAGCTATTTTATCGTCAATGGAGAAGTAACAAACACGACTGTTTTGACATTAATAATATCATTGGAAAATATGATCCACTGATTGAATTATTCGTTCAGTAACTTGATATCGTCCTTTTTTAGGAAAAAATCATAGGTGTTTTAATACTAATGTTTTACATTTACTATACCTACTATTTACATATTATATCAAAGCCATGTACTCGTACGTTAGATTGCAGGAACAAATATCTTTGCGTCCTTCATACAGTTCAACTTACGGAAGAGAAAAGCAACGTCCGTGGTTTAACGCAAAGGACAGTATTTCTTGTTAAGAATCGATGAAAACCTAGACTTAGAGTTAATTTAAGAGTTTATTTCGCAATAATGCTTACTGGAACTGCTTTGAATCAGATGTATAATGTTATATTATTAAATGCCTTACTTGTGCAATGTGCATTAAAAATAAATATTTTTCTCATTTTAACGCAACTCTGGCAAAGTAAATTGCTGAACTGGCATCTGCAAACAGCTATTTTATCTGATATTTTTTATATCCATTTGTTGAAGACAAAGTTAGAAAGAGTACAAAAATCTAAGTCCCGTTATAGTTACAGCTGTAGTCGACTTTATTACTATTAAAATATGCTTCTTTACATATAAGTTTTAATTTAATCAAACTAGTGATAATGGTATTGCATGCAGGTTTGATGTATTGACTGCCATTAAGCCAAACAGGCTTAAGTTACATGTGAAAAACACCAAGTCAACATGTATTTGCATATGTGACATTCTGTATTAAAATTAGTTCCGAATCGTTAAATTCGTCACAATATCTATATACTATAGGCAATTTATACAAAATCTATAGCTTAATCTATGTAGCGTAGAAAACTTTGCTGCAGGATTTGAATCAATTCCTAAATAAATAAATATGTTAGGACATTATTACAACAGCGCCATCTAGTTCCGTGGTAAGTTACGTTACGTGCTTCTGTTACGGATACCAGATAGTTGATACACTACACATATAAATTTTAAATACATACATAATATAAATATTAACACCCATGACTGGAGTACAAACATTCGTGCTCAACAAATGAATCCCCCAGCGAGACTGGAACCCGCGACCGTTGGCGCAGAAAGTAGGGTCATTACCAACTGAGCCAAACGTGTCGTCGACTTCCTGAATGTGGATATTATCCTACTAATTTTATAAATGTCAAAAATTGAAAGAATGTATGGACGCTTTGTTTTTGTTTTGATTTTTGACCATTTTTTATGCCAGAACGGATCTTGCACAGAGAAATTTTATCCCGGAAAAAAGTACGGTCTCAGTGGGGTAGAGTTTTTTTTTTGACTAGAGACGAACCTGAAGCGAAGCAAGGTTAAGTAACTTGTATCCTTATATATAGTTTATAGGGCCTACTGTGTAAGTGACCACTAAAGATAGTTTTCATTTGTTTTCTTGACCGTTTGTTCAACTGAGCTAGGTCTGATTTATTAACAAATTATTAATGGAATTACGAACATATTTCGAAATGCAAGGAGTAACATATTCTAGATAAATATTATACTGCGCTTCAAGAGTAGCATTTACATTCTAAAACCACCGTTACAACAATTTTATTACATATACCTATTGAAACCAAAATTCATACAAATAATTAAAACAACTAATTAAAGGACAAAAATTGCTAAAAACGCGTCGATTATTTTTAAAAAAGAACTGGTATTATAAGAAAGTAGGCTTATAGAATATTTTAGGTGCTTATTTATGAGAAGAACTTATTACTTAAGACACAATGAAGGGTCTTAAGTATTTAAAGTCTAAGCCAGATTGAATGAAAATCTCAATTGAATATTCTGAACTAAAACGGTATACAACAAAGCTGTTACTAAAATGGGGTATTTGTAATCCTTGTTATAAAACAATCGCTTAACTCGAGATGTAGGTTAAAGATCCCTGTCATCTTATCTAGGGTAAAGGTATCAAATAAGAAACGTTGAAATGCTACTTATATAGAAACAGAACTTTACACGAGATTTACTTTTGTATTCTTAGCAAACTCTTTTAACTGCTCGATGTTTCGAGAATCTCTTATCATATTATTGCGCACAATATTTCTCCACTAGCGACTCAACCTCGCTTCACTCGGGTTTGTTCTTAGAAACCTCCTTATAAAAAATAATAATTTGACTGTCTTACTTATTTATATCTAATCAAAAGCCAAAAAATAAGTTTCAAGCTTCTAGCTTTAAAAATTACGTAATTTTCATACAAATTTTCAACCCCTTACAGCCATTATTGGTCTTGAAATATAGCTTATATCCTTTCTCAGGCTCTAGACTATCTGTATTATATTTATAATGCTTCAGTAGTTTTGACGTAAAAGCGCGACAGACAAACAGAGCTACTTTCGCATTTATAATATTACGAGTATAATTATAAATAATTATAAAGTATATTATTAATGGAATTACGAACATATTTCGAAATGCAAGGAGTAACATATTCTGGATAAATATTATACTGCGCTTCAAGAGTAGCATTTACATTCTAAAACCACCGTTACAACAATTTTATTACATATATCTATAGTACGGATGTCAATAAATAAAGTATTTTATATGTACCAGAACAAACAACTATATCGTAAATTTAAATGAAAATATCAGTGGCAGGATCAAACGCATTACCCCTGAAGCATTCAAGTAAGGTAATCTAATCAAAATTGTGGTAGAGTTTTAGTATACAAATGTGATTATTTAAACCAACTAAAGAAACTCTATATGAATAATAATAATAATCATTCTTATTTAACTAAAGTGAAAAAAGGTAGTTGGGTTATAAAAGGAGAGTATTTAAGGCCAAGTGCCAAATGATTTCGAGAACGTCAAGGTATACCTAATGTTTGTTGCCGATAATTAATTAAATTATTGACACAATCCAAACATAATCCACATTATAATGGTCAGCGATGTCAAAGTGGATATGTCCCGCGACACTTGACACGTAATTAAAATTGTTTTAACAAATGAGTCACATGTATTAACACAAATTTCACAAAGCACTTTCAAAATTAATGACATAGTGAACAAGCATTTTTTACAGAATGGCATTGATACGTGGTATAATCGGGTCACGGGTTCGATCTTGGATGTGGACGATTTCAATTTTTTAATAGTAATCTATATATTTAATAGTAAAATTCTAATACGGATTTGTAAATCAAATATTTTTTGAAACATCTTATTGAAACATTCATTATCGATACGCGTCACAAGAAAAATACTGGACAGATTTTGATGACAATTTTGTATGATGATAGCTGGTTATCCGAGAGATCTATAATAGCCTTTAAACATACAAACCTACAGACGAACTAGCAAACAAGGAACGAACGAGTGGAGCAAGGATGAATAACTAGTACTATTTATGAAATAGAATCACAATGTGTTACTGGACCACCACGTCATCGTCAGCGTCAGCCAACAAGCTCTTAACAAATAGAAAATAAGACGCATTCGCATTTATATTACATGCCATGCCATGAAGTTATGAAATATGTACGTAATAGAAAAAACAGAATTCATACTTTGTATTTTTCATAGTGAGAACAATATACACTTTAAAATGTTCCAGTTCAGGACTATTGTTTTGGTAACCAGGTCATCTGACTACCATAAATTAGACATAGGTAGGGACTAGTGTAGAAGATTCACTTGTGAGGAATGAAGTGTTTGTTTGATGTCGCTGACAAAATATATTTAAACTAGCAACTCAACCTTGCTTCGCTCGGGTTTGTCCCTGGGTGCTCCTTGTCAAAAAAGTTTGTAGCACTTAAAAAAAAATTAAGGATTTTAATACAAACTGCAAAAGCCCTCAGACCTCCTTAATCTGGCCCTGTAGCAATATCCATTAAAATAAACTACCTTTTTGCCAAACAGCGCTATTCGATATTTCGTGATGAGTGAATTGAGTGAGTGACCTATCGCTTTTATATTTGTAGTGACCCAACATTTTGCACTAGCGGTCGCGGGTTCGAGTCCCGCTAGGGGCATTAAGTTGTATATATATGTAGTGTATCAACTATTTTGTTTTATAACACGAGCCTTGTAGCTTACCACGGAACTAGATGGCGCTACGTGTAATAATGTCCAGATACGTATATTAATTACTCGTATTTATTCATTTTATAATTGCATTGGTAAATGGTATATAGATAACTTTAAAAGATATTAAATACAACTTCAATTAATCAATGTCTTAAGAAATAGTGCAACATTTCAAGGAATTAGCGATTTGCACTAATTGGTGTAAGTTTCCTAAATATTTACGGTACACAGCTTCAGCCATGAAACTTTCGCAAATCCAATTTAGAGCTTTCGTAGATTGATCACCGCAAATAGAAAAAACGTTTGAACGATCGCATCGGTCTGAATTTAACCAGAGACATTCAAACCCAAATATAGATGCTTCGATTTTATTTACACGATACGAGTACTAGTTTTTGCCTTTCGCAATAATTATTAGTGTTTTGTTCACTTCCTAGGATTCTTAGCATAAAGTTACTGAGATCCGAATCTGATTATTAACTTAAATGTAATAAACAAATTTATAGATACATATTTATAGATATTCCTTTAGATATACACATTCATGTAAACGTACCAACGAAATTGAAATATTTGCGGTTTTTATGTCGATATATGATAGGTATGAGTATATAATACTGTCTCTTTATAAGTAAGTCCTGTGCTTTAAACGAGTTTAGAAAACCATAGGTATGATAATAGTAGTCTTCTTATATATAAAAATCACGTATCACAATGTTTGTTATCGAATGCCTTCAAAACCGGTTGACAGATTTCTATGAAATTTTTTATATGTGTTTGGTAGGTCCGGGAATAGATCGGAGGCTAATTTTTTTCCCCTAAATGAGAAGGGGAGGGACTCTCCAGATTTTTCTTTATTTATTTTTAGACCGAATTCTAATTTTTTATTTATTTATGATTTTGCATCAAAAAGTGCAATCCCGTTTTTATATAGTGGTTGTAACGCGGGCGTAGCCGCGGGAATAGCTAGTTTTCTATATAAATATATCATCCTTGAAAGTCAATGTCTACGAGTATAAGTGTGAATCTGCTAATTTCCTACTATTTTTATACCTCGCTGAAAAACTTATTTTGTTGATTTTTATTAGGTCTAGTTATACGACAAGATTTAAATATTTAAAAGACGTCATGACACGTGCGACTCTATCACAGTCTACGATACGACACTGACCACTCTACAATATTTTGATATCGATACACCATAATGGATTACTTGAAAAACGCAATACATATATCACTCTGATATTGACTTGGTCGAAATTGATTGAGAACTGTTTAAAATCTCAACATTAGTCACCTGTAAAATATCCCAAAAAAAAAACTAAAAATATTTCTAGAATTTTGTAATCTTTACACACACATAAATAAAATTGAAGTGTCTGTTTTTAATTTCAAATTAACAGCTTTTCACTAAATCTATATGAAAGTATACGATAAGATACTTACAACAAAAACCAACAATTTAAAAAAAAATTGTCTGTCTGTCTGTCTGTTTGTTCTGGGTAATCTCTGAAACGGTTGGACCAATTTTGACGGGACTTTCACTAGCAAATAGCTAATGATGTGAGGAGTAATTTAAGCTACTATTTAACAGACTTCATAAAAGGAGGACGTTATATTTTAGCAATTTTATTAATTTTAACTAGCGGAACACGTGGCTTCACTAACGTTTAACCGTTATTATATGATTAATATTTTAAATGAAAATTGCTATATTTAAGTAAAGTTCGGCAGTCAGCTAAACTCACTAAACTTTAGCTCTAAATAAAAATACCTTACCAAAACTAAAATTTTCTGCAGGATAGGATATAGAACCTCATAGGAGAATTTCCTGCTATTTAAAATGAACTGAATGAATTTAAATTTGATAAGACTATTTTTTTTATTTTGAATAAAACAAACATATTCAAAATTAAAGGATAAGGAAACAGCGATTTATATTTTATTTTAATGTCATATGAAAATATCAATGATGTTATAACTCAATGGAAAATATTAAGAAATTAATGTTCATTATTTAGATTTAAATATTTACGAACTTTGATATCGTATATACTTAATGTTTTATCTTTTAGTAGTGTTGTTGTTGATGTTTCTAAAATTAGGTGCAAGATTAATCGGGCAATCGCTCACGCAAGTCTAAAATATTTGTTTGAAAGTAAATATGTTTATAATAGTTACTCAAATGCTATATTCCTTTAAATATTTATATATATATTTTTTTTTATGCGACAAAGGGGGCAAACGGGCAGGAGGCTCACCTGATGGTAAGTGATCACCTCCGCCCATGGACAACTGCAACACCACAGGGCTTGCAGATGCGTTGCCTATGGTAATTGTTCGTCTTGTAAAAAAGCCGTAAAAATGTTATTTATTAAAAGTATGGCAAATCGGGTAACTCCATCGCAGCAAATTCAAATTCTACCAATATCTTAAGTAATTTAATAATATTATATCAATAAAAAAAGTTTTTTTCATAACGATATAGTTTTAAATAATAACGCTTTTAGTTCAACATTGAACATTGTCTAAATATGTAAAGTACTTAAACAATAAAGACGCACATACAAAGATACGATATAATATTATTATTAGTATTTTCGTACCGACCAAAAACATTGACCCGGTCACAAAGGAAAGCTCAACCATACGCCTATAATTCAATGTTTAAAAAAGTAAAATCTAATTAGTGACACTTTAAGCACAATGTCTTCTTCCGTACTTTAATTATTAATGTCTATTACTCGTAGAAAAAACACGTTAAATCCGACAAATAACTATTTGAAAAGATAAAGTTATCGAACCTATGTTTAACGGCTCGGTATTTATTAGACGTAACCATTAAATATCAGACAAATGTCTGTAATTGTCGATATAACATACTAACTGGACCCACGGTTTTGTTTACATTGATTAAAAAATGTTATTCTTACTTTAAGTATAATATGCATGTGTTATAAATAGCCGTCTATTTTTTAAATAAAAGCTCATAAAGCATCATTAATTAATTAAAAACCTGCCTAATAGGTACTGACATAATTTTCTTGAAGACGAATTGTAGAGCAGGAAAAAGAACGTGAAAATTGGTGTTATCATGATAATCCTTCAGCTAGAATATCCCCTCCTATAGTCAACCGTCTAGACTTTTTCTATTATACCGCTTTAGACTTTTGCAATAACTCATATTGAAGAATTTAGTTGAAATGTCAAAACAAACTTTATGTCATATTATACTTATTTTAAATTTAAAGTTACTTTGTTTCTTTTTAATCTCTTTCTGAAATATCCTTTACAAAATATATTTCTCATTAATGAAATACTTGATTATTAAAATGAAGATAAAGATATATAAAAAATCTTTATAATATGTAAATATTATGGTATAACATTTCAGATAATGTGTTTGTCATAACATAAATAGCTTCATATGAGTGAAGGGTAAAGTTGAAAAGAGTCATTAATATACTAAAAGTACGAAGTTTGAGAGGCTTTCATAACAATATATTCGTTTGACAAGTTGCGGGAGCTTCGTACATTACAACTTAATTAATATCAGAAGACGAAACAAGCAAAAATATTACTTACAAAATCCTTTGAATATTCCTTGATATCTCACGTAAGCTTATTTAACATTCAAATATTTAAGCACTATCACTAAAGTTAATATGCACTAGAATTTGTTATTCTTTGAATGTAAATTACGGTCCGTGTTTACGTACGAAGGCTCGACAAAAAATGCGGCGTGCTGCTCACGTCGAAGCGGTTTACTAACTGAACTTATAATACCCATAACCCAGTACTGAGTCTTGCGCTCTAGCACCGGCTTCTGGCTAGTGAGGCAAATAAATTTGAAGCATCTTTGTGCTGATTTCTTGAAAATGTAACAAAATGACTAATTAGTAGGTAGCAAAATTTTCCTTTATAAAGATATGGTTATTATGAGAAATTGTATTGAATTAATTGTCAAAAACATTTATATTAACATTAGCTTTCGTCGTGTCTTAATAATTAAATATTTCATTTTAATTCGCAAAATGAATAAATTTTATGTATTAATATTTGGTTTAGCCTAGTGGTAGTGTGATCGCTTGTAAAACATAGTGAAGCAGGTACAATTCCCGGATCTTGTACCTCTGATATTATCAACGTAAAGGAAACATCGTAGATATATCTAAACCAACACGCACTGGGCCAGCGCGGTGGACTATGGCCTGATCCCCCTCGTACTGAGGGAGGCCCAGCAGTGGGACGTTAAAAAGGGCTGATGATGATGATGATGATATCTAAGAGAGTCAAATTAGGACGTGAACTTCTGGCATGTGAGCAGAATGACAAGTTTGCGATAAAAAGAATCATATTTATTTAATTTTAGGTTTAATATGGTAATACGAAATTATTAATTTTATGTACATTTTAACACCAAAATGGCTTTCGTTGGTACATTTTCGCGCTCGTCAGTGATATTACGTGTACCTATTATTATATCCTATTAGTTATATTATTTCTATTATTACAAGTATATTTGTATGAAGCATTTACTTTAAAAAATTAGCTCATACAAATATTTGTTTTATACAACGTTACAGAACAACATGATGAATTTTCTATCTTTCTTATAATAAACAAGACCGGCAATATTAATTAAGGTACTAATATTATGAATGCGGAAGTTTGATTCCTTGGTTTATCTTTCTTCTACGCCACCTACGTAGCATCTTTTTAATAGGTCTACGCTACCATTGAAACCATTGGTATAATTCATAATTTATAATTATAATTAATAACATTAATTAATAATTTCTGTAAAGCAATACCACTGAAATCGCCACTTAAATTTAGTCATGTAGACATATGAATAGAGTTGAAGTTTCCCTTTGTTATTTCAAATCAACAGCTTTTCACTAAATGCATATGAAAGTATACACGGCACTTATATCAAAATATCAATTTTTAAAATTTGTGTCTGTCTGTCGGTTTGTTCCGTCTAATATATAAAATGGCTGGACGGAATCTATAAAATGAATCCAGTCATGGGTGTTTATATTTATAATATGTACGTATTTAAAATTTATATGTGTAGTATATCAACTATCTGGTATCCGTAATACAAGTTTCGTAGCGTACCACGGAACTAGATGGTGCTGTTGTAAAAATGTTCTAACATATATTTTTTTTCAGGGAGCACCTAGGGACAAACCCGAGCGAAGCGACGGTGAGTTGAATTCGAACTTGAGCAAACGAGGGCGATTTTCTAGTAGAAATATACAAAGTAACTAAAAAAAAACTAAAATTACTAAATTGATCAATCACCACGAATGGCCATGGCAAGTATTGCCTTCAATTACTGCCGTAAGCGACAGTAAAGGTGTCAGTGAAGGGCGTATCGAAACGCCTTACTATTCAAAATCGTTTAATTGATAAAGCTATAAAAAATCATCGGTCAAGTGCAAGTAAGACTCTAGCGCTAAAGGTTTCACGTCAGTTAAACAAAATGAATAACAACAGAATGTCAGTTCACAGACGAACTTCGAAGATAAACTATTAAAAATGGACAAACCAACATCCAAACAGGGGATGTAGATGCTAAGATACTAAAATACAGACTTAAAAAACTCTAGACAGTAAAATACTAAGTGATTGGTTCTTTTATTTTTTATTTTATTTATATATTTTAGTGTAAACTGTAGATATAGTAAAAGAAAAGTAAGAAGTATTTTAAAAAGTCAGTGGGTGAAAATTCAATAATCCCTTTTTTGTACACTTCGGATGAATTTTGAGGTATACCTTCCTATCTTATCCAATAGAAAAAGGATTATTGAAATCGGACCGCACTGTAAAAAGTTATGCGCGGTCAAACATAAATTCCAGCTCCTTTAAAACATTAAAAAAAATTCTAATTGAGAACCACCTCCTTTTTAAAGTCGATTAAAAAGATAGTACAAGATTTAACATAAGAAAAGAAAACTTGTGAAACAGAAACGCGAACGAAAATAGTTAAGGGTTTGGACAAAACGAAAAAGTTAAAGATGTAAATTAAAACTTATTTTTAATTCGAAGAAAGTTATTTCATAAAAATCTTTTTCTTTTTATTCTTAGCCACAGACAATTTAACCTATAGACGACGCTTTAAGGGGATATGCTTTCGCCAAGGTTCGGCAGTGACACTGCATAACAGCCGGCCCCGCCCCTTTTCGTTCCTCAGTCCGCCGCCGACAGTGACAGCGATAACATTGTCCGAGTTACAGTTATAATGCCGTATTGTTCAGTATATCGGTGTAGAAAGTGTAGTACAACGTTTAGTCTCACCAAAAATGGTATTATATTTCACAGGTAAGTCAAAAAAATCATTAATTACCCAAAAATAAAATATAAAAAGAGCTCGCGTCTTCTTGACACTTATGTCATTTTAGTTTTTTGACATCCCCTTCTTTCATAGATAAATTAACATAATATTATCTCGTTCTGTCATTAGCACGTGTCAAGTAGTGATGAGACACATTGTAAACATAAAAATTACGTTCATCGACAAACATATATTAATTTTTAATATGAAGAAGATGTGAAGTTACCATTCGCATGAATGATTTAAAAAAAACTAAACCAAGATGCCGTCCTATGATTTTTTTTTCAAAAACATTAAATTCTTTCGAACAATTATTTTCCGGCTTACTGCAGTATCAGATTGATTATGAAAACGTAAATCATTTATTTAATTTAATAAAAAGCGTATTTAATAAATATATTGATATCCGATTGGCTTATTTAGCAAAAAAAAATCCGAATCAAAATCAATAAAAAGACTTTATACAAAATTATTACATTTTGAGGGTCAATAGTCGACATTGAAGTGAAAACTTCTATAAGCAAGTTTGGATGGAGAATAAATTCATGTAAGTCGTCATCGACATGGCCACTCACACTCAAGAGTGCCGATAGATGTCAAAACCAGGTAAATGTAAAAAGTTTTAATTTACAAATTTTAATTTAAGATTATAACAATTCATGTGATTATCCAAAAATAACAACTGTTTGTGTATAGTTTTAAGTTTTCACTTCTGTTGGCAGTCCTCATGACTGCTTTTAGTTTTTTTTTTACTTTAGTGAGAAGTTTACTATTCTTACTATTCTTTCTTTATTCTTTAGTGAGCTGAATTTTTGTACACACCATTATTACGGCGTTGTAATGAAGATGTGAAAAATTGACATTAATATCGTTTCGGCTAAAAAAGTTATCAAGGTCAAAAGGTCGCGAAAATTAGTTTTTTGCAAATATCTCGTTCTCTCTCTCTAATTTGTATAACAATTAACATGTCTTTTTATTATACAATAATCGATTCGACTCAGTTATCGATATCGATAAATGAGTCTCGTCCATCACTAGTGAATTGTTACTAACATTGTTAAGTTTGACATGAGTTTGAACGAACCAATGAAAAATAGACAACCTCCCCTGCACCCCGTCTCGTTTTGCCGATTTTGTTTTCGTACTAAAATTATTGAAAGCGGAGTCTATTAGGTTGAATTGTCTGTGTTCTTAGCTCATGCTGCGTAGTGCCTTATCCTACAATACTTGTGTAGAATTACCTATATTAGACTGCTACTAGCGACTAACTTTCGCTCGACCTGGGTTCGTCCCTGGATGCGCTTTAATTGATAATAGGTACATATATTTCTTAGAGATAAGATATTTTCTAGCAGTAAAAAGTATAGTTGAATAATCAACATAATAAATGGACCGAATGTACCTAATGTATCGTTTTAGTTGTCTAAAATCATTTTCTGTGTTGCTTTTCTTATGAAACCGGTTTGGGGCACATCGGTAGGATGATTCTAAAGTCTATAACGGACATAGTAGAAACAATTTTTGTGTTTTATATGTATATAGATTCGGCGGAATAATGCAGCTATTCTTTCTACAGTTTCATGCAGCCGTAACCTCTACAGTAAATTCACGTCTACATACAATGTTCCGTATAGCAGATGCCTATGTAAATTAAATTTTACTGTTTCTTTTTGTAAACTTTACTTACAAGAGATATTTTGTAAGTAAAGTTACTTTCTTACTTTTACTTTCACTGGTAGCTTTACTGATTTACAAAGAGTAACTTAGGCTAGTTTTCGTTTAGAAAAAGAAATAGGGTTCCTACGTTCCTAATAGGTATCTTGTCTTCAGCCCTTTTAACGTCCCACTGTTAAGCACAGGCGTCCCTCAGTACGAGGGGGATCAGGACATAGTCCACCGCGCTGGCCTAGTGCGTGTTGGCGGACTTCACATGTCTTTCGAAAACTTGCTAGACTTTCTCAGACATGCAGGTGTCTGATGTTTTTCCTTCACCGTAAGACAAGTGGTAATCATGATAGAAATGATTCGCACATGAAAATATCAGAGGTACGAGACTCGGATTTGAACCCGCATCACTCGGATATCCAAGCGAACTAGCTAGTCTCTACCTAACAGGTATAGATTTAAAAAACCAACCTCAAGCGACGCGAGGGTGCGTCGCACAATTATAAATCAAGGTTATAAACTTAGTTCATTTTTAAAGCTTGTTATGTTAAGCTTTTAAAAGCTTACTTACGTTATATAAACCTGCTAAAAATAAGAAGTATATTTATCGTAAAACCTGATTTAAAAATTTCATAACCGTGTCTCTTAAACAAAACAATAAAAAGTTAGAGGCAGCTTTTCTGAAAGATTTACGGGCACGCCTTTTAACTTATAAAGAAAAGCATAATATGCTGTATTTTAAAGACCCAAACATATTTTATATTGTCTTTCTTTATTATATAATTGCCCCTTCAAAAATGTTTTACTGCGACACACGACGGCTAATTAGATTACCCTCTCCAAAAAACAGGGTTCCTTGAAAACAAAATTTAAAACATGCACTTTGCATATAATAATGAAATTTAGGTTTCAGCCATAATCATCTTTGTTTACTCTAAAGCTCCTCTTTCTCATCTTAACCAGCCTTTGCCTATATACATTTTATATACATACCTATATGAAAATAAACGAAAGCCGCAATGAAGAGATAGTGTAACATAGTTTTTTTTATGCTAGTCTGTCCATAGTATGCCCATTTTTCTAGTTTACCTATATCTTTTTAAATTAATTTAAATTTAAATCAACTTAAATCCGTTCTAAAATATAACTATAACTCTCATATAAAAAAAAAATATACACCTTGAAATAAATATATAGATATTGCTAACGCCTGCGTTCGTCCCTACTATAAGTTTTAAAGTTTAGTATAGATTTTTAAAAAATGAAATATTTTCTCTAAATAACCAATAATTATCATCGTACCAAATTGCATCAAAATCTGTCTAGTGGTTATCTCGTGATGCGATCACAGAAAGTCGTACCGTATCGATCATAATAACTATTTCAATAAGATTTTTAAACATTTACTCAATTAAGAATAGACTCGGGTTCGTCCCTAGATTAATACGAGTGAAGCTGCGGGTTCCACTAATTATACATATAAACCTTCCTCTTGAATCACTCTATCTACTAAAACAAACCGCATCAAAATCCGTTACGTAGTTTTAAAGATCTAAGCATACATACAGACAGACAGACAGCGGGAAGCGACTTTGTTTTTTTATACTATGAGTAGTGATTTGATAGTGTTTTACGTCAGCCTGTATTTAACAGATATATAAGTAAACAGATATTATGTCATTAACATTTAAGATAAGATGAAAAAATTCGCAAACTATTAGAACTGCAATAAATCCACATGTCTCAGGCGAAATAAATATGAAATAATTCAGCCGTTAAGCGGACAGGTGTGAAAGGTAATACATCTTCCATTAATATTCATTAGTCGAGATGAGGGTGGCGACTTGGCGTACTTCAGTAATTCTATTTTACAAGTAGGTAATTTAATAATTCTCTAGAGAAATTACTCATGTTATTTGGGTAACTAAAATAATGCTTCAAACTATTGTAGAACTATGAATAATTTAAATGAACAGTAGGGCTCTTCACAGAACGAACAGTAGCACTTTATTACATTGTTTTACTAATGACTTGTTCTCTCGATAGGTTTGTTTCATGTAATTACCATTATTGTTATATAATGTCATAGATAATACTTTATTCATAATATTTCAATATGAAATTCTGCTTGGGAGGTAAGTTTTATAGTAGTAATTTTGTAGAGTCACTACATATTATAAAACAAAATCCTTCGCCCCGTCTGTTTGTCTGTCTGTTCGCGAAACTCAAAATATACTGCACCGATTTTCAAGCTGTTTCCACCAATGGATAAAGTAGTTCTTGAGGAAGGTTTTAGTATATAATTTGTCAAGTTTTTTATACATTTACAAGCGGAACCTGCGGCTTCGCCCGAGGGATGAGCCCGAGCGGAACGAGGCCGAGTCCCTAGTACAATAATAAATTCTTATTTAATTGAATTACTATTAATCACTTACAGAGTATATACATTGTACATACATACTTTCCAGACTGGAAATAAGGATAGCAGTTTTGTACGTAGTATGAAAGGAAAATGCGGCAGTCCCAGGTCTTACGTCACAGGCATAGGTTTAAAGTGCCCCTAAAATGTATATTAAATTTCATTACTCGCCGATACTTTTGTAACATTATATCTACTAAACCAAAAGAGTTCGTTTTTTTCCTTTTTATTTATTGGTTTAAATACGCAAATTTATAAGACTACCACTTATTGATTAAGAAAAAAAAGACAAACAAATTTTGTATATTGCGATACCTATTAAAGTGACCTCAGAAATATAGATGCGAAGTAATTACACTGCGCTTTTGCACACAGGGGCAAAAGCTCATAATATGAATAGCTTGCCAAAATTATAAGTTTTTCAGTACAGAATCCATGTGATTTTTCTTTGCATTCACATAGTATTATATTTTTATATGTATTATTTTAAATATGTATATTATTATATATTATATAGATTATTTTGAACAGTTGTAGGTTGAAATCATAGGTTTTATAGGTATGCTGGAGAATATAGGTAGGTACATACCACGATAAAAATCACATTTAGATATAAAAGATAACTTAGATTAACAAGAATTCACTACTTGCAATAATAGAGGCAGGCTTTTTATCATACTCGTGTTTCATTGTACGAGTAGGACCGATGAGAAATAGTATTCTTAAGAAAATTTAAATTTATTTCTTAAAATGTTTATTAATATTAATACTAAAAAATAAAATACTATATAAATATATAATAAGAACAGTAAATTAAATATCAATATAAGAGAAACTTAATTACGATAAAATGTAGAAAAGAAATAATAAAAGGTCAAAAGAAAATTAAAAATATTTTTACCACAAATTATAACTTTTTCCTTTACAAATTAGGCAACGAATAAAAGATGTCAAACCAAAATTGGCAGCTATTATCTCATCTTGTGGTGTCGCTAATATCGTTACAATACAATCGAACAGAATGTTCTGTTTAACGAATTGGGAACATGACGCGGCGGCGCGGCGCTGGGTTTTCTTAACACAAAGGCTTGTTTCACACTCCCCGTAATTAGTTATATTTGGTATATTTGCTATATAATACTTTTAAATAAATCGGACTTCTATTACAAATGTGAACGTTTTTTATGTTCTTACTCATTTGCTTATGATTTGAAGGTCACTAGTAGACACTAGACAGACACTAGTTTTATTATACTTATTGTTGTTACAGACAACATTTTAAACCTCGGGAACTAAAGATTAAAATAAATTACAAAAAAGTATCCTATATATTGACCCGGCTATAATTGTACAAATATTCATGAAAACCTGTCCTGTACATTTCTCGTGACGAAATGATGAACGTGATGAATGTTCCCAGGCAGAAACAGAAAGACAAACGAAAATTCAAAAAATATATTTTTAAATTTTTCAATAGCTGTCAAATATTCACATATATCTAGGCACCTAAACTATGAGTCCAGAGCGCAGCGTGAAATATCTTTAAAAAATAGAATAGCGTCAGTCTCACTTACGAGAAATATTTATTATATAAGTAAGCCTATATTAGTGGTAAATTAGATCACAGCCTCTACTGTAAGCTGAAACCGTAGTGCATGTATACTTACTGGGAACATTACTTGCTATAAATCGAGAAGATACAAGGAGGTAGGTATGTAGATGGAGGAGGTGGGGTTGATTGGGCCTCCGTCGCTCCGAACGAAAGCCAACGTTATGGCCACTGCTACTTTACGTTTATATTCAGTGGGGTACTTCCCCTGCAGAGCTAACCAGCTATTCTTGATAACTAAAAGCAAAACTTAAACAATGTGTACTTCTTCTAATTTTATTTGTGACAAAATACATACATCTGAACTGATATTATTTTTTCCTGATTATCCTTTCATAGCAAAATATAAACTGTTTTTGTGAATCACACACCATTACATCTATATCCATAGATATTATATATACTTATACATCACTCTTGTAAAGGGAAAAGATTTATATTTTTGTACGTTCGTTTGTAAGTGATAGGTAAAGTTAAAGTTTTCTGAAATTAGTAAATTTTAGATGATAATGTTGGCTCTTCCCAAAGAGGGTAATATAAATAGGATAGGGCTGGGAAGGACATACGATAGTTTTTATCCCGCAAATCATCCCTTAAAGGTGAAAAGGCGGATGAAAAGGGGAATGAAATTCAAAACAGAAATAAATACTTGATTTACAAATAACAACAAAAGTTTTATATCTGAAAATTTCTTGAAACTACACAGTTCTTCTTTAGGGCATATTCTTTTGTTCAAATCCAAGTTTAAACGAGTGGGCTTTTTAGGTTCTATTCATTAACCGTAGCATATTCCGATAATAATGATTAATTTTCATTCATGAAAGACGTCGACATAAAATATACACAATTCAAACACCTCATCATCATCAGCCCTTTTTAACGTCCCACTGCTGGGCACGGGCCTCCCTCAGTACGAGGGGGATCAGGCCATAGTCCACCGCGCTGGCCTAGTGCGTCTTGGCGGACTTCACATGTCTTTCGAAAACTTGCTAGGTTTTCTCAGACATGCAGGTTTCCTCACGATGTTTTCCTTCACCGTAAGACAAGTGGTAATCATGATAGAAATGATTCGCACATGAAAATATCAGAGGTGCGAGACCCGGATTTGAACCCGCATCACTCGGTTATACAAGCGACGCGTTACCGCTGGGCTACCACTGCCTTTAAGCCAAACACCTCATCTTATTATAATTTACTTCATAAACTTTAATTTTATTTAACCTGAAAAGGGAAAATAATAATTATTGTCATTTTTAGACAGGTTTATGTTTTCTTAGAATTTGTTTTAGGCTAATAAAGAAGAAATTGTCTTTGTAATACATCATGTTTACAGCGATCGTTTACTTTGAAAGACTGATTATATAAATTTCGTTTTATGTAAGTAATAGAAACTCAAATAATATCTATTTTTTATATATATTACGTTTTCACCTGAGCTGCTGCAGACATGCTATACTTACATTAGCCAGTGGAAAGTTTGGGCTGTCCTTGTCGAGACATAATTTATACTATATTAGCGACTCACCCTCGCTCTGCTTGTGTTCGACTCTACCGTTTTGACAACACGTTTGAAGCAGTTGGTAGTGGCCACTGTCTGTGTTGTGTCAGCGGTCGCGGGTTCAAGTCCCGCTGGGGGCATTCATTTGTGTCACGAGCACGAATGTTTTGTACTCCAATCATGGATGTTTATATTTATAATATGTATGTATTTGAAGTTATAAATGTGTAGGGTATGAACTATCTGGTATTAATATATCCAACACAGGCCACATAGCTGAATATTAAATTAGATTGTTCTGTTTGTTAATGTTCTCACATTTATTTTATTAATTTATATGCGTCAGTACATATTTTTGGTAGATGAGTTATTGTTCCGTAGTAAAAATTATCTTATAGTAAGCAGTAACTTATGCTTATATTCCAAATCCCATCAAAATCTGTCAAGTGGTTTTCTCGTGATGCGGTCAGAGACAGAAAAAATACTGTAGATCCGGATTCTGTACCGATAGTATTAAATTTACTAAGAATAGAATGAATAAGTAAGTTGTTCCGAGAAATTTTTTAATATACAGTTCAAGGAAGTTAGAATTTTAATGATCAAGTAAGTACTAACTAAAACAATATTGAATAACATTATTATTATAGAATATTCAGCAAATATTTAAATATAATTTGTACGTTTGGTTTTCAGATATCAGATAAAATACAACATAGTCAATTTAAAAATGTATTTGTAGAAATAAAACTGTTCAATTAATTCTTTTTTATTATTCAGTCACGTATCACAACATATTATAAAACAAAGGCCTCTGCCACGTCTGTCTGTCTGTTCGCGATTAACTCAAAAACTACTGCACCGATTCTCATGCTGTTTTCACCAATGGATAGAGTGGTTCTCGAGGAAGGTTTTAGTATATAATTTGTCAAATTTTTGTATACATTTACTAACGAAACCCGCGGCTTCGCTCGCGCTTAATCTAGGGACAAGCCCAAACGGAGTGAGGGCGAGAAGCTAGTGTATAATAAAGAATCTCAGACCAAATTATATAGATGGAGTCCGCCAAAAAGTGTTAATGTCAAATATTGTATAAAGTTTTTTTATATTTATATATAAATTCTTCAAAGAGTATTTAAAAAAATTAAATGCAACATTTAATTTTTATGACAAGGAAAAAATTTCCAGATTATACTCAACAGTCATGTGCCTTTATGTGCTGCGAACTGGAAAGAATAAAGGAACTGCAGGAAGTTGTTAATAACCTACTATAAAATACTAATTAATTACTAGTATTGTGTAGATATATCCCTCTTCTTATAACAACAGAAACCCTTGTATGTTCAATTGCCTATCCTTAAAAGTACTCCACAAGAAAGCCAGTATGACTATAAAAGTATAAACTTAATAATTTAACAATAAACGTTACATTAAAGTCATTTTTTTTTCTTGTTCTCTTTATCTGCGATCAGTGTTTATACTATGAGCAGATATTTTGTGTGCTATTCAGTCGTGTCGAGTGTGCCCTCCAGTGAAAACATCTACTGGGTCAGTTTGGTGTGTGCAATTGAAATATGTCCTTCTTTTCAGTCTCTTGGTATATTTTTGTTGAGTTAGTTCGGCTGCCAGTGTATTAGGGTGGATTCTCAGCCGGGCCTCGTATGTTTTAGATGCATTTACAATTTCTTCCTTAACAGTGTTTATTTTCAGATTTTGATGTATTTCATTGTTTGTGATTAGCCGTGAAAGTCAATTTAACGAATTAAGAGTTAAGCAAATGCTTTTTGCACTTGAGAATCTTTTAATTTTCGGTTATTTTGAACTACTATGGATATATATAAATTGACTGGTTTGGTATTTTAAAATAAGTATTATTATTTTAGATAGATTATTATAAGTTGAGTAGGAGACTGTACAAGGGATAATAATATTTATGGACTCATTAATTTATTGAATGGGGCGGTAAAGCTTCCAGACTGTCCATTGTCACCCTCATTACCGCTCGCAGCGTGACAGAATTACTAGCTGATTGAGTGACACTAATAAAATATTGTTTCACGTACAAATTGGCTCCTTTTTATGTTCTTTTATTTTTGGTTACAAGTTATCTTTATGTATATATCAGTAAGTTCCGTAGCAATAATTACTAGTTAAGGATGAGGGGTATATTGTGCAGATTGCAGGTTCGAATACCGCTTAAGGCAAAACTATTAAAATGTTAGAGTTGCTTTGAGTTTTGTTAAGAAAACGTCGGTCTGAAGTTATTATAATTAATGACATAGCTTGCGGTCCTTATATAAATAATATAATTATACTCGCAATGTGTAATTCGCACAGTACCTATATAGTTTACAAAATAGCTTTTTTAATATTTTTTAAAGGTTTAAAATTTTTCTTACTATACGTAAAATAATGTTGAAACATTAACAAAAAAACAAAAACCGACTTCCAAACTTAATAAATCTAAACTAAAAAGTAGAAAATAATACTTTTAAGGACTTTGTTAATTTTGGAGTCGGTGCCAGCCAGATTATGTTTACAAATTGATAGATTAATCAAATATGTATTTATTTAGGGCTATTTTGCTTTGGCTGGCACCGACTTCAAAATTAACAAAGTCCTTAAAAGTATTATTTTCTTCTTTTTAGTTTAGATTTATTAAGTTTGGAAGTCGGTTTTTGTTTTTTTGTTAAAAATAATTTATTTTTAACTTTTTTGTGGAAAGTAGATACGTATTGTGTTAATGACTATAAAAATTTACCTTCTATTATGAGGTAAACCTAAAAGCCTGAAAGTATACAACTATCCGTTCATAATTGCGTATTATATTGAAAGAATTTTCTTTAAACTGCTAACCGTTGAGGAGTTGTACCTTCCATCATCAGTTACGGTACGTGACTCAAATATCCATATAGCCTATAAAAGATTTGGCCGAGCATCGTTAATTTGCTCCTAAGAATTGAAGAGTTCCGATACTTTGTCATGGATTCCATCATCAGAACCTTACCAAACTCTCATCAAACTACCCTTGAAGTATACCCTTTCCATTAAAAAAAGAATCATCGAAATCGGTTGGCGTGATATTGAGTTATTCGTCCATTTGTCACGCAAATACTTAATGCAAATTTAAGACTTTTATGGTTTTCTCATGGATGCCATTATCAGAACTGGAAAATATTAAAATGGGACCACACGGGAAGCACTAACTTTCAAATAAAAAAAGAATCATCAAAATCGGTTCACCCAGCTCAAAGTTATGAGCTAACAAACATAAAAAAAAAAATAAAAAAATACAGACGAATTGATAACCTCCTCCTTTTGGAAGTCGGTTGAAAATAAATATTTACAATCGAATAAGACCGTGTCCTAAAGCCTTAATCAGTGTATAACAGAACTAACCACAGTACAAATGTTGGCGTAACTCAAAGTTCTCTCGACGCGACCCTCATAATTAAAGATTTTCCTAAGTATAAAGAAACATTGTTCTCGTAACTTCGCGGATACATAGCCATTTTGTTATCCAGTTAACTAGAATTTCCTAACTCCAGCCTCGTTTGGTACTTGGCTCGCTTTGAGTGTTAGGAGGTCGGGGTGGCTAATATTAGAACATTCAAAGTAGTTGAAGTGTTTGTTTTTAATTCCAAATTAACAGCTTTCCACTAAATGCATATGAAATTATATACGGTACATTCCTTAAAATATCAATTTTTAAAATTTTTGTCTGTTTGTCTGTCGTCTGTTTGTTCCGGCTAATCTCTGAAACGGTTGGACCGATTTTGACGGAATTTTCACTCGAAGTTACTTTTATTTAATTAGAAAATGATAATAAGTGTTAAATTATTTTTACTAAGAATTCTTCCTGGTGTATTGTATGTGATGATGACGTATTGGTTTAGACCGTATGGTTTTGAGTATTTTTTGGTTGCAACTTTAGTACAAGCATTAAGATATAGAAAATCAATAAAAATATATTTAAACTATGAAAGTCTTTAGTATAACGTTTTACCTTGAAATATAGTAAAAAATTTGATAATCAGCGCCATTATTGTTTACAGAGCAGCTTCCGTTTCGTGGTTTCCATAGCAACCCCAAGAGAGGAGCAGGAAATAAAATTCGTAATTTAAAGAAAATATTTTTATTAATAACATTTAAATGACTCCCAAAAAGTCCATTGTGGTTAATTGTTACTTGAAATTTAATATTTTCTTATAACTTCGGAGATATTTTTTTATTCGGAACTGGAGACCCCAATTTATTTTTTATCGAAGTTTAAAAAATAATGATAATAATAAGTTCAAAGAAAAACGTAGCAGTAAAAATAATGGCTACAATAAAATTGTTGGTCTTTACATAGTTGTCAAGATGAATGATGGTATATTACCTACTTATTAACCTGTCCCTTCAATACGACTGAGCATATTTTAATAAAACTTTGCTCTAAGGCTTTAATATAATTGGTCAGTATGTAACTTAATACTTCTCTTCACGTCTAAAAATTTATGTTATAAATTACACGTTAACAGAATTAATATTTACTTAACGGTATGTTTTAGTTTGTGCAAAGATTTTATGTTGTGAGATGAGAAAACCTGGATAAACGCATTATACTCGTAACATCATATTACGGAACACTGGACAAATATTTCGCCTAGGTACTGTTTTTAGTTTAACTACGATTACAAATCATACCAGCCTTGGCAAAGTTAATGAAGCTAGGTAAAACAAGGCTACAAGTTTCTTAGTAAAAGTTAAGCGTGCAGTTAGTGGAGAGTATCGTAGATGAGGTCGAACCACAAGTTCTCGTTAACTATTAGGTACTTTAGTTAATTAAATAGTAGCAGTTAAATGATGTAAATTTCTGAGCATTTTAGTTTTGTTCTGCTACGGTTTTTTTGGCAGAAAGTTATACAGTATTTCTTGTAATGTTCCAGAAATATTCTGTATGAATAAAACTAGATTCGACTTTAAAATTACTTAAGTTTTGTTTAACTAACCAATTAAATGACCTACTAAGTAATAAGTCATCAGAACATGTAATATTTTTCCTGATGAAAACTCACCTCGTTCGGTATCAAACCGACACATTTATTAAAAAATAATACATTAGTCTGTGGATTTGGGTCTCTAGTGCTCATAAGAAATAATGTTAATTTTATCCTTCCTCTAACGCCGGCAAATCTAATTGATATTAGGACCGTTCGATAATTCATAAGCAAATACTAATATTGTTTGTAAAGTAACCGAGCAAACAATGGGATAAAAACAGATTTAAGATGAGTGAAGAAATTAGTAAAAAATATTATCCTACACATCAGTATATATTAGAACGAACATGTCCGTAACTCTCAAGGTGTATTTCCCAGAAAATTTTATGACCAGTCTATAAATAAGCCACGCTACGGTTTAAAGCTTTGTAATGACTATGAATAATTTAAAAAAAGTGAGATATGCATTTCATTACTTAATGTAGCAATCTGTTGTTGATTACACTGTCATAAAAGCAGGTGCAACGCACAAAAACATTCTACGGCTATAATGGCCGGTTTAAACTACCAATGGAAACATGAAAGTTTGTGTCATCATTACAATAAAATATTTCTACAAACATACACAATAATCTTCAAAACTGCTTTTTAAGAGAAATATTATAAAGAAACGCCATTCTGACATATTTAGTACCTATGCAATCTAGTTTTTATTTTTTCATATTTTTTTATGTTTGTTTTTCATCGTCATAACTTACTACTTATAATATCGGATGAATTTTAATGGAACTTCAACTGTCTATAGCTATATAAATAGGCAAAGACTGAAGAATGGTTAAGTAATTTTTGTCTTTTGTTGGTGGTAGCTGACTTTTGTTAATTGAGTGAGATTGGACGCTGTTGGCGAAATCTGTCAGGAGCATGTTATGTAGCTAATAACTCCATGTTGAGAAATATGAATAAATTTAATTTTAAAATCATTAAAATGTAGATTCAACCTAAATGCTTACTTTGCGTCGTTTTATATATACTTCATATATAAAATAGGCCATTATTACTAATCGATAGTAATTGCACTAGAATATTTGCATAACTAAATAATGTAAAACTACGTAGGAATGTTGTTTTACTTCCTTGAGTAGTTATTAATAAATAAATGCTAAATATATTTTTAATACTAAGTAATACCTTTTTCAATTACACAACTTTTTGACTGCGACTTTGTTTGATAACTGAGGTGGGAATCAAAAGCATTTTGGGTCTATTCGCAAGATGTGATATATATCCTTGCAGAATTTTATCGAAATCTGCTCCGCGGTTTACTCGCGAAAAATTAACAAACGCAGTTACTTTAACATTTATAGTATTAAGTACCTATGGATTTTTATAGTTTGAAGGATCCTTGACCTCACTAACGCGGGTCGTGTACTGTGTATCGTTATTTGCTTGTCATTATCCATAATCAATACCTAATAATACAAATGTATGCATGTAAGTACATGCACCGGTCAATAGATTTAATATGCCAGTTTATTTTAGATAAAGCATCTGGTAGTCAGATCTATTTTGGAGGATATATGTTATAATACCTATAGAAACATATAATTTTTTTTTTTATTTTTAAACGTTTTTATTACTAGTGTAAAACGTTACTTTTAAATAATCATTATTAAAAAATATATCCTTTATTGCCATAAAATAAATCACAGTAAAAGAAAAAGTAAATATATTTAACAAAGCTCAACTAAATATATTATTTAAAAAGTACCTATATATAAACATCTTTTATAATGAAGAATATCATAATTTAAAAACCTATAGTGCTTAAAAAGTAAATAATATTTTTCTATATTATAGAAAGAGAACAATCAAAAATTCCTAAAAAATACAATACTGCTTGAATACATTATTATTTATTATATTACACATAGGACTGCCTTTCTCCCACAGTCATTTTAACCCTACAAACGCGGCGGCTGAGTTCATTAACTTTTTACAGACCACCTAGACAGGACCATCGATTATAATTTCTTATTACTTATATTACCCATCACAATGATTTAGTAACAATAATAATATGTTTACTTTTAAAAGTTCTTTACGTTATGCTTTAGTAATCTTAATGTTACGATTCAACTTAAACGGAATTATTTAAGAAAGAAATTAGGTCAAAACTTATTTATTTTTATGATTAAAATTTCTTAGAACGCATAGAATATGATCTAAATAATAAATGGCGAATGTTTTTTTTATTCTAACTGCAAAAACTATAAAACGGATAGACATGGAACTTATTTCAAAGACTGCAGCTGAATGAAGGTTTTAGTATTATAAGTATGTAAAATTTGACAATTTGGCTTCCGGTCTGTGCAACGCGAGTAGAGTTGAGCGCTAGAACTATAATAATAAAGGAAAAAAAATAATTGATTTTTTGCCAGCCAAGCCATATAACAGTCATCGATTCCTATAACGTCATCAAGACAATGGTTATAGAAATCGGAATAATTAAATCGAAATACGAGATTTTTATATATTAGAAGATACCCAACGAAGGAAAGCGTATTACCTTACACGTAAGTAACTTGTATACAGTCTATTTCTTACATTAGCTTAAAAGGAGAGATCAATAACAGTTTCTATTTTCAGTTTTATCAGAAACAGAGGTGTCCTTAATTCTATTTCGAGAACACCTCCGTTTCTTAGGATAAAATAAAGTTGCGCCAGTAGTTTTTTAATCGACTTTATAAATGTCACATTTTAAAATGCTGTACAGTTTATATAAATCACAGATATCTTTCTACTCAATACGTGTTCTATTTCTATTTAAGGCCTTTTACTTCCTTAGTTACTAACTGCAATGTCCCACTTATAATAATAATGTTCTCCGACCGACTTCGACCATGGCGGTCAATCTCAATGAGACAAGCCAACTGCGCAGGAGATATTATAGTGCACATGTGTACGCGCAGACACAAGTGCACTCTTAATTCCTATCACTCTCATACTCCGGTGGTACGACTACTCGACACGACCAGTGAGATATTAGGCGCAGGACCGACTCTCTCTTTGCTCTCCGAGACACGGGGGTGCCACAGTGCCAACTTCCCAACTCCGGCCTGTTACTGAGGCTCACTAAGCAGCAAGACTCAATAACTAAACTTGGTCCAACCCGGGTCTCGAACCCAGGACCTCTCGATGAGTGGCCGTACTTGCTAGCCACTACACCAACGAGGCAGTTAGTCCCACTTATAAATAGAAAATTAAAAAAAAATAAAAAAAGTCAATAACAATACTTATATAGTTTATTGGTAAGTACATTCATAGTTTACGGGATTTGGGACACTTTGGTTAATTAAGTAATTAACTATTTTATTTTTAAATTATAGAATTAATTAACAATAACATACTTATCTACATTCAAAAATATTGATAAAAAAAATAATGGTTAACTTTAACTGTTGAGTTAGCAAGTTAACAACTAAATATTGTTGGTACTTTCCAACGAAAATTTATTTTTATCACGCAATTTTACGGTTCCTATTTTTCCAGTCCTGAAAGACTTTTCTTATTTTCTCATTCAATTTTCTCTTCACCAAATCAATGGGATTTGTTAGTTTATGTATGGTCTTTGACTGTATGCATACTCGCTAGTTTCGGCCGAAGGCCTATTAAGAGGTACCCTGTGCTAAAGTTAAGTTAAAATAGTACTTTTCTTAAAGCTTCAGTGCTGAGTTTTATATACGTTTTAGAGAATATCGTAAAAATTTATAATCTATACTGGCAGACACTTTCCGTCTACGGTAACTTATACCAGACGCTTTAAAGGTCCCAATAACAATGTAACGTTACTTATAGTTTATGTATATCTCAGTCTTAATGTTTATACATGAAGTTCAGGAGACTATGTCAATACTTTTTGTAAGCAGCTAGACCAATCGGATGGGCCATATATCCCCCCCAGACGCACAAAGTGTCGCTATTAGCAAGAATGGAAGCGTGGTAATGGACCGATTAATAATTCGCACAAATAATTACATAGGTACTTATTTATGATAGTTTCTTGACGTATCTATTTAAGTAGTTCAAAGTATTGAAATGCCGTGAGAGACAAAGTTGATTTTGAGTCCCACACATTATATCGGAAATATCTCAAAAACTACTCGAAGTAGGTACGTTTAAGGTTCAACTTGCAAATATTTTGGTAATTTCTTTAAAATTCAAAATTGTACGGAAAATAATTTGTTTCGAAATTGAACAAAAAGCATAGTCAGTATATAACTTTTTTTAGCAACTAGTGCCTGGCAAGACGGCTGACGGACATAATATGTAAGGATATGACTAAATTGTAAGGGTTCCATAGTAATTTAAAAAAAACTACGGAACTTATTCTAGAGCAATAAAACAGCTAGCAAATAAAATACAAATTGCACTACCGTGTTCCGTATTTTATACAGCATTATTGAAATTAAAATAACTAGTACAAATGAAAAATGTCGAGGCATAAAATATTTTCTCATTTTTTGTGCATTGAATCTATTTGTATGATTCGTATTGTATCATTTCGATTAATGTATTAAAGTTATCAGTTTATTTGCTATAGAAACATAAATCTAATATTTTTAATTTTTTAAACAAAACAATTTATTGATTTTATTACTTAAAAGCCTATTACTCTACACTCAGTGAATTGAATTGTATTATTGCTTCTCTATAACAGATATAAACTATTTGTATGTACATATTATATTTTATGAATAAAGTTATAAAAATCTATTAATTAATTACCGTAACCCCTTTTATCTAACGTTGGAAAATGCATTTAGCATTTACGCATACCACCGTCTGGTTATGTGGGACTTACCGGCTAAAAAAAGTCAGTACTACCCATTAAAACCCAACAAAACCTCTCTCCGTCTTAATAGGCCTTGCAGGGTCGCTTACGCATTCGACCACGACGTCCCGACGGCACCGCAAGTCTGCCGAAGCAGACAGGACCAGGAGTACCTCATGGCACCCACCCACCGATGTGAGCCAACTCTTTGTGCTTCTGATGCATGAAGCTAATGCCCGGCGCTACTGAGAATGAAATCTAGAGATCTTAACTCAAAATGCTGCTAAATACTGGCAAAGGTACTGCACTATATAGCGATTATGTCTAGTTAAAAATTTTGCCTAATGCAATCAATTGAAATGGTGCTTTGCTGCTTATGAAAATAACAATCTATTCTTATATTATATGATGAAAAACACTGACTGACATATTATGTCGGAATGGCCATTGGCCAATAAAACGTTGATACTCTTGTAATTGATGCGTACATTGTTCTACTTTAAACAATCTATGAAGAAAAACTAAACTAAGCATTCCAAACAAATTCATAATTAAAAAGTATTGTTGACTTATTTTAAAGAGAAAAATAATATTGACCAGTATCAACTGATAGTTTACACATTGTAGGTAATTGCAGGATAAACATTGGTATATAAATTAGTAATCGTAACACAAATCGTAACACATACTCGTAGAAGGCCATTTCCATTTTTGATAAAACGCGCAACAATTTATTCATGAGTAAAATCATTATTATATTAAATACTTATAAAATTTAGCTTCATTTTCGCTGTATTCGTTGATTTATAAAAGATGGGAACTTTTTCACGTGCTATAAAAGTCACAAAAAGATTCTTATAAAACGAATACGACTTGAGGAAATTGATTTTTGTCAACGAAAATAGCAATTTGACATCAAATGACGGATGTGGCCGGCTTTGTAAGGCATTTTGCGTTGCTCTATTATTTAACAGCTACATAATTTATAACAATTGTTTGGTATGTCAATTGGGTCTTGTATCACAGCAATGATTCTTGCTCAGTTTTTGGTTCTGTTCTTTTTTTGTGGTTCTGATTGTAAAAAAAGAAAAACTTATAATCAATCCTTGACAATACGAGTATTTGTGAAAATTAGTGTTATAAATGACATGTTTTTATTAATAAAAAAAATCTTTAACACCCCGAATTTTTACACTAATACCTTGTCCACTTGTTACGTTTTTACCTTTTTATGTACATGCAGGGCAAAAGGCCCAAGTGTATGTCATGAAATAAAAGTGAACTGATTTAATTAAAAAAAATGAAAATCAATGAATCATGTAACTTAGGATATGAATCATATTATCTCTGTATGATTGAGGAAAATTTTTACTTCTTAAGCAGTACAGTCTTGAAAAATTAATACGCCTCAGTATGATCTGCATTACTGGACAAATTTAAAAAACCTTTGTTATAAAAGCTCTGATTAATAATGAAAACTGTAGTCATTTGGTCACCTACAACAATTATCGAGACACGCAGTAGCGTGTCAAACCAAGTTCGAATCGAAGGAAGTTACCAATTTAGACCTCCTAATAACTCAAAATTTATTTAACATAAGACATGACGACTGGTTTATTTGTTTTTACCAATTAGATCACAAACTTTATAAATATATACAGCTCAATAGGTAATTGATGAAAATACCCTTTTAACGTTTAGAAATCGGTATTTTCGTCACTAACTAATGATACAGACCTAACCCACTTCCAAATAATCTAAAAAGTTTAAATTTGACGTCCAGCTGGGTTATTTTATATTTTCAAAGGAAAAAAATTAGAAAACAGTAAAATTTAAAGCAACCTAATTTTATTATTACATTTCGAAGTTATAATAGCAAAACACTTTTAATTTTGCATGAGAATAAGTTCCTCGATGAAAGATCGCTTTTATCGTTTCGTAAACTAGATTATTCATGATATTTAGACAACGAATAATAACTAACACCAAATGGCAGCGACGGCTCAGCCTCTGACATCATTGCAAACAATAATTGTGTTATAAAATTAAAAAATTAGGACATAAATGTGAAAATGGAAGCTAAGTTTTTTTTGTATGGGACAAAGGGAGCAAACGGGCAGGAGGCTCACCTGATGGTAAGTGATCACCTCCGCCCATGGACATCTGCAACACCACAGGGCTTGCAGATGCGTTGCCGGCCTTTCAGGAAAGGGAGGGAGGGAGGAGGGAGAAGGACGGGAGTAGAGATGGGGAGTGGGCCTCCCGGACTCTCACTTACCGGACGAAACGCGACAGCATAGCTCCCACTTTACGCCGGTCTTCTATGAGAGAGTGGTACTATATGGGGCGTGCCGGCCCATTCGGCTGCTACCCGAAAGAAACAAGCATGGCACTACCACTTGAAAAGACTCGCTAACGACGAACAGACAAACGAGCGGAGCAAGGATGAATAACTAGTACTATTTATGAAATAGAATCACAATGTGTCACTGGGCCACCACGTCATCGTCAGCGTCAGCCAACAAGCTCTTAACAAATAGAAAATAAGACGCATTCGCATTTTTATTACATGTCATGCCATGAAGTCATGAAATATGTACGTAATAGAAAAAACAGAGTGGGCCGGCCATTCGGCTGCTACCCGAAAGTAACAAGCATGGCACTACCACTTCAAAATTAAAGCCATGTCGAATGAGCTTCATTTTATCTTAAGTTATCTGCTCTATGTTAAGAATACTACTGTTCAAGAATATTTTAAATATAAAAGTTATAAATAAAAAGGAAATATTATTTCATACGAAAAAAAACATATTAGACAAATTCTGTCTTGCATTGTGTTGATAACATAACGAGGAAGGTACAACACACTTCGTCTTTAGAAAAAAGCAATTACAAATACCGTGTAAAACCGTAGACACAGCTAGTATAGAAATATTAACATTAATTAAAATTCGCAAGCTAAGTAGCAACAGAATTTGGAACAATATCAAAATTTTATAAGGATCATGCGTACTCGTATATGGTACGGTTACATTTCACAGTTTCACAAAGGCGGACCATCTGAAAAGGAGTGGTCATAAATAATACACCACTTGTCTGACCCCGAAACACAGTTAGCACTTTCATCTGAAATAAGATTTTTCTTGGACATCAAGTTCAAAGGGGACTTAATATCTTTACTTTCCAAAAATACTTTCAACGAAAATACTCAAATTTATTTACAGGATCTACTTTAATCTCTATATTTGGGACAATAAGTGTCCCTTTTATACTCTATAATATTATGTACATCAAATTACCGAAAACCACATTCTTAGGATAATTTTAGCATATTTTATGTATGTAAGAATAGTCTTAGGATTTTATACTCGTATAACTATCAACCCGCCATTTCGCCCCTCACTCACACCTCTATCATTTTTTCATAATCTGTCGTCGTATCTGTATTTACGAGTATATCCTTATCTGCATAGAATCTAGATACATACTCGTATAATAAAATTGGAGTTGAATCTGTACCTACATTAAATAATTTATGGAAAATGTTATTGAAATAGTCACTTTTATCGATACAATGTAAAAATTCAATTTATAAACCTATATATATAGGTATAAAATATTTAAATTGAATTTAACTATGGACTATGGCCTAATCAGCCTCGTACTGAGGGAGGCCTGTGCCCCACAGTGGGACGTTAAAAAGGGCTGAAGATGATGGTGATGATGATGATGATGATGATTTGGCTGATGATGATGATAGGTATGTATATAGGTGATGAAAATTAAAGTATTTAATTTAGTTTGCACTAATAAAAATAGTATACAAACAAATAAGGTACTCGTATAACAAAAAAAAATTCTCGGTAATATTACCAGAGTGATATCTATTATAGTAATAGCGGAGAATGTGATAATTAATTCATCCCTACCCTAAAACTTACATTTAATAGGTACGGTAATTGATAAAAATGATTTAATTATAGAGCTAGGAGTAAGTATAACTTTTGGTTGAATGTTAGAAATACATCTAAAAAGCAGCTATATCACTTTTTTAATTAACAAAAACGCACTGTATTCTAACTAATTAAGCCACAAGGGATACAGTGTAAATATTAGAAGATTGGATTGATAAGGACAGCATGTAATTATTTACTATTCTACATATAATGTAGGGTAAATCTTTAATTGTCAGCACAACAATCTTAAACGTTTCATATGCGAATACTTCTAATTTTGACTATTATGTAAAAACCTTAATTATATATCTTGCGTTTTACTAGCGACTCATCATAGCTTTGCGCTTTTATATCCCTTACTTGAGAAATGACTGATTTTCAATTCAAATTTTCACCCCCCCCTTTTGAGGGATGACTTCCGGAATAAAAACTATCATAATATATTGTTCCCAGGGTCTCAAACTATTTAGACTATTTTCATACCAAAATTCATCTGAATCGGTTCAGCGGCTTTTTATCTATGTCTATTACAAACAAACAAGTCAATTCTCTTCATAATTTTTGTATAGATGACCGTTTGTAATGGCAATAGAACGTCAAATTGATTGCTTCTGTGATATATCAACGTTTACGTTCAGATTTCCACTTTTGACAGCTGTTGGCATGTATCATAATATTATGTATTTATTATTGTTCTACCGGCTATTGAAGCTAAAGTGATGTAGCTTTAGCATTGTTTAAGTTGTACCACGTATAAGTTCATTTGAAAAGTCACGATCGGTTTATCTTCCTTTTTGTTTGTTTGCCTATTGAACATTAGAGTCCATGTTCTACGATAGTATATCGTAATGTGGATATTCAAAATGGTTATATAATTAAACGACTATTTATCTACAAATACTTTTGTTTTAATGTTATATTTCCCTATATGCGAAATGACAGACAAAAGTATAGGTGCTTTAAAAGTTTATCAATTTTAACGACACATTTGGCTCAGTTTGTAGTAACCTTACTTTCTTAGACAGTGGGTACGGGTTCGAGCCCCCTTGGGGCATTAATTTGTTGAGCGCTGTATGTTTGTACTCCAGTTATGGGTATTTATTTAAATAATATGTATCTATTTATTATTTATATATGTTTAGTATATCAACTATCTGGTATCCGTAACACAAGCCTCGTAGCTTAACACGAAACTAGATGGCGCAGTGTGATGTACAAATTCAATCTTTTACCTTTACGTTCATATTCGGAAAGCACTAACAAAATATTTTGTAACATTCATAATAGTTTAGCTAAAATATTCCTTGATTACAGGTATATTTCAAGGTACATTATAAAAAGTTTATAACAAACGCTGGCGATGTAATTTCCCATTGGCAAAATAAACAAAAGCTTGATACATCCATTGCGATGTTTCTAACTCCAAAACTTTATAATATAATACGAACTCAGTAAAATTTCATACTTCGTTTCTGTCTTTTGCAAATGAATTGAAGATTTGTATAAAGTAGATTCATTGTTAGTATAATTTTATACTTCAAATGTTCCGTGAGATAACACATATCAACTAATTAAGCAACTTAAAATACTACTTTGATGTCTATATCATTGTATCAAAGAATTAAGATACCATCTATAGTATTAAAACGGTTTGCTGGTTTGTTTATCTTTAATGTTACGTGTAATCTATTTCTTGGAAATCAGTAACTTTTAACAGTTGAGTTAAAGTTATCTCGAACTAGTTATATTAATGTGAAATGTAGAAAAGACATTATTTTGTATTAGTTTAGCAATCAATTTAGAAAGTAGAACCTGTTTATTTTTTGATAAATGTTTAATGATTAAATATTATGTAGCGAAATAATATATTACTTTTAAATAAATTAAAAAAAAATTGACGACACGTTTGGCTCAGTTTGTAGTGACCCTACTTTCTGTGCCAGCGGTCGCGGGTTCGAGTCCCACTGGGGGCATTCATTTGATGAGAACAAATGTTTGTACTCCAGTCATGTGTGTTTATGTTTTTAATATGTATGTATTTAAAAGTTATAAATGTGTAAGTATATCAACTATCTGGTATCCGTAACACACTCGTAGCTTAATACGGAACCAGATGGCGCTGTGTGTAATATTGTCCCAACATATTTATTTATTATTTTAAATAAATTATTTGACATAATACATCTTTAATATAATATCAAAGATGAGATATTTTCCCGCAGTAAGAAGCATCCTATATATTGACCCGGGTAACCAGCCAACATCATTCTTAATTTCATCAAAATGAGTCCGGTGATTTTCTAGAGATGCGGTCACAGACAAACAGAGAGACAAAAATTCTAAAAACTATTCGGCCTCTGTATCTATGTCTATTGATATTGTTTTTTTTTTATGGGGCAAAGGGGGCAAACGGGCAGGAGGCTCACCTGATAGCAAGTGATCACCGCCGCCCATGGACATCTGCAACACCACAGGGCTTGCAAATGCGTTGCCGGCCTTAAAATGATATTGTATCTATTTCAAAAAGTTATTCAAAATATTGAGCCGATTAAACTCAGTTAAAATTATATTGTTTGTATTGATTGAGTTCAACTAATTTGTATGGTTAATTTTAGGGGAACTCATGAGTTATCAATTAAAATGGGCAAGACGTTGAGACAATAAATATATAGGAAATTTTAATTCGAAATGGAGTATTATATGCTTAGATTAGCATTTAAACAGCCACAATACTTGAAAGTGTTTAAACCTTAAACCGTATATAACTCGTATCTACTAACGAATTTAAATTTTACTGCTCAATAACAATTGGAAAGTCATCAAAGGCAACTACAGAACATAATAGCTATTAGCTACATGGTCCCCAGGCGGTACCACACAGAAATTAATTAACTTCCTAAATAGTGGTTAAATGTGTGTTTTGTTAACGTTTTAACTAATAATTTAGAAGGATTAATAGATTCAGTAGTATTATTTATTTTTATGTGATAATTTTACTGTTTGATACTGTGTTGTGTTTTAAAATAGAAAGATACATGTAATATAATGTACATAACATTATAGGAAATTTTTATAAAAAGGTAACTTATAACTTCACACTTTATCTATTTAATTACTGGTAGGACTTTTTAAGCCTTTTCCCGCTTTGAGCAAATCGAGACATGCAACCAACTATTTCATGAAACATAATAAAGCCATATTTATATATAAAAAGTTTGTCACTAATGTCTAGTGCACATATAACATAAAAGGGGTAAAGTAAATCTATACATATAAATAAAATTGAAGAGTCTATTTTTAATTTCAAATTAACAGCCTTTCACTAAATGCATACGGTACTGACATGAAAAAAATCAATTTTTAAAATTTTGTTTGTCTCTTTGTTCCGGCTAATCTATGAAACGGCTGGACCGATTTGACGGGACTTTCACTTGCAGATAAGTTATGTTATAAGGAGTAACTTAGGCTACTTTTATTTTAGAACTTTCATTAATTTTACTAGCGGAACCCGCGGTCTAGCTCGCGATAAATCTATGGACGAACCCGATCGTGAGTTGTCAGTAATTAATGAAATAGCACGAGTCTTGTAATGTAAGTTTTAATACTTCCTACGCTATAATTTTGTCATTCAAAATCGATTAGCCTTAATAATAAGTAGAGGTGTACATTCCTCTTGTACATTCTTTCTTATCTGTATATTTTATTATTATTTTTTTTCTTTTTCTGGTGTACAATAAAGAGTTTATTATTATTATTATTATTATTACAGATCGAGTATACATTAAAACAAAACTATAGTATTATATACCTATATAAACATTTCCTAATCCCGCCCACAAATAATTCAAAATAAGATACTTTGCCCGCGTCTCTGGTTGCCTAGTATTTAGATACTACGCCTCTACAAAAACCAGCCTATCTTAGTTTATCTGGATTTCACTTAAATTGTGAAGGAATAAGGAAAATCCCCACAAAATTTCGCGCTCATAATATGTTATACTAACAAGTAACTATACAATAACGTAACAAAAATGTATACAATTTTTTTTTCAGTTTCCTAGACAAGCGTAGCTAAATAAAAAAAATAACCAAAGAAATACTAAAGCACTTAAATTGAAGCAATGTCTTCTTACCTGAAAGGTATTTCGTAGCTACTTTTATAGTCTTCATGACAGTAGTGATTTTACATGCGCAAACACTCATTATAACCTTTTCTTTTTGTAACTTTAGTTTTAGACTGAATAAAATATGAATATAAAAAAATATTAAACTCGTTTATCGTTGTTATTTTTACTGAAAGGTGAAGTTCGTTTTTAGTATAATGAAATTTGGTTTGATCAAAAATAAAGTGGTAGTGGGTTTTTAAAAGCATAGGGGATGTAAGTTAGAGCTTGAGCCAAGCAAGGGCGGATTCCCAGTAATAAGTCCATTGTCCTCCTAGCTGATTACAGTTGTTGTTTGAAAACACTGACAATTGCAATGTCATAACTGAAAAACCATCACCAGAATTCACCTAGAAATCGAACACAGGACCTTCGATTTTACAATCTTATGTACTTCTACTGCTGCTGCTACTCTCTAGTATTAAAATAATTATCTACATGATACTATATATTAATATTTACATATCACATTATTCGTTGAAAAATATTCATAGCTATTAAAAATACTATATTAGGCTACCTACGATAAAAGTTTATAGACGTGTAGTTCATCCTTATAGACTCATAATATAAGGGTGTTCTCTTTCAAATTTTGATGAGGCTGACACTAAACCAAGCCCAAAACATGTCAAAGATTAATGTTATTTTGTATAATTATTAAATATTTCCTTCATTGAAAAGATATGAAGCAGAACAACTGTTCAATCTGTGTGGGTTGATATATCGTGATTTATGTATTTGCATACAATCGAATATCATTACGATTTATAATATTTCGTAACGATCGCGTTGAGTTTTAAACGATTTATATCCGAGTTGCGTGACAAATGCAGATGTAGTACTTCAGTAAATAACAATAAAGATGTCATCGTGTTTTTAGTTTTTACAACATTATTTAATATACATACATTTTATATGTATAAAATAGGTGCTAAGAAACCACTAAATTACTTTTTTAATTTAGACATATCAATTCACCTGTTTACCTTACAATCTGACACAAGATAACCTTTTACCTAACCTTTCGGCAGCCAACTAAGGCAACGCAATTTCGGCGCCTCATTTTTATGCTTATCACAAAATGCAAAAGTGTTGATGGATGTATGTTTATAATACCTCTTTAACGTCAGAACGACTGAACGGATGTGGATAAAATTTGGCACAGAGATTATAGTTTGTAATAGCACATACTTTTTATATCGTATGGTTCTCGTGATAAAATTTTGGGTTTTCATTTAAAGTGTAGCGAGAATGAACCGCTACTTTTAAAATAAAACTATGTTAGAGAGTACCTATTAGTATTAATCTCTTTTAACACTTATATAATTACCGTATCCATCGTAAAAAAGATAAAATCGATAAAAAGATCTTCCTATTAAACGTAGCAACAGTATGTACACGTACCCAGAGAAACACCCGAACGAGGCGATAATAAATCACTAGTTTAAATTAAAAAAAAACATTAAGCAGTAGGTACACTATAGTTAAAATTATTATTTTAAAATTGAACCTTTTAAATGAGTTTGTTAGGGTTAATAATAACATTATATATTTTTCCAGACCTATTGTTACTGAAATTCAATTAAACTTGGCAAGGTTTATGCAGACAAGAAAATAGAATATTAAAAGTATTTAAATTTTAACATTACATTTTAACAAAATATTGCAATGGTAAATAAATTTTAAATTAATTAAATTGATGGGAATTTTAGTTAGATTATACACGCAGGCCCCGCCTACGGGTGCCATGGTCGCAGCGACCAACTACGAGTATGAGGATTGCAAAAACACAATAATGGTCTTTTTATGGTACGGCTTTATAATGTCTGACTGCGTATTGCGTAGTGCGTAATGAAATTGAATTTGAATTGAATAGAATTGCCACTACTCACTAGTAGTAAGAATGGAATTAGCGTTATATTAAACACACCTCGCTTTTGAAAATGCAAAGAATAGTACAATATTAAAAACATAAAATACCCTATATGACATTTAAAAATGTAAAATCTTTAGAAGGAGGTTTTATCTCAAACTTATTTGAAAATAAATATTTTTTTCCTCACAAAAATATTGCTTTTGGTCCCCTATTGTCTTTTAAATTACTTAAACTGTTAATTACAATAAATGAAGATTATATTTATTTTTGTACAAAGTTACGTTCATCCGTAGCTTAGTAGTTTCAAATTCAATAGTAGACGTTGACCTCGAAATTCTATTTAAAATGAAAAATATAATTTAAATTATTAACTCAAACAATGTCACGTAAAGAAAGCTACCATAATTACCATACAAGTGTACGTTTTACTCACGCACATCATAAATAACAGTGTAATTTACACTACACGATGCCTCTACTATTTGTTTGCCTCCGGGCATTCGATAACGAAGGCGTTTCAACGATAGCTGTATTGTTCACCATGAGATCAATTGACTCGTTCTTTTATTGTACACTAGTGACTTTCACCTAACTTTGCTGGGGACGTCCCGTAGATGCATTTTCTTTATATATTTTTTAGTTTATTGATTTATTTCGACAAATCAGAACCTACATATTTGAAGTGTCTGTTTTTTTATTCATATTAACAGCTTTTCACTTAATGCATATACAAGGGCGGATCCAGCTTTGGTACCAGGGGGGGGTCACATAGTCGTGGTCAAGTAACAAAAAGTTATAATTTAATTTTTATTATATAAACGCTTTTGCAAAAAAAAAGGATACTTTAGATTTTTTTCTCTACATCAATGAAGAAGAACAAGAAAGAGGTTTTATTAATTTGACGATGTATTGGCATGTTATTTGAAGCTTCCTGGCATGATTCTTCACGTTCTAAATTTAACTTTTGAAATTAACATAAGAAAAATATTGATTATCGTGGATTATTGTAAAATTGCTTTACTAAAGGCGCGAATGCTGAAACAATTTTTTGCTGATTATTAAAATTTTAATATTTTTGGATATTTTCTGCAAATTAAACAATTAAATCTTTCTTTTTACATTAAATACCACTTTTGATAGGAGTGATAAAGCGACAAGGGCCGGTAAAATTATTGTCCTACTTGAAGAAGGTTGTTCGCAAACTTACGTGTCTCAACGGCTAAATGTGAGTCGTTCAACTGTCCAGAGGACTTGGTTGACTTGGTATCAAGAGACCGGTTTGGTCAAAAGAAGACACGGTTCAGGAAGAAAACGATGCAAAGAACCAAGAGATGACCGCTTTTTGGTGAGTCAGGCGATGCGGAATCGTAGGGGGAGTAGAAGTTGGCTAGTGGACGGTTAGGAGGAGGCTTTTGGCTGCCAATATCAGGAGTTACCACCCGGCTCGGGGCCCTAAAATACTTCGTGAACACTGTGTTGCTCGACTTCAGTTTGTTCGAAATTGTGTTTCATGGACTTTGGAGGACTGGAATAAAGTATTGCTTACTGATGAAGCTAGAATCTCTTAGTGTGGGGAAGACCGACCTGACCTGAGTGCTGCGAAGATCACGGGAATGCAATGCGGTAGCGTGTTTCGAAGAAATCACTCCTCATGGTGGGGGCTCCGTTGTTTTGGGCTGCAATGAATTTGACGCAGCGTACGGAGTTAGTTTTCATAGAAAATGGAACATTAAATGCACACCGGTACATAATAGAAGTCCTGATTCCATATGCACAACCCGCAGTGACTGCACTTGGGGAAGATTCCATTTTTATTGACGACAATGCTCGCCCGCGCCGTTCTGGCGACGTGGAAGCGTACATGCAAGTAGTTGGCATCCGTCATTTAGATTGACCAGCTTGACATCCTGACCTCAATCCAATTGAGCATGCTGGGATGTTCTAAAGAGACGAGTAAGATCAGTGCAACCTGCTTCACAAAACATCAGGGAGCTAAAAAGAGACATTGCAGAAGAGTGAGGACGTATTCCTCAAAATGTTACTAAAAACATCGTGGAAAGCATGTCCACAAGGATCAAAAGCTGTGATTTGGCAAGAGGAGATCACACTCGTTATTAGGTTTTTAAATTATAAATGAAACTACCTCTTCGGATTTTGTCGCGGATTAATTTTGATTTTTAGTTCCTGACGTTTCGAATGTTTTACAGCAATCATGGTCACGGGAGAGACTCTCCCGTCTCCGCCGACGAAACGTCGGGAACTAAAAATCAAAATAAATTCGCGACAGGTTCCGAAAAGGTAGTTTCATTTATAATGTCGAATATTCGCGTAAACCTAAGAAAGTATTAGGTTTTTACATTTGTAGCTTTATTTAATTTATTTAAAAGTAAAAAAACCTCTTCTCTTTATTGTCAACCACTTCTTATTGTTTGGCCGTGTACATCGGTTTTCAAGAATTCATCGAAATTTTTTTAAATATTGCCAGAATTCAATTCACGCGTATTAATTTACACGATTGTAAGTATACAGACTACGTCAAAAAATATTCATTTAAATTAACTCAAGTCGACCTTAGAACGTATTCCTTACGTGCCCGTTATTTTTTTGCCAATACGTTTATCATGAATAACAGTTGATTGAACTTTGAAGTAAGTTTTGTTGTTTCAATTGAAGTTAGATCTAGTTAGACGTTAGTCGAAACAAAGCGCGCGCAAGTGTCAGTGTCACACGAAATGTGACATCAAATGAAAGGTGACGGTAGCGCGGTAAAATTCGATGCGTTCCCGAATAATGTGTTTACCATCATAATAATCCATTGAAATTTAAAATATTACATTCTTTAGGCCTTAGCGTGCGTTTTTCAGAGGCAGCAATTTTATATTTTTTTAATGTGCAGGGGGCATCAGTATAAGCCTAAGTTCAAGTTTGTGGGGTCACCGACCTTGTCCCACGGCTGCCATTTTGGAAAAACGTGTGCAAAGAGTTTTCGCGCTGTCTCGTAAACTAGAAACCCCACACTAATAATATAAACATGTATTAAATTAATTTGTCTACAACTTTGATTCCATTACTTTATATCGTAAAATGGAAAATAAAAAAGTTATAAAAAAAATAGCTGAAAATTTTTGAACAAATTTTCTTTCGGGCGTTATAACTTTTTTCTGATCATTTTACAATAAAATAACATCGGAGCAATCTTATCGAGGGTTTTTTAACGAATAATTTTCAGTATATTTTTTTTTTCAATTTAATTCATTTATCATGGTTTTACAGCGCCCCGAAGTTGAACGGGTTCTTCAATACTCGCAAAAATACGATAAAAACGAAATATTATTATTTATTAGGCTTAGTTTTTTATTATATATTTTTTTATCCACATAGTTTATCAATTTCTTTGCTGCCTCTGAAAATTGCAACCCTAAATGTAACTTTTCAATAGATTATAATATATTATATTAAATTAATTAAATATTGAAGGTACTTACATAAACATTTTATTGTGACAAAAAACATAAAAAAAAAATATTTTTAACAATATTAATTAGTGGTCCACCTAGGTCCTGGACCCAGCCCAGGGGGGGGGTCATGACCCCCATGACCCCCCCCCTGGATCCGCCATTGTGCATATATGAATATATATGTGGTATGTAATCATTTTTTTTTAATTTTGTCTGTCTGTCTGTTTGTTCCGGTTAAATTGGAAACGTCTGTATTCATTTTGACGGGACTTTCACTCGCAGATAGCTAATGTTATAAGGAGTTACTTATGCTACTTTTATTTTATTAGAAAATTATAAAAATCACTTAATTTATTTTTAACTTACGCCCAGCGAAGCGGGTCGGGGTTGCTAGTTTTAAATATAACAATATATATTATTTCTGTCTTTCGCCGATATATTTTGATTTTTATGTCCCGGTATTTCAAATGCGTAAAGCAATTGTAGTCACGGAAGGGTTTATTTAGGCATCGCAGGCCGATAAGCAAAATCCACGGCCAGTTGTTTTCCGACTTTAATTAAAGTTATTATGATTTCTGACATGTAAACACATTCTTATCGGAATAACAAAAGCCTATAGCATTCCGTGTTAGCTTCGCAGTGAGGATGGATTAAAGTATTGTAACTCTTTCATGCCACGGCTGAACGAATCTGGATGAAATTTTGCACCATAAAAGATTATAGTCTAGAAAAGCACATAGTTTACTTTTATTCCAGAAAATGTGTGATTCACATGAAACACTTTTTTTTTTCACTAAGAACAAACCCGAGCAAAGCGCGGATGTCCATAAAACCTCCCCTTTTAAAATTATCGAAGTTTAAATAATGAAAGGGTATTTTACAGAACATGGAAAGGAACAAATAGTAAGATGAACAATCATACAGTTGTGATGCATCTACATAAGTGCTGGCAGCCGGTTATACACAGCTGTGTTTGACCGAGTATGAGAGGCCGAGAATTACTGGAAAAGTAATCATGGAGATGATTATATATTTTTAAATTGTGCAAACACGACATATTTAATGGTTTCAGTAACAAGATAAATGTCTTATTTACACTTAATAAATCTATGCAGCACGCATATCTATGCGGCACTTGCAATCTTTAAATAATAATTCTAACTACTCTAAGCGTGAGATGTCGTGTCTCCTCTGACCATGCTTGCTTTAGGATTAATGACAGAATAAAACAACGTTTTGATTAAATACTCTAAAAACAAAGAAGTACACCTAACTTCTTACGTGCGTGCATGATGTTCATAAAAATATTATTATATATGCTAAAGTGATTGTATATCTGTCGGTTTATTAGTTTGTCCTTCCGTTACGTAGCAATTGGATCAATGAGATTCGTATACGTACCTGCTCTAATACTTATTTTAAAGAACGTTAAATCTATGGATTATATTTTAAATTACACTTATTGATTTTATATACAGTACTGCATAAAGTAACCTATGCCTTTATTTATAAAAAATATTTTAGCCTTATATTCAGAACAGTTTTTAGTATTTTAAGTGTTTTATCGTGTTAATTGGTTTCGAGTGATTCTTGATTGCTCGGAGCAATGACCTGTAATTTACAGATGGTTAAATCCATTATATATTTTATTTCGTCTCTAACATTATGATAGGTATAGAGAAAATGATTAACACAAGAAAATGCGAGTATCAGAGATGCGAGACCTGGATTTGTACCATCACCATTATGGTATCAATACTTTTATATGTATACTAGCAATTCCCGCGGCTCTGCTAGCGTTCTAACCACTATAAAAAGATAGGGATTTATAAGTACTTTTGGATGCCAAATCATAAAAAAATTGTCTAAAAATAAAAAAATAAAATATCTGGCGACCCTTATCACCTATGGGAATAAGAAGTAACCTATTCAAACCTACCAAATATACACAAAAAAATCATAAAAATCGGTCAAGCAGTTTCGGAGGAGTTCGATAACAAACACTGTGATTTTTAAATATAAGATTATACGTTATAAACCGTCCATTTTATTTCCTATACTTAATATAGGTACGGCTAACAGTTATGCTGCAACAAGCTTCTAAACGATTTTAACCATAACTGACGTATAAATTTCAGAAAATTATCCATTACTGGCAGTAACCATGTTAAACGTTTCTTCTTAAAATATACAGCGTTCGTGGTAACAAGCCGTATGCTTGGAAATAAATATAAATAGCGTGTTACATTGTTGATTAGTTACAGGCTGCTTAAAAAAGTGCAATTCATTCGCGCCTTTAATTTTACGCATTAGCTAAATATAAATCAAATATCCGGTTTGTGCATTGTTCCAAATAAAGCTAAATTACTGTTGATTTACTCGTATTTTGCTGTCAAATTATAGTACTAGGGATTTCATAAATTGTAGAATGTATTCGCTAATTGTTTACTGGTGTTAATGGCTACTTTAATAAATATTGAACTATTAATTCACACTAGCAAATTAGATTAATGTCAAACAGGCTCGCTAACAGTACAATATAAATTTAATTTAATTTACAATATTAGTATTAGTCTCAAATAAATTCCAAAAAGGATTTTAAAAAAACTACAAATTACAATCAAGGTATAAATAAATTGGTACATTTGATGTCCTCATTGACATTTGTGAGTTTATTAAAGCTACGGCCATAGAGTACATTGCTACATGCCTTAACCTTGTCGTTGTTTTTAAATGCCAAGTGACACTTCTGGGATGATTTCGAAACCTCTAAAACTTATGAATTCTGATGATTTAACTTTCCAGAATGAACTCTGAAACTACTTATCCGACCTTAACGTATTTTCTGAAATGTGTGATTCGTTCAACTTAAAAACTATCCTATACTTTTTATCACTCTCATCTCTTGTTTTTCGTAGAACATTAACTTTCATATCCGGATAGAGAAAAAATAGCTATAGAAAAAAAAACGCCTCTGTTGTCTGATCTGCTATTTATAATTTCTTATTTTTTTTTAAATTTAAAATGAAACTATCTTTTCAGATTTTCCGCGGATTTATTATGATTATATGATTTTTTATATTCTCATAAATCTTAGAAAGTGTAACATATTTACGACTTAAATAAAAGTTGCTATTTTAACGATTTGTTACAATAAACTACTGTGGAAGATGAATAGGAATGATGCTGTTAGAGTGGGGAGAAAACTATAAAAGTCGATGCATAACCGGCATCGGGGGGTAGTTGTGTCATGACACTTATCGTGGTAGCATTATTAGGTTGTTACTCTGCCGGTTTGTTTCTAAAAATATCATTGTTGGTAGATTAGTTGTCTTTTCAGTTAGTTAAATTGTGTTTTAGCCATTTCAGTTCTTAAAATAAATTGAGGTCGATTTAGTATGCTTGTTTTTTTTAAAAGAAAGCTCACTTCTGGTCTAAATTCACAAGATCAGAAGTGGGATAGGTCCTGTTTCGCCCACTGCTTTTTTAGCGTGTGATATTTGTTCGTCGTTTTTGTTTAAAAGTTTTTATCGGAGGGTACCGTGATTTTGGTGTATTTTTATTGATTTTAGTGATTCGTGTTTTATGTTGGTCGCTGTTTATAGATTAGTTTTGTTTTGCTTGTCAGGCTAAAATTAGAAAATTAAATTATTTAAATTAACGGTGATTTTTAGATCGTATTTTTATTTTGTTGTTATGTCAGAAAACCAGCGAGATCGTAGCGAAAGTCGCCGATGTAGTTATAGTCCTCGTCATGAGCGTTGCAATAGTGTGATAATAGGTGCCACGCCTTTTGCCGGGCTTTATAGAAATGTTAACTGTAAAATTATTATTTTTTTTTACTGTTTATGTAAAAGATGCTTATTTTGTGTTTTCGCATTGGGGTTGATACATTCAAGGGAAGATGTATCTTGCGGTAGGGGATAGCATGTCTCGCAGGTCTTTGTACTCGGATATGCTGTTCGGGCCGACAGATGCACTTCAAGTGGGGTACGGTTTCATATTATTGGATGCTGTCTTGGAGTGCGCTCAGACATGCGATCCTAGTATATGGAACATACCTTGTGTAGCTTAAGATTAATGTGTGTGAGCTCGGACTGTGTCTTGGAGGTTACTCGGACATGTCGTCCTGGAGCAGTGATCATACTATGAGTTGACCGTTGCATATGTTTTTGCAGCAAACATTAAACGTATATTTGGGGGTAGGTTGGATTGAAACACGCTTTTATAGGTACTGATTTACACACGCAAAGCTATGACATGGTTCTCTGGCGAGTCGTGAGGGTGCACTCCCCCGACGGGTCCTGCCCCGGGTAATTGGTACAGATATCTGTTTGTTTTACATCCACTGTGCTTAGGTTATGCTAGGTAACGTATATTTGTGGTTAGGTTGGGTTGAAACATGCTTTTATAGGTACTGATTTACACACGCAAAGCTATGACATGGTTCTCTGGCGAGTCGTGAGGGCGCACTCTCCCGACGGGTCCTGCCCCGGGTAATTGGTATAGATATCTGTTTGTTTCATATCCATTGTGCTTAGGTTATGCTAGGTAAGCTTAGCCCACGAATGAATCAAATTGAAGCCTTTATATAGACACGCAAGTTTTAGAAATGCACTTTGTGTTTTTTTTTATCTGGTGATTTCATTGTTTATACGGCAGCTGATGATGAGAGTGTGATGTCTATAGCTCCTGGCGTCATTCTGCTTTTCGGTGTCGAGGTTCTAACTGAACTCTAAGGTTAGAAGGTGAAGAAGCCCGAGGACGGTCTTCTGTCAGGAAAGGCCGTGTGGAAGATGAATAGGAATGATGCTGTTAGAGTGGGGAGAAAACTATAAAAGTCGATGCATAACCGGCATCGGGGGGTAGTTGTGTCATGACACTTATCGTGGTAGCATTATTAGGTTGTTACTCTGCCGGTTTGTTTCTAAAAATATCATTGTTGGTAGATTAGTTGTCTTTTCAGTTAGTTAAATTGTGTTTTAGCCATTTCAGTTCTTAAAATAAATTGAGGTCGATTTAGTATGCTTGTTTTTTTTAAAAGAAAGCTCACTTCTGGTCTAAATTCACAAGACTACAATAAACATAAACGTTAGTAGAAAAAGTACTGACTACTAGGTATATGTCCATAGACAATGCAGAGAACCCCCAAAAAAACTTTTAAAAAATCGAGGACAAATTACTTTGATCGAAATAGTTTGGTTTACGATTGGTCGTTTCTTCGAATAATTGAATGTCAAAAACAGTAAAGTTCGATTTAGCTGCGTCCTGATTGAAAGCTACCTTTTGTACACGAACTATTAATTTATCAGCTGTAAAAGCCTATAATTGTATACTACTTGTAAATACATATCTATTGTTAAATGGTGGTATTTAAACATTACAAACCGATACTTCAATTTACTTTTAATATTTATATGGTGGTATATAATATATATGTATAATATAATTATAATCTAAATATAAATAAATCATAATGATAATATACACTATATTTTTGTAATAGTTAGGGTAAGTTGCAAGTTAATTTTTAGAGTTCAAGTCAAGTCAAGTCAAAATATACTTTATTCAAATAGACTTTTACAAGCACTTTTGAATCGTCACTTTTACATTATTATACGAATTTAAATCAAGTGTCAGTCTGTAAGTCTGGGACTTGGGAGTAAACTACCACCGACTCGGAATGCTGTTCTGCCGAGAAGAGTCGGCGAGAAACTCAGCAGTTGCTCTTTTCAAAAAAATATTTGATTCATTCATCATTCAGAGTTCATTTAAGTTCATTTGAATTTATATTATATCTATTACCTATATGTATGCCTTTATTTGAGCCAGTAAATTAAATATTTTAAATTAATAGAAATTATTAGATACTCATAGTAAAACTAATCTAGTTTTAAGTCTTTACATAATTTTCTTGTAGAACCATAAAAACAAACAGGTACTTGGTTAAATGTGGTCATCAGTGAATGATCATATTGTAAATTCAAACACTTATACATAAATTATAGAACGATACTGACCTACTAGCATTACTACAACACCGCCATCTAGTTCCGTGGTAAATGGTAAGCTACAAAGCTTGTATTACGGATACCAGTCCCAGATAGTTGATATACTACAAATATAAAAAATTTTAAATACATACATATTATAAATATAAACACCCATGACTGGAGTACAAATATTTGTCAACTCTCTCAACAAATTAATGTCCCCACCGGGACTCAAGCCCGCGACCGCTGGCGCAGAAAGTTACTACCAACTGAACCAAACGTGTCGTCAAATAAACGTTCATCGACAAAGAAACTCAATATCAAAATTATTTATTACAAAGCTACTCGTGATTTTCCGTACTTAAGTTAGTTTTATTAACTCCATACAAATAATATCAGTCTTACCTCTAGTGTAGTAAGAAATATTAAGAAAACAAAAGTTGGAACAACAACACACATTTTGTTTAACAAAAAATAATTAATCAATTGAATCTTCTCTTTTTAAAGTTTTTGATGAAGTATAATGTAAGCAGGGCATGTATTTTCGAGGAACAAAATTATACATATACCGTACCTCATTATGATAGTTAAAAGCGTTATGCAATTCTTCGTGGTATCGACAGCTTGTTAACAGAGCGGCCGCCTTGCGATGGCGGCATCGTTATATTTTTACTATTATTAAAATTTTATGCCTTGAGGTGGTTTATAAATTTATTTAACCTAAAGACTTTGAAGGTACCTCTTTAATCTTTATGTATTTATTTTTAATATTTATTACATTTAAAGGGTACAGGGGCAAATCAAGGAATGTCACATAAAATTAAAAAAGTTGAAAAGTATGGGAACATTAAGATTTTGCTACGTATTATAGATTACAGTGTTAATTAAAAAAAATGTGATTCTAAAAGACTACTTTCTATACTAAAAAATAATTAAAGATTATCTTTACTGCTGCTTTAAGTAATTATAGGTACATTTTATATTATTCACATGACAATAGTAATGATATCGGTTCAAATCGCAGATCGAACTTCTAATATTTTCTGCACGAATAATGAAAACATCATGTGGAAAACTCCTAAACATAGCTCAAAGAATCTTACAAGTCTTCGTCAGAGATATGTGAAGTCTGCCAACGGTAGTTGGCAAAATGGTAATTTTGCCAGTGCAGTAGGCTATGGCTTATACCGCTCATATTGGTTCATAATTGAATTAGTGACTATTAACATGAAGAACAATAATTATAAATATGTAGCAAATAAAATCCATCATTACCTACATATAAATAAAGCTTTTCACTAAATCCATATTAAAGTACGAGTATATACGGTACTGCTTACATCAACAAACCATTTTTTTTTTCAATTTTTGTCTGTCTGTCTGTTTGTTTTTTCCTGCTAATCTCTGAAACGGCCGATTTTGGCGGAACTTTCACTCGCAGATAGATAATGTTATAAGGAGTAACTTAGGCTACTTTAAACTTTTATTTTATTAGAAAATTATAAAAATCGTTTATTTTTTTAACTTACGCCCAGCGAAGCGGGCCGGGTTTGCCAGTATAAAATATAAACATTGTAAAAGTAAGCTTGATATATTATATTATAGTTATCGCAAATTAACTTATTGTTCGCCGCAGAAAATAAAGCCATTTCCATAGATGCCTTGATACAATTCAACAGTTTGTAGGAGGTCAATTGAGGTTAAAGCTGGTTAAGGTTCTTGATGAATAAGAAGATAAACTTTTTAAGTGTATTTCTGAACTTGCTAGTTATTTTTTATAAAATAGAAGGAAAATAATTAAAACTGGATTTTTTTTGTACTTAGTTAGCGCTTTTATCTAATAAAAATCCACCAACTTTTAAATTAATACGACAACACTACAAAAAAAATACGGCGGTGGTTTTCATGAGATTGATATGAAAATAGAATTATTAATATCGATTCTTGATTAACGAAGGTACTCATATGGCACAAACTATTTAAAGCTTTCCTCTTCTTTAAATACCCCTTAAAATCATTAAGATCTTACATGTCTTTGTTTGCACTGTTACTTAGTTGACAGAGGAACTCGATAATAAGATTTTGCTCGATCCGAAACTCGAACCCCGGGGTCTTCGGGTCATGCACAGCCACGTAGTACATACTAGCCACTAGACCACCAAGGCGTTCTTTATTTTTAAGTAAAACAGCTTAACAGTGAGATAAACAAGGTAGTAGGGATTCACCTACAACCTTCCTCCCATCCATCATTCACTTAATATATTACCTGCAATATAACAAGCATGTAATGTCACTTAGATACACAGTAAACTGAGTGTTAATGTAAAAGCTTAGTAAACTGAGCTTAACTATTGCGCCTTAAAAGCCATTATAAATAATCGTAAAACATTCGTATAGCACTGTTAAACATAAACCCGTAATATGTAAATTAATTCATATGATTTAAGTTGACAATTATGACGCCGTTATGTAAAAAAAAACTATTTACACATACAAAATAGAGAAATATTTTGGACGTAGTTGATTTACAAAAATAATAATAGTTCTAAATAACAATTATTATTGTATTCAGCCCTCTTTAATTAATGTCCCACTGCTGAGCATGGGCCCTTCAATACGACGGCGACCATAATCCACCACGCTGGCTAAGTGCGAGTTGGCGGACTTCACAAATCACATGTCTTTCAAGAACTTGTTAGATTTGTTCAGACATGCAGGTTTCCTCACGTTGTTTTTCTTCGCCGAAAGACAAGTGATAATCATCTTAGAAACGATTCACACATGAAAATACCAAAGGTCCAGTTTCGAATCTGCTTCATCTCATTTATACTAAGTACTTTACATACTTAAAATATTTATATAATGAAAAAAAAAAACAATTTTTCTTATCAAGAAACAAGCCTTTAAAAAGTAGAATAGCAGAAGCATTCGTTATTTAAATTATAGTTCGATTAGACCCTAGACAATCCGAAAGTGAAGACAAATTGTTCACTACACTTTTGTACTCGGATATTATAAGAGCTATTGAAGTTCTCCTAAACAGGTTACATTAAAAAGTTTATTTACTTTTACAAAAAATGACAAGCGCGAAAGAAAATATTATTGTTAAATTATCCCAAACCATCGGTAGAACAGTAATTAAAATGAGCCTTAAACCATTATTAAATATTCTGTTAATGGGACGTGTAAAATGATAATTATTTTACTTTAATTATACACTTTATTACACTTGCCTAAGGCTTTGTTTTCTATTGCTATATAGTAGTCAGTGGTTTTTAGGATTCTGCACATCGAATGTAAACAGAACACCTATTGGACCTCTGGTGATATGATCTCTCAGAGGGTAAAAAATTATTCTGATTTTAGGAGAGTAAGAGCAAATAAATAAAATATAGTGTGTGTTATGTCATTATCAATTTCAAAGAGCTCTAGTAAGGACTTATAAAAGGTATCTACAATATCAGTCCATACAAATAATGTCTGTTTTTATTTTGAAATTAACAGTCACAATATATATACGGTACTTACATCAAAAAATCTATTTTTTTGTTTGTCTGTTTGCTCGTTCCGGGCTACCTCTGAATCGGCTGGACCAATTGTCAGGATTTCAACTCGCAGATAGCCTTTGTTATAAGGTTTAAACTTAAGCTACTTTTATTTCATTATAAAATTATAAAAACCGTTTATTTATTTTTTTAACTTACGCCCAGGACGGGTTCGCTAGTTATTTAATAAATAGTTCCTCATATTATGTTATCTGTGCTCATAATAAAAAAAATAGTAATGAAACTATCACTGTTACTGTTTTATTTTACTTTTATATGACAAAGAAATAATAACTTAAAAACAGCTAGCCAATACTGAAGTTTTTAATGAAGACATAAAATGTTTTATAGAACGCACTCATTTTAATAAATGGATTTCTATCGCGGCGAGATGATATGGTATCGCCGCCTTTCTATTGAGACGCTTACACCATTACGGCGACAGCTGAATAAGGAACATCGTGCCATTTGATAGGTAGTGAATTGATTTTTTTTTATTTATCTGTGTTATTTATTAACATTTATAATTATAAAATCTTTTCGGATTTTGTTGCGGATTTACTTCGCTTTTTGGTTCCCGAATCCCGACGTTTAGAATGCTTTATAGCAATCATGGTCAAGGCAGAGAAGAACCCGAAAAGATATTTTTATTTATACTGTCAAATATTCGCGTACATCTAAGAAAGTATTACATTTATAACTTTTTTGAGGTACAACTTTTTAGGTCGTAGACGTGACTCAGGGGTAAGGACTATATATTGGAAAAATGAGTGTTGCAGTAGTAAAGTCAAATTTCTTATATTAATAATAAAAACACACTTTAATAATAATAAAATACATAATAGTGTGTATAAATTCCGGGCAAGTTTACTAAAGTTCTGGTTAATAATAATATGAATTAAGATTTTCTGTCTTTGATATGGCTTATTATGTTATTTATAATATAAATTATATATTAATTATAAAATCTGATGTTTTAAGACAAAAAATGGAATATAATTTTCAGCAAATCAACCCGAGTTAATTCCCATGAATCATCAATGTGTCCAGCTGTTTGGAAATGATAATGAATCCAGTGAATAATGAAGAGCGCTGATAAAAACGATTTAAAAAATAATATCCACATACTACTACGTACTTTCGAAGAAATATATTGACTTTTAATATGTAGTTTTGATTAATATATAATTTATTTTTAAAAATGCATTATGTTTAGAATTTTTGCGTTTAATACCATACATCATTTTTAAACGATCGATGTGACGAACGAAACATATTAATATTTTCCGATTTATGTGAATATTAAAGTTACAGAACAAAGCGTTAAATTCAGTCTACGGTGTATAACCATTTATTTATACATACATATTTAAAAATCGTGTCTGTAGGTTCCATCATTAATTCATACATATTTATAAATTAATATTTATTATCATAGAGACTGTTGTTACCTGTTTTGATACAACAAATACATCTAACGTTTGACTTTCTCTTTGTAATTTTTGGAGTACCTTTAAATAAATTACACCAAACAAGTTTACTGTGGAGTAATGTTGAAATAAATATAGCCCTTTATTTTCTTAACTACTTGGAGTGATAAGTTTATCTAAATATAACCTGTTGAACTAATACTCGCTTATTTAACTGACTACTTACTTTTATACATATTTACATATTTGTTATAGAAAGATTAAATATTACTATGGTTTACTTATAATGTGTTTCAAATATATTATTTTAATACAATTTATTTATATTATTATATATTATGTAATATATTTGAAAATTTATTTTCGTTACTTACATTCCGCCCAGCGGTAACGCGATCGCTTGGATAACCAAGTGATGCGGGTTCAAATCCGGGTATCGCACCTCTGATATTTTCATGTGATTATTATGATTACCACTTGTCTTACGGTGAAGGAAAACATCGTGAGGAAACCTGCATGTCTGAGAAAAACCTAGCAAGTTTTCGAAAGACATGTGAAGTCCGCCAACACGCACCAGCAGTAGGACGTTAAAAAGGGCTGAAGATGATAATGACATTTCGTGAGATTGTGAGGTTGTAACTGTGACTGGACTCTATTAATAATTTTAATTTTCCTTTTGAGGCAACCGAAATAAATTGAATAAATCTTTAAACTTTTCCATACGTCGCTTTAAAGTAACAAAACAGTCGTACGTACTATATCAAATGTCCAAATATGACCGTAATTTACAGTAGATGAAAGCCGGAAAAGCTCTTAAACTTCGGAATGATCTCCCTGATCGCACATTAATCCTGAGAATGCTCAATATTTCTCCGAGTCAAGGCCTGCTCAGATGGTTTTTGAAGTTTAGATCCGTAGATAAAGTGAGTACTATAATTTATATTGACCATTGGTCTCAGCTTGACCCTAGACATCAATTCTGTAAAAGATAAATGAGTCCGGTTAAATAACTAAAAAATTGAATAGTGTACACACCGTCTTATTCGTCATTAGTTTTCGTTTTCTATTATGGAGGCCTAAACAAGATGTGAGTCTCGATTTTACATAACGATCTAAATTTAACGGATTTTTCATTAAAAATACATATTAAACGAATATAGATATGGTAATTTACATATTTTAAATTTTAGTGTGCAAAGGTTTTTATTTACATATTCATCCTGTACATCCATTTAACTGTTAATGTATAAAAAAACTTATACAATAATATACGTAGGTAGGTATATCTATGCTAAAAGTGCTAGTCTAATTTTAGCTTCACCATTGTTTATAGTTTCAAAAAAACGTCTATATGTATTTTTTTACTCGAATTCTATTATCATATCAATACATGTCGTCACGTAGAGTACATTTCAATTGCATTGATAAGAAAGCGGCGAAACCTTAGATAATTTATATGATTTATAGTCAACTAAATTTGAATGGGATGCAATTGATCATAGCTTCATTTTTCAAAGTAGTTATCAGTGATCGATGATAAATCTTCGTGTAATTGTTCTAATTCTTGTTGCATAATCCAAAAGCTACCTCCATCTTAAAAGCTTTATCTAGTGATGAAAAATGTTTTACCATAGGTACCTACTCTTTTTTATTACTTAATTAAAAATATTGAGTATGTGTATTTCACTGAGTAACTTATTATTATTACTAAGTAAGAAGAAAACCTATTATAATATGATTGTTATGTCCTGTTGCACATTAAAATTTGTATAGAAAAATTAAAAAAAAACAATAAATTAAAAAAAAAATCATAAAAGTGATCTGAAAAGTAAATCTAAAAGTATTTTGGTGAATTCATAGGAAAATATCTGTTTTATTTCTGACATCCCGAACTTTCTCTTCAGTGCATTCTCCTATTCATACATCAAGAATAATAAATCATTATTAATCACACCCATTAAGAATAGTTAAGTTCTTTAGAATCTTTACTTTACTACTATTTAATGAGATTATCGTTTTGAGCGAAGAGCGAAACACAATACGGTAATTTGACGTGGAGAAGAAAGGAAAGTTTGACGGGAGTTTTCAAAAACTTTTCCGGTAAAAGCACCGAATAACTGGAGTAGAAACTTTGAATGCTTTGGTAGAACATTCAATAGATTGTCAGTTGGTTACATAATAGAATTACACACTGTTCACTCGTGAATAAAGACAAGTGAATAGAATAGATTTGATCCATGTCGGAAAAATGTTGTCAAAAACAAAAAATTTTGCAAAAGAAAGAAAGCTTTCTTGTTTTTTTTTTGATATGAACACAACCTGTAAAGTTAAAAATAAAAATTAAATAGAAACTCTTTATGATCTTTTGTAACAAAAGTTCCCTATCTCGTATGTTTATTGAAAGGATTTAAGAGCGAAGAGCCGCTCAGAGCCTCAGAATGATTAACGCGGTTGCTGATCATAATGATATAGGAAAAAGGCTTTTATTCTTCCAACTCTTCTATATTTGTATATTTAGTGCGTTATTGAAATCTTATCAAAGAAATAGTTATCTAACTCATATTATACGCTTCAACTATTTTCGTGATAGTTTTAATTTGGTAGAATTTCTAGTTAGCTAGCTTGAATTTCGTTTTCTTTTTCAACTTTTCCTTTGCTGCCAAGAAATATTAAAATATAAAGCATATTAAAAATATATTTCGTTTATTTTACCATGAACATAGGTAATGCTAAAAGAAAAGCTTATTTTTTTTTAGTTAATAATTTTTATTTTTAACAGTTAAAACGAACCAAAAATATGAGAACAAGTTGACGAAGAAACATTAAGTATGTTTCTTGTAGTCGGAAAGATATTTATAAGTTTCACTAACTACGCTTCTTGCTTTGTACAGGTTTGAATATACCTACCTATACGTGTAGGTATATTGTGTACGTCTTCGACTGCGTTATACCAAAGCCTATGAAACATATAGTCGTCCAACGAACGTGACAGCCAGCCCAAGTTGCCATACACTCGCTTGGGACATTAGTGTGACATTAATCATTATGGTACATTATTTGAGTAGCTTTTTACGCTTTTTTTTATTTTCGGACTTGGTTCGGATATTTAATAAAAATTAAACCTACTTAAATAGGGTATTTATACATGACGTGTTAATAAGTGCCTTGAGAAGATGTGTCTGTAGTATTAAGAATGTACATTGCACATTTAAAGAATAATCTGTGATGTCGGCGTTTTCAATGAGCATTATTTAATTACATTCTGCTTAAACTTTACGGCAGTTTAACATCGCCTAATTGCCTGTTTGACAAGTCCCTCCCCAAATTTAATAGATGTCTATCAAAAGATTTATTATTTCCGCTGCACATATTACGGTTACGAACGAGTTAAGTGGAATGCGATCCTACCAAAAATAAACAAATATTATTTGTAAGGGTTTTGTAAAATATTCTTTGAGTATTTAAAGTTAATACAGAACTACTGTGTACCTCTAATTTTGTTTACTCTTATGCTCGGGTTCGTCCCTAGAAGCTGGCCTGGCCCTGATAAATTTAAAGTTTGTAGCAATGACTTTATGAATGACTCCTTAATCCGGCCCTGTAGCAAAATTTAACTACGAGTATAAACTACCTCCCTTTCGATAAATTTCGCTTTTATATAATATTTATGTACATATATTAGCGAATTGATATTTATCGTTACACAAAGCTATATAAACGGAATAAAATAGTGTAAAAAATAATAGCAGCAGCTCAATTTTTCCCGATACAGGATATATTAAGAAATAGTACTTGACAAGTATGTAAATTAGGATCACTGAATACATAAATGATAGTGGCAACACCATAACTCACAATACTTTGATTATATCTTTGCGCTAAATTCTGAGATAGCAAAGTGTATTTAAATTGAAGGGGCCAGTTTCCAGAGCGATTAGTTTAAGAACAATCATCATAAATTGAGGAATTAGCCAAAGGCGCCGTAAGGCCGCAGTCACGATCGTTTAGCCATTATTTATAAGTTCGTCAGAGGTAGGTACCTACATGGTTAATCGTATAAACATACAAATTCTATTAAAGGGACACCGAAGTGTTGCATACGTCTATATAATTAGTTTAATGTGAAAAGGGTTTACTATAATGTTTTTATAATTGAAGGAGGAAATATTTTTGGCTATTTTTATAAGTAGTATTAGATTTCGTGGTAACTCACAATATTTTAATGATGCAGGTAACACAGTACACATAACCTGTATTTCACTTTTTTTTATAAGTCCTCCCAACCTTTGCTTTGAATAAGTAAATTGTGTAAGCAATGTAACTTTCGTATAACTTATAAAACATCCAAACTATCGACAGTGAGTTATTTTTTTCTATTATTGATAACTATTTTAAAAGTTTAAAGTGGTTAAAGCTTACCCAAGGAAAGAATGCCTCGTTATAGTTGGTATGTCATTAAAGTTTCAATCTCGACATACATATGTATAATATCTATCATCTCAGCGCGTGTATAGCCTCATTTCAGCCGGTCGTGACGAGCTCTTAAATAAGTAATTAATGACATCTAGCCATGCATTTCATCCCGCCGCGTCTAAGTAATTACTTAATAATTTATCCACATCAATAATCTATATCATTAATATTAATACGACGAGATAAGAACTATTTGATTTATTGAATTGTGTTTGTTAATTAACTAAGTGTTAATTCAGTTACTTAATCTTGAGGAGTTTATGAATTCTTTAAATGTCATTACATAATATATTGTATGAACCGCTACGTTTATTAAGAAATACGGTAAAGAGAAGTTATGTTAGTTTTATTTTTATTAAATACAACATACGGTTCTACCCGATATTTTGAGAAATAGGTACTTCGGTTGTAAGAAACCCTTACAATTGGGAACTCCGCCTTTACCTATAAGGCTATAATATAAGTATTAATTAACATAAAATGTCTGTTTTGTTTGCAAAACAATTTTACAAAATGGGAACTATTTATAGTAGGTAAGTACTAGCTGACCCGGCAGACTTCGTCCTACTGCCTCAATCGATAAATAAAAGACCTAAACTTTTTTTTTCATATTTATTCACCTTTTCCTTAAGCCACCTTAAGCTTCTCTGGACTTCCACGAATAATTCAAGACCAAAATTAGCCAAATCGGTCCAGCCGTTGTCGAGTTTTAGCGTGACTAACGAACAGCAATTCATTTTTATATAGGTATAAGATTACATAAGTGTAAAAAATAGCTAACATTTTGTGAAAAATTACTATCTCTGTAAAGAACATAATATTAATAATTTAGTCAGAAAAAGTAAAGTATGTGTATAATATAATGTATGTATTAAGAAAGAAATGATCAATGTTAATAAGTGATCTAATGTCAAGATTCCTAAGATCGTTTCCAGATACGATTGCGTACGTAATAAATTACTCCAAACCACCGTAGGTATATCTTAAATAAGCTTTTATCACTCCACGTTTGTACCTATTTAATTAACTTCTAATTGTCGTTCAGTTCAACAGCTTGATAAAGCTAGAAGATACGTAATTTGAATTTTTCAATAGCTCGTATTACTGGTACTTAGGTACCTACCTAAAACTTTCGTCTTCACGATCTTTTGATGTGTTTGTTTTGCGTCATGCGTGTCGTACCGATACCTAATTTAATTTTTAAAATATTTATAACGTTAACTTTAAGATTTTTGTATATTTCTGTTATAATTGAATGAAACTACCTTTTCGATTTTGTCGCGGACTCATTTATAATGTCGAATATTCGCGTAAATCTAAGAAAGTATTATATTTCTGTTGGTTTATTCATAAAGTACAACCTCATGATGTTTCCAAGACTATTTGTTCACAGGAACAGGAGCTTGCTATATAGGTAGGTATACGCTCATATCTTATTGTCAAACCTTATTTTGATGTTGCTAATAAGATAAGATCAATTATTATATAGTAAATATATCTTTACTTTTCTAACCCATACTCTGCCAAATTTAGTTTCTGAAATATTATATTTTTAAATAAGAAATAGAAATAGGTTAATCCATAATAAATTATCGGCATTCGACACCTAGTGCCTCTTTAAGTAACTAAAAAGACTAAACGTAGATGGCGCTGTTTAATTAACTAGCGCCATCTAGTGGCAATAAAGTGTGTAATTTTTGAGGGCAAGTTAGAGGTAACTTAGTGTGTTGCCATAACCAACGTGTCTGACTTTTTTAATTGATATTATAAAGAAAATAAAAAAAAATTATATTCATTATTTCTTAAATAATTATACTAACAATAATTGTGTTTCTCTTCATTTATACTCATAATAAATGAAATGTAAAATTTATAAATTTTAATTATTACATATGGTAATATTTGGTTTTTGGTCTCTATATTTCAAGTTTCCTGTTTCACTAGCTACCACTGTGCAAGTTCACGACAACAATTTGTATTATGTTTGTGTAGTGCATTATAAAATGACCTAGATTGTGATTTGTGAAACAATAAAGTGATCTAAACTCAAAGAAACACTAAAGAGAAATCGGTGAAGCGATATGTTACTCTCCTTGGCAGTGTTCTAAGATTGTGGTCATATCGTTAAGTTTCATAATAGTGACACTATGATAAAATCCGAAATGGTTTCAAAGCCAGCAAGTCAAAAAAGAAGGTGAGTTTTTTCATGATCAATTTCAGCAACGTTAACGGTGTATATCAATTTTGAGACAATAGTTTATGTCTAACCTTACATTTATGTTTCCTGTTACATTCCTGACAAATGTCCCTGTGCTCAACTTTCTCTTCAAATATTATTAATTCAATTAATTATATATGTATTTGAGTATTTTAAGTATGCATAATCGTAAAACACTTGATGAGATGTAAATCTTAATAATGTATTAATTGGGATGTGTAATTTTATTTTTCATTTTGTTTTGACATAGTGTTTGTGAATGATAACTTTGTTATAGAAGAGCATGGCTACGTAACCCTTTGAGAAAAAGCTGCTCAGAGTAACAAAATGAATTCATACTATTATAGCAAGTGCCTTAATAGGAAATCAATTCTATTGACTGTAAGTAGGTGATAAGAATACTAGTATGATATTATTTTTACATTGTGTCATTGAACAAATGTTTATTCATGACAAGAATATTTATACATTTTTTGGAACAAAATACATTTGGGGCACTAAGGGGATTCTGAAGAAACAAAATTTTAAGTGTGACAGATAATTAACCTTACTACATTTGTATTTGTATAAATTGCAACAATTTTGTAAATTATGAAACTTTATTGCTTAGGTATTAGACCTATTTTTGGTATAATTTTTACATCTCACTAGCTGTTATAAATTTTGTACAACTATAGGCAACAATAATATGTTGTCTATAGGTAATTGTACAAAATTTATAACGGTACATGTGCTATGAGCATAATACCTAGTTAAATATTAAAATGCTAACTAACTGATAGTCTGTGAAATTGAATATAATGTTAAAATTGCATAGATGACTCGGCCTCTACAAAATTATTTAAAACACATTTAATTAGTTTTTGAAAGATACTCAATCTTTCATAACCTATCATGTATCTATCAATTACAATGTCACAAGTTTAAAATAGTATGCTATGAAACTCTTATGCCTTATTGTGGAGAATAATCAGTTTCCTTCATAGTGATGCCATATAAATATTTAAAAAATTACCTGCACTTAGCGTGGAAAGGTAAAATTACCTTTAACTGATTACCAACGGTCTGAGTCGGACCAAATTTATTTACTGAGTTTTTCAATGAATATATTCTCAGTAGTACCAAGAGTATGAAAGTTTGCCGTATTTTATCATGCCTTTTTAGATCTCAAATGTACAGGAAAGTTTTGACACATTATAAAGGTATGCTTGGAATTCAAAATTTTTGAGATAAGATATGTCTTAAACAAGTGATCAGGTCATTTAGCCAATAAATATGTACAAGTAACTTTCATATCTTTTTTGAAGAAAAATATTAAGGCTTATAGGTAAAATAAAACTTTTTTTTTTCTTCTATAATAATGAGGATCCGTAACGTTTTTAGCTGAGAATGCAGATTTATAGAACTGTGGAATCCTTAACGTACAGTGCAAAATTTTTGTTCTACGACAAAAATTGACGAAGTTATGAGGAAATTACTAGCGAAGTTACTGCGCGACTGCCGCTGTAGCTGTGACGTCATAGTGACGGTCGCCGCTAGTTAGCCGTTGGGAACGATAAGGCGCGCAGTGTTTTAGTGACTTTGAAACTAATTAAGTGTCCGATTTGTATATAATTTAACTTTCTTAACTGTGTATAAATATTTGTCAGTACCGAAATATACAAACACTTCATTAAAAACGCTAGAAAAACTATTTTTTTACGTACCGAAAGGCTCAAAACTTCGTAGTAAATGGTTTTCCGTTATAACGCTCCACCAGGTCAGGCTACAAGACATTGATGTGAAGATCATTTTGTTGTACTTACCTACATAACTAAACACATTAAATGATAGGTATAGTTTTGTAGGTACTTAACTCAAGTAAATAGTTGATATAAGTTGGTACCTATTATTACGTGTAGTGTTAGATGGCCCGGCAGTTCTGCCGAAGCAAACCAAGACACAACACAGTCAAGAGATTGCTATGCGCGTTTCTTCGCGTCACGCCTAGTCGGATTGCCGGACGCTACTGAGCGCACGTTTTGACCTTTTTTTTGTATCGCTGAGGAAACCCTCATATGGTCCTGTCGGTTCGTCAACTTGGTTCGCCGCAGTGTCAGGATGCCGTGTGGTCTCCTGACCCAGTGAGATGGGTACGGACGAACCGCAACCACCGTCACCAGGCCAGCCGCCGGAGTCCCCAAAGTCTTCCTCCCATGGCCAGAGCAGAGCCTCGTCAGCGAGGCGCCTGATATGAGCGATGCCCTCCCCCACTGAACGATTCCTACGCGCACGCGCACTCGCCCGAATTTGAAAAACCTCGGCGAGCATGGAGTTTTGCACAGAACTGGGAGAAGTGGACACGGAACGTTCAGTGACGTATGAACTCAAGTCTCCACAATAATCCTTCCCTGGACGCACAGGTAGACGTTGCGGGGTCCCTTGTGTGGTCCGTGGAAGAGGAGGGCCTCTGTTTTCTTCCTTTCGTTGGAAATGGAGACCCTCAGGCCCAGCATTCCGATCCGATCGACAACTTATTGGTGCTGACTGGGCCAAGCCCGGGAAGAAATAGACACCACAGGAGCCAGTCATAGCTGAGATTCCTGAGGATCGGACCTAGAATTGCTCCACCACACTGTTGATCCCCTTTCACACGATCCAACACCCTAACCTGGCCTTTTTAACTGGTGGGCCCTAAATAAGCAGCTGTCACTTGTTAAATGATATGAGATATATAAGAAATGTTAAAATTTAGTCCTTCCATATTTTTTTTTATGTTTCTGTTTTCATTTTAGTCCGAATTTAAAGCATTTTAGGCACTCTTCAAGATCTTCAAAATTACTTGCCTTGATTTTAAATTTTATATCTGATGAATATAGATGTAACGCATTTTACTAAATAGTTTAAAGACAATTTTTGTGGGACATTTAATATTCTACAGGTTTTAAATCAAAGTTTTTATCGTATCTACAGTTGTTTCTTTAATAAGTAAATATGTTAATTTTTGTAAAAATCGTAACAAAATGGTGTACTAATCTATACATATTATAAAACAAAGTCCTCCACCGCGTCTGTCTGCCTATCTGTCTGTCTGTTCGCGATAAACTCAAAAACTACTGCACCGATTTTCATGCAGTTTTCATCAATGGATAGAATAACTCTCCAGGACGGTTTTCGTATATAATTTGTCAAGTTTTTGTATACATTGACTAAAATATAATAATATCTGTTGGAGGTGTCGGAAAAAATAAGCCGTCTGGAAGCTTTCAACGAAAACGCTGCCTAAACCCTTTGAGATATAACATAATGATGTATGGTGGAATTGTGTAACTTATATAGGTCTACAAAAAAGTCCGCGATGGCATATTTCTATCACTTAAGGATAACGTACTATATCCATTTTAATAGTAAAAAATGGGCAATTATAAAGCGGTAATTGGAAAGCTATTTACACAAATACGGTATTAATTCTTATCATTTGAAATAAGTTAGAGGCTTTAAGCATTTCATGCACATTATTTTACTCTTTCACACCATTTAATTTAAACGAATATCTTAGGAGTAATCGCAAAAAAATACAGGTGTAATCGCAAATATATACCGGCTGTGTTCGTTCCGTCATCGTGACGTCACACGACCCGCGTTGCCGGAAAAACTGCGCAATGTTTATTACTTAATATCTTCGTAAGTTATGGTCCGATTTGGATAATTCAAAAAGATATATCATTCTTATGTCAAAATAAATAACGTGCATACTAGTTCTATGTAATTTGATATAACGGTACTGATCCTCATTATTAACAGACTTTGAAAAGTATAATTGTAGGATATAGTTTAAAGTATTTGATGTAGTGAAGTTTTTGATTGATCGATAATTGTAAACTGACTGGAATAAGGTATGGACTAACCATGTAAATTAGCAAAGTATTATCCCTAAAGATGAAATACTTATTTATTATTTAAATGATTTTAAACTATATACAGTTATAAGTCATCAGTCATCATTATTCATTAGAAGTGTAACTTCAGCCTATGGAGACTGACCGATGCCTAGAACTAACTATAAAAGCGAGATAAATCTCTTAATTACCCGATTACACGTAAGCTATAACAATATACAACAAATAATATATTATGCTTGGGTAAAACCCACTTTTAGTATTGTATACATGCTAATTCCTTGTAGTCCTTAGTGCCTTATAATGAAAGAGGATTCACCGACTCTACATCTTGTACAACTTCTTTATAAGAAAAGACATAAATTCGCAGAAATATAAAGTTTAATATTTGTAATGCTTAATTTAAATACATAGATTATGTATATTGCCAAAGTTTTCCTTCTGTGCAATGTTTATATTTCCGACTTCTATTAAAATTATCAGTTAATGTAATGATATGATAATGCTTGCTATGCGGTCTGCTCCTGATACATCTCTGGTAGCAGAGAGGACTATTAAGCAGCCCATTTGTGGTGGTCTGTTTCGGTGGACCTGGCGTCGGGGCGTCGAATGCGTAAGCGATTCTGCGACGGCTTATCAAGACGAACGAGGTCTTTTGGGTTTTAGTGGCTTTTCTAGCCGGCGAGTCTCACATAACCACTTGTGGTATGCGTAAATGCATTTCCCAACAATTCAAAAAAGGTAACGATAAATTCAAATGATATATAATGATAAACATAAAGGGGAGAAATATTTAGGGTTAAAAAAGGTAATATGAATATCACATAGACGTTGATAAAAATCTTATCGGTGCTGTTATACGAATTTATTTAAATAACATCTGAATGTTTCAAAATTCTAAGAATTTGATTGCTTACTATCGTTGATTTTAAGTTTTATTTATAAAATGGGCCCAAAGGTTGTTGTCCTTTAATCCATCTAATTCCGTCGTTCGTAATCTTATAGTAACCATGGTAACATCATGAACCAATTCAACTATAAAATACTCAGTTTCTTCCAATACTTCGTGAATGTTTTAATTGAATTGAAACAAGGATATACCGTAAGATCTCCGGAAGTGCCCTCGGGTGCCAAGATGTTGTGTCCAGTAATAATAAATTCTAAATATATATAGGTATACTAAGTTTACTTTCTATACTGAAAGTAGATTAAATATTGCACATGGACATAATATAATTATTGCTTCAAATATAATTATCTATACCTACCTATATAAAAATGTTTTATATATAGATCATAAGATTCGTGAGTTTTTAAAAAATTAATTGCTTCCTGATCTTTTACAATGGCTATTCAGGGAATTCGTTTTTTGTCATAACAATAATACAACCATGTCTATAACAACAACGTAACATTTTATTTTGAGTAAAACATACGACAAGTGCTTTCTTTAAATTGTGTTTCTTATACTTAGACTTTCATATGCTAAATGCAAAAAAATGATATTTTGACATTACATAGGTACTTGCACACTAAAACAATTGTAAAAATATTGTTTTTATACTTACAATAGATCACGGAAATGTAAACTGTAAAGTTTTACAATCCTTTGTTACATAATATCTTGTTTTGTAGCCAAAGTTAAATCAGGTCAATGGAAATAACTCTTAAAGCTCACTAATAGCTCGCAATAATTATGCACTGGAATTTTCCTTAATATTTTAATAAATAGAAACATAATGGTTTGCATCCACATATGCACTGTTATAACCACAATAAACACTAAGAATTATGATTTATTTTTATATTATTAACTTTGATTTAGAATAGATGTTTTCTTTTTTTTTTTAAATGGCCTGTATTATATTTTGTGTACTAAATAGGTAAATGTACCTGATACTCACAGCATCGAATTACTGGAATAAAAAGCATGTACTAAATTCTTTATTATACTTACATGGTCACTGACACTGTAATTGTGACGTGAAACGGGATACTTACTCGTACCATGTTTATCTCTTACTAGCAATTCACCCTCGCTTCGCTCGGGTTCGTCCCCAGGTGTAACCTCTTAAGTAAAGTTTAAAAATGACGTAATTTCCATATATAATCGCGTAAGAAACGCTTACATTCGACCGTTTTTTCTCCGATTCACTTTGCAAAACGGACTACCACGTAAAAGCCTTTTTATTTTTCGGTTTTTTATATAACCTATGACACTCAGCAATAATGTGGCTTTCTATTGGTGAAAGAATTTTTAAAATCGGTTCAGTAAATCCCGAGATTACCCCTTACAATTTAATAAATATACAAACACACAAACTTTACTTCTTTATAATATTAGTATAGAGTATAGACTTTTAAAGGTTCCGATATTTCAGCACGGTTATAAACGCGATCATACTATAAAGGTACTTAGTATATAGATTTGACTGTAGATTTCAATTCGCAAAGATATTTTAAGGTCTAAGATCCGAGCCTACATCGACCTTCACCGAGCTGATAATAGAATAAAACTTATTTTATAATAAATTTAGTATATTAAAAAATATAATAAAAATGGGTTGGCTAAAAATATCTTGGACAGAATATTTTTAATTATTTTTTAAAAAATGATTTTTCATTGAATGTTGCAACATCAAGATAATAAGAAAATTTTATACTGACTTGAAAGTAAAAAACATATAGAATATGCCGACGTTGGGTTGGCTATTATTTACTTGGACGAATTACTGGGTTGGCAGGTATAAACAGGTATGTGGTACCAGTTACTTTCACATGATTTGATAATAGAAAAAAAATTATATCAACATAAGCGTTGTTTTATGGCGAACACGTTGATATAGAGTTGTCTACAAAAAAGTAGGTCCTAATAGAGGTTTGCGAATTTTAAAGATTTAAATTTCAACGCGTGGAAATGAGTGACAGAGAGATCCGAGGTAAGTATTATGTGCAATAATAAAGGACCCAACACTGCAGTCGTGTCTGATGGTAGAGGTACCTCTACTACCCTCCATATAGTAAGCAGTACGTGTTATTTTGGAGTAACTGACATTTGAATTGAAAAAAAAAATTAATTAAGTACATAACAATCTAATATATTTCATTTAATACAAAAATATAAAAAAAATTTACTTCTTTATATTGCATCAGTATTACTTTCTTCACCCTCAGTAACCGTTTTACTAGAATGGACACTAAAATCTAGACATTCTGTGTCTCCGTCAGCTATTGAAATATTAACATGTTTCTAGAAGCAATTTTTTATATACACATATTGTTAATGTTTGAAATTTCATTGTTATGAAAAGCTTTATTTACATCAATAATATTTTTTTGTCTAATTTTCTTCGGGAATATTTTAAAAAATAATAAAGTAGAAACTGTAGTTGTAGTAGTGTAATTGTAAAGTAAAAACTTATGGTGAAAGAATTTTTAAAATCGGTTCAGTAAATCCCGAGATTACCCCTTACAATTTAATAAATATACAAACACACAAACTTTACTTCTTTATAATATTAGTATAGAGTATAGACTTTTAAAGGTTCCGATATTTCAGCACGGTTATAAACGCGATCATACTATAAAGGTACTTAGTATATAGATTTGACTGTAGATTTCAATTCGCAAAGATATTTTAAGGTCTAAGATCCGAGCATACATCGACCTTCACCGAGCTGATAATAGAATAAAACTTATTTTATAATAAATTTAGTATATTAAAAAATATAATAAAAATGGGTTGGCTAAAAATATCTTGGACAGAATATTTTTAATTATTTTTTAAAAAATGATTTTTCATTGAATGTTGCAACATCAAGATAATAAGAAAATTTTATACTGACTTGAAAGTAAAAAACATATAGAATATGCCGACGTTGGGTTGGCTATTATTTACTTGGACGAATTACTGGGTTGGCAGGTATAAACAGGTATGTGGTACCAGTTACTTTCACATGATTTGATAATAGAAAAAAAATTATATCAACATAAGCGTTGTTTTATGGCGAACACGTTGATATAGAGTTGTCTACAAAAAAGTAGGTCCTAATAGAGGTTTGCGAATTTTAAAGATTTAAATTTCAACGCGTGGAAATGAGTGACAGAGAGATCCGAGGTAAGTATTATGTGCAATAATAAAGGACCCAACACTGCAGTCGTGTCTGATGGTAGAGGTACCTCTACTACCCTCCATATAGTAAGCAGTACGTGTTATTTTGGAGTAACTGACATTTGAATTGAAAAAAAAAAATTAATTAAGTACATAACAATCTAATATATTTCATTTAATACAAAAATATAAAAAAAATTTACTTCTTTATATTGCATCAGTATTACTTTCTTCACCCTCAGTAACCGTTTTACTAGAATGGACACTAAAATCTAGACATTCTGTGTCTCCGTCAGCTATTGAAATATTAACATGTTTCTAGAAGCAATTTTTTATATACACATATTGTTAATGTTTGAAATTTCATTGTTATGAAAAGCTTTATTTACATCAATAATATTTTTTTGTCTAATTTTCTTCGGGAATATTTTAAAAAATAATAAAGTAGAAACTGTAGTTGTAGTAGTGTAATTGTAAAGTAAAAACTTAAAAAAATAAGAAGGTAGAAACTGAAAAACAAAAAAAAACAGGAGAGGTCCTTTAGAAAAAACATTTTTCATATTATTTCTTTGATAGAAACGAATTCAACGAACGTTAAAATTGTGCTATTTCGAATTCTATTTGATGATAATTGAAAGAATAAGTATTATGTACTTACAGAATACTCTTTAAGAAAACTCTTACATTCAATGAAAAATCATTTTTAAAAAAATTATTAAAAATATTCTGTCCAAGATATTTTTAGCCAACCCATTTTTATTATATTTTCTAATATACTAAATTTATTATAAAACAAGTTTTATTCTATTATCAGCTCGGTGAAGGTCGATGTAGGCTCGGATCTCCTACTAAAAGGTACTATTAGGTGAACGCGTTACCACTGGGCATTTTGTATTAGAGACAATGTTATTTGAATTTTAAATTAAATTTAATGAACCACATTAAAATCTGTGATATACTCGTATCTACTTTCGGATTGTAAGACGGACATACGCACTTAGATTTTCGTTTCATGTTATTAGTAATTAAGAACAACGTCGTTACTCGTTAATATTTAAATGTTATGTTTGTATTTAATATATTTATATTTTTTGAGTAAAATTCATATTATTTTATTTCCTATAAATACTAAGTAAATATTACATAAAGTGTGTTACTACTTACTATCAAATATACTGATCGGACTTCGGACTTAAATTAAATTCAAATTGTTGGTCTTTTCCACTACTGACAGTACACGTTCAATATAATATTAATTAGGTATAAAGCGTAAATGAGTGTATGTTTGAATACGCTAATTCAGACAATATTTTGGTATATCCTACCTATATTATTTTATATATTGATGAAGGTAAAGTTGAGTTTTGTAGAGTAAATACTCTATAGCATTATTGTGATAGACATTTTATTATTCTATTTATTTATGAAATTATCATAGAGTACCTACGTACAGAACACTTAGATGATGAATTATCACAGTCACTCTGTACTCTGCTAGTAACAGCAGTTATCTAAAAAAAGCAATGTTTCACGAATATATTAGATAATCAGCATATAAGTGCCTAATTTTATCGTTTGATATATCAAATGTCCCGTATGATTTATCGTATGACGAAAAGTGAAACGCTTGTATACTTTTCTTTTTGTCACATCATTGGCATTATAGTCTGATATGCCCTTTGCCATTTATTGACGTATTGGATATAATACCTTATCTCTCACTATCTAATTCTTGTAATGGAATAATTATATGATGTCTTTGGAATTGCCCCAAGTTGATTGGATCTTTTGAATAGGTACTTATAAAAATAACTATTCATACTCAGATTTGTTAAAAAACTGCTTATTTAAAGCCGAATTTCCATACTTCAAACATTATTCATACGTCTCAAGCAAATAACGGTAACTCATTCTACGAATTATAAATTATAATTAATAACCTGTTTGTAGTAAATGCGCAATGGATTTTTAAAACAAAAAATATTTTTTTACAGGAGGAAACTATTCAAATGTTTGAACGTATTTATGACTTAAAGTTAAAAATGCGCCGATATCTGACAATGGGTTTTGAATTTTGAATCTACTAATACATGTTCGTTCTTTATGGATGCTTTAATACTCCAAACAGGTATATTGATAGGTTTGTTTCCTTTGGGTTGTTTCGTTGGGGAGCTTTAAAGCTTACGGTTTTTTCTTTTTATTTCTTTAACTATTCAGTAGCTACCTGGAGACTTATAAAATTTTGAAGACAATAAAGCCTTACACTATATCTATATAATTTGAAGATAATATAAGTATACATATAATAATAGGAAGTTTTTTTTTTCAATATCATTTCTTTGGCATATACAATCAATGTATAATCTCGTACATATTTCCAAATTCTAGTACGACGTCATAATTGTAAAAAGAGCCCTGAAGGTAGTAGTAGTTGCGGTATATTCAAATTATTTATTATAAATCCAATAAACCAATACTTTTAACGAAGATGAAAATGACTAATACTAGAAATAAATATTCGTCAAGTTCCCAAAGGAAAATAAATCTAGATGCCGATGAAGAGGTAGAGCTTAGATTATATCATTTTAAACATTCTCTTTTAGTAAACTGAACAATCAATTATTGTTTTGAAAAATAAACCACGCTGTTTGTGTACGAACTACCTATAAAAAGATACGCAATTTATTTGTAGGTACCTAAACTGTATTTAGGAAGTAGGTATTCACATTCATACTTTACGCTAATTTCAAATAATATTATGTTTAAAATTCTAATAATATTATCGTTCGCTTATTCGTCACTGGATTTGGCGAGCAAAACCGCGGGGTTCCGCTAGTAAATGTGTACAAAAACTTAACTAATTATACACTAAAACCTTCCTCGAGAACTACTCTATCGCGAACATACAGACGTGACTGAGGACTTTGTTTTATAATATGTAGTGATTTAAAATTTGGGCATGTAAACGAATATTTGATATAAGATAGGTATATTTACTAAACATAAACATAAACCATACGCTCTTTAATGCTTATCTTTATATAAATATATATAAGTTCCAAAATTTTTACTTCAAGAATTAAGATATTATAGTACGAATGTATGTAAATTAAATGCGTATGCTAATATAGTAGGTACCTAATTCTAGTATCTTAATTTATCCATTCATTAAAATTTACTACACAAAAAATGTGTTTTTTATTATTTTCATATGAAATTATTGTTGCTAGACCTGTAACAACTGCGTACTTAATCGACTGTAAGAACAACTCTACAACATTAATCGTTTTATGTCGTCCTTGTGCCTAACGTGACAATATTTTTATTGGCCTTCTAATTATTGTCTTTCCTCTGCTCCGTGCGTATAATAAAATTAGGTATATACTTAAAAAACTTTAACCCATGTGTCACTCTGATATGTTACTCTGGGTTATTAACTGTATTATTGTAAAGTTTCATCAAAATCTGTCCTGCATCATGCACATCTCCAAAGTTTGTACCTAATAACAAAAGACTATCTTTTGTTCAGTGCTTAAATATTAAATTAATGTAGAACATACTAACTAATACTAATATTACTTACTAGTTACTACTATATTTAGTAGTCGGACGTATTCAAATTTATTACGATGAAAACTCGTCAAACTAGCTGCTATAATGAAGGTGGAAATGAGTATTAAAACAAAATGAATTCTAACATTGACATTTCTATCGTCCACATGGTTCGAATCGCCTTTAAAGCTGTTGACGAGAATAAAATTAGGTTAACTATGTACCTACTAAATGGAGATAACGACGCGACGCGCCGTAGTACGTTGTTGTAGACACCTTTAGCTGTAGATTTACATTTGTTGTTCAACATTTCAATGCTATATATACATAGATGGTGTACAAGATCTTGTCTTTTTCATAGACGGTGTTAATTTAATCCATAAAACTTGGTTTGTATTTGTCTATATTACACAAGCCTGCTTAGTTTTAAATTTTAGTAGGTACCTTTGGTATAATATGGTAGAAACGGTCTGGTCTCTACCATACCATACTTTATTAAAAATTTCAAATATTCGCTTAAATTTAAGAATATATTAAAATAATAATCAATTATAAATAATATAGGTACTAAACTTAAGTTCAGTGTCCCATGTAATAAAATGGACACAATTATTCTGACGTATTTTTATGAGCCGGTGCAGACGGCATTGCATACAATGTACCTACCTACGGCCATCTTTAGTAACTTGCCACTTAATTACGGGCTTGTAAATGGTGAGTGACATTTTGTCATCCTGTTACTGTTGATTTTTCTTTATCTCATCCGCTGCTTAGTTAACTAAGGGCATTGTAATGATATACTTTGCTTATGTCATCTTTATGTAAAGTAATTTTTAATCATTCTTTCGTTCGTCCTTTCGTCGTCGCAGTTGAAAAACCGGCCAAGTGCGAGTCGGACTCGCGCAAGAAGGGTTTCGTACTATTATCTATAAAAACGGCAAAAATCATGTCTGATGTATTGGAGCCCCCTTAAATATGTATTTTATTCTGTTTTTTAGCATTTTAAATTGTCTAACTATGGCAGTCCATGAGACAGACCCTCTGCTGTGTGTCCAAATCCGGGTCTCGCACCTCTGATATTTTCATGTGCGAATCAAGGAAAACATCGTGAGGAAACCTGCATGTCTGAGAAAAACCTAGCAAGTTTTTGAAAGACGTGTGAAGTCTGCCAAGTGCCAACAGGCACTAGACCAGCGCAGTGGACTATGGCCTGATCCCCCTTGTGCTGAGGGAGGCCCGTGCCTAGCAGTGAGTCGTTAAAAAGGGCTGAAGAAGAAATAAAATGACTAGCTTATAACTTACATTGATACATTCACAGTCATTTAGTCCAGCTACCAAATATAGTATTATCGCTTTTATGCTGTTATAAACTATAGGTATGTATGACAGCTACTGATAACAATTTTATAAATCACATGTATTCTTGCTGGATATAAAACAATCAGTATTACACTTAAGATGGAGGTTTTTCCTTAATAGAATGAAAATAACGATTAAGTAACTGATTTTATCTTTGTTCTCTCATTTATAATTTTATATCTAGTGGATCAAAATTAATCTAATGTTTTGCTATCTTATTAGAGTAGGTATCAATTTTTGCTACCATGCGAGTAATAGCAGGCAAGATAAGCACATCTTTCTGCTATCAGTCGTTCGTTGATTATGTAGCCCGATGGACTGTTTTAATATGTAATGTTAATAATAAAGTGTAAATTATGTTGGTCAACGGAGAGCCTTTAATACAACGATGCCCAGTTGTAGGCAACTTTGAGGAGACAGGATGGAACATGCAGTGCCCTATGGCAAACCAATGGTCCAGTACGTCAGTCCGTACAGGGAACAATTTGTGTAATTATAATCAGTACAATGGTTATAGTGATACACCAGTGGAGTGTTACAATAGAAACTATTATGTGCAGGAAAATGTGCAACAGTACTGTTCGCGCATTACTTATAATGCACCCATAGTGACTCAAGCAAACTTACCCTGCTATCAAAGACCAGAGTGGGACTACAATAGCATGTGCTACAACGTGGATGGACAGGCGTGCCAATACACGAATGTTGTCGACTTAGAAGATTTTATGTAAGTCTAGTAGTAATGAAGTAATGTGTAACGAAATGAGGGATTTGGGACATTTTATTTCTCATGGATATATTACTTATATATGATTGCACCTTACTTATCAGAAATATACTCAATAATATCATTGCGACGGTCCTAAACTAATTTTTAATATCTAAGTCTTAGCGCATTGGTAGCCTATTTGTAAATAAGATTAGGTTCGAACCTGGCAAACACGAAAAATCAAAACACGTGGTGCTTATCTTACCGCGCTAGAAATTATGACAAAAGTGGTAGATGTAAAGGTAATACACTCCGTTTGTTAATTCTACTGTTATCATTTGCCCTAACCTAAGCGTAAATTAATATAATTGCTTTGAATTTTTTTCTCTTCTTAATAGTTGCGAATTGTCGTCACTTTACATAGATGCGAACTTAACAATCCTATCATTGTGCTAACTCTAAATCTGTTCAGCCGTTCTTGCAGAGCCGGACGAAGTTTATGCGAATTTTTGACATTTTAGATAAAGCTTTTCGGAACAAAATGGATTTTGAGAATCCGCGAGAAGTCCGCGATAAAAACTGATAAGATAGTTTTATATAAATCTGAAAGATACAATAAAATAATGCTTAAATAATAATAATTGAAAACTGACCTTTGCCTTGTTGCTTGACGCGAATGTACTTACAAATTCTAGTAACCAACAGCGGCAATGCAAAGTGTGTGTAATGAAATAAAGTAATCTGATAAAAAACCACTTCATCCGCATTAAGTAATGGATAAAATGATTTTTGACAAAGAACAATTGAAATACATTATAATTATAGATCAAAAAATCAACTTTATCTTATCACGCCAGCTAATGTTGTGCACAGCTGTTAGAGGGCAAATAATATTGAAAATTCAATATCCACCAGCTTATCACGCGTATAACTTGTGCTCAATAATCTTGGTCTAAGTTAAACAGTTTTGTATGTTTCTTTTTTAAATATATAAAAATATACATTTATGCATATCATAAATTCTGAGTCCAATCTGTATATTAAATATTCTATATAACTAATAACTTTGATGCCATTTTGAAAATTTTTGTAAATTGTGGGTAGGCACTGTCTGTAAAAAGATATACTTAACCCTTGATTTACCCAGTGACTTCATACATACACAATTGACCCGGTGGAGTCCCCAGGACTCCCGAAAATAAAATCGAAAATTTAACATGAAACAAAATCTTTTTTTAAAGGAAATGCTAGTAATATATTATATTTATTATTTATTTGGTCTTACAATGGCATAGGTTTTTACTTGAAATTATAAAATCACAGCTTTTTATTAAGGAACTGCTAGAATATGGCACTTTTTGTAACAAAATTACGAGACCTAATTTCTAGTCTTAACATTTCAAAAACAAAACATTATTCCAAGGTAATTTTTAAGGAAACATATTCAATTTTTATAAAAAGCTAAAAAAGAACATAGTTAGAACAAAAAACAAAAACTTACAAGACTTTCTAGTTTCGGTTGGTGACACAGTCATTGCATATATTTTTTTGTACAGCTAAGGCACACAGGCTTAGTATCTTGATATTTTCATCATCACCTGAAAAAGCTTAACACACTGTAGCAGAGTTGTGGTCTGAGAGCTCGCAGTCATCCTCGGATTCAGATACCACATCATTGGGTTCTATTCTCCTAGGCTCATTCAACGGTATATTTTGATCCTCATCATCCGTGTCGCTGTCCCTCAGTTATTCGAGCCATTTGTTCACCACAAACTCAGCATCTTCATGAAGATCGTAGTTGTATTCTACTCATTATTCTATATTACGGATGCAAAAGTTGCGAGGGTGTGAATATTCGTAACGGAATAGTTAAGAATATTTATCATAATATGTATTACTAATAACGACTGGAAGATCGCCAGATGCCTAACGTTTATCAGCTGATTAAAACCACGTGAGATTTCCGAATCTATACTATTGTAATTTTTCACTACACACCAATTCCACACAATCCTCGCGGCTCGTAAAATTACACAAATAGCTCGAGACATTTAGACAAGAACATCGTCATTTATGGGGAACTGTGCTTATTTCTGTTGAATTATATATTTACTTAAACAGTTTAATCTAATTTAAAGAGTGTTTGTATAACGCCAGTGGAAACAACATAGGCACAGTGCAACTGATAACCTTACTCCTTTACCAACATGAGGTACGTAACGCGATGATAACAGATCCGGCTATTGGTTTATCTAGAATAAACTCTAACGTCCATATTATGCAAGTTAACTTATTCACAATATTTAGATTACAGGCTAACCGTAGTTACATATGGTTGTCTGTTGAACCCATAACTGCATAACACGATACCATTGAAATAAATAAAATAAGTAATAAAAAATGTTAATAATAAACTGCACAGCTAAAATACATTTTTCATATATTTGATGTACTTCAATACTGATTCCAGGGAATAGTGTTCATAGAATATTAGAAAAAATACTATTAGAAGTCAGTACATGAAGCTAGTTCGACATTGTTAAGATACATAATTCTCTCTATTTGTGACGTTGGCTTGAACCGTCATTAATACCAGCAGTCTATTTAGACAATATTTTTATCGAGACAAAATCAATAAACAAAAAGATAGATAAAAGGCATTTACTTTTAACTATAGATAAAATTATACATCAATTTGTTATGTACCTACAATAATTGTTTTCCATTGCGTCGGCCATCACCGATTCTAAAAATATGTACATTAAAAATATTTAGTACCTGCATGAAAAAATCCATTTAGTTACATCTCGCTTACTAAAGCCATAATATAAAATATTTTACGTTTTATTTAATTTTAGTATTTAGAAACATATGATACTTTAATATAATTTATATTCATTTTTATTAAACTATGCTTATGATTTCTTTGTAGTCTGTTGGTCATGTTTAGATACATTAGATACTCACTAATGTATCTAAGGATTGAACAGGCGTGCTTAGAATATTTAAGAAATAATTTGCTGCATGTATAGTCTATAGAGCGTGTTGTCTTGATACAATATCTTAAACATGCGATAAAATACCGCTTCGCAAAACCCACGGTAATTGTGCCAGCCATAATTTGGATTAATTACCTTTTAATGACATTATGACAGGGTTTTGACAGAACTTAATGATTAAGGAAAACGTGGGACCGGTTTATGTTTTGTGTTGATTTATAATTTTCATATAAAATTTCTAGAAGCTTCACTTCAGCACTTTTTAATCATAAATAAGTATAGGCTTTATGCACTTCCATTACCGAGCAAACGAAGAGAACGTAGACTACGATATAGGCAATTATTTTTCCAATACCTGCTCAAATCGAGAATGCGTCTTGGTGGCATTACTTAGCTACATTTTACCTTTAAGTAGCAGGATATGCATATATCCTTATGTCTTCATTGTCATACCGTACATTAGAAGAGAACCGAACATGCGACCGCCAGAGTAAGCTATAATAGGTACAGAACGTAGGTAGAGTATAGTATAGTTTTTTAAACTATAATAGTAGCGTATAAACTCTTTATAGTATTTGTAAAGGCTTATATTGTTTCCTCGACTAATTCCAAGAATATCTGTTTCTGAATGAATTGCATATGAATTATAAGTTGGTTGTAGGTAAACAACAATGAAACCGTGTACCTATTCAATACATTATATTATATTTCACTTAAGGTTTTCAAATCACAACACGAACGAGCTCTCAAAATGTCAACATTTTAAATCTTGTATCACAAAGTTATTTACCTAAACTTTATAAATTACTAGAGGTTTACTCTTGCTTCTTAATGTTTTTGTCATACATTTTATTGTAGCTGTATTTCAAACCGCTTATGCAGTTGATAAGCAACTCTTCAGCCATTTTCTTTCCGACTTCAATTAAAGTTATTACCTACGATTTCTGTAGGTACTTTATTGCAGTAGGTAAGCACGTTTTTACTGTCTACAGGTCGTCGGTTAAATAATGATTTCCTATTAATGGAAAAATTATATAGTATTTTGGGACATACTATACAAATTTTACGTCTTTGTTTTATTATAGTACATAAATTGAAAAAAAAAGATAATACAAAGTAATACTTTCTTAGATTTACGCGAATCTGGGTAAAGAGTCGTGGGTCTGAGTCGGGAACAAAAAATCGAAATAAATCCGCGACAAAATCCGAAAAGGTAGTTTCATTTATAATAATACAATGTAATTTTTTAATTAAAGTTAAACTTAATTTAGTAAAAAAAATGTTAAAAAATGTATTATTCATATTTACATTGTGAATTTAGTAAAAAGCTGAATGTTACAGACAGACACTTTAATTCTATTTATCTGTATAGATAGTAGAATCTACTACTAAATACGCTCCAAGCCTCACGTAGCTCGACATCTCGTTCAGGATATAAATGAAAAACGGACATACAAATTTGCAGACGAACGTCACAACTCACAACTCCTCGATTGAACGGATTCGCAATTATTTTTGCAATCAGCGCCAATTGTAGTCACATGCTGTTCGTGCATGAGCAATATGGATATTTTAACATTTTATTCATTTAAATGTGATGCTATATGAGATAAGATCTAAAAAAATGAGATTTTTTCACTATATGTACATAACTTATTTAAAAACTATTTCTAGACCAAGCAAAATGATACCAGATCACTTTTTACTTTTAGATCGGTCTGGCTGAAGGCTTACAACTGAATTATTATTTGGCAAATTAATTTTGGGTTTTTAGATACTTAAATAACATAAAAATTTCAGCCATACTAAAAATTTTGAAAAACAATAAAAACAAAAGAAACATTAAAATTCTTTGAAAAATTTATATTTTACCTGTCCAGATACGATGCGCAGTGATGAACGCAACCACTACCGCAAGCCAGATAGCCCGTATTATGTCAGGGAGAGTAAAAGAGATAGCATATCTAAAAACTGGACTTACTGAAATTCTCGTTTTCCCGACGTTGCTAGCTCTCGTACCATAAGCAGATAATAAAGCCTGGTGCAGTATGCGTGAAGTGTCAGTTTGTAATGGCAAAATGACAAGTGTTCATGTATATGCAATTATATATGTACATTGTACATTTAGTCTAGTTCAAGTTCAAAAACGTGTTAAATAGAAATAAAGCTCCTAAAAAATGTGCGATAGCTCATTCGATTCGAAAAGACGTCTAGAAAAATGTTTTTAAGGGTATATTAGCACATAAAAAATTGCGATTGTTATTAACGAAGTAAATAAAAAAAAATGATATTTCATTTTTTGTTAATTACTCGAAAAATGTGAATATTTAGGCAATATAAATATATGGCATATAGGCAAATTTCCAATGAAAAAGTCCGAACTCCCGGAACTCTTGTCTCCATTATTTATAATTTTAATTTGACGTTGAAAATAGAGCTGTTACGGCATGCGTGCGACGCCGCTAAAGAGATATAATTTTTTTTTATAACATAAAATGTGATTTTAAAAATTTGAAAAAAATCTAGTATCTTCTTAACACTTGAAAGAATCGAGCCCTAAAGAAAAAAAGTTTAACCACAATTTTTCAAAAAGTTATTCAATTGTTAACTAACAAAGTCAAATTAAAATTATAAATAATGGAGATAGAGTTTCGGGAGTTAGGACTTTTTAATTGGAAATTTCCTCCTCTTTAACGAGCTTTTTTCAAAATTGCCTACATATTAATATTTTTCGAGTAATTAACAAAAAACGAAATATCATTTTTTTTTTCATCTTACTTTGTTAATAACAATCGCAATTTTTTATGTGCTAATATATAGCACATAAAAACATTTTTCTAGACGTCATTCCGAATCGAATGAGCTATCGCACATATTTTTAGGAGCTTTATTTCTATTTAACACGTTTTTGAACTTGTTGGCTAGACTAATTAAGAAAAACATATTTTTCTATTTTTATTTTTTACTGCACTACGGCAAATAGGGTATAGGGCTATCAGGGTAACGCACAAAAAAATCTATTAAGACAGTAGACACTCTAGCAAAGAGAGTCGCTAGTTTTTAATAATATAAACTTCACTAATCATTGTGTAAAGTAATTTTAGCGTAGTAAATATATATACTTACGTACTTACTTTTTCATTTAATACTTTGTTGAGAAACCCGAAACACCTACCATAATTTAATTGCAATTTAGAAGAGTAAGAATAAACTAAAAGTTACTTTGAAATTAAGCTATGTTAGTTTATACAAGTATATAATTTCGTCATTTACGTTTGCTTTTATTTTATGCTTTATTTGTAGTATGACTTTCAAGGGTACTCTTTATGATCGCTTATCAAAAATATATTTAACCATTAAATTAGCAACTGTTTCTTTTATAACTTGATTATGTGTAAGATAGGCCGGAGTCGAGACTTTTAAATTAAAGTTATGTTAAATATAAATATTGAATTCAATTCTCTTATCAATGGCTTTAAAGCTGCCAGTTGAGCACAGATTATATAAATTTTGTCATACAGTATTTTCATATTATGTCATTCTTAAGAGATTAATTCGTGAAAATGAAAATCATAAAGAAATATATTTATCAATGATATATATTGATACAAAGATAACGTAATTCAACAATTTTTATCACTCACTTATCGACCGTTTGGAATAAAACGGTTCCATCTGCCTTTTAACAGGAAAGGAGATAAACAAGGAGAAAGTTTTGAAATTAAAATTTGTCTATATTATCCTCAAGATTACTTATTTTTTAATTTCATTGGATCATGCTTATCATTATTAACTAGTTTTTATCAATAATTTATTTAAATAAAAATAGGATCATAAAGAAATGAAAGTCCATAAAATGCAATGGAACCTTTTTATTTTATAATCATTAGGTTATGGTAAGTTAACAAGGTTCTATCAACAGATGAAACCTTGTTCCTTTATCTTAAACATTTATTAAGGCACATGGAACTAAATTTTCATAAATTTTTCATAAAAAAGGTTAGGTAAAACTTAAAATTTGGCAGGGAGGTAGTTAATTGCTATAGTAAACGGCTTCTAAGAACGAATTTTGTAACAGGACCGGATTAATTAAGGAGGTCTAAGGGGTTTCGCAAATTTGTATGAAATTCCTTCATTTTTGTGCTACAAGTTTTATATTTGGCAGGGAGGTAGCGTATAGTCAGTAAACATCCGCTGAAAACTAATTTCGTGACAGGGCCGAATTGAGGCGGTCTAAGTACTCGCGCTAATTTGTATGAAAGTCCTTAATTTTTTGTGCTACAAATTTAAAATTTAGCAGGGAGGTAGTTAATTGTTAGTAAACGTCCGCTAAGAACGAATTTTGCGACAGGGCCGGATTAAGGAAGTCTAAGAGCTCTCGCAAGTTTTATGCAACTCCTTAATTTTTGTGCTAGAAATTTTAAATTTGTTAGGAAGGTAGTTTAAAGTTAGCAGATGTCTACTTAGAGCGAATTCTACGATTGGGCCGGATTAAGGTGGTCTAAGGGCTTCCGTAAGTTTGTATGAAAGTCCTTCATCTTTTGTGCTACCTATAAATTTAAAATTTAGCAGGGAGGTAGTTTTTAATTAGTAGACATCTACTAAGAAGGAATTTTGCGACAGGGCCGGATTAAGGTCTACAGTCTCTCGCAAGTTTGTATGAAATTTCTTCATTTTTTGTGCTACAAACTTAAAATTTGGCAGGAAAGTAATTTATAGTTAATAGAAGTCCGCTAAGAACGGATTTCGCTACAGGGCAGGATTAAGGAAGTCTAAGGGTTGTAGGAAGTTTCTATGCAAGTCCTTCATCTTTTGTACTACAAAGGTTTTTGTTAAGGAGGTGGTTTTTAGTTATTTGAATTCCGCTAAGAACGGTTTTTCGACAGGGTCGGATTGAAAAGGTCTCATTGCTTTAGTAAGTTTGTATGAAATTCCTTCATTTTTTGTGCTACAAACTTTAAATTTAGCAGGGATTTAGTTAATAGTTAGTAGATAACTTTTAGAGTTATACAAATCGGGCACTCCATTCAAAAGATATTACTAATTTAAAAATTTCAATCTAAACAAAATACTAATAGAAAAATAAAACGCAGCACAGCGGGCCATCGGAAGGGGGATGAAGGTGCCAAATGCGGGAGAGGGGCGTGCACATACTAGAATGAAATATATGAAATAGGTAGCATCGTATGTGAAATAGGTAGCCGCGCGGGAGTATGATAACAATCGGTTCTGAAATAGCTGGAGTGATTTTGAAGAAATTTTCAGTCAATCTATAAATCAACCCAGCGAATGATTGAATGAAATTCAGAAGCGATTAAAAAAAATTACGCGGGCGAAGCCGCGGGCACTGCTAGTATTTAATAAAGTTTAATAATACAGCTGGTCCTGCAATGACATGAATTTTATTTTTTTTATATCATTTTTTTCTTTTGATATCACTGGATTTTTATACAATCCCGGATTATTAAATGTTGTTTCTGTGCCTGATACATTTCTTTTAGGTCGATTCTGTAACCTTAGGGTTGCTTGGAAGTAAATAGTATGTTGAAAACTTTTTAAAAACACTAACAGTTGAATTCCGGTTTGTCACTACAGATATTATTGCAACACAAAAAAACTAAAAAGGTTCCATGTGTGCAGTTGAAACCTTTTTAGATACCGTTGACCTGTACGTTTGCATTCATTTATTGAAAAAAAAATCATGAGGCAGATGGAACTTTTTTAAATCATTTTGAATCATTATTTTCACAGATAGAACTTTTTTATGCAGCTAATTCATTATAGGGCCGGTAGATGACGTTCAAAGTTTTAGAGAACAAAGTTAAGGTCACATAAAACCTTTTTACGTAAAAACATCAAAATATAGAAAAATGGTAGATGGAACTCTTTTATTCCAAACGGTCGTTATGTCACTGTTTATCCAGTGATAAACAGGCAATATTCTATAGTTTCCTTAACCATAAACTTGGGAGATACATTTTTTCCTAAGTCTAGGTCTACGTCTATCTGTCCGTCGGAGTTGACTGATTTATTCTTTTTAAGCTTTCGAACTTTGACAGGTAATGTTATAAAAGTTTTACCGTTGAGTTATTATAAAAAAAATTTAATGTGGTCAAACATTTTACATTACTAAAATAAAGTAAGAAGTCAGTTGAAAATAGTATAGTACTCATACGAAAAGTATAGTAATAATATAGGTATGATTTATGTTAAAACTAAAATAAGATGTCGGATAATTACAAGCCAGATATATGTGTCAAGGTCCTGTACCATCTATCTATAAGTACATATAAATAATATTTAAGGTGTCTGTTTTTAATTTAAAGTTAACAGCTTTTCGCTAACTGCATAATGAAAGTATATACGGTACTTACATAAAAAATTTTAAATTGTCTGTCTGTCCGTCTGTTTGTTCCGGTTAATCTAAGATTTTGACGGGACTTTCATTTGCAGATAAACCTAACTAATGTTATAAGGAGGAACTTAGTCTACTTTTATTTTATTAGAAAATTATAAAAACCGTTTAAATCATTTTAACCTACGCCCAGCCAAGCGGGCCGGGTTTACTAGTCTAAACTTCAAAACTTTTTTTTTCAATAATTGTTATTTTATCCGAATATTGCCCAATATTTCGATCTTATAGTATTGTTATGAGTACATTGGCCCTTTAACGTGGCCGACCTAAACTGGTTCGACATTCGAGTCATTTGTTCCACCGCTTTCTTTTTTCTTATACTATATCTTTTTTATGGCTTATTCTTCATAGAGATCATATTAAAAGTTAATAAATATGTCGAAACATGATCACCTATCTTTTCGTAATAATTATACATCTATCATCTGTTTCATATTATCTATACAAAAAAACTATATGCATATATACAAAAATTGATATGTGTATGTCTATTCCTTATGTTCTTTGATATCCTCTCCTATTATTCTTTGATAACGATCGAAAATTTGAAAGCGGGAAGAATCGCGAACATGTAATATAATAATATGGTACTTACTCACTAATTACGGTTTAATTGTTTATTATCAAAAACAAAACGGTTACAAAATTAAGCTCTCTCTATCTCCCAACTGTCTGTTTGTGTGAAACGTATTAAAAGTTGATTTTTACTTTAAAGAATTTTATTGCGTTACATGATGTGTACTATTTTCTGTTTCAAAAAAGGTACAAGTTTCTTTTGGGAGAAAGAAAAAAAAGGAGACGAATAGGTTAATTTAATCAATAATTTAACGCTATTGCATTGGCGGTTCAATTGAGATTTGAGACAATAAAATTGGATAACTTGAAGTAAAAATTGATAATAACATAAACAGATATTACTGTATTTCAAATTTTTACAAACTTCTTTTACATCTTATGATATTAATTTCGTCTAGTAAAAATGCGTAATCACTATCTTCTATATCTTAATAAAATTGAATTGTCTGTTTTTAACATCAAAGTTACAGCTTTTTACTTAATTCATTTGTTAATATACCTATACGGTACTTATAAGAAAAAAACACTTTTTAGTTTTTATTAATTTTGCTTTGGCTAATTTTTGAAACGACAGAACAGATTTAACAGGACTTTCACTCGCATATTATCCGATGTTATAAAGAGTAATTTTGGCTATTTTTATTTCAGAAAAGCATTAGGATTTCGATCAAATTATCAAAACAAAATTTGAGCCAAAGTAAAAATGATGAAAATAGAGATGAACTATGCAAGAATACATAAGTAATCTTATCAGGACAACCATATAATGATAATAACACAAAAAATTACCATAACAGGAACAGCAAATTGTTACTAAATACTTTAACTAACAACATTTTAATATTACTTTTTGTACAAAATTCCGTTACAAATGCTCCTACGAGTATATAGGAGCCTAATGCCCCACAAATCTCTCCGTTGCATTGGTACAATGTTAATTTAGAAAGCCATAATTAGATTTCTTACTCGAAATACTTATTAAACGTTTTCTTAAAGATTCTGCTTACAATAATTTATGTAGATTACAATTCTTGCATTTTTTTACCGCTATCGCTTCATTGAAGCGATATTTTTCCTCAATGCGTTCCACTCACATATAGCCGTCCTTATCGTTCGCCGTCAGTTTTATCGTTCCCTAAACTAGTCCACTTCCACATGTGTAACCTGTTACTATGATAGTTTGTTTTGCTCGTGCTTTGGTGTATATCGTATTGTTTATAGAATAAGTACGAGCTGCCGAATGTTATTTTAATATTTGTATTATTGCTATTAATCTAGTTCTAGTATTTATCTCATTGATAAATTTACACAATGTTATTTATTATAACCTAATATATTATTGTTTTACTGCCAAAAATATTTAGACTGTAGGTTTTGTGTATACAGCTTCATAAAATTCACTTTATTTTATTATTTTTACAAGTATTCATTTTTTTAAATTTACATGTTTAAATGAGATCCATAGTTGGTTTTAATAAAGTTTACATCCATCAGTAATATCTTGTTTAAAAAGAAATAATTTCATTGCGTCAATAAACTAAATCTAGTTTTAATTCCAAAACTTTCAAACATAACCGTCATTTTTAAAGCAGCGCAGTATTAAAGGGAACATGGAAATTCGAGCCATGGATCAATCAAACTGAATAATTTTGTTGCACAGTTTACGATCATAGCTTTTCAAAAACCTGATACATACATTAAAAACAGCATAATAAAGATGTACCTTCTATTCAAAAGATTCCTACCGTCTCGCCTCCAACCAGCTCATTACTCATTAGTCGATCCACGTCTTGGCGACGTTACATACGTCAATCGTTAACAACAGATTTGATAGCCATTTTTATAGTGACTCATAATTTAATGGGGTATTACATCAATTTTTGAAAAGTGTCTCAATTTGATTCTGTTCTGATAATAAACCACTAAAAAAAATACCAAATTTTTATTCGATCGATAAGTGTTATAAAAATGCATTTAAATTTTTACATTTTCAAATTTTGCGCCTCATTAATCGAAAACGCTAGGTAAACGCTGTGGACGCCATTATTGATCTGTGTGACAGTACGACAGTGGGTTTTGTAAACAAATGTGCTGATAATTTGTATGAAATTGATTTGTTTATAATTTAAAAATGCGTTATTATTCTACTTATCGTTGATGTGCTGTTCCTGAATGCAAGAATTCTAGTGTACAACACCGAACAAATTATTTATTTTTGTGTACACGGCGGTATGACGTAATAAAGTGACAGCATGGTTTCGTGGTGTTTTAAAACAGATTAAAAAAACTGAAAACTTTGAGTTTAATTTTAACATTTATTTTGTTACTTTATGAACTAAAATCAACATTTTCCGAATGATTTTTGTCTAAGCTATCTTAATAATATATAAATTTTATATATTTTTTTCATATTGAGTAACATACCCTATTGTAATCTATCGGATTTATTCATTAAAAAAGTTATATAAATTTTAATGCTAATCTGTACAAATAAGGTGTAGTAAGTAAATGATTGAGAACAAAACTCGTAACGTTTCAAAGAATTTGAATCTTTCGCCTAGCTTCAAATAGGCGGAGATCTTTTTGAAATGCATAATATTATGCAATTAACTAATATCCTGCGGGGACTACGACTTGATACCTTATAATCGATCATTATGCATCGATCTGTTGCATCAAACCGGAGAAAATCATATTTCTTATTATTTATATTAATTAGTAAGTTAATCTATGAGGAAGAAAAGTGCGTCGTCGAATAAACAATACAATCAACAACAGCTAATAGTGATTTAGAATCACATTTGTTGACGCATTTGTTAAATATGCTATTTAGAACAAGCGATAAAATTTACTGTTGGTTCGGGCTTAATGACAAATTAATAGAATAAAGTTTTTGTAATTGCAAGCCATACTGTTCGGTGATTTTGACAAGAAATGTCTTGTATTCAGTAATGACTATTTCTTTTATCAATACTTGTGTTTTAAATTAAATATCAAATGAACTAAACATAGTGAGTGCAAAATGTGTATACCCGGTCTACCTGAGATTCCAAGCAAACGGGACAAACTTTGTGCAGTGAATAAAAGGTAATAGAGAAGAGTTTGTTGTATTGAGAGTCAGTGAGTCAACCTGTTTGAAAAAGTAACGCATCTATAGTGCGTTTCTTTTATGTATTTTCAATTTAACTTCACTATCTGCCTTTTTTTTAAATATGGCTTTCTAATGATATTACTATTAAAAGCAAACTAACTGCTTTGTTCATTTGCTTACATGGAATATTATGGAAAAACCACTGGACAGATTTTGATGAATTTCTGTAAATATAACTCGTTATCTGGGTCAATATAGGGTAAATTTAATGCGAGTAATATAACTTTTTGAGCTACAATGGATCAGAACTGGTCGACGTAGCTAGGCCCGTCTTCGGCACCACACCCAACAACCACAATAATAATATAAACTCTTGTTTGAGAAATCTATACTCGTACTAACCGTTAAAACGTATATTTTGTCACTAGTTATTCACTTAATTCGGATTAGGACAAATTACAAATACACGCATAAAATAAATATAAATTGAAATATGGAATTCTTAACCAAACAACGCTAGATATTTGTGGTCAAAATTGACTGTTCGACAAATGACAATTTCATATGTAAGACCAAATATTTACCTATTTTACTTTCAACTCAACTCGAAGGAGACAATAAAATACTTCAAGTAATAAGTACTTTATTAGGTTTACGTGAATATTTGACATTATATATTTTTAGTTCCCGACGTTTCGTATGCTTTACAACAATCATGGTCACGGGTGAGACTCACCCGTAAAAAAATTTTTCCCCGTAAAAAAAAAAGTTTCATTTATAATACTTCAAGTACTTAAACTATTACTTTTACTACATATAAAACAGAGTAGATTAAATGCCTACTCTGCAATAAATTCTCCTTAAAACAAGCTAACAAAATGAAAATGAGTTTTAAAGCTGAATGTTAATAAATTGTGTTCATACTTCTGAATACGTAACTAGTAGTTTCCGCGGCTTCTCCCGCGTTCATATTTTCTATCGCTACTTAACGTCACATGATCACTCGCTACGCCAATCTGAAGATTTCCGGAAAATTTCAACGAAATCGGTCCAGCCGTTTCAGAGTCCCTGGAAACATACATTTTTTGTTTTTTTTTAAGTCATTTGTTCATTTGTCATTTGTTCTATGTTTAAGTAGGTTGATATACTACCTACCTACCTACCTATTTTCCTTAGTTTACACAATGTTCTGAAAGCACGCATAAGTATATGTCATTCAATATAATATATGTCAATCCTTCTTAATTACTGACATTATTCTACATTTTTAAAAATTTAATTACGCCGTTATACGTATATTATGGATATATCTTGTCGATTCAAACGAAACCTTTATTTAAATACGTTCCTCAATGTAAGGGGAGAGTTTACCGTATCGATGGGATGAACATAAAATTTTTGACATTTATTTTTTAGTCAAATTTCCAATGTTTTTAATAATTACTCATAAGAATTCGAAATGTAGTATAATTCGAAATGTATGTATGTATCAAATAAAGACGAATGCAACAAATCAAAAACCATGAAAATCGGTCCAGCCGTTCTCAAGTTATAAGTGTTCGAATAAGCCCGACTACGTTTTAAAATTGGTATTAATATGCAATGTTCGATTTATTTTAACTTAAATTTTAAGTTATTGAGATTAAAACACCGTAAACATATGATATTGTAAAATGATATCTTATCACAACAATATTTGATGGAAATTAATTGTATTGGTTCCGGAAATACTTGGGTACCTACAGGTACTCGTATGCTAATATACAACTACGATAAATAGGAAGCATTTATTAGAAAAATAAAGTTTTTAAAAACAAAACACAAAACTTGATTATTATGTATTATTTAACATACTGGTATGTATAAACAAATCTAGTCCTTACAAAATATAAAATTTATAATGAATGTCTATTGGATTATTTTGAACATATTCAAAAGTTTATTTGCATGTATGTTTGTCACACGCTCTCACTGAAACCGACTGGTTGAACTGAAACTGAATGAAGTTTAACTAGGGCTTAATAAATTATTTGTTGGTTTCTAAAGCATAGTTATTTCTTCATCAGGAATAATGAGAAGCGCAAGGAGAAATCGCGCGTGGCAGCGCGATGCAGGCGCACCAAAGAGATGCAGATCTTTGCTGAGTTAACGGCAGCATTACCCGCGAAGAAAGAAGAAGTAGAACAACTAGATAAGGCATCTGTTATGCGTCTAGCTATCTCGTACCTGCGCGTGCGCGATGTTGTTTCAATGCGTAAGTATATTAGTCTTTATTTATTTTAATTGTAAATCGGCTAATTGCTCTATCTGGGTATTAGCGATACGTAGATATCTGAGGAAGGAGTAGCAGAATAATTGACAAAAACAAAAATTATGCAATGTAACATCTAAACTTTTAGCACTGCTCGTTTCTTATATATTATAGCAGTGTTTCCCATTTGCCGGGTCGCATCCCGGTACCGGGCCATCAACATAATGTATTTTAAAAGTATTTTTTTAATATTAATAAATGAGTATTATTTTACCTAAACTTGGGTTTAAAATTATTAAGTGGGTCACGAAGGGGCAGTGTGAAAATTACCGGGCCATGGCAGACCAATGTTTGCGAAACACTGATATATACTATATATAGTATTCTTTTATTTATTTATTTATTATTTGTATTAGGTAATAGGTAGTAATACTTTTCTTACCGTTGAGCTTAAAATTAAATTGTACGAGTGAATATACCTATAACCTTTTTAGTTGGCTAATACGAGTATTAACTAAGTTTGTTTTATTTTTACTTCAATTTTGATCATTTAGACTAATATTATTATTATTTTAAAATCTAGTATCTACCTAAAGTCTAAAGTTTAAGCCCATTGTAGCATGTGCATCAAGCGTGTCAGTTACACCGATGCAAAACACAACAGGAATCTTAATTCAACTTCGTTTTATGGAGTTTTAGGTCGACATTATGAATAATGTATGTAATGTAGAAAACATGTCGCCGTCATTTGCTATAGCGTATGGCGTCAAATTTTTGTCGCCATATACTAAGTAGGTATATATATTAAGTACCTATCTGGAATGCCACTACCCAGTACCCACTAAAGTACATACTTCAGTACGAGTACCTACTAAGTATTCAGTCCTTTTTAACATCCGGTACAATGTTTTTGTATCATTTGAAGGAAAACAAGGAATATCACATAAAATTAAAAAAGTTGAAAAGTAAGGGAACATTAAGATTTTGCCATGTTTTATAGATTGCAATGTTTATTAAAAAAAATGTGACAGTCCTTGTTTTGCTCCTGTACCCTTCATTTAAACTACCTACAACATAAATCAAAAATGCAAAGTTGTGAGTTAAATTTTGATTTCAGACCTTTTTTGACTGGACTATAAAGAATTAGGTCCTTACACTGATATTATTTATTTCATATTTATTTGTATATACATTTTTTTTTCCTCAACTTTATCTATATATTCCACTACAAGTTACGATTTATGTTTAATTTTAGCACGCTTTGCTTGCGTTAATAATACTTTAACCACAATGACGGATTAATTACAAGTTATGCTGTAGACTTTGAATTTTAAAACTAATTACTATTAATACTAATAATTAAAACGAGCCAAGTAACTTTTTGTAAGATTTGTTTAAGTTTATTGACTTATCGTCATATCTTTCCTTTATTTTAATAATGTAGCAACAACACTTCAATAATATAAATTCTTTCATAAAATTTATTGATTCAACAAAGTATGTAGGTATAATGTATATTATTTTTTTAAACTTTTAGTTGAATATCTTTGTTATATTTTTATTTGAAATTCAAATTCCCTATGGACATTCATATTTAAGATCAAATAATAATATAATATACAAAAAATTATTATCTTACACTATTAAATTTTGTTTATATTACTTTACTTCCAGTGCCCGAAGACAAAGAAGCGCCAAAACTGCAAAGCCCAAAAGGCTTAGAAGAAGTCCAGTCTGAGCTTTCGTATATGAAGGCTTTGGATGGCTTCGTCTTAGTACTGTCTCAACAAGGCGATATTGTCTACTGCAGTGAAAATATCGCTGAACATCTTGGAGTCTCACAGGTAAGGAATTGGGCACAATTCTAAATTATATTTATTAGTACTAACGTGTCTGTGTTAATTTAGGCAAAAAATGTATTATGACAGAAAAAAAAAATAAAGCCCATCCAAGCCAAAATCGTAAAGATTTTTCTTATCGGTCCAGTTTTACCATATTGATATAGATTAAATGAATAATACTTTTCAAAATCTGACCTTTTATATATTTATGTTATAAAATCAAAATGGAGAAAAAAAGCATGAAAAGCAAATAAGCTATTAAATATGTAAGTACTTACTTAATGATAATATTAACCAAAGTCCATTAAAAACCAGTTTAATGTAATATTATGAGCAATAATACACTTATATGAGTGTTGCAAAATGCTTCGCAAATTGATCTGTCTTATAGATTTCCTAAAAGTAAGTTTGTCAAAGTACTTACTTCCTTGAAATTAGTACTTTCACAAAAGTGAATGAAAAGACGTCTTTCGATGTTTCTTTGTATTGATGTACATTATGTAGAATAGTTCATACTAAAATAATCTCTTGTCTTAATGATCGTTTGCTTGAAGCGGTTAGATGATATCGCAACCTTGAGGTCAATTAGTACTTCGTAAACTAACTTTTTGGCGTCTTTCATTTTATAAAGATATTAAAATTTAGTTTCTTTAACAGACACTATTGTAGATAAACATCAAAATCAAAACCTTATCTAAATATGTACCGACAGAATTAGATTCATAGCGTTAGAACCGTTTCTGAGAAATACGAAATATTTATTATATAGGTATATAATGTATAACTAGCATTTCCCGCGGCTCCGCCTGCGTTCTAAATATCGGAAACAAAATTCTTAGATTTCACATTATTATTAAACCGCGGGATGTTTTATAGCCGGTTTTGTAACGGTTAGTTGAAATATCTCAGAAATGAAATATTGTCGTTTCATACAGTAATAAGTATCCTATATTATGTAGTCCCGGGTCACAAGCTATCTAATAACAAATTACATCAACAACTGTTCAGTGGTTTGTCGTGTTGCGGTCACAGACAGACAGACAAAAATACTAAAAACTATAGATTCCGCCTCTGTATCGATAATAGTGACTATTTCAATAAGAATTTCCAAAAAATATTCAATGTACAGATTCGACAAAGTTAGAATTTTATTATAATGTATTATTTATTACAAACATATTCATGCATAATAAAAAGTGAAAAAAATAATAGTAGGATGAAACCTATTGAGAAAGGAGGAAAATATTATAAAAATTAAAGGAAAAATAAATTACGGGCGATCTTAGGTCGGGAAGGGGGGAGGGGCGTGTTTTAAGGGTAAAAAACTGTTTATCTCAATTTCCAGCAAAACTACAAGTCCTATGGAAAAAAGTCAAATTGCAAAGTTGTAGGTAATAAAAAGATCTAAAACTTTGTATTTACACTTTTTTCATACAACCTCATTATTACAAATTTATGTGAAAAATTCAAAAAACCAAGCTTTTGGTTTTTTATTTTTATCTTTTACAAAAAGAAAATATTTTTCACGAAATTTGGTGAAAACTTACCTTTTTATGTCCTTAATACACTGTAATTTTTTTGATTTAAAATATTTATTTTTTTCACCTTATTTTGACTTAATATCGAAAAAGCATCCTAGTTTTCAATCGAAAATTCACCCGTCAAAATATCAGGTTTTTAAAAAAAGTCGGTCGGCTTTATATTTGTTCAAATTTCTACTTTCTGATGATGTAAAAAAAATACATTACAATAGTATATTTTCTCAGAAAATCTGCTACAAAGTAATAAGGAGTAAGGTCCAGACCCTCCTAGCTCTTTCCACTTCTCTATGAAATACCTTTTGATTGCCTAAAATTTTCCGTAGGTCACTCAGGTACATAAGTTATCTTAAAATAGCAATAAATAGGCATCTACACATATAATTTAAAGAAGATACTACAACTTTCTCAAAATGGGAGTGTCCTGGTCTTACTACCTGTTACTTTGTAGCAGCTTTTCTGAGAAAATTTACTAATGCAATGTATATTTTTTTTACACTATCAGAAAGTAGAAATTTGAACAAATATAAAGCCGACCGACTTTTTTTAAAAACCTGATATTTTGACGGGTGAATTTTCGATTGAAAACTAGGGTGCTTTTTCGATATTAAGTCAAAGTAAGGTGAAAAAAAATAAATATTTTAAATCAAAAAAATTACAGTGTATTTAGGACATAAAAAGGTAAGTTTTCACCAAATTCCGTGAAAAATATTTAAAATAAAAAACCAAAACCTTGGTTTTTTGAATTTTTCATATAAATTTTGAGGTTATGTGAAAAAAGTGTAAATACAAAAGTTTTGGATCTTTTTATTACCTACAACTTTGCTATTTGACTTTTTTCCAAAAGACTTGTAGTTTTGCTGGAAATTGAGATAAACAGTTTTTTACCCTTAAAACACCTCCCCCCTTCCCGACCTCAGATCGCCCGTAATTAATTTTTCCTTTAATTTTTATGATATTATCCTCCTTTTCTAGTTGGTTTCATCCTACTATTATTTTTTTTGGTTTCAAAAATTATCGACATTGGTCTATTAAAGTAATAAATATGCGAGACGTCGCAATTTTTAAGTGCAGGCGCTAAGGATTGTCGACTGACTCTTTGTTAAAGTCTACTGACGCAAATATTGTAATTTGTCGATGCTTTGTGAATTCTAATAATGTGCTTTGCGTCATTGCATATGTAAGAGACATTAGTTTTGGGAAAACCGATACAAAATTTTTAATAATTTCAAAGAAGGCTTATAGGGATACGTCGTCTTTATTCTTAGCCTCAGTACTTGTTTATTTCCTTTAATTCCTTTAATGAAATTCATCTTTAATAATACGCATAAAATAACTTAAGTCATTTTGAAACTGTTTTAAGCTCAAATTACATTACGACATTGTTGATAGAACTTCATAGCAACGATCTATTAGTCATACATTTTTTTGTACTATTTAAAGATTTATTGCTATATCGTATTACATTGCATTCATTAGACAGCAAAAACATATAATACGCGTCAAATTTCCACCATCTCCTTATTTTTATTTTGTATGATGTGACTAGACAGCCTTATATGGCGACTTATTTCGAAACGAACGAGAAACAAATTAACATGTCACCATGTTAATGGATAACGTCGTCCACAATATTAAAAACCCGCTACTGGAAATCACTAAAGCAATTAAATGTTATTTCCTGCTCCATAAACTTTACGCCCGCAATTATCATATACTACATTACGTGCTTTGTTACGGATACCACATAGTTTATATACTACACATATAAAATTTAAATATATACATATTATAAACATTAACACCTATGGCTAGAGTACAAACATTCGTGCTCAACAAATGAATCCCCCAGCGGAACTCGAACCCGCGACCGCTCACGCAGAAAGTAGGGTCTCTACCAGCTGAGTCAAACGTGTCGTCGTACCTATATATAGGTATAGTAATTTATATTACATTTAATAAAATTTTGATTCGAATCTAAACATTAAATATATTTAAACAATTTTATTGAAGTAATTATTATTATTGATACAGAGGTCGAATCTATAAAGCTTTATAATTTTATCTGTCTGTCATTGGGATCGCGTAACGAGAAAATCTCTGGGCAGATTTAAATACCTACATATAATGAACGCAGGCTATCCGGCTTAAAAGATAGGCTACTTTTTACTTCAGGAAAATATCTTATCTCTGAGAAATCGGCACTATCCGTCAAAACGGACCTAGGGACGAATCCGAGGGAAGCGAGGGTGAGTCTCTTTTAAAAACTAACTAAATACATATGAATGTAAGAAAATACGATACTAACATCAAGAAATCCAATTTTAATTATTTTTTGTCTGTCTGTTTGTCCCGGCTCATCTCTGAAACTGTTTGACGGGACGTTCACTCGCAAATACTCGTAGCTAATGTTATAAGGAGTAACTTAGGTTACCTTTATTTTAGAAATTTTATTTATTTTAACTAGCGGAACCCCCGGCTTTGCTCGCGCTAAATCTAGGAACAAACCCGAGCGAGGTTAGGGTGAGTCGCTAGTGAATAAATAAATTCGAAAACTCGTGATACGCGTACCGTTGTGATGGTTCAAGTTCCGTTAGAATACATTTTTTGTTTTATTATTAACTTAAGCTTTATGAGATTTAATATCTTGCTTATCTTTATCTTTTCTATCTTTCATGACTCAATGTTTGAAGGTTTATTACGTCAAGTTCGACTAAGCTAGTGTACTGAAAAGGTAAAAATCTCGTTAAAATCGCATTGCATCATGCCCAAAGTGACTTGTTTTTTCATACGTTATTAATAACAAGTATATATGAATACAGGAAATTTATAATTTTATTTCAAATCATCCGCAAAAAGTTGTTACTGTAAAACATTTATTTAAATTTATTAATACAAAATACAATCTACATTCGGCTCCTGATATCCTAAAGTTGATATAATATATTCTACGACATTTCCGCTGAATAAATTAATTATTATATCACAAAGGTGCGATAGTATATCCTTGACAAGTTTAAGTGCGAGTAGCTTTCCATCTGTCAAAAACTGTTGCACTTTTTAAATAGACTTTTTTTTAAATAGACTGCTTATTTTTGCTTATATATAAATACTCCCAATCATTTTTCGAGATAAAAATTACATGTAGTAATTAGTAAAGACTTCTATTTACGAGTTACCTAACATTTTACATACTTTCCTGTTAAATATGTTGTTACATCACGGAATCCAATTCTGCAAATTTAATACATCAATGAAAATAAACGCGACGATGAAATATTTACCTACTTATATAAAGTATTTATATGCAATGTAGTGACGTAAACTAATTATCACGACCATTGATACATAATTACAAGCTTTGGCTTGTTGGGTTTATGCTTTACAATTAAGGGAAAATTCGACCAAGTGTGTGTCGGACTCGCGCACAAAGCGTTACGTACCATTCCATCTACAACAATAAACTAGTCCTCTAAATTGTATAAGCGTGGTCCACTTTTAATTTTCAATTTTTTTTTAATTTTTGGAATTTTTCCTTTATGTGTGCTATAAAACGTTGCTTTGTACCGAATTTCTAGATTCTGAGTTCACGGGAAGTACCCTGTAGGTTTTGATTCCCTTGCGAGTGTCGAAAATTTGCAGCAAAAACGGCTGTATCTTTTGATTGCGTTGTATTAGAAGTTTGATTTTTTCACAGCTCCAAGGGACAGTACACCTAAGTGTTTGAAATGAATTTCAGTTTACGCTCCACGCGCTACTGAGAAAAAGACGGACAAAAAGTGATTCTATAAGGGTTCCGTTTTTTTCTTTTGAGGTACGGAACTCTAAAAATACTAAAATAATAACTTTCGCGGTTATCATACATGTTAATATGTTGATACAATTCAATCAAATACGAAAACTGTAGCTCACTTAAGACTAAACTTATCAACGGGATTATATGACTAAACTAACAATGTGTGAGGTACAGGAGAGTAATGGGAATTATGATTAGGTAGACAGTTACACGTATACGTATACTAGGACAATATACAGCAGTACGAAGTAAAAATTGCAATGATATATCATTTTCCAGATGGAGATTATGGGGCAGAGCGTGTTCGAGTTCAGTCACCCCTGTGATCACGACGAGATACGTGAAGCTTTGCGCCCAGGGAAAGACGGAAAACGAGATTTACTTCTACGCCTTAAATGCACGCTGACCAGCAAAGGAAGAAATGTGCATCTAAAATCTGCTTCTTATAAGGTATATGTGAGCACCTTAGAACTAGTTTTAAGACTAATAATAACATAAACAGGCAATTATTGGTAACTTGCATTAATGCAATTGTCGTACGGATCTCTAATTTTTCAAAACTAGGGTACTTAGAGCTCTTGATACTCGCTGATATTAGCTTTCTATAGATAAAAGGAATTTTTTTAAGTTGGTTAAGCATTTTATGTTTAGCCATTACAAACAAACATACAAAATATCAATCTCTTTATAATATTAGTTGAGTCCTAAGAATCCACGTATAGCGTATCATACGTAAAAAGGCGTTCAATTTAAGTATCAATAGATATAACCGAGTTGATAACCATAAAAAAAAAACGCTTGTCTAGAAAACATCGATCGAAAATCGGGTTTTTGTTTAATGTGTATATTTTATGCAATATTTGCATTGACTTTACGCAACTGAACTATCTGAAATTTTATATTAGTGAATCAGCCTTTTAGAAAGTTCTACAACCAGAAGCCAGCGTTTCTTTTCTAGAAACTACTTACTTCGTGATTATCATGTGTAAATTTATTTTTAAAAGAGGTGTTTCTAAGAACTTTATGTTCTTATTTAATTTTATTATTCATCATTAACTAAATACTAAAACTTAGTAGTTTCCATGAATTTTATAATTCTAAGGAAAACTATCGACCTAATTCATTATTTATAGCCTTAGACTTAATAAATAAATAGTATTTAATTGTGTACAATAAACTTTACGTTTATTTTTCAGTATTTAATAAATATAAAATGTCATGCTACAAAAAATACTTTTACTTTGATGTTTATTAAATTAAATTTTTGTTAAATATTATAAAAATGGTTAAACAAATCATTAGCACTTGTATGATAACATTCATCACATGTTTTGCTGAAATCCTTGACCCGTAGCTTGTTTTCGGCTGCAATTAACATGTTTTAAATGCGTATTTTTTAGATTTTTCTTTGTTCTGACATTTTAACATGTGAAAATAATTTACATAATAACATAAACTTATGTAAAGTTCTACATTACCTACATAATATATATTATATATATTATATTTTTCATTATGTAAGCCTCTTGTGAATTTAATGACTGATTTTAGTTTTTTTACAGTAAATTATACGATTAGTAACAAAAATATTTTGTAGGAAAAAAATACTCTTAAACACTTAATAAGTCTTTCTTTTAACACCTTAAAGTTTTAGTTTAGTAACTTTTTAGCCAGTTAAATATATTATGTAAATTTATTCAACACTATGTCTTTGCTTAAGAAAAGTCGAGAAACAATTTGCATAATATTGTTAATATATTATGTATATTAATTTATATTATGGTTAATACATATATATAGTATTGATAGAACATAGACGTCAACATATTAAATGGTGTAAAAAAATTTAAAACTTATGCTTTGAATTTAATAGACTACAGGCCCATGTACAAAAATGGATGGGTCATATGAACCATAAGGTGACGTATATAGGACGACATAAGAGCATATAATAATAAGATTCAGCACTATGCCGTCACTTGTAAGCTGTCCAACTGAGTGCTGGTGAGAATTCAAAAGTGCAAGTACAGTGAGTACATTTTGGTCATATATTTTTGTACGGCATTTTTAGCATCGATAGATCCATGAAAAATAATAAGAAAGCGCGAAGTGCCGTAAAAAAATGGTGCGCCACAAAGTAGGAAATTGTTTTTGATTTTCTGACAATTTCCAGGGTAAATTTGGTCATTTGATTCTGTACGGCATAAGTTTCATACGGTTTCAATACAGCTTCTAATCCATTATTCCGCAACGCCGTACAAAAATCATGCGACAAGGGGAAAATATCGAGGGTTGCAACCCCCTCTCTTTCCGTGGTCCGGGGGGTGATTTGAAAAAGTACGGCTTCGGTTCCAAAACATTATCTAGCAATCAAAAGTACTATTAAAAATAATGCCGTCAAAAAATTATTGTTCATTTGAATGTATATTAATAATTATCTTAATTTCATGGTATATTTGATTAAAAAGCTGTAAAATCATTTGACTCTGTACGGCAACTTTTTTTGTAACATGATATTGTACAATACAATTGTTATATAGTATTGCCGTTCAAAAGAAACTGTTCTAAAAAAATTATAGAGAAATACAAAAACTGATTTTATTTAAATTTTTGCAAAAGTTTAAATATTCATAGATAAATAAAATATAGCAATGTTCTACATTTCGCCGTTGTTTTAAATAGTATTAAGATAAACAAATTAGGAAAAAATTATGCCGTACATTTTAATGCAGACCATAATATCTTTTCGGCTGATGAAAATGACGCTACCATTTTAGGGGTGTAGTACTTTATGGCCATTTGATACTGTACGGTATTAACATTACTTTAAACATTATTGATACATGTATATAATTGATTTGTTTCATTGTAATGATGTGAATAAATAAAATAACTATTTTTTTGAAAAAATCGATATATTTAAAGACGATAATACAAAATAAGGTTTTTATTTAAACTATTCAGTATCGGAATCAGCCGCTGAGTTGTTATCGGAATCAACGTCTTCATCGACGTCCGAATTATGTTCTCTGTCATTCTCTGAAACATGAATAAGTTTTTGTCAAAATCAAAGTCTTACGTACAGATTAAATATGTAAAGATTTATTTATTTACCTATGACATCATCAATTTCTTCGCCTGATTCCTCGTCCGGTTCCGTTATGTCACTGACTTTTTGGGGGCATTCCTCGCCGTGGAACCAGTCAAAATCATACCGACCGTCTTTGAAAATCCATCCATAGCTTATTGGTAACAAGGTCGACGGTATTTGTTTGTAGGCATTACACCAAATCTGTGCTATGTAGGTACTTCTCTTCATATGTTGTTTTAACTCGTAAATGTATATTATATTTATATTATGTATTTCAAAACTGTGAAATCAAGATGAAGTAAGTAATAACTATAGTTTTTTAATGACAATCATTAAAACAAATATAATCTAAAAATCTTTAGGTATCCTGGAACACAAATTAGAGATACCTCACTCTGTTTAAAACTGCACCGATACGTCTAATACTCGTAAAATATGTACCTACTACTTAGCACACAGTACAATATAGGCAGGTGTAGAAACAAATGCTAAACGTCGTTCCGTAAGCGATATATATGTAAATTATGTTTATTTAATATTTTTATTACTTTTTTATCAATATGAACTTTCAGATTTGTACGGCATTAGCTTTTTATAAATTATTGCATTAAGTACAAACAAACTATCTAAATGCTGTATAAAAAATATCGTGATGAATTTTACCTTATTTTACGCTATATGGATTTTTCCTTGAGTTTTTTTCCCTACAAACCTTTGGACCAACAAAAATGTACGGCATGTAAAAAATATAATCTATGCATAAAATACTTTCAAAATAAATTAAATTTATGTTGTGTCAAATCACCACCCGGACCACGGAAAGAGAGGGGGTTGCAACCCTCGATTATTTCCCCTTGTCGCATGATTCTTGTACGGCGTTGCGGAATAATGGATTAGAAGCTGTATTGAAACAGTATGAAATTTATGCCGTACAGAATCAAATGACCAAATTTACCCTGGAAATTGTCAGAAAATCAAAAACAATTTCCTACTTTGTGGCGCACCATTTTTTTACGGCACTGCGCGCTTTCTTATTATTTTTCATGGATCTATCGATGGTAAAAATGCCGTACAAAAATATATGACCAAAATGTACTCACTTTACTTGCACTTTTGAATTCTCACCAGCACTCAGTTGGACAGCTTACAAGTGACGGCATAGTGCTGAATCTTATTATTTTATGCTCTTATGTCGTCCTATATACGTCACCTTATGGTTCATATGACCCATCCATTTTTGTATATGGGCCAGTAGTCTATAAATATTATTTAAAAAATTTATAAAAATATTATAGCCTTTTTGGAACTGTAAAAGGTTTTTCCTCTTCAGAAATCTAAGGATGATGTTTAAGTTCGAATTATACGTTTTACAAGTATTTATTATTCTTTTGAACCGCGTTAAATTATTTACTAGAAAAGTTTTTTGTAAATAATATATTATTAAAGACTCTCTTGTTTTAAATCTTATGTACAAACAAGTATATTGAGATTGTTGGATATTTTAATAACATATTTTGAAAAGATCAACCATTCATAACGTGATTTGTTTACAAAATCTTATTAAGATCGATCCATCCTTATGCATGAACGTGTATATTCTAATATATTAAGAAGAAAAACGATCAATTTTTTTCTGAAGGTGTATCATAAATAGCATGTTTTTTAAGTATTTGTTGCACTTGATTTTAAGAACATAGTTTAGTAATCTGTAATGACTGATAAAGACCTGGATTATTGTCATACATAGATATACATAAGTATTTATGAACGTACGACGTCTTACACTTCTTTTTTTTAAATAAAGACTTTAATATTAATTAAAATCACAATTTCACCCTTTCAAGGCTCAATTTAAACATTGTCTTATGTAGGTATATTGGATTATGTAAATCCATTACCTATTAATATTCCTAACTAGATCGCAAGATTGCTTATTCAATTACAATAGCTATTGTGGCTGTTTGTAATTCTATACGTGAATAACTTTATATATAATGAAAAGTTCTTATATATATATGCTAACTTAGCGACCTTATATATTTTTATTTTATTTGAAACCATTCATTCAATCAAATCTATGTAACATAAATAAAATTGAAGTGTCCTTTTTTAATTTTAAATTAACAGCTTTTCACTAAATGCATATGAAAGTATAAAATATATGGTACTTACATCGAAAATATATATTTTTTATTTTTTGTCTGTCTAATTGTCCCGGCTTGTTTGTTTAACGGCTGGACCGATTTCGACGGGACTTTCACTCGCAGAGAGCTAATGTTATTAGGAGTAACTTGGGCTAGTTTTATTTTAGAAATTTTATTTATTTTAATTACGGCACTTGTATGCGGCATTTTTGTGCTACAAACTTTTAATTTATCAGGGTATTATATGTAAATGTAAAATTTTGGGTGGATGTTTGCTACTAGAGCTGAACGCATATTTGGCGTTCACGTTTCAAGCAAATACGTTTTAGAGACGTAAGTAGTGATGTGATAACTTTAGAGAATAAAAATAAAAATTATCGGTCTATAGGTAGGTCAGGACTCCGGATAGGTAAAATATTTTTGGTCCTGAAATTCTGTAATGTCACTAACGACTAAACACATCATCGATCGATCGTAAATACATAAATTTAATAAAATAGTATGCGTTTGTGCAAAGTGTTTTGTGTAAGCAGTAGGTAGTTAGAATAATTTCAGTAGATTTGACAAAATCCTTAACTATGTCATTTATATATAATATTCTTTATTGCACATTCAATTATGTTATACAGATTTTACAGAGATCAATGTGAGCAAAGGTGGACTTATCTCTAGAAGAGATCTCTTCCAGCCAACCTATGGAAGTGAGAAATGGTGTTTAAAAAACGGGCCGAACACGTGCAATTGTTAAAAAAAAAAAAAACTATTAATACCATTATATACTAAAAGGATAAATAAACATACATACATAATTTATATAGATAGATATACAATGTACATATATAATACATACTATATATCAATATACATACGTTCATATATATATATATACATAATATATAAAATTTATACTATATAATACTAGGTAAACTGATAATTAAGGTGCGATTTGCGTCAGAAGATACTGTTTAACATTCTTTTTAAAGGAAGTTATTGAGGGGCTATGTTGGATATGCTTAGGTAGTGTATTCCAGAGTGATGCGGCATACACTGAGAAAGATTGTGAAAAAAAATTCGTTTTACTCTTTGGTATGCCTAGCATAGGCGTGACGCAAGATCGCCTGGAACGTGAGGGGGGTGGGAGAATTTGGATTCGGGAACGGAGATAGGGAGGTGATTTTGGGTCATTAAGGATATTGAAAAGGAACGAAAGGATGTGCATATCACGGCGAAGTCGGATTGGGAGCCATTTTAGATGAGCACGAAAGTCTGATATATGATCATGCTTGCGCAAGCCAAATATAAAGCGAATGGCTAGATTCTGGAGTCGCTCTAGTTTGTTAAGTTGCTCCTCAGTCACATCCAAATAGCACACATCAGCGTAGTCAAGTATAGGGAGAAGTAGAGATTGAGCAAGCATAATCTTGGTACTGAAAGGGAGAAAGTATTGGAGACGCTTGAGAGAGTGGAAAGAGTAATGCATTCTTTTGCTGACCTCGTTGACATGAGCTACCCAGGTCATGTTACAGTCCATTATTAAGCCCAAGTTTTTTACTTTGTTACAATAAGGGATTGTAACACCAGAAAATTGAACTTGAGGTATTGAAGACCAGTCGATTTTACACCTCAGTCTACTACTGCCGAATATTATGCATTGTGATTTGTTAGGATTTACAAGAAGGCCGAAGGACTCAGCCCACGACTGGATTTCAGCAAGGTCCGAGTTTAAAGCACCAATACATTCATGCAATTCGGTCAGCTCAGAATGTCGATATAATTGTAAGTCATCTGCATACAGGTGGAAGGGAGAAGAAATTACTTTTGATATGTTATTAATAAAAACAGAAAACAGCAAAGGAGAGAGTACGCCGCCTTGAGGTACACCAGCAGTAAGATCTAACCAATCCGATACAGTATCGTTGATTTTCACACACTGTTGACGTCCGAAGAGATAAGAATAAAACCAGTCTAAAACAGTAGGAGAAATGTTAACCGCACGAAGAGTTCCAATGAGGATGTCAAGGTCAACAGAGTTGAAGGCACTGCTAAAATCAAGCAAGACCATCGCAGTGAGTTTGGTGTCATCCATTGCACCACGAATATCCTCCGTGATATTTAGCAGCGCTCCAACCGTGCTGTGAGAGGAGCGAAAACCGGACTGATAAGGACATAGGAGGTTATTGTTAGATAAATAGGAGTAAAGTTGATTATGCGCCAGTAATTCAATAACTTTGGATAGGATAGGAAGGATAGAGATAGGACGGTATTGTGTAAGGCACGAGGGATTCGAGGATTTAGGTAGTGGTATAACGAGGGCTTTCTTCCATAGTGACGGGAAGACATTGCGTGTGAATGAGAAGTTAATAATGTGAGTGATCACAGGTGCAATATCCTCCAGTACCGGTAGAACCATGTCAAGGCTGAGGTCATCACTACCAATGGCTTTTGTGGAGATAGAACGGACACACTTCTTTACGTCATCTTCTGAGACTGTTTTGAAAGTAAAGGGAGGTATGTCAGGGAGAGCAAGGTTAGATAAAAACGAAAGAGTTTCAGTTCTTGTATGTGAGTCTAAAGTGATGGGAGGAGTGATAAAATGAAAGTTTAAAGTATTGATATCCTCTTTAAAAGTGTGCTTTAAGATAATATAATTATATGAGTCTTGTGTTATTAATTTAACTATACGTATAATAAAGTGTGCTTTTGACAAGGTTTTTTTATTTGATTTGTTAAGATTAAGTATATTATGATTGTTCTGGAAAGTAGCTTATAAAGCTATTATAGCAATTACTGATGATTGATGCATTGCAACTTGTTTGAGGCATTTATAAATTCGATTTACGTTTTTAATAAAAACGAAGAGGTGTGAAAACACGCATAAATATTCTGTACTGATGTAATTAATTATACATCGTAAAGGAGTTAAATGACCGTAATTCAGATGCTTTTTTATTTTAACTGTATAGATCATAGAAAGTGCTAACTCGTCAAATGCTGTAATTGTTAAATTTTCGGTAATAGGTATATTTATTATAATAATATTTTTTATAATAATATTTTTAATCGAGTAAATTACGGTAATTTAAATCTATACTAATATTATAAAGAGAAAAGATTTGTATATTTGAAGTAACGAATAAACTCAAAAACTTTTTAAGGCGAAAAAATGGCTGTAAAGGGTTGAAATAGGGGATGGAAGTTTGTATGGAAATTACATCATTTTTAAAGCTAGAGGCTTGAAACTTATTATTTAGCCTTTTGATTAGATATAAATAAGTAAGACATTCAAAGAATGTAAAAATTGTATGCTAAAGGGGGTACGACCTAGGGACGAACCCGAGCGAAGCGAGGGTGAGTCGCTAGTTTTAAAATATATTTGTTGGTATCAAACATTTTAAATTAATCACCTCTTTTTGTTTTTAACCTATAAAATATAAGTCTTCGCTAATATTCATTTCACCAAAGCTTCAATCCTGTCCCTGCGGTATTTTTTGTACAATATGTTTATATTCTAATTTCATTAATTAGTTTTAAAATATGTATGTTGTAAATCTAAAATGCTGATATATATTATTTTGCCATAGGTGATTCACGTCACCGGTCATATGCTGAATTCTGAGGAAAACAACAAAGAGCAAGAACAGAAAGTAGACTCTGAAGATGAAAAGAAGGAGAGTGAAATGAAAAAGTTCACAAAATCCGGTGCTCTGGTGGCTGTAGGCAGACCAATCCCACATCCTTCTAATATCGAAATACCGTTAAACAGCATGACCTTCCTGACTAAACATAATTTGGATATGAAATTCACTTACTCTGATGAATGGTAAGTAAACTTTTTTTATAAATGCCAATTCGTATAGTGGTCCATTTCGACTGTAATCAATATAACTATCAATGTCACCATATCATCTCTATATTATATTAAAAATAAGAATCTCCAAAAAATACTGACAACATTTCATAGTCAATATCTAATCTAAACTAAACAAATCAAAAGAGAATATTGGTTGACAAACTAAAGAGAAAAAGGTACTGAAGTGTTTTGTCTTTGCCTATTTGTATTTTTATAGATTTTAAATTAAATATTTATTTCAGTTATTAATTTTAAAAGATTATAGTGAAGTTTAAAAGCTTGAACATGTGTGATGTGTCCTTAGGAATGAGTACAGTTACATATTATGGTAATAATCGTTTTTGTAGAATTCATACTCCTGAAAATTTCTTTTTTTTTTGGTAATTAATTATCATAATTGTGATTTCTTTAATTTAATGTATAAGAGCAATTATGCCAATGTGTCCAAATAAATTATTATTAAACATATCTGCTACAAATATTGACATGAATATTTTAGAGTGTTTCTCATTCGGTTTGAAAATGCAGCATTCAATTCTGGCAATTCAAAAAAAAAATTATAATAATTAGAGTATCAAAGTTTTCACTGAAAGCTCGGCGAATGGATTTTTTTTATTATACGACCTACTTGTTGCGGTTTACGACAAAAACAAACCATTATTGCCCTGACCTAAGACTTAGCTAGTTCAAAGTCACGTCCATAGATGGCGCTGTCCAACAAAAGAGTATACGTATTACCTGGCAAAATTTAGGAAGTCCTCTGACAGCGACTTTTGACATTCGGAACGTTTTACTCTATTTGGTAGTATAATATCAACAAAAATATCACCTTCAAATGTATTTTGTAGGTTAAACATGATGCGATTTCGCGGTTTCATACGGTTTGTACTTGGATTTAAGAACGGATGTTGGATTTGTGAGATTAGGAAAGTGAAGTGATTGTGATTATTTTGTGATGTGTTGTGCCATTGGAAAATATTATTTAGCATATAATTTTTGTTTTGTGTGACCAAAATTCAAAAAAATGGCGGGTTTTTTAAAATGTGTAAGTTATTTTCATAGAATTCTCTCCAGTATATTACTACTAAACAAATATAAACGTTACTGTATTTTGAAACATATGTTCATGTCAATATTAGTAGAATGTGCGATAAAGTTGGCGATAGGTCATTCAAGGTTAAGTGTATACCGGTTAACATAACCTAATGTTATGGTCTATAGGTCACATTGGGGATGACCTTTGATATCATCATGGGATTTCTTAAATATTTTTATGTGAATACATAATAAAGTTAAGTTTATGGAATATCATAAACATAAGATATGTGGATATAGACATTTATTTCTCTTAAAGAATACACTGTTCACTTATTTAAAGATTAGAGTAAAAAATTATTGTGAAACATTGTGTTGCTAAAGAATATTTTGGTAAAATAAAGTGACTAGGGCAACAGTTAACAGCCAATGAATAAATAACCTATTTAATGTTTACATATTTAAAAATATTTATACATTAAAATTTAAATAGATAATTTCCTCATTGATAAAATTTTAATACATTTTTATATTTAATTTTTTAATGGAAAATTTAATGATAGTTAATTAATTTTACATATTTTTCTCAACTAGTCTTCTAGTCTGTTATAAGTTTGTTATGATATTAAAAATCAAAATAATTAATTAAGTTTATTTTTAAGTTTAAAATTTAATTCAAGTAGGCTCATCAGGGCTTTATTTCCAATAAATTATATTGTGGATTCTTTGATATGAAAGCATTTTTCCCTGAAATTCTTAATTTTTTTTCACAAAGCAATATGACAAAGAACAACCTACCTATATAGAAAAGGGCTTTTTAAATAAATTATTGGGACATTATTACACACAGCGCCATCTAGTTCTGTGGTAAACTACAAGGCTTGTTATACAGATACCATATAGTTGATACACTACATAATATATAAATTTGAATTCTTACTCGTGCATATTATAAATATAAGCCATGCCAACCTCATGAATGGAGTACAAACATTTGTGCTCAACAAATAACAATGCGCCCAGTGGGACTTGAACCTGCGACCGCTGGCATAGAAAGTAGGGTCGCTACAAACTGAATCAAATGTATCATGTGTTTTAAAAAAAATATACTCGTTTTTGTGATGTGTATTCAAAATATGTATATATGTTAATATTTATGTTGACATGAAAAGTTTATCAAAATAATTTTAGTTACTAGAATTATTAATAATATTTAAATTATTATTTATTATTGTTGCAGCCTGCTGAACAGCTTAGGGTACGACTCAGAAGAGTTGGCCGGTCGTTCTCTATACGACTATCACCATGCCGCAGACAGTGCTGCTTTGGCTCAACAGTTCAAATCATGTAAGTTTATTCATGTGCTTGGTTCATTAAATGTAAATCTAAGATACAAACTATAAGCTTTGAAACTGAATTAAGCCTTATTATTTGAAAAAGTTGCAAATACACATTTTTGCTGCTTATATATTTTTGATATTGTACACTACATCATAGAAAGTAGAATAAAGAGAAAATTGAATTAATCAGTACTATTATGCATTGTGTTTAACCAATTTTTTCATTTTTAGCGTTAAACTGGCTTGCTTGCTTTTAAATTTTTTATATGTAAAAGTGTTCCAAAGTCTAAATAACGTCTCAATATAAAAGAAAAATAAATATACAGTCGGTATTTACCATATTTGTAAGCTTGTTTCTATAAATGTACTACAAAAACATTGAATAAAACTTATATAGCGCCATCTGTCTTATCGCTTGTTTAACTGATTCTTAATACAGCAAACAAAACGCGCATTATATTTCTATAGTATTTCAAGAGATGGCAGCTCTATTTGTCTATAGTCTATACTATTATTGAAAAGAGGGCGGATTTGTTTGACAGTTTGATCGCGCTAATCTTAGGAACTACTACTTAGATATGAAAAATACTTTGTGCATTAGATAGCCTGTTTATTGAGGAAGGCTGTATATCATCATAATGTAAATAATATATTGAGTACTAGCGGCTCGTCCGCGCTCTGCTTGGTTTGATTCTAGATACTTTATTATTTTAACTGTTAGTATAGATTTCTTAGCAATTACATGTTTTCCCACAGTACAATATCCCAGACAAAATTAATAAATTAATATTATATACAAAATGTTATCAAAATCTGATTGCCTCGTGATGCGGACGTCGATAGAAAAACAAAAATTCTATGCACTATAGATTCGGTATTTGTATCAATAATAATTTTCCAAAAAATATTTGATGGACAGATTCAACTCGGTTAGAATTTTATTAAATGTATGGATATTCTATACTGACCGTTTAAACGTAGAGACGAACCCCAACGAAGCAAGGGCGAGTTACTAGTTGCTATACATATATATAAACGCGTAGTCACTGTGGTATGTATGAATACGTAGAACGTACACTGACACAGTATAAATTTAAAACGTGTGCATTCTATTGTAATATTTATGTTAGATTATAATAAAATATAATTTCCTACTTATAAAAGTAATTTTTGTGTTGTCACAATTTACTTCTTTGTTTGTGATTACACAATAAATTACGTACAGTCGTTAAATACGTAACTTTGTCTTCTCTTTTATATAAGCAGCTAACACAGTGTCACGTTTGTTGCCAGAATCTATAAACAGAACACTTCAAGTGGGTATTTTGTAAAAATATTACTTGAGGATATTCTTGCACCTCTTTCAAAATACCTCTGTATTATTTTTTTCAGTTTCCAACCATATGATTTGAATAAAATAAACCTTTCTTAGTGATTCCTTCTGGTATTAAATTTGTGTAGTGAAGTATATTTTGTTTTGGTAAATGGTACAGGTTTTTTGGGTGATTTTGAACAATCAAACAAGTACATTATTGTAAGTACGTATAGGGTATTGTAGGTTTTGAAAGCTAGTAGGTTGTTTTTAATGCGACTATAAATTCAATTCAATTCAATAATGGCTTCCATGAGTGCCGATTGGGCACAGTTGACTTCGCCAATGTCGCGTAGAATGCGACTATAAAAGGTGCTATCAATAACTCAAAATATATCATCATTACGTCCCAATCGTTTCAACCTGAAAAAGCAACAAATATAGTAAACTTTGCTATTTTTCATAATCTTACGTTACGTGAAAAATCTTATTATAAAACTATACTCACGTAATGTAATAATAAAATATGTAAATAAATAATTGAATACACTACGAAACCTCATAATCTGCCGGACAAAAACTAGATTTTAGTACCTACTAATAATTAAGTTTTTACTGTTATTGCCATATTATTATTATTATATGCAAACGCAATATTTATTTATTATCATAGTTATTATATAATGTTTAATAATTAACGCGGATGCGTTTTTCAATACGACATTGGCTTTCAGCCATGAAAAGAGTAATTATTTTTATATATATATTTTTTAAATAATAAATTGCTAACTTGTGTTGATGTAGGTAATATACAAACCGACCCAGACCAGAGTCTCTTACTCTTAGTACTAAAAACATGTATTTTGTCATGTACAAGTACATATTAGTCAAGCGACAAAGTGATGAAGTAAAATCATGAATATTCTTTTTTTATATCCTCTACACGTAACAGCGGGAGGTATTTTCTCGTCTACTCCATTGTGTAGGGTGTCAAGGCTCAAGGGTCTTCCGTTTTTGAAATATTAAGCTTTAAAGTGCTAATTTTTGTTAGAGTAAAGAGGTCATAATTAAAATTGTTTTAAAGGAGTATAAGTTTAGAAATCCAAATATTATAACAAATATGTAGTTGATATATCCTACGTTCTGTAGTAGTTTCAACAATGATATTTCTATATAAAATTACAGTAACTTATCTCTTGCGTACCCTTCGTCTATTTTTGTCGTTTAGTATTCTCCTCAAATGTCACGTATTCCGCCGGGTCGCCTGTAATAATGATAATAGAACGAGAGAAGCTCTATATTATGAAGCTTTGTGTCAATTCGAGACTACCTGATACTCTTTCTGAATAAACATTATGTTGAGGAAGATAATGTCGTCACATGGTTCTAATTACAAATACTTAAAATATTTTCATAAAGCTTCAGAAATGTGTACCTAACAGTTGTTTAATTTATTTAAAACTAGAACTTATTTTCATTTTGTTTGGCTCTTCCCCTGTTGTCTACAACCTATGTATCCTAGGATCTACTGTCTAGACCTAGACTCTAGACCATAAGACTATCCTAGTACTTAATGTCATCCAAAACTATATAAACGTTTCTGTACAAAATATTAACTAATAAAAATACAAAAATAAAATTTGTAAAATTATAATAGCAATGAATAAAATAAAATAATTAAAATAGGTATATCGACATTAGAACTCCTTTGTCCTTTGACATAGGTGTTTGTAAGTATTTTTAATGACTAATATAATCAAATTGAAGGACAATTACTTATAACATATGAACGAAAACGTTGCCAGGTAGGAAACTAATTGCTGTCAAAGTTCCTACACATCATTACATTCTACATATAATAATAAAACGACGTAATTTATCTTGCAATGTGAATTCAATTTAGAGTGATCGGTGTACTGTAGGGCCCTTCTAACGTTTTAGTTCGGTGGTTAGTATAGAATAGGACTATATACATAATATGTAATGTATGTAAGTAGTGATCGTAACAACATTTATATACCTGCAGGTATATACGATCAGCTGTTGTGGATTATATCATAATGTTTTCCGCTGGAACTGGAACTCCCGCGTTAAAAAGTAGCTTACGTCTTCTCAAAACAAGCATATCCGTTTCGACGTGAAAAAAGAACAAACAAACACACTTTCAAATAAATAAGACATGTGGATTTTATAAGTCATAATCTTACGTTCGCTTTACCAAAGCAATTTTAACTTTAACAAGAACAGAATATCTCAGCCGAAGTTTAATCTCTTGGATCACAAGTAATTTTCTGCAAATCTGACTCTGAATGTTACCATTCTACAGTTCAGATGTCTTACTTTATTAACACAGAATCTGTATTTATTTTTATCATTTAGTGGGTTACTATTATTTTGTTTATAAAAATCTAATTTGCTATTTTTTAATAGGTTTGAGACGTTATTTTAGGTTTGCCTTATCTAAAAACACTTCAGCCTTAATTTCTCTAAATTTTAGTTCTGGCAATTTAAAAACGAATATTATGTATATTATTATAGTCCACAATGCTAGAATGAATCATAGTTAACGCTATTATTTGGGGTGTCAACTTTAAATTGGCATTGTTGTTTTCAATAAGCCCTCATAGCAACTGGTCATTCGCGCGTTGAATGATTCTATTCGAATATATTGACGTCTTTCGAACCACACGTGTAGACTGTTGACTTAAAAAAACATATTTTAGTTTTTGGTTATAAAATGTGTTTAAGCGACACTTAATGTAGTAAATAATTTATAACATAACAAAGAAACTGAAAAAAATCTGAAGAACAAACTAATTTCAGTCTTAACTGGCCCTGAAATCTTGTCTATTAACACGACACGAGATTTTATATTATTAATATATAAAATCTCGTCTAAAGAAGATTAAATCTCTTCTAATGAAGGATTAGATGTAAATATAAAACTATTAAAAAAAGTCTATCTATAGTTTTCTTCTTCAATAGTTCTTCAGTTCTACTGTGCTTTTAATTTATAATGAAAATATACTGCTATCTTGCCCTCATAAACATAACATTTCATATTCTTTTGCTATTTCATTGTTTAATATTTTCAGGGAGTCGAGGGAGGGTAAAATTGTTACTTTTATAATACAGCGGGCTAAAACCACACATTAAATAATACCGACTCTCGTAAAAAAGTCTTTATGGCTGTGAAAATAAATACTATACATGTGTACACTTTACATGTTGCTTTTTTTAATACACCTACAAAAAACACTCCCTCGCGGTACGGAAATATACATTGTATGTTCACTCATCCCATTGTTGTTGAGATCGTTATGAAATGTGATTGTAAACCCGTTTTATGCGTAAAAAGATATTTTTTTTATAAATGTTATTCTAATGATACTGTTTTCTAACTTTAAAAGAAAAATGACTGAAGTCAATTTTACATAGGTAATTGTAAAATTTAACGTATTGAACTTGACTTTTAAAACTTAGTGTAGCAAGCTTTAACATGTTTCATATATTCCTAAATTTCTCCGATGATCAAGTTTTATCTATTAAAGAGCTTTTTTGTTCATATTCATTTCAATTCTACGTTACATACATATTAAAAATTAGGTTAACTACTTAAATTTGTTTTAAATAAGTACATACATAATTTATTGGATTAATTAAAACACTTGTTTAAACTAAGTTATTAACTAATATTTTCCACGTTAAAGTATAATTATAAAATACTAAACCTAGCGAAACGAAGGCGTGGCGTTAGTTAATGTATACAGCTGGTACCAGTAATAGGTCACGGTCGGGGCCATTATAAAACATGCCATGGCGCGACGGTGAACAGCTGAGCTCAATGAAGTTACGGATATTGAACGGGGAATAAAATTCAATTTAAGGTAACTTACGATGTGAGAATCGGCAAAATTCAGAAGATATAAAATAAGATTTTTATTTTTTACATATACATATTTATTATGTTTTATTATATACATTAATGTCGTTCTTTAGTATGGAGATTCTCGACTTAATGGTTCATTAAGTGACTATTAGTGCGGCGGTAAGACTGTGAAAACAAAATTGTTTAATCTTTATTAAGCTATGTAAAATTTTCATGTAATATCTTCGCAGCTCGCTGCTATATCACGGGTGTAAATGCTGATAAGTTATACAAATGTCATTGTCGGAACGGCTAAATAAAACTAGTGTGACGGCCGGCTATCGAAGAATCCGGCTGACTTGCCAAATTTTCGGATTGTTTATCACAGCAAACATTTTAAACCAATAAATAAACAGCAATGGTTATTTTTTGTACAATTCCTGACTCTAGGAATAATCCTTTACCTGTGCTTGAAATAAATTAAATATACGTATATTATTGTAGCTTACCGAAATTCAGAAATTTCCATCCACATTGAACTTGTAGGCTTTTCCGCAAAATATCAAAGCCCAATCATTATTTAAAAATAGTAAAGTCGGAACGAATCTTAAGGTAAAAATGATTCGAGTGATAATGACGTAGCTAGTTTTAACACGTCGGAGTTGCAGCCGATAGATATTTGGTAAATAAATATTTGTTAAGGTAAAATACACAAAGTAAGTATTTTAGGAACTCTCCCGCAACAGGTTCTGTCAATAACGTCAAAATTGAAAAACATTTTTTTATTCTGCATACAGGTATTTTTGTTTGTCCTCTAAGATTTTAAAAATATACTCGACAAATGCTATTTACATAGCCACCAACTTATTTATCGACAACATAAAACATCGCTTCTTTTTATCTCATATATGATTTGTATTGGCGAAGACTTGGACCCGCTGCTTACATAATAATTTCAAGAACGTTATTTTATTCACGTCATCGGCGTATTTTTATGCCTTGCCTTGCCTTGAACTTGAACGCAAAATCACCTTAGTATAAATAAATTTGCATGACTGATTTATTTCCTAACATTCTTAGAATTATTGTACTCTCTCTAATAGTGTTTTTCTCTACTGTATCTTTAGAAGTAGATTCAAAACTGACCTGTATTAATAATTTATTATTTTTCACTAGTTTCAAACGTTATATATGTAAAATATTTTTGTACCATTGCTACAATTATTTGTTTACGTAAAAATAATAACGAATGATATGGTTACATAGTTTAGCGAAAACAACGTGATAAGTCACGAGTCACTTATCAATTATCATGCTTATAGCAATATAAATATCTCATTGCTCACATGTGTAACAGTATTTATATTTCTATATGTACATGATGATTACTTAAATTTTTAGTAGTATAATTAATTTATGAATTTACTTTAACTTTGATTTTATACGATTTGCTAATAAATCGTACCTACGTATTCGCGCTGACGGACGACATGATACAACGGAAATGAAACACTTCCTGTGATCCTAAGATCTCGTTACATAGCTCAACAAATTCCATTCGATATTGCGTTGTTGGACAAAGTATTGTTTTATTTTATTACAAAACAGTACCCATAGTAAAAGTGAAGAAGGCGTTTAGTTTTATGAAAATATCTTCTTACAAAGGATAGCTTTGAGCTTTGTAGTCTAGGAATAATTAAACATTCTTTGCTTAGAGCCTTAAGTGATTTAAATTTATTTGTATTTGTTCCTTTGAATGTTTTTATTGACATAAATAGTTATGATTAAAAAGATGTCGTGATTGTATAATATTTAGAAATATTGTTCTGTATAGGTATGTAGGGTAGTGATGTATCGAAAGTTGATAAAATTTGCACAAAATATGTTAAATCCAAAGAGTGTGTACATTATTTTTTATTTTATTATATTTTTGTTACAGAGATAAATTTTCGAACTACTTCAAAAGCATACTACTATTTATAATGCCTATGTATGTATTTAACATTTATATGTGTAGTAAATAGTATATAATATATATATATATACCATTTACTACTAATCAATAATTATTAATTACTTCTTAGACATTTTCGCCCATTATGAGGTAATTTTCATTTTGTGCCTAAAAGATGTCAGATGTCAGATAATAAGGTAATTTTAAATCACTTTATAGGTTGTAAAAATGCTTCATAGCATTTTAAATTTTAATACGATTTTGGCAAACAACCGCGAGGAGGCGAATTCGTACATTATTACGGTGTAAAACAAATTAAGTACGTGATACGAATGTTAAATCGAATCATTCGATTAAAATAAACAACCTTTTTGACTTTAAAATTTTATTTTATATGTCATTGTTCCTTTTCATTTATAATAGTGAAGAAAGTGAATTTTTTTTCAAATCGTTATTAAGTTTAACAGAAAAGCTGTCTATTGTGTTATTTGAACAGGGTCCGAAAGAATAAATGACGTGCCCATCCGACCAAACCTCGTATTACCAACATTCCAATCTCAATAGGTTTATTCAAATCAACCTAAAACGTTTTACCATAGGTGGTATCATTTAAATGGAAATCTAAACGCACTTCGTTAATTTGATTCTCAACTTTTCTACTGATTCATACCTTTATAAATTTCTACGTTTTACTCATATTTGGGTCGCAATATTTTTACACAATTGTACGTAATTTAATTTGGGTTTGGAGGACCTATAAACGATGTACCTACTTAGTGACTGAACTTCCATTAAAAATGTTTTGTTTTTTTTGTTGTTTTTGTTTTGTTCTTTGGCACAACTAAACAAAAACTAATATTATTACGTAATCAAATGTAATAAGACGTCTATTAAATCTTAATAAATGCTTGAGTACTCTGAAGCTTTGGTTTTTTAACACAATTGTATTAAGGCGGAATCATTTAAGTTCATTTAGATTTATTACATAATCCCGGGAAGTCGCTCATTTCTGACCGTCGTCGCCTGAATTCCAAGTCGTTTAAATACTTGTCTTAAATATTACTCGACAAAATGCCGGCAAATCTAGAAGTTTCTACTTAAATATTATTATTTAAACGATCTTAAAAGTTAAAAACACTTTTAAATTTCTTTATCATATGATATGATGATATAGATATATAAAATTACATTTCCAGTTTTGTTAACTGATCAATCAATAGGTATAGCGCGCGTTAACCAAAAACAATTTGTGTTATCTAATCAACATTAAACTTTCGTGAAATTATAACTTTAAATTATTCAAGTATAATCGAAATAATGTTTAACAAGTTGTACCTACCCGCTGCTTGACGATTACTAAAACTAAACATATAAATCACTAGTGCGTATGTAAGTACGTACGTACGTAATAGGATTTCGTTAAAGATTTAAATTCATTATTTAAGCGTGATAATGATGTATGTATATCATTATTTTCACGTGTGATTGCGTTTACTTTGATGATCTTTATCATCACGTCAACCAAAATAAACGATTAAAATATAATTTATATTAGTGATCGTCATTATGACTGTTCTCGAGATAATACGCTTTCTAAATACCGGGTCGATACGCGTACCGCCGGTTGCTATGTTGATAATATCTCGCCGTGTTCCAGCAACGATAACAAGCGGCAAGTTTACGACTACTCAATTGTTTGCTAGACAGTTGTCAGCCTATTTATGTCCTCAGATTAAGCTAGCTTCTTTCATACGTGAATATTACATGCTTTCACTCCAGTAGACAGTCCAATCAGTTGAATAAAAAATGGCTTTGATTCGTACTATCATAAATTATCTAGGGTTATGAGTAATTTAGATATGGATTTTTGATAAACAAGGTTTATGTTCCGTCATTAGAATGCATGTATGTGAACGTGACATACTTTGTAGAATATTAAATCATACTCTACCTAAGTGCGGCGTGTCACCGCAATAATTACGCTTAAGATACCTAAAATACATAAATTCGTATTAAATTGATTTAAATATTCCAAATGTTCATTTTTTATCTTTTATTAATTCCCTTAAAAGAGGTTCCACTAAAAAGACATTTAACTTAAGTTGAAGTCTTGAGAGTTCTTTTTCCTCAAGTGTCGACGACTTTTTAATATTGTCTAATTTTTTCCGCCCAACTTTATTTTGAATTCATCTTTAAATAAATTTCTATATTATCGAGTCAACATTTAAAGTTTTAAATTATTATATGTAATAAATTCGTATGTTAAAGTCAAGTAAATTGTTTTTACTTACCAATCATTTAAAACTTGGCATAAAAATACGTACATCACGGGTTACGGAAATAATAGCGCTCAAATCAACATCGCATTGTGTTTATGAGGAATTTATTTTCAGCTTTACAATTCAATACAATTCAAGAATTTTACCAGACCTTCCCTAGCTGCGAGTGCACACTATATTCATTATTTAGTTCACTAGTCTTCACAGATTGTATTATGTAAGTATAAAACTACTAGAAACTCGTCCCTAGATTTAGCGCTAGTTAAACCACGGGTTCCGCTAGTAAATTTATACAAAAACTTGACGAATTATATAGTTAAACCTTCTTCGTGAGCCATTCTATCCATTGGTGACAAAAGCATGAAAATAGGTGCAGTTGTTTTTAAGTATAAAAGATACATCACCTAATATAAAGAAATTGGACACCGCTAGTTCAGGCTATTTTTCAGACAATTTTAATTGCTTGAATAAATACTTAATAGATTTCGCGGATTATCAAATACTTGAACTGTGTTATTTTATAAATATGTGCAAATTAAGCTAAGCTAAATATTGTGAAATTCATCCTGGATTCGAATAAAAAAATCTATTATTTCACTCCAAAACATAAAAGCGCCATCTGTGAATATACCTACTACTAAAACCCATCATCTAAAGCTGACATTTCAATAATCAGTAAAATTGCGCAAATTGATTTACGAGCTTATTATTTCGTTTCCCTTCAATAACAATATTTCTTAAAGCAATAATGCTTCTATTTTGGTCTATTTTTTATTAATTTTACACAAGTTTTTAAAAACAAATCGATAAAAGTATCGTCATTTAAACATATAGTTTTATTTTATTTTGTGATGAGACGACATAGAAACAAAAGTGCAAGCCATTTATTTATTAAACAACATGTCAATTTACTTTGAAATAGGTATATCTTAGTTACCTTTACTCATCTTAGTTGGTAAATTAGCTTTTAACTATAAATTATTAGTAGTTTCATTTAAATAACCTATTATTTTATTATTTATAGCAGGTGAAGGTTATAAAAAATAAACTACCTAACCTCGGCGTTTATTATATTGATGAATTAAAAAAATTACATTTTTTAATTAAATATTATCTTTATAAATACTAGGTAGGTATAATAGTTACGTTAAACTAATCACCACGAACAGACATTATTACCGACAATTTAATTATTATTTATAATATTTATTATAGTTTATCTAAATTGTAATATTAGATGTACATATAGCTTTTTTAAATTATGTAAGTTGAATATCTTATGGTTAGAGAATTAAAAATAGCGTTGAAAACGTCTTTGCTCTTGAAATGACAAAAACAATCTGTTTTTGTCGTTTCAAGGTCAAACATAATATTTTGTGTAACGATAACTACTTTTCCTTGTGGCACATATTATAATAATTTGTAACAATTTCAATTTTTTGTATAATATGTTGTTAAAATAATCCAAACTCGATGAGCTCCTATCACGATCTAATTCAGAACCGGCTTATCGCAATACAAAACTCTACATCATCAGAGATAAAATAGCGCTTAACTCTTATCTAATACTATAGTGTTTACAAAAAAAATTGGGCACCGTTAAATTACCTACTTGTTAACTTGTTATAATGTATTTTACCTACATATTATAATTCGAATATAAAATATTTTTACTAATATATACCTAAATAAAATATTTTTATTAAAAATAATTATAATTACAGATACAGATACCGAATCTATAGTTTTTAGAATTTTTGTCTGTCAGTCTGTCTAGGAACGCATCACGAAATTACCAAATCCGGTATGGTGACAGCTAGTTAGTTATCCGTGTCAACTTTTTACAGCAGGAAAATTATCACATCCCTGGGATATGTTACATATATATACTAACCGTTAAATCGTATTTATATACGTATTTATAACCCCGGGATAACCCCGAGCGCAACAAAGGTGAATTGCTATAGTTACTTATATAATATAATACAAGTATATTAGCAGAATAGGATTTTTTTAAATAAAAAATTATACACACAATTCATCATCCATGAGAATGAAGAAAAGCATCATTTAACAATTTATTACATAGAAATATAGTATATAATCTATTATAGGTATATCTCCTCTTCAATCGTGTATCTATTGGAATTGTAAATAGAACAGTATTTTCAGAAGCTCCTTTTATTATTTTATTCCTTACTCAAACCTAAATTGAATTCAGGGTCGATGACACAGTTTATACCAATATATAGCTTTACATTGATTTCAAAATGTGCTAGTTATACAGTTACATAATAAAATCTTAGTGTTTTAATATTACTTTCGCTCTAATAGTAGGTTTAATTTACTTTATTGCGTATTTTTAAACGGAATCAGTATGACATCACCTGTTTGTACGCATTTATTTTTCTCGACTTTCCGGACAGAGAGAATTTGGTTTCAGTGTACGTAGTAACTGTAAGTACGTGTACTTAGTGCATTAAAGTCACAAATGTTATATTATTTAAATAGTAAATTACGCTTTATATTACAAATATAGTCCGTATATTGAGCTTTGAAAATTTTCGTCATGAATTACAAAATATAGTATTACCTTTCTTAAATCTTAATGAACTTGATGATAGCCTAGATGGTTTGGTACAATGCCAGATGAGCGGTTAGCAACGTTTGAAAATAAACATGTTTATAAATTATATTATTTCATTCTGTATTGCTAATATTTATGTCGTATATTTTTGCAGATATTAAATATAAAGGCTCTTTGCGACTGATTTTAATAGGCTAATAAAATACGTAGACATGTAAAAGGTGAGGTGATGAGCAGTATTAAGCGTTTTTTAATGTTCTCCCGCTGGGCATAGGTCTCCTTAAATATAAGAGAGTCAAAAATATAAATTAATTATTATATAGGTATTAGATATCTTAAATTAGTATAAAATAATTGAACGTTATTTTATGTAATTATTCAGATTATATAGTCGTAATCTGCTATAGTCTTAAATATATATGAAATTGCACTTGCAATAAAAGAAACCAATGGCCACTTAACCTAATTCCATCGCCTTTTATATTTTTGCCACAACAACACTGAAGTCACGCGACTACACAAATAACTTTGTTTATATGAGTTCGTCATTCCTTTAAAACACATGAATGTTTTTTATATCTTGCTGGTATTTTGATATTTTATAATTACCTTTAATTAATTAATAGTATTTACTAATATTTTAGTACATTCATTAAGAGAAATTCTTTAAAATTTAGATTACTGGAGGATTCGCGTAAGAATACGATTTATTGCGAAAATAAAAAGTTAGGTTCGTATTTCTTTTCGCCAAAATATGTCCTTAACTTAAGTCTGAATAAATATTATTCGTATAGTGAATACTTATCTAAGTAGTCATTATGAGGATAACTTAAATCCAAAAAAGTTGAAGTATTTTATTAAATACTACTTATTATACTTAATACTTGAAAAATAAAGTATCATCTACAATGATTGTACATCATTTAAAAGCTATTTCAAAATCAAACTTTTTCGTAACTATTAATAGATTTAATAAACTACTATAACTTAAACTATTTTATGCCTCAGTATGATAATGGTAAGATATTTTTTATCTTTCCTGACCATAAATCTTAACTGATTCCTATCATATTTTTTTGTATTACACACTCAATTACATAAATGTATTCAAAAAGGGTCTCATAATTCAACGTTAAGCTCTAAAACCTGTACTGCTTTCTAAATTTTTTTTTCTAAGTCTCTGTTATTGACCTTTATCGTAAAAATGTTTTACTACATGAAACGTATTAGACGTAGGTACTTGATTATTTTATTTTAAGCTACTTTCTATTTTCTAAAAAAAGTAATCTACACTGTCACGAGATGACCATTAGACAGATTTTGATGCAATTTAGTATGTCGATAGCAAGTTCTCCGGTTCAATATCGAGAAAATCTCACCTCTGAGAAATGTATACTAACCCTTAAAATGTATGCAGTGATGAACCCGAGCGAAGCGAGGTTAAGTTACTAGCTTTTAAAAAATATTATACCTATAGAAATAGAGCTAAATTAAATATTCTTCAATAATCATTAATTGTCGTCTTTGTTTAATTAAAAATCTGATCGTGACTTTTCAAGTCGTTTGAGTTGATTTCAATTTACACGAGACAGCAATAATAATCTGTCTCCGTAATAACTTGTGGGACAATTTTACTTTTTTTCCTTCTCTTCATCAGACTGTTTTTATGGTAGCGTTCATCTGATTGTTCATTTTATCTAAGCCTTATTTTAAAACACTTTCGGCTTGGCTAATAGCATAATTTACGTTTAATCTACTATTTTTAAATTATAATATAATTTAATCTACTATTTTTAAATAATAATTATACTGCAAACCTACTTTTTTGATATGTTACGAGTATATTTTGTCTACATACCTATACAATTTTACTCGACAATATAAGACGTAGTTGGTCCACTACAAAACTATATTACCTACTACGATCTATAGGTTCAGATAAATAAAATTGTAGTGTCTCTTAGTAACATCAACATAACAACTGTTTGCGCTTTTTGTGCTCAACTGGCGTGGCATTGATCAAACCAAAATATTGAATTATCAACCTTTTACTTAATGTATTTATTTTAAACTTTTACACAATGTTTGTTCTGTTATTTATTAGATACGGTTCTTATTAGAAAAAGTAAATATTTATCTTTTTTTCTGTCTTTCTGTTTGTTCCCACTGACCTCTGAAACAACTAGATAAATACTCGTAGCTGATGTTATAAGGAGTAACTTCGTCTACTTTATATAAAAAAGTGAGGTTTTCACACAAACAATTAAAACCTCCCTAACCTGAACGAAGCGAGGGTGGATCGCTTATTAGTTATTATTATTCGAGTATTATCATAATATTATAGTGTTTTAAAAATGGTATTTATTTCAATATTTGTTACAGTATTCTCAAAAGGACAATGCGAGACAGGACAATACCGTTTCCTCGCCAAGAGTGGCGGTTACGCCTGGGTGCAAACCCAAGCCACAGTCATCACAGACAAACAACAGAAACCAATAAGCGTCATCTGCGTAAATTACGTCATCAGGTAAGTCTAGAAATATAAGGCGGAAAATTTTCTATATAAAATTGTGTTTTGGCAGCCGTATTTCGATTTTCAGGGTGTTATAACATGTGCTTATAATTCTATTGAAGACGGTAAGTAGCTTTTATTATATATTTTCTTACAAACATTGTCTACCGTTTGATTATTATTTAATATATTATTTGATTAATATTTAATCGACAACGTTATTCATAAAAATACATCGTGCTAGTGCTAAATTGTAATTATTATTTACCGAGTTATCTTGATAGGAATTTCTGATAACATTGTCTTAATCAAGTTTATTATGTAACGAACACGTGGTGGAATGCAAAGTATGTATGTAGAAGTTTATTAATTAAGAAAGTAAATTGATATTCTTGACTTAATTAATACTCTTTTTAAAAGAACACTTATCATCGAACAGATTAAAAAGTATTTTTAGAAATAAAAACCGTTATTTTCAGGAAATTACTTTTAAAAATGAGCTTCTTTCATTCAATATATTTAATAAATTCCTCGATATTTTTAATATTCTTCCAAAATTGATATATGAGCCTCACAATTTGTAATCTCATAAAAAATCTAGTAGAGCTTTGTAACAACAAGCAATAAAGTAAGGTACAGTGTGATCCTTTGATCGTGCGCCGCAGTGTCTTATGTAACAATTTACCCTGGGGCTGGTCGTTGGAGTGATTCGAGACCGCCACTAAGCCCTTTTCTCATTTTTATTGCTTTAATCTCTGACCATGGCTTTCGACAGCAACAACGAATTGCTTTAGGAAGTAAATTTTGGTTCTTGTTTTTTTCTTACATGACTTCTTGTATTCTAAATGTACTCTTTTTACGCTTTTTCAACCGACTTCCAAAAGGAGGAGGTTATCAATATGTTTGTTAGCTCATAACTTTGAACTGGGTGAACCGATTTTGATGATTCTTTTTTTATTTGACAGGTAGTGCTTCCCATGTGGTCCCATTTTAATATTTTCTAGTTCTAACAATGGCATCCATGAGAAAACCATAAAAGTCTTAAATTTGCATTAAGTATTTGCGCGACAAATGGACGAATAACTCAATATCACGCCAACCGATTTCGATGATTCTTTTTTTAATGGAAAGGATATACTTCAAGGGTAGTTTGATGGGAGTTTGGTAAGGTTCTGATGATGGGATCCATGACAAAGTATCGGAACTCTTCAATTCTTAGGAGCAAATTAACGATGCTCGGCGGAATCTTATATAGGCTATATGGATATGTATAATACGCAATTATGGACCGATAGTTGAATACTTTCAGGCTATTAGGTTTACCTCATAATAGAAGGTAAATTTTTATAGTCATTAACACAATACGTATCTACTTTCCGCTAAAAATTTAAAAATAAATTATTTTTAACAAAAAAACAAAAACCGACTTCCAAACGTAATAAATCTAAACTAAAAAGTAGAAAATAATACTTTTAAGGACTTTGTTAATTTTGAAGTCGGTGCCAGCCAAAGCAAAATAACCCTAAATAGATTCAAATTCGATTAATCAATTTGTAACAAATACATATCAATTTGTAAACATAATCAAAATACCTGGCTGGCACCGACTCCAAAATTAACAAAGTCCTTAAAAGTATTATTTTCTACTTATTAGTTTAGATTTATTACGTTTGGAAGTCGGTTTTTGTTTTTTTGTTAAAAATAATTTATTAGCTATATATGTTGCTCAATTAACTCGTAAGTTAGTATAAAATCGATGCATTGAAATCTTTTGTAGCTTACAAAAAATATGTCCATTGACTTCCAACTCACTACTTAAATTCTGCACAATTCTTGACACAGTTATTCAGTTACATTGAAATCTAAACCACATATTATTTCACAGTATTTTATGTTTAAGTACGTCGTCGTTTATATTTTTTGACAGAAACTCATACAACAAGAATTATTAAAAATTAAAAAAATATGCTAGGTATGTCTAATAAATAATAATTGAAGTTAGTTGGATATTCTTTAAATAAATCAGACATAAAATTCGAATGTTTATTCGATTAGTTTATTATACTTTGGATTAGGAAAATATTAATGGTATAAATATTTAATTCACCGTTATCGTATAAAGATCTCTCAATAGTTAACTTATTTTCTCATATAGGCGAGTCACGAAAATCTTTATCAGTTAACATGAAAGTGCTCCGAAACCCATATTCGGTTTATAGCCTATACTTACCATATTGCCTGCGGACTTGTTTTTCGAGGCCACCTATAAAATATAATTTAAGATTTGACACCTGAACATAACCCAAATTTGAGCCTGTAAGATGATTAATTGTAATCTCTTAGACAAGTGAGAGCTTTTCATGAATTTTAAGAAGCCTTTGAAGAAGAAATATATAAATAAACTGAGTCTTTGGATAGATAATACTATTATAATTTATAACATACCTAATTAATTAAAGTACTTCTATGTAAAATTGACTAATATTCAAAAAAATACTTACTAAATAATAATGTAATATTATATTCTTTATAGCATTTAAATTATATACAGATTAAGGTAAATAAAATTAGTGAACGGGAACTTATCTCTAAAAGAGGATCTCCTTTAACCATCCTAAATGAAATAGAGAGATACAGTTACTCGGTGTATAAATGAATCATTTAAAATGATATAGGTATATAAATATAATACATATACCATAACATACATTATCATGTATAGACTACTACATACAAAATTCGAATCATTATAATAAAATAAATAATTGAAAAAGTAAAGCAAATGGTGAAAAAAAAAGATCCACTTGAATGAATTGAAACTTGCCTATTCAGTAGCTGAATTTCTTATAGAATATAGATGTATAAGAAGAGTTTTTATTCGAGTATTAATATATAATTCATATTTGAAATTGAAAAACAGTCAAGGCTAACATTCACCACCTACACGATTCTATAAAGAGCCACTCGATTAATACTCGATAAAATCGATACCACGCGTTTACCATTCAATGGGTCCTTTATACCTAGGTAGATATAATAATGCGGTGTCCCTTGGTATGCCCACTCCTCCTCCTTCGTTTTAATACGCCTAATTTGACACAAACTGGGTATGTTCTATCTTAGCTTATCAATCGAAACTCATCCGTTCACAGTATTTTCCGTCCGTCAGAGTGTCCGTAGATACGAGTATACACTCGGCGTACTTCATATTTTGGACCTATGATAACATTTAAATACTTGTCGTGCTACCTTGTTAGTAACTTACAACGTTGTTTACGTGTTCCGGAGTAAAAATAAACATTTTCATTGTTATTGCTCATAATAAATCTCTTTTATTGCTTCCTATTCCTTTCATATAATTTGGCGATACCGTACTAACGAAGTTCAAGGTTGCTTTAAATATCGAACGATACTCGCGTGACGCGCTTGCTTTTGTTTGTTTCGGCTGGCTTACGATAAAATCATTTTTGATATTGGTCACTAATTCTTAATGAAAACGATAAGATTGAAGGAATATTTTGTCGAGGAAAATTATTGTGAACTACATAATATTATATGGTACTAGACTTCAAAATATCTAAAGCCTGTTTTAACTAAACTTTGAATCGTGCAATTGATATAATTTATACTTATTTAATGCAATTTGCACTGATAGAAATGGGATAGTGTAGTGTAAAGTTCATTAAATATGCACTTCAATAAAGAATTTAGGTACTTAGAAATAAAGTTCTATTAGGTATATAGTTTTTGATTAAGGAATTTTCATTTGCCTTTAATTATTAATATTATATTATATAGTAAGTATGTGAATTGTATATTACTTATTGTATATCCAGGATGATACCCTATTATCAATATTGTCGACTCACAATTGCTCCAATTCGCGTGGGTGCCATAAGTAGGGTTTATCCTTGTGACATATTATGAGGAAAATATCTGCCGTTGAATAAGTTTCACGGCACAAATATACACTGTTTTTGATGTTCATATCTAGAACAACAAAGATTCCTGTTCTCTATAATATTATGGAGCGTAACGAAGATCAATAACATTAAATATATTATGAAACTTGCTTATATAAATTTATTGATAGATATTTATTTATTGATCATTTGATATTCATATATTATATTTATTATCAGTAGGTAAACAATTTTATAAGTCATTAATTTCCTGTTTACTGAAACTGCTTAATGCAAGATTAAATTATTTATTATATTCGATTTAACTCCATTCCTACACTCTAAGCCGTAACTCCCTTAAAACGTATTTAAAATTAGCAAATTATCGTATTGACAGATCGTTTCCTTTTTTATTAGTACTTATTATATTAAAAATCGTAAAATTGTGATATGTTATTACATATTAAACAGTTAAATAATTTCTTTATTGGTAATCGTACAGTAACTGAAAGTTTATCTTATCTCGGTTGACTCTAGATAAAAGCTAATGCACATTGACACCAGATGCATCTATACTCTATAGTCATGGGTTATCGCCATGGTTGCTAGGCATTAGATACATTTAAGTATTTATTATTAATATTAATTAAAATATCGAAATGTAATGAAGTCAGTATATTATGAAATAAAATTAAAAATCATTTGTAAGGATTGATTAAATGTATTGTGTTAATTTAAACTAACTGGAAGTCAAAAGCAAGGAAAATATTTTAAAATAGGTATATCTACATCAGTATTTCAATTATGCATATTTTACTATATCTTAAATGAAAGCCTATGTTATTCTCTTGTACGAACTACATTAATCTATATATATAAAAATGAAACCCGTTTTCCGTTGTCACGACATAGCATGAAAACGGCTTGACCGATTTGGCTAATTTTGGTCTTGAATTATTTGTGGAAGTCCAGGGAAGGTTTTAAAGGTGAATAAATATGAAAGTTGTGCGGAAAAAAAGGAAATTAAAAAAAATCTTTATAACATAATGGCGTTTGACGTATCATGTTATTACCGTTGCCATGGTGCGTGCAATGGTAATTAAATCAGCGAATACATACTGGGAGGTGCGAAGTTAATGTTGTTTTGCGAATGCGTAATTAAACAATTCACCGGGAGGAAAAGTTTATAAAAAAATTATATGTGGACAGAACAACGTCTGTCGGGTCCGCTAGTGTTTTATGAAAATTGAAAATCCGTTTAGTAATTTTGGCGTGTCACAAAACACTCACAAACTTTTGTGCTTAAAATATTTATGTTAGTAAAATTTTCATTTTATTTTTTTTTTATTTACATACATACATAATTAAATGCCACAGGCGAAGCATAATACCTACGTATTATTTGTCTCGGTAACTGTTTATTAAGTCGTTTACTTTCCTTCGTCATTAAAATAAAGTTTCATAAGTGCAAAAATAACGACAATTATGGCAACAAGCGACTTAGAGACAATTATATTAATAATTTTCCAGTTTTCTTAGTAAAATTAATTAGCATAATTATTATCACCGGTTTAAAAATAATATTGTTTTTCATCACAATGTCGAGTTTTATTTTTTCAAGATAAACTCAGGTCACCATGATGTACAGCAGTAAAATTAATAGTAAAAATATAGTATTTACCATTAACAGAATGTGAGCTTTTATCCTATACTCGTACATAGTCGCTATCGAAGAATTAATATTATCCCCATATTTTTATTATACTTACAATCAAGTCGCGAAAAACTAATTTAACTTTTACTATAAAAACTACTCTTACAGTAGCTTTATCTCTCACTCTCAAGTCTCTTTTTTAATAATAATAATTATGTAACTGTGTAGTTTTACTTTTGTCACACAATAGATGATTGTTAGAATGTTTAATGATTTCAAGGTTTATTAATGATGACAATGATTAATGATGATAATGCGTAGTGTAACGTATGTGGGTACCCACGTGAGTTGAGTTTTGATATATTATGAAGCACCCCTCGGAAAGTCGTAAATGATTTTTTCTCAGACTATATTAAATAAGTAGTCTGAGGATTTTTTGTGGAAACTTTTAATGTTACAATCTATTTTAAAGTTAGTTATAAGCTTAATATAAATATAGCTGTTAGTAAACATGTTTATTATATTATACATATAGATTTTTAAATGTTCAATGTTTATTTTCTAATAGTTAACTTTGCTTATTTTATGCCTTCAAAACGAAATATAGAATGTAAAGATGTCTCAAACAGAAAAGTGTGTAAAGTTTGTGTTTTATACATATTATAGTAGATCTGTGACAGTTGTATTTTAAATTCATAATCATCGGCATCGCTAAGATTCAATAGGTGTTCTTTAGGTTGTATTAATGGATGTATGCAAAAAGATTTTATTTTTTACATACATTTTTACAATATTATTTCGTGACTCACGAGAAACTCATGCCGCAATATGCACGATATGGTATTTAACATTTCTTAATTCCATATTATTCTTAATATTTCAAATTACTTATTAATTTAAGTACTACCGATATAGTTTATAGCTGTTGATGAAGTGTCAAAAAGGTTTTTCTTTCATGTCGAAACAGAATTAATATTCAGAACTCAGTAGAAGGTAATATGCAAAAATATGTAAATATACTGTATACATCATTCTTCGTAGTCGGGTAAAATTTGAAGAAGAACAATAATAAATAATACAATTTACTACGATAATTTTATATCTGTAGACTGTTGGTGAAAGGATATTTTGAACCGAAGTAAACCATGAACTAATATGTCATGTGTCCAATGCATGTATTTAAAGTAGATCGCTATTATGTGAACTGATTTACTTAACACTTAACAGTACACTTAATTATTTTTTCTTTACTGTATTTCTCTTTTCATTAAGGTCTAAGTAACTATTTTTACTATAAACGAAAGTTTAATCTTAATTGAGGGTTGTTCTCTAGTTAAGCATTGAATGACCAAAACTATTCTACTAAAGAAATATTATAGTGTAAGTACTACAAGTAGTATGCGCGTGAATACTAGAAAATTTCGACGGGACGATAATTTGATAAGATCAATAAGAGTTTAGGCGCAGGCTTTGCGTGCTTTCTGAGGCACCGCCGACTTCCCAGCTCTTCATTACCTAAGAGGTTGATCTGGGACGCGAACCCAATTATTGACACACATAAGTACACCACAGAAGTAGTTATCGAATATTCAAGATGTCACCCGGATCAAAATCCATATTATGAAATAGCAAAGTACCTACTTATCTCCTTGCTCGGTAGTCTGTCCGGGTTAAGTCTTGTTCAGATGACTTTATTGGAAACTTCCATAACTAACCAATTTATCTGTAAAAAATATTGTTATCTATTTTATTTTTACTAACAAAATACACTATAGCTGTGCTGTTGTTGTGTAAATTTAATAACACTACATATTTGGTTAGAAATGTTTGAATGTAAATTTCAATTTCGATTTTAAAATTTTTAGAATGAAGGAAAATTTGTCTATAATAATTACTTAGTATATTATTTTATATTCAATATAACAAATTTGGTATTGGCACAATATTTATAAAATACGTACCTAGTCCTATCTTGTTATGTAAAATACTAATTAAAAGTCAGACAGTGAAGTCAGCGTGTTTTCGAGTGATATCCTATATCTAACTATTTTTTTCTACCAAGATGATGATAGTGATAATTCTATAAATAATATAAATGATTTGATGAATAACATAAGTGTTATTTAGAAAAGTAAAATTCCATACACGAAGGTTATCCACAATCTTAACTGTTCATTTGTTGTTGTAGGTAACTTACTTGAAATATTAATATTATTATTATTATTATTAATAAGGTATTTGTTATGCTCTAACATTTATTATGTTCGAGCTATTACCAAAACTTTCCATACGGATAATACTGACCATGACCCCAAAGTTGATAGATAAGCTTGTGGGGCACCTGCGTTAAATTGTGCGATACATTTGTCGTTTATTTTCACATATATGTAGGTCAATGCAATTACATGCAACTATATGTCGTATTGCATTCAAAAGGCTACCGACCACTTGCTTCGTCTATTAATAGCATATTGACTGGGTCGACGCGAATAATATAAAGAAACAAATCTCAAATACAATTGATATCAACTAGTACATTGTCTAAGGTATTTTACTACATTTTTGTATGTAAAACGACACCTATGTCGTAAAATGGAAGTATCCTTCGATGATTACAAAATAGTTGCCATATAATGAATCCATATGCTTTTTTACTTGTAATAAAGTCAATAATTTGTTAATAAATAGTCCAAATTAATAGTAAATTAGGTACCCAATGAAAATTACTTAATTTAGTACACTACTTAAACAACAACTTCTATACAAATAGCTGATGATAGATAGTTACAATAGCTATGGATTGTTATGGATCAATTGCTATGGATCTTTTTAATTCGACGTCAGATGTATGCATTATTATATTAATCTTGGCTGCAGGTCCGCTCGTGCAGTGAGTACGTCATTAAAATATTTGTATTAGTTCATGCGTGATTCCCGCGGCTCCACCCACGTTCTGAACACCTGAAGCTTTCTTGGATTTTACATATTATTATACTATTTGATTGTACATATATAGACTATATAGCCTTCCTCGATAAAAGAGCTATCCACCCCTAAAAGATAATATTTCAATTCGAACCCTGTAGTCGGTTGATGTAGCTCCTGAGATTAGCGCGTATAACCAAATAAACTTAATACTAGAAAGCAAAAGCATTCCATCCTCACATTCTAAATTGCGTGGAGGCGGGCCCGGCTATACTATAATTTAATTTCCTTCCAAAACGTGGGCATTTATAATACATGTGAGATATAAATGGAAAATCAATTCAAAACATAGTTGTCTATATTTACCAGGTAAACTTTAAAAACATTTTGTATATTCATGCTTATTAACATTTATGTACATATTGTGTTACTATGTATAAACTGTTTATTTATATAATTATATACTATAAATAAGTGATTCATATTAATTGTAATTTAGTATACTCACTATGGTCTTCTACTTCAGCTTTTGTTAAGCGCTGTTATACACATTAATAATTAATTAATACATATACATATGTTAATCAGGTTCATTGCTAGTTTTCAAAGGCATAAAAATATCCAAACGTACGTATATCTTTGTTACAAAGTAGAACATTTTAATGTTTTAATATACAATGTTTTATTATAAAGAATGAAAAACATGCTTTTTAGTTCATCCAAATACTTGCATAATTGAAAACTTTAGCACTACATCAGAGCTATTACGTAATGAAAGCGAAACTCTTGTTCACCGTCTGTGCCGAACACGCGGCGTCGTTGAGTTTATACAGAATGCACTGCAACCTCCCCCCCACGGTCGTTCACCCCTCCCCTCTACTTATTCCAAGAACATTGCAGTTTTCGTTTTAAACTGAATGGGTAGCGTGGGTGTACTCCAGTTATTGTCCCGCTTGCGGCTAGGGCGATACCTCTGAAACTACTCGAAATTCTGCAGCGCTAGATATGTATTATGTTCTTGTTTTGAACTGGCGTTTCCAATGACAATGTATCTACATAAGTACATATACGTGTACGTATGTATGCATAACACTTTTTCTCTTATGTAACACTTATTTCACTGGTTGATAGAGTCGTGTCACTTCTCTGGCTCTGTTTTATTTCGAATAACAGTTTGATTACCATTTATTAGATGATAGATTGTGGTACTATTCGACCGGGAGAGGGTCAATGGCTGTGACGTCTTTGGGCCTATTACGAAGTTAAACTCACTCGTCTCCAAAGACCTTGTTATTTGATTATTACATGTTAGAATATATTATATCATTTAGTACGTATTACTATAATTCTGTAATAATATTTTGAAACCCTTATCTAATTGTACTATAGGTTAGGTCTCCTGTTTTTTTATTATCGTAATTTTTTATTTACATTTCATGATTAAAATCGTTCTTATATAAATAAAATCATATACACCTCATGCGATTGTGGCGTGATATTTTATACGAGGTTTGAACACGTTATTAATAAAATATTATAAAGTTACGATTACAGGAGTTAATACCTATAGGAGTTACAAGTTCAGTGACACCGATTTTATCATACGATGATAAATATTAAATAATAATGTAATGTATGACTTTATCTTAGTGAAGTTTGAATGTATTAAAGTAATATTGATATAAAAAAATGTAAGGACTTCCACCAAGAACAATTTAAGTAACAATCGACCAAACATACATGTTATTTACATACATTAATTTATTGTTGCATTTATACGTTGTAGTTTTGTTACTAAGCGGAATTTTAAGTCATTACTACCATTTTTCTACAAATCAATTATATTATGGTATGGTTTGATTTTGATGTTCTATTTATTCTATACTGTAAAACTTCGTTTGTATCGTATACACATTTACTGACTTGCCAGTCTTGATATACGAATATCAAGCGAGCTGCGTGGTACTGTACCGCTCTATCACGTGATTGACATTCGAATTGAGCGCATGAGTTGGTTCCGGTGCGGTCGATACTTTCAGGTATTCGACGATAGCATACGTAAAATAAACTCCTGTTCTCCGTACGTACTGTGGTAATGTTCGTGTGGACGGTCACGTCAACCAAATTTCCCATATCCGAATTCTACTTTGCGGTCTAAATAGAATATAAATAACGTGACACATCTACACAGACCAAATGGAAGTCTATTTTAATTGGTCGTATGATATATGAATTGGTTGATGTTAAGGAAAAATGTCGAAATCTTATTATTTCTATCAGTGATTTGTATTATATTATTTCAATATTATTAATTATATTTGAGATTACGATTAACATTATGTTCATACATATTCACTAATATTCAATAATAATGGTATGCATAAGTGTGTTACATTAATAAAATAAGAAGTTATTATAATGTATGTTAATTATTAATGACCGGTATTCACTTTTAATTTTATTTTATTAAAATCTATTTGAATCAATAATATTATAAGTATAATATCTTTGATTCAAATAGATTTTAAATATTTTGTTTAATATTTATAGTATTATATATATTTTTTCAAATTATAATGCTGCATATAAGAGGTAGTAGTACCTAGTAATTAATAAAATTCACCTTACTGCACCAACAATGCAACATTGCAATTAGCGTGGTCGTTTGAACTGTAATTTGAAAGTAATTTATTTAAAAAAGAACCTGACGTGTACTCGGCAGCCATTATGCTCCGTATAAAATCTTAATATTATATTATGTAGCTATTATTATTAATTACATAAAAGTAGAGCTTTTTCTGTTATCATAGACTCTTGTTTTATTGTTATAATGGAACGTTTTAATTTTTAAACGGAAACTTAATTCTTTTTCTGAAATAAAATAAAAAGTCCCATCAAAATATGTCCAGCCGTTTCAGTTTTTCAATCGGCGGGAACAAAAAGAATGTTAGACAAACAAAGAATGTTAATAATTGTGTTTTTTATATCATTCATAAGTCTTGTGCAACAAAAAAGTTCTGTATATAATTGCTTATGCATTTCGTATAATAATTCGTTGATGTTACTTGAAACAGATATTTCATATTTAATTTTTTTTCCTTATCTATGTAGATTATCAATTTAGTAGACAATTTAAATCATACAAGATAATAAAAAAACATATTGTCACTAATACACCAATAGATTATTATGACGAAACAGAAAATATAAGTGATGTAATTCTAGATTGTTTAACGTTGTTCGAGTCACGTAGTCTTCTTGAAGCAGGTCGAAAATGGGGGTGGAGCTAGGGTCAATGAACGGACCCGCGGCCCTAATGGTATAATGGTTTGCAGTTCGCGAAGTGAATCTTATATTATGCAATGAACTCTGAATTGTTAAGAGGCAATCTACGAGTATGTACCGACTAACGAGTTCCTGAAAATCCGTTTTTTACGTTTATTGATAGATATCAATGATTAAACTAAATATTTTTAGTTTCCTTCTAATTGCGAAAACTAGAGAATTGTATCTACTCTTAATTTTTTGAAAAAATAGAACAGCAATTAAGTTTTTTATCATTTTCCTTATTGTTACATCAGTTTTGATGATGACGATAGTTATAAGAATTTTGTGCAATCCTGCCGCGCATGTCGGTATGAGAACTTAGTAGGCAATTTCGTTAGTGCTTCACCAAAGTTTGTCACGGAATCATAGTCAAAGTTAGTTGGTACAGTATTGTAATAGAAGAAACAAAAGAAAGAAATAGAAATAACTATTTAAGGACCAAAAATCAATATCATTTGTAAGTAAAAACCTTCAATCATATTTCGTAAATGATATGATTGTTTACAAAATTGAACTTCTTAACATCTATTTTGGTGGGGCGAATCTTATTATTTTTAAACATTCGCTAGAGTTTTTAGAATTATAAATCTCAAGTCTAGATTCCTATCTCAGTGCACACAGCGCTGTCCATTAACGCGGTTGATCATGTTACGCGGCTAAATTGTGGAACAACGCTGCTCCATCCAGGAGTATCGTATTACTGATTTATGATGGATAACTAAGATATTCCATATCCTACGTAAATACGCTCTACATAATAATTGTTTGTAATGTTAATCCTTATTTAGGTCTCTGTCGTGGTCCTTTTTGCATTATCAGCTTAATCTTTTAGTAAGTCAGACAGACATTTTAGATAGCCTAAAGTGACTCAGCGTATGTCAAGATAAAGACGCTTCCAAAACATATGGCTGAAAATATTTTCGCTTTTTTTAATTGTGAACATATTTTTAAGGAATTTAGTTTCTTAGAGCCTGCATGCATTATACAATGTTTCTTAAAACCGTAAGTAAGATTTAAAAGAAAAAATATTACAGGTTGAGCTATAATCTATTATGAGCTTTTTGCTGTTCCATATGATAGGTATCGGATCTCACTATTCACGCCTACATTAAAATTCTTGCGTTATTTATTTTCTACATATCATAATTATTGTGCAATTTGGGTAATATCTAAACTGAGATATTTTCTGTTTCTTTTATTGTCGAATTGCTTTGGCAATAATTGCATTTATTGCCAAATCACTTTTTTGAGAAGCATAATAATTCAACACCATAATCTTGACTTTAACATAATATACTGAAATAACATGTAATTTCAAATTTAGCACGTACCCCAGTTTCATAAGGTTATCGACCTTTTCAGAAATAACTTTATATTTCTTTTAAACGCTATATATAACATTATATAATTTATGTTTTATTTCTCAATAAAGTATAATATTTAGTTACTAACTGTACTACTATTATCTCAATACTGACTTAATCATCTTTTATCGAGGTCGTTTTAATAAGTAGTTGCAGCGCTTATCTTACTCTACGATAATGGCTCCATAAAAACATGTGAAAATCACTCATTCGAAAATGATGCCGAGTTAACCTGGCCGTGATCAGAAGTTTGCCGGTGATCGCGTATTCTATTATCTCATAGCGTGGTCATCAAATGAACGTGGCGGCAACCCTCGAAAATTTATCATCGGGTTGTGTCGCTTGACTGTGCAGTGTGTGTTTAGGTCGGACGCGTCACGAGTTTCACGAGTGCGCCGTCGCCGCCAATCGCCGCGCGTATCATTCGCGCCACGGACCTCACCGACAGCGTACACCCCATGCGTACACCCTGCCGCCCACTCAGTGAACCTCACGATCTCAATCAGCTGTTCGATTCGTAAACTACGCATATACGCACAAACTTTGTTTCTTTCGAAACCAAACCCAACTTTGCCGAAAAATGGTAAGCAGTGGTATATTTGTGCCAGTAATATAGTGAATAGTGAGTGATATCGTGTTTGTGTCGTACAAAGTGTTATGCTAATTACGGCTTTTCAATATAACAGGGACGGTAGATGGAATACTCGTTGACAGACGGATTAGTAATGTACATTGTAGGTTATTGTTTATGTAGGCTTCCATTTATAAATTTATATACTCGAAAATATTGAAATTAAGTGCTTATAATATTCCATATTATTTTTATCGCAGTGGGTGTGTAAAATTGACTTTGTGATATCAGTTATAGAATTGAAGTTAAAGTATTTGTACCGACGACGTAAGTGACGACGTAATTATAACGCGATCGTGTTAAATTGTATTCAATATGAGTTTTTAATCATTCAAAAGCATAAATCCAAACCAGTTACAGTGGTCGGGCGTCTCTGTAGCATGTACACTGCGCCTATGGTTGAGTTGCGACTTGTTTTTGAGATGTGCTAAAATTAGCGAGCACTTCCCCCGCTGTCCTCAGCCGTCGGTTATGTAACCGCGCCACCGGCCCGGCCTTGACTCCCGCGCCGATCACACCAACACGCCATTGGCAGGCCGATGCGTTTATTTTCAAATTAATATGCTAAATCAATATCCAGTGCATATCGTGTAATAAGTCCTGAATTTATTACGTGGTTTATATCTATAAAAAATGATTTTTTTCTACGTCTAAGTAACAATTCAGCGATTAAAATAAAAAAATATACCATTATAATATATTATGTATATTGTTTACACAGTTGTATATCATTAAATTGCACGTGCATGTTTATTTTTCAATCAAATAAGGCAAAGTTTTCCGTTGTTTCTTTTATTTTATCGCTACCATCAATGAATATCATTATATATTTATCGATCAAACGCTCTCTTCCGATGACGCTACTATCTATCGTCTTTACTCTATTTATACATATAAAGGTAAATTTTATCAGACGCGACCTTGAAACGCATGCGTAAATATTCATAGTGTTTACAGCAACGTCTAGTTTATGTTGACATTTTGATACGCTATGGTATTCACTGTTATTAACACTTAAATGCATAATTAATCATTTTTTATATAATATTCAATTCAATTTGTTTCGTGACTATAATTTTAGTTAGTTCTCCTAAAGAGAGTTATTTCAGAGATAAGTGTTCAGGACATTTATGTTCACATAAATTGTTCATATTACTTAACTGTTAAAATGTTAAAAAGATTATAGCTTTAAACGTTGGGGTCTTAGGGTCTTTGGGTAATTTAATGCATAATTATTGAGGTATAAATGCTTTAAGTTTTTATAAACATTCATTTTGTTTCATTCTTGTGTTTGTTTGTCTCTAGCGAAAACGAAAAATATATGTGTAGTTGCTATTTGTATGTGCTATTCTAAACTGTAATCTATCTCTGAGTCAAATATGATCCAGATCCGTTCAGTCGTTCTGGCGTGATTGAATAATAAACATCCATCCATCCAAACTTTAACATTTATAAAGTACTAAGAAACATATTTTTTACTTAATTTTTTATTTAATTTTATTCTTTACGAGCAAAGATAGCAAGTCCACAAAAACAGGTTTAATTATAATCTGATTGCTATTATTTATTGCATTATTTTTTATTATATTACTCTTTACAAGTTTAAAAAATACTAATATAACGTACAACTAGTCACGAGACGTAGGGATGAAGATGGACGGACAGACAACATAGGCTTTGAAATGTCTGAAAAAACCTTTTTAACGCGCCTCGAATAGTAAATCCTCCAAAGTTATAAATATAGATGACTTTAATAGAGAAAATTGTATTTACGAAACGAGAAGGAAAGAAGATACGTGTTTACGAAATTTGGCTAGGTATAATGAGATGACCTAATACGAAATACGAATGCCCTCGACCGTGCAGATATAATTGTTGAATTGAGTTGGCCGTCCACAAAATCACGGCCAAGGTCAGAGATGTAACATCTGAGTTGCTTCATGTGATACTTCCTTATATCGTCTGTTTCAATATTTTATCAACAACTTTCTCGCTTTCGCAACTCATATTAAATACAATTTAGTTTAACTCATTATTCGTCGTTTTATCTATAAACATTTTCTCAAGATAAAAAATCAATTGCGAGATTTTTACTCAATCTTTTGCCTTCGAGATTGGCAGCTATTTTTTATTTTTTTATAAAATCTCACATAAGGAGTCAGAATTTGTTCAATAGACCTTCTAGACAGGACGTCAGGTCTGAATTTAACCGGCAATCGATAAGAAACACACCGCATGGACTTCTGCGCGCGCACTCAGTTTCACTTCCATCCTAGTGAATGGCCGTTTCAACGAAAACATGGGGGATTTGGGCAGGGGGTGAGCGGACAAGGTCGTTAGCAAGGCCGAGCTTACTACCATCTGTACATCTCTTTTCTACATTGCAACCTCCCATTCAACTGTCTTCCTCTAACAAATTCACTTTCGAAAGCAACGTAAAGGAACAACCAAAACACACCCTCTTACGATATATGTCTGGCTCAGGATGAATCGACTTTTTGGCAATATCTATTAAACGTCACAAAAAATGCTAATAAACTGCCAAGCGGCGCTTCTTCCGGTATTATTTGTGTTTGATGCGTAAATCAATAGGTTCTTACGACAAACTCTATTAATGACATATTTTGGTAACATGTAATGTACTTACCAATATCTTGCCTTGTTCATGACGATCAAACAAGATGTTTTAATTGATACTTTAGTTATAATTCTCAATAGAATCTGCGTACTAACCACGTATACGGTCAGTAGGTACTATATAAAACACTTCATAGTGCTCTTACGCAAATTAAACAATGTAACAATTGTTAATAACTGAAATAGATTAATTTATATGAGATATTGTATAAAACTAACTACAGTCCAATAATAATTGCTTTGTACGTAACGTAATTATGAAACATATTTTCTACAATTAAGGAAATGAATGAAATGATAATTTCGCCGATACAGTAAATATATTATCTATTAGGTTAATGAAAACTTGAACTGTAGTTAATTGTCAACATTCTTATCGATATATCGGTAGTTTTGACGTTTTGGAATCATTGACGCAAATATATCCCTGAGGAACAATTCTTGGGTTATCTTGGTCGCTTGACATTTATTAATTAATCCTGTACTTTAGTAGTCAGTGCAGTAAAGATAGCATTTGTTTTAACTATCGATTAATATGTTTATTTAAATTAACATTAGCAGCGAGATAGTCAACACGTCGATTTATGTAATTTCATTATTTATTAATTATTATAAAAAGTAAACATCTCAACCAAATGGTACCTACTTGTATTTAAATACATATATGCAGTTTTTACTCTTGTATACTTAGGAACATTAAAACTGGACTGGTGAGACAAAAATGTTTATTTTATTTTTTCTGAATTTTGTTTGTTCGGTTCCAAAATAATTTTATTTTGTTTCGATACCATATTTGCCTGTATTGATAACATTATTATTATCGACTGAGGTAGCTTTCATACGACAAAACGAGAAATAAAAGCAAATCTCTTTATATTATTCTGATGTACGACTTCTATAGATGTAGATACGTCGTTTAACATCGACCTTGAAGTATTGTTGGCTTATTAGTCGCTTCCACATACGTTTAGCATCGCGACACTAATATATGTTAGGATTGCACTTGTGTTTATCTATTAGCACTAGCATAACTGTTAATATTATTAACAATGTAAACATAGTTTTATAAATCAGTCTTTAACGGTAGACCATGTTTCCATTCATATCGGCCTTATTTCTATACTTCTATGATTTGTTCACAGCGGTATCGAGTGCAAAGATGAAGTGTTTGCTGCACATCAAGTGCAGCACGCAGACTTAAAGCCCGTAGTGGCATCGACTGCGCCACTGCCTCCACAGATCATTGTGTCTTCTGAACCCGCTAACGGCGCTATAGTGGAAGCTATTATCCCAGACGAGCGCCCTATACCTGTAACAGAACTGATATTTGCACCTAGAAAGAAAGAAATGAACAAAGGATTTCTGATGTTCTCTCCACACGAGGGACTAACAAGTGAGTGGCACTTGAACTGCAAAAAAAGCTTAGGTATCAGTTGCTTGCTTTATTGGAATAGTGTTTGCTGACAATAAGTGTGTTACAACTTTTTTGATATTTCAGTGCTTAAAGACGAGCCGGAAGATCTGACTCATTTGGCACCTACTGCCGGTGACGCTTGTATACCACTGGAGAACAGTCCTTTTGATATGTTTGATGATTTTATACTAAATGATAACTACTGTAGCTTACTTGGTGATGAATTGGACAATGGATCTCCCGTGGACTCTTTAATCGGAGACTCCTTGTTGTCTTCCCCTGAGCCGCAGGTTCGTATATTTAATATTACATTCTTACTAAATATTTCTTTTAATAGTAAGACAAGTAATTATATTAACATTTCTTGCAGGAAACTGAATCATCATGTGAACAGTCTTCCCTCTTGACAGAACTGTCATTAGATGCATTTAGTAATAGATCAGATAATGAGATAGATGATGGAAACTCTCCATTTATCCCCAATACCGATGAGCTTCCCCTCTTGGAGCCGGCTGTTATGTGGGGGGCATTGCCCGACAATGTAAGCCAAGCCAGGCCACAACCTTCAGAGCTGCAGAGTTCAGCACCGGCACTGCAACGTTTACTCGCGGCTCCCCCAACCGGACCGCCACCACAAGATCTCATTACAAATATTTACTCAGACCAAGGTTAGGACTGAACTTACTGTGACTTACATATATTGTTTATTGAACGAGTATTTTTCACGCATAAAGTAATGCGTAAATATCTGAAATAAGTATTTGCGCGCTATTCAATTTGTATCGAGATGTTTAAAACGTTGAACATAAGCTGATGTAATCCGACACCAACTTTTAATTTACGTTGTTTACAAATTAAATTCCTTTCCAGGTCTTATTCCAAGCAGAAGTGTATCCTCGTGGGATACGGGTGTGAAACGAGTGTTGAAACAGGAAGAAGAACCAACTGCGAAGCGCGTTAAACGCAGTCCCTCCCCGACAATTAACACACAGGCTCCCGTCAGTACGCCATCCTCAAGCGTCTTAATGAACCTTCTGGTGAGCGGCTGTGACGTTGAGTCCGGATATATTTGTATGATCCGGCCGAGGCAAAAAACTAAAGCCTGAAAAAACCCAAACTCTACTCAATAAACTGTGATAATGCACGTCCAGTGATCGATTATTGCCCCGCGCTATTCGTCTATCGTAGAATGAGGTCATATCTAAAAAGTTACTACTTCAGTAGCGAAGTCACTTTAATACTTAACCCAATACCATCTTTTAAATATTTTTTTATGTAGTAGTTCTACTTTTAGATATACTTGTATTCTATGACAGTCGCGAATCGTGTTTCGCGACCGGTACATTTCTGGATCGAATACGAATTACTTAACAGTGCCGTCAATTCTTGTGATATTACTACTGTTTTTATACTTTCAGCATCTAAATCACTAACAGTCCTATGACAATAATCAAACCGTGTGGAGACGAACAAATTGTCAGAGTTACCAAATGGTATTCTCAGACTTGTAAATAATCTTCGCAGGCTTGTGTAATTATGTACACGCCTCAGCTGCAAATAAATGTTTTTATAGTTTTGAATCAAAACAACACAATAGTACCCTTCATATTATGTTATATGAAATATACTGAGAATATACTTTAACCTTTAAGTATGGACGTGGAGTCTCACAGGCTACTCGATGTTTTTGTTTTCTTAGTTTTACCTAATTCCCGATTTCCCGAACGATTGAGCATCTCAGTAGCTTTTGTTTAAGTTGTAAAACTACCAACGAGAGAGGAGATTTCATCATCCGATGTATATCACGTAAGTAGTGACCATTAAAATATTGACCGGAGCCTGTCAGGCTACACGTCCATTGTTTCCCTATGATATAATTTATAAGGACGATTATGTTACTTTGAGTTTTTGTAGTACAAAATGTCAAAAAACAATAAAGTCGGTAGTTCTAAATCAAAATGACCATCTACGAGTTCTGTTCAGGGCCCTGCGAGTAAAACTTTGCGTGTAGGACATCCTTCTTTCGAAAAGTGAGTGAGTTATTGTTAGATTTTTATCAGTCTGAAAATGAAAAGAATATTGAAGATTTTTTTTATATTAGAGTTCCAAACTGACACAAAATCATCAGTGCAACAATGATGAAGATCAGGACCAGGACCTAAGAGTAGAATCTGGTAGTGATTGTTCGAACAATATTCCACTATCGGAGTTAGTGAGAACTAAATATGAAAATACAAAAAAACCTGAAATTATTATGAAATTGATGAAATTAAATGAAATCAACTAAAAGAGGACGTCGATGAGGCTGACAAAAAATGCTCGATTTACTCCAGTGGCCGTCGAGCAAGATGGCCTATGGTGTTGCTATATCGTGTCCTAGACTTGAAAAGACACGATTGTCAAGAGAGCTGAGGTTGACCATGACTCGAGTTGTAGGCAATGATATGGTTACTGAAGGTGTCCAGGATCAAGAAATCAGTCAAGGAACCAGAAGAGCATGTAGAGTCTGTCATGTTTGTTGCAATAGGGTGCAACAGGCCTGGGTGTCTCAAATGTTCTAAACCTTTTTGCACTGACTACCAATAAATTAGCAACAAATTGACTGTTGTCAAAATTTTTTGTATTTGTTACCTGAAGTTGGTATTTTGTGTTTTTGGTTTGTTATATATTATATTTTGAGAATAAAAAGCTCATTTTGTTATAGGAATAAGTTTAGGTGTTGTTTATACCTAAAAATGTAACCTAAGTAGATTTTGACTGAAAAGTGCCATAATTTTTGTTTTTTTTTAATTTCTATATTTTTTTAAATAAAAGTTGATTATACAAGCACGTTATCCTATTGTTAAATCCATAGCTTTAATATCCAATCAGTTTTAAAGCGATCTTATATCAAATTCCCCAAAACAATATGTATGCATATAGGAGCCTGTGAGACTCCACGTCCACAGTAGTGTTAAGAAAAAATGACGTCCATACTTAAAGGTTAACATAAAAACTAAGTTACATTCTTATATTCTCTGGTAATCGTTATGAAGATATTAATTTCTAAGGAGGGTACGAAATTGTATTCGTCGTATTTTACATCGTTTTAGTCGTATTCTAGTGCTAAATTAGAACGTGCGCATATCTATGTGGTTATGAACTATTTTGATTCCTATGTTTTGTAAGGTCTGCCGCGCCTTCAGTCTTATGTTTTAGGTTCGATAATTTAATAGACTTTATTATAACTAATTTGGAAGGTCATTGCTATTTATTTCTAATTAACTTATGCGTAGTTAGTAACTTACTTGTTTTTATGTTTAGATAAGACTGCTAGCGCAGGTCCGTATAGTGGTTATGCCGTTGTAAAATTATTCAGAGTTTATATTAGCAAGAGTAGATTAAAGGCAGTTTTTAGACACGATTTGCTAGTTAATTAACTGTCGTCACTGCCAAATCATACAAAGTACAACTTAGACGAGTTTAATTGTGTTACGAGTTCGGAGTTTTGTTCGTTGATAACTATGTATACGTAGCGTTCGTTTTATTAGTATTTTAGTATTTTTATTACGTTTGATGCATCGATTTTGTATTTTATCTTAAGAATTAAGCAGCTACGGAATACTCGAATAAGAACTTATTGTGCTTGGCAATTGTCATAGCGATTTTTAATATATTGAAAAGATTTAAAAGACGTAAAATCTATGTATGTAGAAGTATAAAACTTATCATCGTTGTTATTTAAATTTATAGTCTAAGAGGACGATATGTTAGAAAAATATATGATATAACATTTATTTTTCGTGAACGAAATATGAATGCCTGATGAAATTGATAAATGTTCGATATTAAAAGAAACTTGAACATAGGTGAACTGGTGCACATTGATTTTATTTACCCCTCTATAAATCCCTGTCCTGCTTCCCACCTAAAGTATTAGCTTTTATCACAAACTTTATTGATTAAAAAAGAATTTCACTTGATGATACTTGGAAAAGATTGGCATTAATTATAAAATAATAAGTTATGATAGCTATGAAAATTGCTATTGAACTCTAAATATTATCTACTTTAATCTGTATTGATCTTAAATCGAAGGTTCTCTTAGCTATCGTTCTCTCTCTTGATCTCTTTTGATTTCATGGAATTACGAGCCTTTGAACAAAATTCAATTTACGGTCCTAGCCTTTTTATAATAAAACTAATTGCTACACAGTTGTTTATATGTACAATGTACATACATACATACGTAGGTATATAATGTCAATTCTGATCGGATTTTATCGTTTTAATAATAATAAACACATCTTTCTCATTACTTACTCTGGTTTTATTAAAGACAACATAAGTTATTACTGAACGTTCCATAACTATTATACTAAAAGGTATGTAATCAACTTGAAGCAGTAAAAACTGTTATATCCAATATTCGGAGCCAATTAAAAGCCTTTTATAACAAAAAGGGACCGCCACTCTAAATGATGTTACATTACTATGGTACAGCTCAGATGTTCATATTCCTAGTTAACCCTTATTGAGTTTTAATTTAGTGCGTTTTTATTTAGAATAAAATATAAGAATTCTCTATTAATTGTGGCTTTCTATTAGTATTATTGCTAACACTTAAATGCTAAAGTATTATAACAATGAATAAAAAAATATAGTACTTATAAGTAAACTATTAAATGAATGGGCTTTAGCTTTAAATGAAAACTAACATAAAAAGACATAAAAAAATAACTTTTACTAGGTTAACTGTAGAAATAAAATTGTTAAAACTAGCACGATCTAGAAAAATTCGTTTCATCATCCCTGTAAGAATTGTTGATTTCAAGTTAATTCCGCTTTGAATTGCTGTGGAATGGAATAATTTGTTCTTACTTAGCATTCATTACAGCGTACCCCAATGACTGTTAAGTCAAAGATATTTAATGGTAAAACTCTATTTCAAATAAAAAGCGTGTAAAAAGGGAAAGATAGTAGATAAAATACTATAAAAAAACATCTACTGCTCAATAAGTTTAACGCAGATCGACTCCCACAGACTCAACAAATGGGCTAAAAGTGTTTCTTTGTATGTAATGTGTTTATTTGAATAATGAATAATAAAATAGTTTAAAATCATTTCCATAAAAGAAATTATAAGGTTATTTCAAAATGCTTTTATCCGACCCCTAAAAGTTACAAAAACTATTATTATATATACCTAAAGAAGTTCAGTTAGAAAACAGTTAACAATTTTAGTGTACCTACCTAAGCACTAAAAGAAACCTTTTAAATGACCTACATCAACAATTTTAGTACGACACATTAATTAGATTATATTTTAGACGTAGATGCTTTATTTTTTATTTATAATTTTAGACTTAAAATTCATTCTTATTTGTTATTGTCGCGTATGAAAAGGCCAATGTCCTACCAAACAAACTAATTAAAGCGCACATAAGTAAATTAATTTAACACAGTCATTATGTGGCAATATATATTTAACAGAATTAAGAGGAAAACGGCGGTCGTTTTACATATTGACATCATAATTAGTAAGCATTCTCAGCGAGACGGAAATTCCATGTTATCAAATTTTCTGCTAAAATTCAAATCATATATGAAGGAAGTAGTCAAATGATGATTGTTTTGAAGGAAAAAAGGCTATCTCGGATTAGATAGTAATGTGCGACACCCGGCGGCCGGGACCGTAATAAGTGGGTAGATACGAGTAACAAATAAAAACGAAGCGAAAATAAAGATAGAGCTAGGTCAATTTAACATTTGTCTAGAATTCATTGTGATGTATGTTAGAGGCTTGCCTTTTTGGTACATAAAGGAATATTTGATTATCACATTTAACCTGCTTTAAAAAACGAGGGTCTCAATCGTTGGAATCTTTTTTTTTAATGTGTTCACCGATTACTCGAAGACGCCGGAACTAAAATTCTTTTTTTATTTTAATGGGTGTACTTACCAGGTGGTCCCACTTGTATTTTATCGAAGTTGGTTATACTTAAACTAAAGGTATATTATGTAAATAAATCAAAACTTCGCTATTATAGGAAATGAGAAACGTTAACGCCCTAAATGAGAAATTCTTGAATAACTGTGATTTAATCGAAATGACGTCGACCGTAATGCAATTTAAATTGTTTGTCACACTTCACTGTATTTAAGGTTAAAGCTAATACTCTTACGATTTCCAATGTTAAAAGTCCATCCTTATAAGAAATGTCAATGTGCAACAGTTAACCGATTGTTTTCTTGTTATCCTTTATTATTATTGACAACACGCTTGACTTAGTTTAAAGCGACCCTACTTGCTGAGCTAGCGGTCGCGGGTTTGATTCCTGCTGGGTACATTTATTAGGGTGATGAGCACAAATGCTTGGAACTTCAGTCATGGGCACTTATGTCCCAACATATTTATTATGTTAGTCAATTATATCATACTTAAACTTATTTTTGTATATTACAGGACATGCAGCCGGAAGTCAAGCAAATGCAACAGCCGTCCCCTAATTACCAGCTTGTTATGAACACACAAAGAGTGCAGTCCCTGAGCCCTGTCAACGGAAATATCCCAATACCCGTCATAAACATCATTCAATCTGCACCGAATAAACAAATGATGCATGCCAATCCGATACCAAGCCAAAATTCGCTTTCTGTTGCCAGCCCGATGTCACCTCTTACCTTGAATGTAGGCAGCCCTATGTATTCTCCATGTGTAAGCCCCAACTCCACATATAGTCCTGCAATCAGCCCCATACCAAAAGACCGTGTTTTAAGCCCCTACTCCACTCCCCAATCTCTGTCACCAGCTGGCAGTTACCAAATGTACAGCCCCAACAGACTACTTTCACCAACTGGCGTACTACAGGGCTACGACCCGTATCTCACGAACAAAATGCAAACGAGCCCAGGATTCGCGCTGCAACCCACAGATATGCTCTTGGATTCTAACATACCCTTGAATTCAACAGATTATTGGCCTGAATCAGAAATGTTGCAAGGCACTAGCGAGTTGCTAACCGCCTTCGACGACGTAAAGCTAGTTTAAGATTTTGAATGTTTGTAATGAGTGATTTCTCGTCTCCATTGGAAAATTGTGGGAAATCTGAATTAAATTGCTTTGAACTGTAAACATTTGCAATAATGACGATCGAGTCGCCTTTTATCTGTTCACTTCACACAAACATTCCAATAGAAATGGTGCTAGAAATAATCTATTTCTCTCATTGGAAATCACTCGAATGAACGCAGGGTCAATAAAAAATCAATCCCAATGGATTCCACGTTTCCTCATAGTTACCTTTAGACCAACGTGTTTCATGCACAACCGTTGACAATTTATTTATAACATATCCAATGTTGATGTTTTTTTTGATGAATTTTATATAATTAAATTATAGTATAAATAAAGGTATTTAACGATTTCATGGCTATTGGTGGGATCCACGGTGATACAATAATGTGACTTAGTGTGAAAGGTTTTGCTAATAATAAGAATATAGATTGTCATATATTATAGAAGTAAGTGTGGGTGTAAGTTAAGAGTAAGCGAAATTACAATATGTAATCAATTATATGGAAATATCGGGCAAATTTCTTATATATTTTATGTTTAAGGAATATTATTTTAAAAATTAATGAAAAATTTATGCTCTAATAAAGTATCGGTCTTAAATTCTACTCAAATATGTGTTTTTTACTAATTACAGACGATTTAAGTAGTTAATTGTTTTTGTATGATCAAAATTTATATACTCAGCTAGAAACTAAGAAACAATGGAAACGATTTGCAAACGCTGTCAGCACTCGACAGTGGTTTGATTCTACGGAGGCTTACAAGGCATTATGGAATTATGTACCTACTAACTAAATACTTTATATGAAATTTTATATCCAAATGTTTAAAATGAACTGCATTTTTGATTAATATTGAATCGAAATCGTGATAAAACATTTCGATGTAAAATGTATTTTTTGTTAAATAAATTGTCAATTTGGTACTTCTAAACCTTAAACGGTTTTAAATATGAAAGCATTTTTTTACAAGACTAATAAGTAGTTTTGTACTCGAATAAACATATTTATTTCTATATATCTTTCTTTGTACTAATGTGCGTAGCTTAATTTTATTAATAAGAACCGACAATATATAACTTCACCGTACATTACAAGTACAATATATTAACATATAAAGAAATGGTAATGTCATTAAATGCAATCATTACTTTAAATCTCGTTAAGTTATTACGAGTGAATTTTAGTTATAAATAAGTTTTAATTATCGTGTTAAGATCACGTTTGTTTTTTTTAGCATTGTTTATTATAAACTGACAATTTTAACAATCATTGTATTGACCTTGAACTTGACAATTTGGAGGCACATTAAATGGAAGTCATACGTAGTTAAGATGGCGCCACTAGCATTTGACGTCAAAAATAATTACATATTATTACGTCTTTCAAAGTACAATAGTAATTACAAAATATATCCAACAAGAAGTGAAGTGAAGTATAACATGTGTAATAATATTAAATGAACATAACTAAGTTGTTATTTCGTTTTAAATCTTGTGGCGCCGCAAACGATAATAAGTCGCGGTAAATATCCCAATTAACGCAATATATTTCAATATATGGATGGTTAAAATGTTTATTTGTTTGAAAGTTTATTATTACTGTATTATTATATTTACCTTACTACTATTACTGCCAATAATATTTCATTAATGTTTGTGAAAATTGAGTTCGGAATGAATATTACTGTGCCATAGATCATTATATCTATGTATATTCAAATTTGTGGTTCGAAGTATACATTTAAGTATGGTTTATATTTTTAAATTTGGAAATGAATAATACTTGTAAATACATATAAATTTGGAATATTCTTTTATATATTTTGAGATTAAATTTCTGTCATTAATAATGTGGTTTTAATTTTAATGCTTGGTTTCATATAACGCTGTACTAATTACTAAATTAAATGACGCAGACTGAAAGCGAAAATTGTATGGTACCTATATGTTTTATTATTGTTTTATTGTAATAAAATAAAATACATGATAACTTAGGAAAATATCTAATGTACGACATTCTTTTTTATATCTCATTCTCATTTTAATTTATATCACAAACACACGACAAAACATCTTAAATCTATACCTTTTTGCGAGCGATGTTTGGTTTTAAATAAGCATTACTATACGAGTAAATATTGCCACTTATGAAAATTATTTTAAACTAATTTTAGTGTACGAATTATTTATATTTTAAAAAATAATTAAATATAAAGGTTTCAAAATAATAAGCGACACTGATGACTGAAATTGCAATTATTTTACATATTTTTACACAGATATTAATCAAGTAAAAGTTTTACAGTCTGCATCACTGCCAGCTCTTATTCAATTAGGAAGTCATAAAGCCAAAATAAAATTATCGCATTTTTTATATTGGATAAAGTAGGTACACGTACAGCTACTTTATAACGTACTAGGAAATTCAGCCCGCTTCGCTGGGCGTAAGTTAAAATAAATTAAACAGTTTTTATAATTTAAAATTAAAACAGACATTTTAAAAATTATTTTTTTGACCTAAGTACCGTATATACTTTCATTTATACATTTAGTGAAAAGCTAGTAATTTGAAATTAAAAAGATACTTCAATTTTATTTATACATACTGATATATAACACTAGAAGACTCTCAGAATAATAACTAAGTTATTGTTCTGAGAGAAGACTTCATTCTTTACGAACTATGATAATATAAATACGGATACTGAAACATAAGACAAACAAATGTTTTGAAGTATTTTTTATAAATAAATAAAAATATCATAGTGTCACAAATCCCTATATTTTTTCAAACAATCAAATCCTTGTACTTTTTTTTAATTTTTAAAATGTATGTACGTTGCACAATTACCTTGTATCACTGAGTATATTATCTATACTCTTTGATCACTGACCTCTATAATACCACTGGACTAGCTGTTTCAAGCGTTTGACAGCAATTTTTTTGTGTCCATTTGAAGCGCCACTAGCGAGTGTCCCGAGGACTAATTTTGACGTATATTGCAAATGACAGCGAGAAGTGTTTGTTTATTGTAAAGTAATTTTGCATTTTCGTTGTTAATATAACATAAGTAGTAATTATGATGATACGGTTATTGATTAAAAATAAAAAAATAAATTTTTTTATTTGAAACAGTTTTATTGATTGTAAAATCTTATTATTAAAAGTTATCGATATTTGCTCGCTGATATCGACATCATTAGTTTTAGTACCACGAACTCTCAAAAATGGCGAATATCAAGCAGCCACAAAAGCACGTTGACAACAGCCAGTGACCAGTCCAGTGGTTATTATAGAGGTCAGTGCCTTGTATATTCGTCTAGTGACATCTACATGTTATTTCTTAAACCAAGAAGGTTACTAATTTTTTATATCTTCCGTTAGATGGCGCTAGTAGAACGAGTGTTTTAATATTCATTTTTTTTTACTTTAATTTTTTTAAATCTTAAAATACCTAAACGTATATTACGAATAATGTAAATAAATTATTAAGATTAAGATATAAGTTTATAATTCTAAATAATACTTCTTAGTTGTTTTAGGCAGTAGTTGACCTCAATCGTCGTTAGTGTTATTTTTTTCGATTTAGCAAATAGCAAATGTCAACTCAGTCAACTGACAACTGTCATTCATTGTAAACGAATCACTGGTGTGTAACTGTGTAACGAAATTGAATATATGCAAATTGCAAACTTTCGGCGGTTGTGCTATTATTATATTTAAAAATGAAATAAATTAAATAAATATCAATAGGGGCGTGCTATCTTGTTCAGTTCAAATAAACGGTTGCAGTATTTTCGTTGTGCTCATGGCTTCTACACCAAAACAAGCGACTGGCAATTTGCCATTGAACAACAGTTCCAGTGGAAAGCGGAAAAAATCGCGTGGAAATAAAGGAAGCTACTTATCGAAATGGCTAGACAAAACAATGCATCACATTCAGGAATCAACTCCAAGCGCTGATGTTTACGACACCTATGTAAATTCTAGTATGAATTGGCCTATGGCTAGTCAGTTTACTTCTGGTTACGACCCTTATAAATATAATATGTATGGCTGTGCATCAGAACCTATGTCACTTCCCTCACTACCAACATATTATAATCCACTAGTGCCTCCACCATATTCTGACTATCGTTACCTGCACAATGAAAACAAGAGCATACAGGTTCAAAGGCCAAGACTCCGACGTCGAAGCGAGAATAAAGTTGAAGAAGTATCAAGTACTCCAGTTAATGCCAACCAAACTAATTATTTGCAACCAAAGAATTTCTCTGATAGTCAAGACTTCACTAGTCTGCCTCCTATAGTAACATCTATGGGTGATTCAAATTCTAATAGTGATTTGCAGACTAACGACAAAGATGATGGTAGTAATGCAAGAAGGTACAGTGATCCATGTGTTAGGGGTTTGCCTGATGTGGCAAGACCTGCTAATGGGGAGGTAGACTCAGATTCAGAAGCTAGCTCAGGTCTATCAGGCAGTCAAGTTGGCAGCCGCCTTTTATCATGCCTACTTGACCAAATAGCAGCACTGAAAATAACTAATGATAGATTAAACAAGGAATTGCAAGAAACAAGAGGTAAATAAATATTATAAGAGTTACACATTCCCCTACTCTTTACGTATATTTAATTATGGAATTTGTTCATATAGCAATTTATTAGTTCTTGTAGGATCTTTTAAATTTTTTAATTAATACACCACCTATTTATGAGACACATCCAATTCCTTAAGGCCAAAAGCCTTACAAACTTTAAGTTATGAATAATCAAATGCCTATATATTATTATTATGGAATATCAAGCATTACTGCAATTTGATGGTATAAAGAAATGTGAAAAAGGTGGAAATATTACTTTTATGATTGAAGAAGATAAAATATTTCATTTTTAAAGATAATTTTATTTTTATTTCAAATCTAACATTTTTTGGTTTGTTTGGTTTTGTATTGTATTGTTAAGAGATATATCAAAATGTCAAGATTCATTATCATTTAAAACTATTACAAGTATAAAATTTTACAGTGTTAATAAGAATATAATGTGATCTCAACATTTTACTTATACAGTTAAACAATTGGTCAAGTGTATGCAACCTTGCCGCCTACAGGAAAAAGACTAAGAACATTCAAATGTCTTTTCACCTACACAATATGATGCAAGGAACCTCATCATGTTACATTTATTATAAAAAACAACTCAGTAATTCAATTCCAAGACATCGACAAGGTCATTTGATGCAATCAATGACTAGTAAACTGATATCTAAGAAATACTTATGATATATCTTAGATGTAAATTAAATAGAGATAGTTTTAGAACAAGTCTTTGTAGTTATTTCAGCTCAAAGCTCTAATAAGTAAATCAAAAGTTTGTAACATTAATGAAATTGTTCAAAAAATCTGCATTGTGATATTAATCATTGAACTATATATAACAAGTAGTTTTAATAATACAAGTAGGTTAAATAACTAATTACAAGTACCTGCCTACTTTTAGTTTTTAAATAATAAAAAAAACAAGCTTTTGATTTTATTTATTAAGGTTGTACCAAAAGTCAATTAATTAATTATACAATTAATACCTATCACCTCATCAGATAGAACTATGAACTCGACTTCCACTATCTTATGTACTATTACTATTACTTTCAGCGGAACTGGAAACTGTTCGACATCACAACTCCTATTTTGCAAAAGTTCCTCCAACAATGGGTGCACCAAATCTTAGTGGGAATGGTAAATACACTTCTTTTTAGTCTTTTAGCTTACCTTCATAAGACTTAAAGCTTATCTTTGTAATAGTACTTATCATATTTCATCTCTGATTGTTTTGCACAATAGGCAAATATTACGTTTATTTATGAACGAATTTATGTTCGCGTTTTCTTCGTACCATAACATGTAGACTATATTTTTACTCAAGGCATAAACTATTTCTATTCTAAATTTTACTCAAAATCTGTTAAGCCATCTTCATCATCAACAACATGAATTAGTAGATAATAAATAATTAAGTAAATAATAAAAAGTAAAAATTGCCCACTTTTTATTTAAGCTTGTTACTTACAAGCTTTAAAATAAGTAGGTGCTTTTACGTAAGCATTAGTTCTACTTCTCAGTAACCCAGAAAATTAGCCTGATTTGAGTTTATGCCAAATCAATTTATACAAGACATACGAGGCTCTTAAGAGACAGAGAGGGGCTTGTTTAAAACAATCTGCTCAAGTGCAGTCAATTATTATTTCAATTGGACTTATTTCCTCTTACCGATTACACAACAGCGAAACATAATATACTTATTGGAATCGCATATTATTCTATTCAGCCCTTTTTAACGTCTCACTGTTGGGCACGGGCATTCCGAATCCCATCGATACTTGGGGTATCAGGCCATAGTCCATCACGCTGGCCAAAAGCGTGTTGGCGTACTTCACATGTCTTTCGAAAACTTGCTAGGTTCTCTCAGACATGCAGGTTTCCTCACAATGTTTACCTGCACCGTAAGACAAGTGGTGATCATGTCAGAAATGATTCGCACATGAAAATATCTGAGATGCGAGACTGGGTTCGAACCCGCATCACTCTGTTAAGTCCAAGAGAGAAAGCCTTACAACTCAACTAGGTATTATACAAATAACTAACATGTGTTTTGCAAAACAACCTTACTATCTTAATAATAAAAGGTTATGATGTGGGAGTGTCGTAAAGGACAACATGCTAAAAAATCAAGTAAAAGATTTTTCATATTGTTTAATTAAAAAATTATATTTCTATTAAAAAAATATCTCCCATTTGTTTTTACCCATTTGTTAAATTTTGCATTCGTTATCAAAATTGCTGCGAAAAAAAAGCAGGATACGTAACAATTAAGTTAATTTTTTTTTGCTGGAAAATGTTAGATGTCATATGCAGGTGGTTATGAATCATACGTAACCACATTTAAAAAGTCAACGGAGCCTTCGAGATCTTAATGTATTGCAGAACCGTTTTACTTTTAACCACGTCGTCTCAATGAAGACCGTTAGAACACTTCCCAAATATAATTCTCCATTACATTAAAAATTAAAAAATAATAACTTATACCTACTGTAAAAGAAAACATAATTAAGAACTTGAGTAATTAGTTATTATCTCACAGAAGCCTAACGTAGTCTTACTAACTTTAAAGGTTAATAATTTCTCCCTTGCATTGATAGGAGGTCATTGTGTGACGTTAAGACTGAAATTGTTTAAGGGTAGGTATTAACATTTATTTAATAAGTACATGGGTAATTTATTCAGGTTTTTCATTGCAGTATTTCTCATTCATTATAGTGGAAAAGGCTATTAACTACGTGATGAACTTATATCTTGAACAAACGGAATTTATCTATCAATACCGCTAATAATAATTTAAACATTCTATAGCAGATAAAGAAATTGATACATTCAGAAATATGAGAGCTAAACTAATATAAAAATTGCTAGTGCAAAAAAACCATTGTGCTTGAATTGATCAACTAACGAAGGTCAATTTTATAAACCTGAGCTGTACCACTAATTTACTAACATACAACGCTGGGTGTGTTTAATTTTAATACAGATTAAGCAAGATTAATGGATAATCTGCTGTCCTACTATATTATAGCATATAGTCCTACTATATTATAGCGTAATATGTGCTAAGCGTCAGTGCCGTCTTAACCCTATTCGGCGCCGGGGTGCGGAGCTTAGCCTGCGCCCTAGTTTGCTTTTACACTAAAGCGTGGCACGCGACCGACGACACACTGCAGTGTGAAAGGGGTCCTAGAACCCAGTCAACCAAGAAATATCAAATACACGTTATTTTGATAATTAATTTATTTACTTCTCTAAAATACAAAACTAAAATTAAACTTAAATTATACAAATTAAACCCAATTATACAAATAAAAAACAAAACTATTCTCCATTTGAAACATTATGTCCATTTTATGGAATTAACACTCTGGAAAAGTTACCTACTTAAAAAAAAGGGAAGATTTTTCGATGAACCTTCTAAAACTATACTTTTATTTTAACATGAAAAAGAACTTAGAACATGATGCAAAAATCCAAAAAGGAAGGAACCTATTAGTTGAGAAATCAATAGAATTTTGAGTTATATTTTGAGTTATATTAATTACAATTAACAGTGATCGTAATGGCGAAAAACACCAGCAATCCAAGTTCCAACGCTCGTTTATATTATTATTTAATTGCTAAATATCTATTTATTGTATGTATATACATCAAACAATCTCAATTTTTCTTGCTTTTGAGTTGGCAAAGATTTTAATTAAATCATTTATTTTTGTATCAATTTTGGATTCTATACTTATAATAGCTATTCAGTCTGTCTTGGGTCATGGTTGACAGAAGATAATTTTTTATTAATTTTAATTTTGAAAAGGATCGTTCACCTTCAGCTACTGTAACAGGAAGTGTTAAATATATAATACGTAGAGATGTTGCGATATTAGGAAATGAGGAGATTAAATTATTAGAATATATATAACTTAAAATATCAGTGGGAGTACTTGTTGATGCATTGGGAAAAAAATATTGGCAACAATTCTAATTCATTGTATAAATCCTCCCCGTCAATATCAAATCTATTTTTAAATGTTAGTTTTTCTTGTAGCCGAGAACATTGAGATTTTTTTTCATGCATCTCTAATTTCCTCCAGCATTCAATGTTTTGGAAGAGTGCAAAAACTGAATTGTGTTCCGTCAGCAAATCGAATCTCTCATTTAATTTCGAGATAGCAGTGTCCAGTAGAAAGAAATAAAAACATACTTTAAATTTCTTGGTTGGGTCTAAAATGGGCTCATTTGCAGCCTCGTAATCAAAATGTCTTTTTCGGGGACGTGGACGAGCAGTTTCTTTGAATTCTGTTTCGCATTCTAATTCTTCAGCAATTAATTTTGCGTCAGATAGCAACTGTTCAAATGCACTATCGGTGCGGTATTGTTCCAAATCTTTTTTAACCAGATTAATCATTTTGGTAGCCTCTGAAATAATTACATCTGATTTTTGCAAATTTTTGCTTACAATATTAATCTTCAGTAAAATATTGTACCATATAACTACTGAACATATGAATCTATAAGACTTTAATTTGGCTATTAATGAACTCGCTATGTTTTTTGTGTCGCTATTATACTTGTTATTTGTAAAAATAGAGTATAATGCATCGTAAATTTTATCCATGTTAAAACGTAGTGTTCTAAGAGCATCAAATCTACTTTCCCAACGCGTATTTGAAAGAGGTTTTAATGTCAAAGTAGGTATCTGTTTCATAATTTCATCCCAGCGTGAGGTGGATGCTGAAAAAAATACATAGATTTCTTGGACAATACAGAAAAAGTTTGTAATTTCCAATGAACTTTTAGCAGCGTCGTTTACTACTAAATTAAGGGAGTGAGCAGCACACGGTACGTAAAAAGCACGAGGATTCATGTCCAATATTTTTTTTTGGAGGCCTATATTTTTCCCCCTCATATTGGCCCCATTATCATATCCTTGGCCTCGCAAATCATCTAATTCAATATTGCATGATTTTAAGAAATCTAACAAATAAGTCTTCAACCCTTGTCCGGTAGTATCAGTTACAGGTAAAAAACCTAAAAAATGTTCTCGTACCTCAGCGCGTTTTGTCGATGGATTTAAATAAATAAACCTCACAATAATAGTAAGTTGTTCTTGGTGTGAGATATCAGGTGTGCAATCTAGAATTATAGAGTAGTATTTACATTGCTTCAAAAGACTAATTATAGTCGTTTTAATTTTTTCAGCAATTATACTAATTAGTTCATTTTGAATGTTATGACCAAGATAATGTGGCATGCGATGCTGAGCTCTTTGAATTCGAGCAATGTGTTCTGATAGTGTACTATCAAAATTAAATATACTCTCCACCAACTTTAAAAAATTACCATTATTTGGGTCATACAACTTCTCAGTTGTGCCCCTAAATGCTATATTTTGACCTGCCAAAAATTTTATAATTTCGATTATCCTTTCCAAAACTGCCGTCCACCTCTTTTTCTCGCGGTCTATTTCAGTTTGATTTACCGAGTCTACTGTTTGCCCTTTCAATAAGTTATTTTTTAGATCCAAATATTTTTTAAAAGAACATATGTGCCCTGAACTTTTCTCATGTCGTTCTATATTTCTCGACAAATGCCCCCAGTCTTTGAAACCAGTAGGGCCATTAAATGCAGTGACATTAATATTAAAAAGCTTACAGTGAAAACAAAATACAGAATCAGTAGATGTTGAATATACAAGCCAAACTCGATGAATAATTTCGTTGTTTTGTAACTTTTTACTGTAATATGTATCTGAAAACGACCTCATATTACTATCTGAAGGATAGTTGTTTTTTTTTAATCTGAATTGGTCCACGTTCTGTTAAAAATAATCTTAAATTATCAGGTATTACTTGCGGCCAGAGAGCAGGATCATTCACGACATTTTCACAAAATCGTACATTTGGTTCTGGTGCTGGTTGGTTAACAATTGGTTCACTTGGAGTAGGCGAGGTACTGGTACTAGTGTGAGCTGGAACTTGTGAAATACTCTCTTCTAAGTTGACTGTCTCTTCTAACTGTCGGGTTGATGTTGACGAAGATGTACCTAAAAAATAATATTGTTAACAATTTGTGTAACCAAGAGTGGTAACAGGGCCACGCAATAATATTTTAGAACAATAAAAACAGTACCTGAAAGTTAAGGCGGGCAAAGTCTAATCCGTTACAATTTACTTTAATTGCAATTGGCGGTTCTCGCCTGCGGCTATTTCATGAAAAAACATAATTCCCAAAAGAAGGTTTGTATTTAAACAAATATTTGCACCGACCGGGATTCGAACCCGAGACCTTTGGCACAAGAGTCACTGTTACTAACCATTGCGCCTTCCGGTGCGCAATCCGCAAAATAACAATTAATTAGAATTTAGATATTGTCATTAGGTATACAGTTACAGATAAGTGGTGACAGGAGAGCTCATTTTTCGCCCAAAATTATGTACAGTAATAATTAAGAGTACATTGGCTTTGTATATAATAATTGTTAAGTTTTCTTGTAATTTTCTTGATTATAAAAAATAAGATATGTATTATGTAATAATAATAAGTAGGTAGAAACTTAGTTAGGGATCGAACCCAGACAGCGAATTGTGTTGTGTTATGAGTTAGTTGGTTGGTAGGTACCTTAAAGGTACCAATGAACTAACTGAACTTACCAGGTCGAAAAAAAGAGTCAATCGGAGAAGTTAGCTTTTTAATTTTTTCTTCTTTCTCCAGTTTCCTTTTTCTGTTTTGAGCACCCGATGGTTTCTTTTTACCATCCACTAATTCGGCTATCTACAATAAAATCAAATTTTAATTTAATATTTAATTTTTCTTTCATTATTCTAAATTTAATAGAATTTAATAAAAACCTACTTTGGTTTGTATTGTATCAATCACTAACATTAAGAATTTGTATTTGTATTTATTTTGAAAACAAATAAACAATCACGACTCTCTCTCATAAATAAATACATACAAAAAATTTGTTCCCCAACCTAGGATTCGAACCAGGCAGGACCTTCCAACAAGATGGCGTCAATGATGCATTTTTCTAGCTAGGTATGAGTACTTTCAGGTATCGGTATTGTACCTTAAAAAATAAAATTGACTTACCTTGATATTTTTTCTCTTATTTATGACGAATAAATTCCATTTATTCCATGCACTTACAACTTACACTATGGTTTCTCCGCTAGATCTTCCGTGCTAATTCGGCGGTTGTCGCAAATGAAATGAGCATAGAGTATATTGCTCCATATATAAATGAGCTAACGAATAATTTAATTACTTAAAAGAAGAAATCAGATCAATCACTGACCGACGCTTCATAGGCGCCGCGCGCCGCGCTATAAATTCAAATGAACTTACACCTAATTGTAGTGATTTAGAGATAATTTCTCTGTAAGTGTGAGCGCCCGGACGGCTATGTCAAAGGGCGCAATTACTCGCCTATGACAGATGCACAGGTGCCGCGCCGCCGCCGCGCGCCCTTTTCAAATGAACTTACAATTTATTGACTTAAAGATCATTTTGCTTCAAGTGCGGGCAACCGGGCGGCAATGTGTCAAAGGTTAAGACACTGTCTTTGAATTAGAGATTTTGCCGCGCGCGTGTTGTATTAAATAAAATTGATATTTATGTAGTAATAAAAGTCATTTTAGCTTGCACATCATGAGCGGTATGACAAGCGCCGAAAGCGTAATAAAAGTAAACATTGATTATTGTTGATGACTATTTTTTTATATATTTAATTTTGCGCTACGTATAATTTTGTCGTAACAAGTATATGAAGTTGTGCAATGGCGTTAAGTTCAATGAAATATCTAAATATTCAGCGCTCGGCAGGCGCCCCCGGGCGCTCCGCGCCCGGGTGCACCGCACCCCTTGCACCCCCTGGTAAAGACGGCCCTGCTAAGCGTATATGTAGCCGTGGGGAAAGATAAAGTGAATAAATATATTATACAATACTAGCGACTCATCCTCGCTCTGCTCGGTTTTGTCTCTAAATACGTTAGAACAGTTAGTATAGATTTTTCAGAAATAAGAATTTTCCTGAGATAAACTTTTTCTATATTGACCCAGATAACCACAGTTAAGATACACACAGATAAAATCATCATAATAAATTTTATGAAAATCTGTCCTATGGTTTACTTATGATGTTGTTACAGACAGACAGACAAACAAAAATTCTTAAAACTCTAGAATTAGACTCGGTATCGATAATAATTACTGCTTTACTAAGATTTTTCAAAAAAATAATGTAATTATTATGAATGCTGTCATTAGCACTGTGGCAAAAATATAATCTCTATTAATAGCATCTTTCTCCTTCAGTAAACAATAGCTATGCCACTACATACGTATAGTCGTGTGTTCATTTTTTTAATTGTTGTTTTGTACGGCGCGGCGTGTCGAGTTAACGGAACACTTGTATAACTTCAATGACTTGAGTTCCTCGTGTGCTAATAAGGAAAGCGTGGTTATTAATTGGATAGTAATGAGCTCTGATTGGTTTAATTTATGAACGGTATTTTAGTTTTATTCATTTATTTATTGATTTATATACAATATAACTAAATAGTATGTTACTAAAGTTACAATACAGCCTGATTCAGATATTTCCAATTTTTTTCTATACCTAAGTATGATTGGTCTTTTGGTAGGAGTTGGTCGTTGCAAGAATTGCAGAAAATAAGAATTTACTGAGAAAAACCTAGCAATTTTTCGAAAGATATGTGAAGTCCGCCAACACGCACTACGACTATGGTCTGATTCCTTTCGTACTGAGGGAGGCTCGTGCCCAGCAGTGGTGGTGTAAAAAAGGCTGAAGACATAATTATTGTTGATTAATATTTAATCGCTTTAACAGAATCATAAATTGTCAAATAAATACATCGATATAAGTAATTCTAAAAAGAATGAAATATGTATTAAATACTTTTAACTTTATAGCATGAATCTTCGATTAAATAGCAATAAAATATTGACTAAACTTTCAATCGGTTATATCGTCTAAATTGTAAGTAGGTAAGCATTAAGCATTGCGTGCTCCGAACGACCCAGCCAGATAACCTCGGTCAAACTGTACTCTACCACGCTAATATAAATATTTATTATTTACGTACTACCTACGTTTACTTCTTACAATTTAAGGTTCATAATGGAAGATTTTTTTATTTATTCATGCCAATTACATTTAAAGCAGCGAGCCAAATATCAATTTCGAACGTTCCATAATTAATTAGCTACGCCTGAAGTATTTGTCTTCATGACTCTCTCAATTGTACAAATTAGAGTAATATTTAATGTTCCATTTACTAATTAATAATTATCTATTTTGTTTTCCAAATTACGTGTTAAAATCAAGTAGTATAAATATTGAAATAAAATAATGCATTTTTGTAATACAGCTGATTTTAATTTTTAAATGGACTTGATTATATAGCCAATTTAAGGCGTATAGAATATTATGGTCTATCTACGTATCTAATATGCCATATAAGATTTCTAGCATAACGTCAATTATATATAAAAATAATAATATCTATATATTAAATATGTAATTCAGCGTCCCACTGCTGGGTGTTCATCTCTTCATCATCTTCATCACTAAGGGGATCAGTCCACTGTCCAATCACCATGCTGGCCAAGTGCGAGTTAGCAGTCTTCACATACCTATCTCAGTAAAACTAGCTTGTTTCTTGCAGATATGCCTGTTTCCTCACGATGTTTTCCATCACCGTAAATCAAATATTGATCATGTTGAAAATATTCGCATATCAAAATATTACATGTGAGAGACACGGGATGTGAACCCGCTTCGCTCAGCTTCCCAAGCGAGTGCGTTACTAATGGACTTCCAATGCTTTAGTATTATTAATATGTAATTATTGTTGTAAAATATGTAATTACTAATATTATATTTATTTGCTTCATTACCAAGGTGGGCAATACTCTCCGGGATTCGTCACGGACCTAGTTCGAGAGATCAGAGATGCAGCGCGCTTGCGTGAAGACGCCATGTACGCGCGGCTACGAGCCATGGTACTAGAGAGGACTGATGTACGTATGACTGTATTTAATTAATAAAACTATTATTAATTTTCTGAGTATGAATATTTTAATAATACACGAAACATTTTTAAGGAAATCAACATATAGGTACTCTATGTGTACATGTTTTGGAACTCCATTGTCTAAGTGACCATTTTATGTTAAGTAGAGCGAAATACAGCGGTAATGAGCTACTCGTACCATGCACCGAACTTTGTTTTTGACTAAGTGCTTCAATGTAAAATGTAATGTTTTTTCATTTTTACATTAGGTCGGTTTGACAAAAAAATAACTTTAAAAGAATATAAGAGAGTTGAAGTAACTTTACAATTTACATTGTACCTAATCATTATCATGTGATGAAGGAAAATGCCTACCTATCTAAAATTTCGCACCTACACGGTGTATACTAAAATTATTTTTGCTTTCGGTATGCGTGAAAAATATTTATATGCATTGCTATGACCGTCTGACGTTTTCGAAATATCTTGGCTACACTCCAAGATTGCGATCATTTCTTATTTTCGACGTGAGGTTTCAGCAATGAGGAAGACATGTGACCACAGCTTGACCATTTTTGTGCCTATGCATTTCTGGATTTCTATTTCAATTATGTATGTTGTTGTTTAGTCTGTTTTAAACCCCTTTTTACGTAGTCGGCTTATAGTTTTTTTAAGTTTACTTTTTTTTAATATTTTATATACAAATTTAACTAAGTTCATATCGAATAGCATGTGGTGTATTAAGCTTAATAATTATTTCCAATCAAACTATATCGCCGTAGGTTTGTATATGTATTTACTTCGTAACCCTCGCGTCAACAGATAATAATGATCAGTAAATGTGAAAATTAATTCGACAAAAAAGAGACATGTTTAAGTTACTTATTTACGGTGTAATGACCTTATAGGCAGTGGTAGCCCAGCGGTAACGCGTCGCTTGTATAACCGAGTGATGCGGGTTCAAATCCGGGTCTCGCACCTCTGATATTTTCATGTGCGAATCATTTCTATCATGATTACCACTTGTCTTACGGTGAAGGAAAACATCGTGAGGAAACCTGCATGTCTGAGAAAACCTAGCAAGTTTTCGTAAGACATGTGAAGTCCGCCAACACGCACTGGGCCAGCGCGGTGGACTATGGCCTGATCCCTCTCGTACTGAGGGAGGCCCGTGCCCAGCAGTGGGACGTCAAAAAGGGCTGATGATGATGATGATGATGATGATGATGATGATGACCTTATAGAGTATAATAAATGAATGGTAAAATTAAAAGGTATATGATTGAATGTACGACGGACGCGACGGCTGTACATTAGTTGCTAGCAAAAAACCTACATCGATGTTCGAGTGATATCAAGTTTATGATGTGTTTTCTTATTAGTAAAAAGTTGATCGAAGCGAAGACGAAAAGTTTGTAATTTTTGGAGTTTTCAATTTTCATGAAAATCTTCCTAACGATATCTTTAGATAATATTAGAAAATGATAACAGTTTATCTCCGGTATCAAGGCCCGTGCAACTGTACATTGCTATGGACTTGGGAAAAATTGATGCACTTGCCCTACTTTGTACGGCTGTATTTATGTGTTAAGCTGATAATGAATCACGAACGCTATGACGTTATTGTTTTTATTTTTAAATAATACTCATTGAAGTGAATCTACACGAGTTGAAATGAAATTGTAGGTACATCTATCGTCAAATTATGATCTATTGTATTATTAATTATAATTAAAAAAATAGTTTTTATTTGCTCAAAACCTTCGGTACATACATCGATTTAATTTTTTTTCTACGCATTATCTTATAATATATCTTTATCTTATTACTACAATAAATATTAAATATACCGAAAGCTATTTTCCATACCTTTATTACATTACGAAGTTGTAACTTGCTATCTATTTGCAATCAAGTGATATAATCTATGTTACGTCAATTGGATAGATTAAAAGCGTCACAAGATCAACAATATCAACAATATTCTAACTGAGATAAAAGGGAAAACTATTGACACATTATAACGCTTGCATTCGAACATCTCCAGTATTAAGTTTTTAAAATATTATTCATTAAATATCATTATTTTTACTGTAATCAATATCATTATTTTTCATTATTATTTGATAATTTTGGTGTCAACTAGTTTATAAGAAGATTTATTTTTGTTTTAAAGATTTACGCACACATTTTTTTTAATTCTTCACATCTTTAAGTAAAGCACAGTTTTAATGTATTAGTAAAGTCTAAAAGGTACTTTAATTACAATCTAACAAATCTAATCTATTAGCACTTATAAAAGACAATGAATATAATTTTTAAACGTTAATAATGGGCTTGTTAGATAAAATATTATAAAAATATTACACACACAAGTGTAAACTCCAAACATGGTTAGCATTTTGTTATTTTTATTACTGTTTTATATTGATGAATATTTTGTTTCCAGAGCGGACTGTCATCGGCAGAATCAAAACTAGCAGAAAGGACTCTAGATGAAATTAAGGTAATCTATACATAAAATAAAATTCTAAATTAGACGAATCTCTACATTTAATAGCTTTTGAGAAATTTAATTGAAGTAGACATTAATTACCGATACAGAGGCTGAATACAAATATGTTTTTTACGATTTTTGTATGACTTTCTATTTGGGAAAGTATTACGAAAAAAACCACTGGACAGATTTAGAAAAAATTTGGTATGATGATAGCTCGTTATGCGATTAAACGTATTACTTTGAGAAAACATCTCATTTGAAATATCTATACTAACCGTTAAGATGTACCTAAACGGTGGCATGAACTCGAGCGGAACGAGAGACGTTAGTTAACCAATAAATTGCTAAAAACTAAAGAACAGTAATGGAATTGAAACTGCTTTGATGAAAGTGAATTTCAAAAATTTTAATCAGCGCCATCTTTGTGTGAATGCATGAACTATTTAAAGAAATCACGTAGAAAAGCGCCATCTATTATTTTATTATTAAAGCTTGTAGTTGTAGTTCAAACATATTCCGACAGGGGGCGGTGTGCTTATATAAATAAATAATTTAGCTGTTCAAATATTTTGAGAATATTGTCATGTTTTGAACGTCCCATTGTTTTTACCTAAGATCATCATTACTAGATAAATAAGAATATAATTCTAAGGTCTAATTTTTTACGGTTATATTTATAAATTGTCAAAAAGTAATAAACGCCCTTGAAGAAAATTAGAAGTCTCATATATTTAGCCAGCCCTTCCTTACGAGGCTGATCAGGCCATAGTCGACCTAGCTTGTCAAGTGTGAGTTGGTGGACTTCGAGCAGTCGTTCATATCATGTTTCAAAAATATAGACATTTTTCAGTAGTACAATTAAATGAGATGAGTTCATTATTTTTCTCCGTAAGTATTAAAATTAAGAGCATTTTACTTCTGCAATCTCAATTTGGCACTTTCCAAAAAATTTACAAAATTCTTCATATAATATCCAGTATTTCCATGAGGCTTTTTACGTTCATACCTATCTATAATATAGAACAAAAATCCTTTAGAGTGCAAAATTTCCATGATTGTCCCAACGTAATGTCCTAACATAAGTCATAACTATGGAGATACGTATAGACAGGAAACTTAGTATAATTATATCCCTAATTGTCTCGTAATATATACTTATGCCATGAATTATCAATCAGAGATGGGGTGGAAAAGTTGTTGCATTTTATATCCCATGTACCCACCCATAGCGTACGCCCTTAGGTATACGTGCGACCTAGAATAAAGGTTAGTTTACTATTATTTTTTGTCGCGAGTATCATAACAGCTAGTAACCCTAGCTACACTTAAAATAACCTCGTAATAACATGTACAAATGTATGAATTTTTCAAAGTTTGCATTATCACTGCGTGTCGGGCGAATCGTTTCGCACAAACAGTGTAAGATGCGAGGTGACGTCAAAGAGCGTGAAGTGCACTCGACGACCACCCAGCGCGTGTAAATAAACTTTAATAGCGCCGAATCGAAAAACGCTATGTGACTTTCCATGTTTTGTTATGTTTTATACTTTATGGTGTTTATTGTAGGGTTGCCAAAGAAGTTTAAATGTCATCGGGATATAATATATGTGCCTATATATATGAATGTACTTTGTATTGTACATACGTTTTTTTGCGTATTGTAATTATTTGATTAATACAATCATGATGTAACTTTTCCAGACTTAAAAATATCATCCATACATACAATATTATTCGAACTGCGTCGAATCTATTGCGATATTTTATATGTAAAAGTAATTCGACAATTAGTGTAATGTAGAAACTTCTCAATAGATGTCACCATGTGCTTTTTAAAAATTTAATCGTGGAGATTAGAGACCAGGAGGACCATCGCCCCAGAATTTAGTGTCTCAGAAATATTGTCAAACTAAGGAGGCGCTGCGATCGCTATGTTGTCTCAATGCCTAACTTCACGTTGTCGCAATAGTGACAATACTACTTAATGATATAATAGAGTTTTATAGTTTGTTGGAACGCGCTAATTTCAGAAACTCCAATATGTAGCTTCGAATTGAAAGTTTCGTTGAGTGTTGGATAACCCATTTGTCGAGACTCGAGAATGGCTGTAATGGAATGTAGCTGCTCGTGTTTAACAACACATAGTACAACAATTAATATGTAAAATCAAAGAAATTGTCTTCCGGTCTTTAAAATGCGGGTGACGCCGCGGGAAATGCTATTAGTACCTATAATTGTTAAAGATATATTTTTCAAGGGACTGGCGAAATATCTATTAAAAATAAAAACATATCAATGTTTGTTCTTTACATATTAAAAACGTTGAATAAATAAAAATTTCCATGAACTTAGAACTAAATCATGTACATTTTCCTTAGGCACATAATATAACGATATTAGAAATAACAAAAACAATTTTATTATTAGAACCTTATATTTAGAACAAATGTGTAAATACATGCCGTATTAATAAATATAGATCCGTTTTATGAATTGATCAAATAATAAATAGTCGAAGTTATCTATTTTGTTTAGGTTAAAGTATCCGACGATGTCATCAGTGTTGCTGTTTTGTTAGGTTTTCATAAAATAATTGTATTATATTCATTCGTTTATTTTCGGAGGGTTGTTTTCGTAGCTCGCAGCGGATTATAAAATCACCGTGAGTAGGTAAAGAGCGGAACATCGATTCATCCAAACGTGAGGGCATTCGTATCATCCAATAGTTTGATGGGGACGACTGTTACACCGTGCATTATGCATTGTTAACTTATTTGAAATTAATTAATATATGTACATTAGAGCTTTATTTTCTGTTTTTTTTTTGTTTGAGAATTCGATTTTTCAGTTTTTTATATATCATATACTTAAGTTTCATTGATTTAAGCTGCTTTGATTTAACTTTAAAGAATAACAATAATAATGTTTGTTATTAGGTCATATTTTCTATTTTATTATCAAAATTGTCATATAAAACGCTTGTTATAAAGTGAATTCGAAGCCAAAAATCACAAATACGACGGTGTAACACGTACGTTAGCCGGTATTTTGTAGTCTTTACCGTCCCCCACATCGGGCATTTGAAATATGAACGGGTGCGTAGGGGTGGGGCGTTGTGTAAATATTGGCAGATGTGAGTGGATGGCTGCAGCCAGGCGCCACCCCTGCGAGTACGTCCCGCTCCTACGTTTCACGATTTTGAATCGTAACCGACTTTATCGTGTTTTAGACCTGTGTTGCTTAAACCGTAATATATACCTTCGTATAGCCATGATATATCTTGCTGGTGGAATATAACAGAAACTTAATTAATGTTTTGTTTGTTGTCGTTAAAAGGAGGTTTTTATTAATAACTAGCGACTCAGCTTTGCGTCGCTTGTGTTTAGTCCTGGTTACGTTTAAACTATTTTTGACTTCCTACTCTGATTTTCCAGCTTATTTTTGTGGACTGCCCCTTTTTTATACTTAAACCACTCCTGATGCATTCCTAACAAAATAAAAAATAATTACTTATTCAAATCCATGGAGCCATTCTTGAGTTTTAGCGAGATTAATGAACGGCAATTGATTTTTAGCCGCTTCTTTTGAGATTACTTAGAAAATAAGGCCTTAATCCTATGTTTTCAACTTATGTGCAGTTTTACCAGACGCCTACAGACTGATTTAAGGTTTCCGATAATCACGCGCTAACCAAATGTATCGTAGGCGAGTTTGTGCGTTTCATTAGCGCCAGGCGCATACCGATCGTAATAAGTTAATTGTGCAGAAACTTCACACCAGTAATGCTTTGTTGCGCTAAACCACGCTAAACATTACCTATGGCGCTAACCAAACTTGTTTCGTATCCTGTGCGAGAGATTATTCTTAGCAGCACTGGATTATGTGGAAATTATTAATCTCGCTTTTATATCTACATACCTATTATAAAACAAAGTCCTCCGCCGCGTCTGTCTTTTGTCTTGCGGTCTTATTTGAAGCTTAGTACTTCTAAATAAATGATTTAATATTCAGTACGAGCAAAGCATATTCTTATTAGAAAAAAATACGAATATATAAGAAAAAAGTAAGTAGATTTTACTTACGTTGTGCTTTCGCATTATTGTTTATTTGGCTGATGAAATTAACTACACTCTGTTATATAAAGTTCATTCACTCGGCATACTTAATAAGGTATCGTATATGCAGGAAAATTTCTTTGCTACTTTCCCAGACAAATGCTTAGGACGTGACTCTACATTTTGTCGGTCGCGGCGCTCGACAATGATAGCTAAAACGTCAACTGCATAGACCTGTAGTTAGAGTGGATCTGAATACAAGTGCCTAGAGGATTTTGCATGAATCCTCATTCTAGTAAATGTATTTAGGCATATTATTGTAATATAGTAAGAAAAGCTCTAAAAATTGAAATTACTTTAAAAAAAGTCTATAAGAATGTAGAAGATATTTCGTATTTTTTCACTAGGTCCACTAAAATACTAGAGTAACAAACGATGTATACAAATACAAACAACAAATATTTAACTAAACTATCTATAGTCGCGAATAAAAGCTTTTCAATATACGAATGGCGATAATATGTTTTAACGATTACTATATATTTCTCAGAAATTAGATATTTTCTCGGCTTTTTCAACTATAACATGCATTTATATGTGTAAACATATAAACGTTCTTACATTAAAATCCGACGCATAATTAAAAAGATCTAAGCGTGCAGACGGCATTAGCGACATCGTTTTATACTATGTAGACATGCACATAACATAAAACTTTTCATCTCTATTTTTAGAATAAATTTTCATGTCGTTTATATACTAATTTAAAGTTGCATATACAACCTGCCCAAACATTTTCAGCTTTTTCAGCGTGAAGGAACAGAAAACATATACAGACACAATAGAAACACAGAACTTTAATATTAATACGTAATAAATAAATAAATATGTTGGGAGATTATTACACACAGGCACAGCGCCATCTAGTTTCGTGGTAAGCTACGAGGCTTGTGTTACGGATACCAGAGCCTATAGCCAACCGGCATTCGTTATGAAGCGATTCGATTTCTACAATCGTCATCGCTTAAACGCAGCGTATGCATCTTGAACTTTAAATCAGTAACCATTGAAATGAATATACATTGTATACCATCATCTATTCGTTGACAACAGACCACGTGACATATCTAAGTCTTATGTCAAACCCATACATTTTGGACTTTTCTACTATCGCTTTCGCTAATCGATTGTTACTTTGTCTAGGCCCTCTGATAGTTGATATACTACATATATAAATTTTAAATACATACATATTATAAATATAATATAAACACCCATGACGGAAGTGCAAAGATTCGTGCTCAACAAATGATTGCCCCCAGCGGGACTCAAACCCGCAACTGCTTGCGCAGAAAGTAGGGTCTCTACCGACTGTGCCAAACGTGTCGTCGTAATAGTGTCCTGATAGGTATTGTCTTTTAGTACACCATTTAATACATGTCTATGAGTGACACTGACACATAGAAACAAATAAAAATAGCCGGTTTGATTGGCGTCTGTCTGTTTGCTCGCGAATATAGACGTAGCCGTGGACTCCTTTAATCTTTCGCGACATTGACACATGAGGTTGAAACGAATCATTCTTAATGGAATTTATTGTTTCCTGAGGCGTGTGTTATTTGTACTTTAGTTTCTTATCTATATACATACCTACTATATAACTAAAAGTACATAGTGTATTGTAGCTGATTAAATTTTCGTAGTGTTTCGGAATTAATGACAGCAATTTACTTAACAGTGACAATTATTGTTATTGTATCGTCTGTCGATATTTTAATCTTTATATTGTAAACAATTTAGATTGAATAGTGAGCTTATGAATTGACGTTAAGTATGCCACTTATTGTTCATATGGAATCAGTGCAGTATCAGATATTTTTCATTTTTTCTTATTAAGGCATGCGCTTTTTTCATGGCAGCCACTTTTATTTAGAAATATTTTATTATAAGTTTAGAAACCATAACCACTATAAGTATAATACTAGTAAATGTACATTATCAAGTTTTTACAGAATCAATAGTAATATCTATACAAAGTAAAGTATCTAAATCTTCTAATAAGAAAGCCCTCAAATTTATTCAATAAAGTTCGTATATAACAGAATTTACAAGAAATGGCTGGTTTATAGGTCCTTTAGTTTCACGCGGTCAGCAAGTCCCGTCCGTGACTACGCATACATTAGCCGGTACGATCTTTTGCTAGTTGTCTGTCCCACTGCTTAAATACTTCGGTGTACCAAAATAGATTTCGGCTTTATCTTGTATTCTTGTTATGTCACTGGGCATTCAGTTAAATTAATTGATTTATAAACAAGATCTTTGCTAATTATTATTAGTGAGATATTTAAGTAAAACGATATTATGTTGCCTCTTACACGTTACTTTCGACTGGGGATAAAAGTGTTGCATGCTTTGAAAACCCTTACTAACGAGATTATCACTTTAAAGGAAAATATCGTAAGGAAATGATGACCTGATGGCCCTAATGAAGGGAGGGTTGTGCCCAGTAGTGGGACATTAAAAAAGGGCTGTATACATATTTGAGAGATAGATACAACAGCTATTCGTGTGAATGTATCAAAAGCGTAAAAAAATGAAAGAAAAAAGTATGAAAGCCTTGTGATGCGATAATAATAATTTAAACATAATAAAAGTTTTAATTATTTACATTCGAAATGTTAACTTGTTGATAAATATTTTTAATATTACTAAGTTATGTATTACTATAGCTGTCTGTCGGTTAGTTTGATGACACAGAAACATATAAGAATGTTGAGATGTATTTTAATACGGGACAAGCCACATGTACTTGCTAGTATTTTTATATTTTTATTATAATATTTTGTTTCAGAGTGCCCTCCGTGCCTCCGAAGCTGATAAGCGACGTATGATGGATCGAATTGTAAAATTAGAGGACGAACTACGTGTACTTAGGATGGGCAATAGGTGAATAAAGCAGAAAATTACTAAAAGTTTATATACCTATATACCAATTTTATTCATACATTATTTAACTGTTATTAGATGTACGCGATTGTATAACATTTACAGTAAACATGACTGCAAAAAGAAAGCTTCATACTTATTTTTTATTGTAACCTATCAACGGGCGCGCGGTCAGTATAGATTTATAACAATTGAAAATCTATTGTGTCTCGTTTGTTTGCGTTGATGGGTTAATATTATAATATATTTACTGAATAAAAAGATATTGACAATGTTTCAGTTTATTTAGTTTGAAAAGCTTTGTAACAATTACAATATTTAAAAATCTGGCTAGATATGTAAGAATTTAGGAAGGGAAGCTTATTACGATATTATTAAAAATAATTAAGCTAATATCATTTTTAAATATTTCATTATATTTTATATTAATAATTAATAATATTAATTAATAATAATTATTGGCTTATTTTATATGAATTCAATTTGAAATTGATTATACTTTAAATAATATAATAATATAACTTCTGTACAGCTACGAATCCAACGAGTCTCGTTTGAATGGCAACGTAGAGGACGCAGAGTGTGAACGTCAGCGTCTGCGCAAGGAACTAGCGGACACGCGTCGAGCCAAGCAAAGTATGGAAGAGCAGGTTCTGAAGTAAGTTCTCTCCTTACTATTAATGAAATAGCTTCATATATTATATTTTACTTTGTTATTATTATAATATCTTAAGTAAAATATTTTTAATTCAGAATTACTAGTTACTTGTACTTGATTTATCTTTAACTCATATAATTACTGTTTTCTTAATATTATATTAATTAATTAATCACAAGATGTCAAATTAATTGTATTTTCAATATAATACATACTTATTAACAAACTTTATTTGCACATTTAATTTTTATCCGCACTTTTAACCTGACCCTCCCCTCTCATATCCTATTTTTATTTTTATTGAGCAATATTTTACTATATTTTAAGGCTAACCTCACTTGCAGACTCGAACGTCTAGTAACGCAGCTACGTTCAAAATTCAACGGCCTACAAATAACGAACGGACCCGACTCTTTGCCGAGCGATCCCGAACACGACACGCGCTCGCGACGCGCCAACTCTACTAACAATCTGACCAACATGACCAACTTGACTAATTTGCCCAATCTGACCAATACTGCCAACCCAACGGTCGTATTCGGACCTGTAACTGATTTGTAGCGAATCGAAATCTGGCATTTTATATGCTACGCGGTTACGGACGTTTAAGTCCGTTATGCAAAGATTTAGATCAATAGATTAGCCCTAATTAGAACTATTAAGTGTACATATTAATATGTGTGATATCACATATCCCGTGGCTCTTAGAAAGCAGTGTGACGTGCGTTTTAGGGCCTTCCACTTATCACGTGATGTTTAAACAACTTTTAATCATGTGTGTGTTATCCGTTTTTCTATTCAGAAATAGCGCGTTCCTTTCTAGCCTCACGTGATGAAAGAACGACCCCTTATAAGTATTTTTACATTCGTAAGAATAACTGCAATTAATTAGTCGATAAAATGTTGGTAAAAAATACGTCAGCTATGAATGATAAAAAATCTATAAATAGAAAATAATAACGATTAATACAATAATATCTATTTTTGATTAAGAAAAGAATATTTTTTATAAGGGAGAGTACAATTTTCAATGTTAATGAGAGAGCGTAATATTTGATATCCAAATTCCTTACGTTACCATGGAAACGCATAAATAAACGAAACAAACGACGACAATATGGCAAAAAGATAAGCAATAGTTTCTTATTGAAATATTAAGTATTATTTTGTAATGCCAAGTGTGATTGTTGTTTGTTAGATCGTGTTGAATCTCAGTGCTACAATGTTATTTATGACATTTTAAATTAACGTCAAATTATAATATAATTAGCACAAAATTATCATTTTTGTTTTACAAAGAATGTCACGTTATTTTAAGAAAATAATCGATTTAGGTTTTCATTTATAATGTTTCTGTGAACGGTATTACGTACTTACAAAATGATTGGGAATCACGAATTATCAAAATTTTGCTCACTTTTGCTGTGATTTTCGTTTACTTATATCGATAATTTTTTTTATTATCTATTTGACGTGTTATTGTAAGATGCACAATTTGCTTATATACTTGCACTATTTAACGTTTTTGTACTTTATATAAGTATTTATTTATTATTATAATATAATCAATACTAAGAGGTATAAAAATAATTTTGTATAATTTTTTATATATTCTTTTTTCTAGTGGCCATGACTTTTGATTAATGTCACCGTAATTATAGTATTGCGAGTATCTTTTTTTGACGAGCGTTTGCGTAATTCACTCTTAAGCTGTTTACGTATTTGTGGGTATAATTCCCTCGATCTAAAGACGCGATTGTTGATTCTTATAATAACAGACTCACTTTGACACCTTGATATTGTCATTTTCTATTAGGAAGAATTCACACTATCAATTCCTCTTAAACCTTCGTCCATTTTGTTTGACTTTGCTTCATTTGAAGATCGACCAGTTTTTTCTTACCTATGTACCTGTAAGGTATATGTTTATAAAGTTTTTGACTATATTATTAACTAAGGTCGAAGACGTTTAGTTTACGGTCTTTGCGATTATTATGTATCTATGTGTCGTACACATTTTTGTTTTTTTTTTACGTTTGATTCTTTTTATCACAAATTATAGAGTTCATTTTATTTGCCTTTTAGGATTTTTTTCTTAAATATATAAACTGTAATTCTAATGGCTTAAATTTACGTATCTACTTTTGAAAATATTTTGTTGTTGACTAAGTAACTATACGCTATAAATCGTTAAGTGATTTTTAGAATAAAGTGTGAATATTGTTCGTGTTGCCAGTTAACAAATATATTGTCTAAACACTCAAATATTAGTAATTGATGTTTGTCTGTCTACATGTAAACGTTAATTAAATTATTATACATATATATTTAAACAATCCTCAGAGCATATTAGGTATTTGGTTCTTGATTTAGTAAGGCAATGTCCGTAAGTTCGATTCTTGCAGGAAAAATTGCTTCAAAAAACATTTAATAAAGCATAATACTGTGAAAGTGTTAGGGTGCTGGTTGTTAAATATATGACACGTATCGAAACATTAAAAAAAAATTATTATTAACTTATTTCATTAAATTGGTATTTAAAATTGTTATTGCATCTGTAACTTGCAATAGGTAGTCTGTCAATTCTGCTCAAAAAGAAGCAATATAGATTAAATTCATATATTACGTAGACAATAATGTAATTAAATAAAACAATAATGTATCTTTTAGTAGATATATTAGTACTATGACTTATTAAATTAAAAGTGCGAAGCGGATAAAGCTTTTTTGTACTATGTAGCCTGCCGATTGAATACATTTTTATAATCGATAATAAAAGACTAATGTATCGAAATGGCATAATTAGCGATAGCGAATATAGAATTACGACACATTTGTCTCAGTTTGTAGTGATCGTCCTTGCTGCGCCAGTGGTAGCGGGTTCGAGTACCGCTGAGGCCTAAACTCATTTGTTAAACACGGATGTATGTATTGCAGTCATGTGTGTTTATATTTATAATATGTATGTATTTTAAGCTATCTGGTATCCGTAACACAAGCCTCGTAGCTTACCACGGAACTAGATAGCCCTGTGTGTAATAATGTCCCAACATATTTATTTATTTATAGAGTATGTAGAGTCAACACTTGATTCTAGTCTGTAGACGCATTTATTGATTTCTTCCATAATTGAAACGTTTTCTGAAAGTCCTTATTAGAGTTCTCACGCTGAATTGTATAATGTAATAATCAGTTAGAGTGGAATTGCTAAAAATGGAAATGGACTTCGCAATCGCTAACTTTTTAATGAAAATGACAGTATAAAGACATTGTAGAATAATGTTATAGCTTCAATACTTCTTACTGAAACCTTTATATAAATGCAGCCTAAAAAAATGTATAGAACGCTTAATATGACGAAAATGTGTAATGACATTATATACTTACTTAGGTATATTAGAAATATGATATTATTAGCAATAATAAATAATAATAATAATAATAGCAATAGAATTATTTTATTATATAAAATTATCTTTTTCGGATTATCTTTGTGTATTTATTTTGATTTGAAAGCAAAATGTAATAAATACGCGAAAAAATCCAAAATGATAATTTTATGAATAATGTAAAATATTCGCGTAAATGAATTAATAATATAGATAAAATATAATAATTATATTTTCAACTGTTCTCTAATAATTAATTAATAACATTTTTAATGTTTGTCATTTTATACAGCTTTTCACGTTACTAACCACCGACAACTAGTATAGACTGACGTAACCTATTTATTAATTATATAATAAGTTGTATACCAAATCGAAATAAGTATAGATAAGATTTAATAATTTATTAATAATTTAATAATAATATACATTCACTACTGTAGTATTGGACTCGTAAATGTGAATATCAGGCTTTATATTAATTTCTTTCCTTTTTTAAAGATTGTCGTCATTTTTTTCTTAATTTTATAGAAATAATTAATACTCATATGTAATATTTGACAAAATGTACATTATTGTTAATAAGGCATTAAATTACGTTGGAACTTTAAATTAAACATAATGTATTTTCTTTTAATTTAAACTATATACGTTTAAGTATCATCGCCTGTAAACTAATATGTTTTCTAAATAAATCCTACACTTGCATACTATATTGTAATAAAAATATCGATATTTATATAATTAATTGTAATTGAATTATCGTATTATATTATAAATAATGGTGCCTTATTCGTAATCATGTCCGCCCATGTGTTGTTGAACTGTTGTACTGTGCCATTTTCCTAATGCTGTCTCTAGTATATGCTTATAACTAATATTAATGGCGAAAACTGGTACTTATTACCTAATATGATGAAAAATTGTTTGTTCATTTATGTTGTAAAGATATTGCACATTGCTCGGTAAATAAGCTTTGCTATTGAACCCATTATTTGTATTTGTTAGAATTACTAAATTTAATCAATTTCGATTTAGTTCTTCATTGTTTTTGATCGTGTACATCAATCGTTCTACAAACTTAAGATAATAATGCAAATAAAACTGTAAATTTCAGAACTTACTAGAAGCTATAAGCCAGCAATGTGCAAGATCTTAAATATCAGAAGAATTGCCTGTATTTAGTTTAAAAATTATAAAGCTTTCAAAATAAGCTACTTTACCAAATAAAAGGTCTCGTAGATTTAGATTTAGTTATGCACGTTGCACGACTTTTGGTGCGTGGTTCTTTTATAATACTCATAAACCATTATTTGTCTCATGTCACAATTTAATTTGACTGGTAAAGGTTTTAATAAATCATTAAAATTACACTGTGTCTAATTTTTAATATCCCGTATTTATAATGTAGTTGAAGTCTTTATAAAGTTCAGTAATGATAGTTCAATTGGTTTTTAACCCTAGCCCTCGGCTAATTTGTGTTGTGAGAAAACATAGGGTATTGTTTCCTTTATTTTTAGTGTTTTTGTACGAGCGCGCGCGTGCCGGCCGCGTGCGCCATCTTGCGTGTGCGATGCGCTGGGAACTTCCGTACATCACTCGGTGGGAAAGGACGATTATTTTTAATAATATCGCTGATTAGGGGAAATTGTAGTGTCTATATTTTATGATAGCCATTTACATTAATGAGTTTGGTTTTAGTTGCAGTATTTTGTGTCATTTTTGACAGATTTTTTAATCTAAATCTTATTTTTTAAATCAATCAATAATCATTGATTTATTGATTTTGATTTAATAAAGCTTTATCTATTCAAAATAATGGTCAATATTACAATAGTTGCCATAACAATGACAACAGTAGATAAGCGTATGAAGTTCCATAACTTTATAAATTAACCGCATGATAAATGCCGGGCATTTTCCACTTATAATTTTAATAATTAAATATAGCGTTACGCAGACAGATCAAATATTCAGGGACCGCAGCGCGACAAATTGGGCCCAAATCAATGGCGGGTCGCTCGCGGCGAGCTAAAAAGCTCGACCTCATTATTGAACATGAATTAATCACACTTGTCGATTGTCCTAGTGCTGGTAGATCATGTCGATACATGCGGTGTTTTATAGGAATTAAAGTCTAGGAAGTAATACGTTTTAGCTTCTGTTTTGATAATTGTTTTTCTTATTTGTTTTGTGATGCTATAAAATATTACTTTAAATTAAAGTATGGTAGAGTTAAAGTTATTAAATTATAAATAGTGATTATGTCTTTATTGTACTACCGATGACGACGATTTGAAAGAAAAAATAATAATAATAAATATAAAGGATTTTAGGGGTCGATGTGTGTGTGTGGTAAGGGTTTTTTCTTCCAAATTAAGCAAGCTATTAACCAAATCATAAAAAAAATAAAATAAAAATGTGGTCTAAAAACAGAAAATAAAAAAATCTGGAGAGGGCTACTCGTATCACCTAGGGGAAAGAGCCTACGCCCTACCAAACATACACAAAAAAAAATCGTTTCGGAGGAGATTAATAACAAACACTGTGACACGAGATTTTTATATACATATTAGAATAACAAAACCAGAGTTAGGTTATTTTTAACCTTAAGTATTTTTTGCACAGTTATAAAGTTCTTATAAAATTCATCGAGACGATATAGAATGATGTGCAATTAATCATATAGTTTAATACTGTCAAATAAGTCTCTATCACCAACATCCACAATAAGCTCTGAAACATATTTTCTCAAAAAAAAGTTTGACTCTGATTTAAATGTATTTATAATTTATATTAAAAATTACATTGATTAAATATCTAATAAAATATTTAATAATTTTAAATAGTTGAAAAAATTGTCATGGAACGGAACAATTGTACGTACTTATTCTATCTTCTAATGCTAACAATTTAGTTCCGATGCATTTATATATAATTATTAAAATTATCGATTCCCGTCCCTCCCTATCGATGAATATTGTATGGTGCAATTTGTATAATTTGATTAAGCCCACCTGTGTGGAGACCGCTTGACGAGGGTGATTCGTATATGCTGTGCTGTCTGCGAGTTCACTTTTATCATATTGTTATTATACACACCACAGATATGAATATTCATTATGTTAATTCCGTACCTATTGATTCTTAATTAGTTTTCCTAGTTCTTCCTCCAAAAAACAATCATTTTTTAATATATTTTTTTAAACCTTACAAAATATGTAAGTTTGATATAATAATTAAAAAGGTTACACAAAGCGTCGCCTTCGCTAAATAAGTTTTAGCTTTACAAAGACGTCACATTAGATAAAATCCAAGATAGTAGAAACACCGATGTAAGCAAGAACGTGAGCAAAAATCCCTTTATAAATAAAAAAAACTGCACAGTATAGTGCACATTGTCATTAAAATAGTGTTAACTGAGCATGACTCGCTTAAACGATAGCATCAAGTCATTTACATTCAGCGCTTTATCTTTCCCGCACACTTATTTAATCAATCACCCCAGAAACCATCCGACAAATTACATATTAATACTGGTAACACTAAAAAGAGTACGTCAAAATGACAGCTATAGTAGATCTACCCTCATAAAAAATTACGGAAGCCCGTCCGTACGTGTGCATATAATTATAATTATATTTTCACAAGGTTGCGTGGGATCGAGAGGGTGAATCTATTTAGTTGAGGGATGAGTCGTAATACGCTTAACCAGGTGCCTTTAAAGGCAGTGGGTTGCTTACGTGTTAATTTTATTACAATAACTTTAGTGTTAATATCATATTATTAATATTTAATTGCTTCTAGTTTTATTGTTTTTATTGTTATACCTATGTATTTAAACAATATTAAAGTCGTTATACAGGAACTTAATACATGCTAATAAAATATATGTACATATTCCCTATATATATTTACATAAAATCGTAGATACCTAATAAAGTAGGTAGTCAATAATCATAAATAAGATTATGGTCTCATATAATTCATAATATTTGTTAAACCGAATGCAATTTTTCGTGGGAAAATCAATTAAGCACTTTCAAAGACTATCGTTTTAATCAAACCGCCTGCTATTATCTCTAAGTCCATAATATAAACAAATTGCAGTTCGATTACGACCCTTTGAACATTGTTACCAGATAACCTCAGATGTTTTAAAATATGCTAAAGTAAACCTTATTTTATTTGTGTTAGGGGAATGCTATTTTTATGCTTAAAAATATATTTCACAAAAGAGCACCTCATTCAGAAATCGGTCGGCCGTGAACGCTGAAGAGGGCGAGTGCCGGCCACGCGTTATCATATTTTTTATTTGGCTTTAATTTAATTAATCATGTTGTGACGAATCGCTTTGAGCATTCAATCAGTGTAATAATTTCCTGAGTATAGTAAGTATTTCACACAGTCTGCTTTATTATACTTCCTTCTAGATCATAAACAAAGAAAAGAATGTACGGTACTTTTGTGTAGGTACACTCTATAGTATTTTTGTTACAGGTCTATAAGGGAAATTACACTTTTTAGAATGACTCCTATATATCAGTGATATTATTTGAATAAATACTTAAAAAGACATGTTTGGAAATGAATTTAGTTAATTAGCGCATCACATAAGAATATCTGCTGCAGCTAAATGTTTTAAATGTATTATCTGAACGATTTTAGATTACGTAGATTTGCAAATTAAGGGAAATGAATATATTTGTATTATATTCCAAAAATCACAAATTTATCCTGGTAGAACGATACTTGTACACTTGCTAAAGTATATTTTTCTTAAGCTCTTTTTTGTCTTTCGTTCTTTCTTATCCACATTTTAAAGTAATAATGTTTATCACACCCTGAAATATATGCAAAATGCAATAAAGGATAAAAGTATTAAAGAACAGGTTTCAACCTCTTTTTAAATAATTAACACTAGCCTTACAAATGTTTACAGCCTCCAAATCTTCGCATAGTCGAGCTACGACCACCCACGAACTATTTACGTTCCTGCCCCCGTTTAATTTAAACACAAACAATTATTACTTTTTCTTACCTTCTATCAAGGGTTGATTATGGTCAGGCAAAGTAAACAACCCCTTTTATGGCATTGTTAAAGATATAAGGTTTTGGGTTGTTGTCATTTGTACTTCACAACTAGACGGCTTTTAGAATACTTTATCAAGCGCATCTATAGTTTGTGAGGCAGATCATTAATACCTAAGTATATAACACATGTGAAAACCATATGTAATATAACCTTTATCTAAAGTAGCAAAAGTCTGGGGCCTGCAATATACTACGTATTGCAATAATTCTTTCATACATTTGGTTGTTGGAGAAGGTAAGGCTTTTATTATGAGGCCCAAGATTCTAGATTGCTTAAGGTACCTAAGTAAATATGAAATCATATAAAAACCACTGGAGTCCGTAATAGTTTTTTAAATATACTCGTAAGTAGTTTAACTCGACGGTATCGTGTTATAATGTCCCAACATTTTTATTTATTTATTTAATATGTAATCTAAAATGTACATAATTAGCTTTACAATGTAAGTGTGCATGTTCAACTATATTTTGTTTAAAAGTATTAGAATATCGAATTTGTATCCAATAGTGGGCTAATAAAATATATATATTTAGATTTCGGCCTCATATTTTTTTTTTATTTCCATCTGAGCCTAGAGTATCCGCTAGAAAGAACTAGTGAAGGGTTCAAGAATACTCGATCTCGGGTGGTCCAGTACAGACGCAGGATACATTTACTTAGAAAAAATATTTAAGTTATAATAAGTAGAAATTCAAATTCCAGAGTGATGCTGTGATACATACACATTCATGTTAGAACTTGAAGTTACTAATATATCAGTTAACCCTTTGTCTTAATCTGTAATCTAATTATGTGGTCAACTTAAAGAAACACTGCGCGAATAATAAAATATTTATGAGTGTTTTTAACTTTAATGTACAAAATAAAAATCTGTAGTTTTTAGAATTTTTGTCAGTCTGTCTGTCTGGGAACGCTACGAGAAAAGAACTTGGCTCTCATCTCTATGAAGTCGATACTAATCGTGATAGCGCACCTAGCTAAGGACGAATCCTCCAGTTGCTAGTACAAAATATAGAATTAGCAGTAGTTGTCTCGAGATTCGTATAATTTCCAACAAAATTCTCAAGGCATCCAAAGTTCAGAAAATATTAGAATACCTCCTGCGTCTGTACGTTCATAGCAAGACAAGTTTATGATGGTTTTAGTGCGAGAGCCACTTAACGCCCGTCAGGCTACCGTGTACTTACACCCCTCTCCCCGACTACCCCTTCGTAGATGCATCCCCGTGGACTAATGCGATTCTTAACGAGGTGTGGGATTTTTTAAATATATGGCTTAGTTATCTCATGTATTTACTTTTGAAGTCTTTAAAAAGGCTGATTAGACTTGCGGAGCACAAGAAAAAGATGATATGATATTATATTATATTTCTAATATTACCTACATATAGAAAAAATTGATTGTATGTTTGTTCTTCTCATGACAAGCAGCAACGGAACAACAAAAATTGTGACCTTTTATATAAACACATTGTCAAAAATAAATAATACCAGGTGAGATACCTACTAGTCTTTTACAGTGCCTAAGAAACTGGTACAATTTACAATAATTATTGTTATATTTATAAAGCAAAACTTATTTTCAATAACTATTATGAATCAATGTTAAGGAATTCAATACTTGTTTTAAAGAGCCGGTTTAACTTTTTGATGAAATATCACAAAAGTTTCTTTATTTAGCTTAGCCTTAAATACCAACCGCTGTTCGTTTTTCGTAGAAAGTACGTCGCTAGGTGATCTAGTAGAGTCATAGGCATATAGGTCTGTGTTTGCAGACTGATCATTAGAGAGAACCGCTGCGTGATCATGTTAATACAAACAATAAAAATTTCGCGAAATGCTTTTTAAAGTGTTATCAATACATATAAATAAAATTTTAACTAAATGCATATGAAAGTTTATATACGATACTTACATCAAAAAATCAATTTTTAAAATTATTTGTCTGTCTGTCGGTCTGTTTGTTCCGGCTAATCTCTGAAACGACTGGACCAACTTTTTCGGGACTTCCACTCGCAGATAGCTAATGTTATAAGGAGTAACTAAGGGCAATTTTATTTTAATAGAAAAATATGAAACTGTTTAATTTATTTTTAGATGTAACGAATTGATGGCTTTACACTGACGATTGAGTCTAGTTCCACTCGAAGCATTCATTTACATTGGCCATTTAAGCACTTATTTTAGTTATGTTTCAGTTATAATAATTCTAGGATAGGAATATCTAGATTTTATTAAGAGTCGCCCGTAAGTATTTGTCATGTCATGCAACGCCATTTATTTCATTTATTTAACGATATTTGTTTTTCGAATTACTTTTTCTTTTTCTCTTCCGTGACTTTATTTATTTCCTCATAAAATAGAAACATAGCATAAAATTGATTATTTCCATTAATAAAAACAATATATTAAAACAAAATCATAACATCCCTTATGCCTCTTTTGAATACTCTAAGTAATCTCTGCAATATATCGTAACTAAAAAGCAATAATAGAGATCAGTGCTGTTTTATGATCCAACCCCTAAACGTGCTTCGTTCGTGGATAACCGCAAAATACGGGATTAACAATACTTTTGCTTTGGGGCGATTGCTAATTAATTCTGCATTAAGACTACTTTAACTCTAAGGCCACTATTCTAAAAATATGTAGAGGGTTAAATAAAAATATCTATCCATATATGTAATTATAATAATTTAGATATAAAAATCAATTGACGATCGTTAGTCTCGCTAAGTCTCGAAAACGGCTTGACCGATTTAAGTAATTCTTTTTTTTGTTGCAAATGTGTCAGGGGTCGCTTAAAAAAAAAGGGGAAAGCTGAAAAATAGCTGGAATATCAAAAAACTTCGCAAAGTTTATTTTGCACAGACATCACTTACCATAAATAGGTAGGTATGACCACGAGCGAAGCGAATCGAAATTTAATTCAATATATAAAGAAGTCAATGTAGAGGTTTGATACAAGTCGGATGTATGTTTTTATGTTTCATGATGTCTTGACTCTTGACCAGTACTGATCCAATTGTAATGACTCATTCTTGTATTGAGTAAGTTAAACCGCAAGTTCAAGGTTATATTAATATACTTTATAATACTTTTTTATATAAAAATCAATATTTTAAGAAATGTATTCTTAGAATATAACGTAGTACTTATAAATTGTACCTTGTAACTAAAAAAGTCCATAAAAATAATAAAGGCATAACACGCGATAATTATTAATGATTATCTTACATAAAAGCCAAATATTGCTTATATTCTCCCACAATTCACCCTCCGCATACCTTCCACATACCTTAAGCCACTAGTAGGGAATTAGTCAGCGGTAATAAAGTTCCCAGGCCTCCCTCGAGGCGGCACTTGTCCCGGATTACGCTGGTTTAGCGACTCGCGAATCGACTCGCTTGGCTTATATGACGGTAGGTTTAGACGACGGGCATGATGCAATAACATATCGTTTGGCTTAATAAAGACGAAAGCCATGATGAACTTACATGGATCTGTGTGACGAAGATCACAGGTTTGATTTTAGTATTGGTGAATGGTTGCTTCCTGAAATATACTCGCGTAAGCGTATTAGTTGGCTCAATTATTTTTCTCTACTTATCCTTTGCAAGAATCCTTATCCTTTACAAGAATCATATTCCTATATATGTACTTCTTTTTTTCTATACAATATACATAGTTCATAAATACCAATAAGTCCATTGTTAAATTATGTGTAGGAAGAGATATTTTATAGTGTTTCATGAATATACTGTATTCAACACTTTTTTTAAAACTAAGTAGATAAACGGTTAACTAATCTAATATTAAACATTTCAGTCATCTAAAACAGTACTTTAAGCCTAAATAAAATAAATGTGTTCTATAAAAAACTTGAGCATCATATAAACCTTCCTTATCTGGCGGTCCATGGCATAACTTTAATTGTTTTTAAAGTGCGTACGCGCGGTTGGTCTCATTCATGATTTAAAAGGGCTTCACGAGTGTGGGACACTAAGTAGAGTCGAAACTGGAGTATAAAGTATACGTATTCTAGTGTACTTGTTTTCAATAGATAGAGATTAGAGCGATAATTTCATAGAATTGTATTTTATGTAGAGCAATTTTGACATTATTTTTAGAACCTTTTCTATTTGCTAATATTATGATACACATTATTTACGAGTCTAACATTTTATCTGGGAAATATCCACAGTAAATATTGATACGTAGTTCTTAGATTTATTATTCCACGCGAAGTGGAAGTTTGTATTGACAATATAAATTAAACTGTCTTTTAATAATCGAAAAATATCAAATGAGATTTATTAAAACAAACAAACGTAAGTGATATTTGAAAGCACGTCTTCGATTTACAATGAAATGTTATAACATTATGGGCTGAAATAGGAAAGGAAATAGGCTCTTAAGATGGGACGCCTTCACCGTACCTGTGCAGGCGCACCGTACCTGACCTAGGAAAACAAAATATAGCGATGAGAATAGAGTGGATAAGATGTGGCTTGGCCGAATGCCATTTTACATTTTAAAAATAATTGAGTAATTAACTAAGAAATAATTATTTACAAAATTATATGATTTTAATAGTTGCTTCCACTTTACTAAAATTAAATTAATATATTTGATGTTTCTAACATATACGTATTACAGGTTTATTTTTTGTAATGTTAGTGCACTTCATATGTAGTTAAGTACTATTTACCTAAATGAAAACAGGCAAAGACAAAACAACCGATTTTTTTTAAATTTAGTAGCTATTGACGAGTGTTACCAGTATTTATTTTTTTAATATAGATTTCAGTATACCAAAAACTCATATATATTTTACTCTCAATAATGATTAATTATGGGCGAAATTAAGCTGTGGTAGATAAAAGTTTTCCTAAATATTCTATATGTAATGTAAAAGATAAGCTTTATTTCGTGTACGAATATAATATTATTTCATTGACTTTTATATTTTAATAATCATAATAATGCCTCAACGTATCGTTAACCAAACCCAATATATTTACATAGGAATATCCACTGACGCCTTTACCTGTTATAAGTATGATATTTTCATATTTTGATGGTATTTTTTGTGTGACACGCTAAGTGGCATGATGGGACCACCCACGGCGTCGGAAAACCCGAAAACTTTTTATTAACATTCGATTATGGCAAAGGAGTGTACTAATAGATGCTATAGTTCAAGTTTATGCCCGAGGTTCTAGTTATGTAGTACATAGGTATTTGGAACATGTGTAACATCAACAAATCTAAATTTATATATCAACTAGCGATTCCCGTGGCTTCGCCCGCGCCCTAAAGATAAAATTTAAGAGTTATAAGATTTTTTTGATGCTAATTTAAAAAAGGGGAAGAATAAAAACATTAGTCTAAAAATTAAATATAAAATATCTAGAGAGGGCCACCCGTATCACCTATTAAAATAAAAATTAGCCTACGACCAATTCTCAGACCTACCAAATATAAACAATAAATTTCTTAAAAATCGTTCAAGACGTTTCGGAGAAGATTTTTATATATAAGATCTTCATTACACTTAAACACACGAAATTAACATGACAATAAAATTATGTAGTTGGCAAAATTAAACTTATCACTCTCTTCCAGTCAATTTTTGGTAGAGATAGTTATAAAGCAAGCCAAGGTGTAGTTATACCTTCTAAAATAAATATTAAATACCTAACCTGTTTGGGTATGTTCAAATTATAATTACACACTTAAATATATACATATTATGTATATATGTACTACATAAAGACAAAAAAGATCCAGTAATATAGTAATACATAGTAAAAGTAGGTAAAAATTAAAATAATTGTGGATTTATTCAGTGTATAAGTTACCTTTAGTCTGAATTTTACTCAAATCGATGAGTCATTACTGAATCGAGAAGTACTGTGTCATGCTCATGTCTGCGAACATTCATCCACAGTTGAATGTTCGCATTTTTTATAAAATTAGAGAAAAATTGTTTGGCTATAATCGGTTTCGATACAGAAAAACAATTTACATTATTTATATATGTAGTGTTATATGCCAAAGAAAGAAAGCAATTTTTACTTGATATTAAAAATAAGTATTCAAAACCTATGATATAATAATAATTGTTTATATTTGACAGGGATTTTAAAACCAAGCACATACTCGTACTATTTTAGAAACCCCCCACATTACTAAGAAAGTTATTTCTTTGTAGACATAAAAAATACTTTGATCTTAAATCAAATACTAACTATGCAGTAAAACTTTAGTAATTTAACTGCCACACTTCGTATAAGTAGATTTTTCAGTATTAGTTAAATAAATATACAAAGTACATTTATTTGTTATCTTAAATAGTTAGTTATACGCTATTATATAATGACAAAGTAATCAAAATGTTGATTTGAGTTGAAGCGAAGTTTTTTAGCGAATCCATTTTAACTTAAACATGTATCACGTGTTTATACAGCAAGTGCTCTCGTGTGGAGTATGTACCGAGTGCGAGTGGGCCACTGTCCGTACGGTTATTTGCGTTATTATTGCATTACTCACTAAACGGTCAAGATGAATTCAAAATACGAATATTATGAAATCTTTTGTTTTAAAGAGAAATTAGAGTTCATATATTGGTTTTGGTCTCTCGGATGGTTAAATTATGTATAACGTTGTTAACTTATTTAGAAGTACAGAACGTGTGTGACATTTTGTGTTGTATGCATCAGGATATAATTTAATGAGTCCCCTGTCAATAAAATATCTATATGAAGAAAGATTATTCAATTTTATTGAAATGTGTAAAAGAAGAATTAGCTACGCTACTTTATACTCGATATTATAAAGCTGACGAGTTTGTTTGGTTGAACGCGCTTATCTCAGGAAATACTGGGCTATGTTTCGAAGAAGGCTATAATATTTAGGCTAAACGACATCACAAAACATGGTATCTAAGAATTTGGTTTCCAGTCTTTAGATAGCAGGCGGAGCCTCGGGAAATGCTATTGTCATATAATGCTATATTTTTCTTCATTGTTTACTGTAAAAACTGTTGCATATCATTCATTAAATTAAATACATTTTGCCATAAAATATCAATACTAGTACGATCGTAGCAACAACGTGAGGAAACACGAATTTTCGACCAATTTTCACATAAGCGTGGGGAATTTAGTTGGTCGCGATCTGGACGCTGAGTCAACATCGGCCTAATGGTGTGCCGTGGGTGTGTAAAGCTGGATCTCCACTGAAACGCTAACAGTCACGTATGACCTGGTATCCCGAGATAAAATTAATAAATTTATCTACTGGTATATTGAGGTCTAGAGTGATTTAAATTACATTTTTGATATTTGACCTAATGATTAATGAATAATCAATTAAATTTATAGTTTGGATGTGCTGGCGATCGCTTTTACCCTAACTACGATTTCCTATTTTTATTTAAAAATCTGATTTTAACACTAAAAAACACAGTAAAAAAAAACAAAAATAGTTCTAACAAGATTTGTTCATATAAGGTTCTTCATATGTATGTATCTATATACATGTATGGTTATCTTATTTTTAGCTTCGCATGAAATTGACGATGGAACAGCATCTTTAAAATCGTTTGTCCGAACTTACGGCTCTTTGTAGATCATGCTTATAAGGCAAAGGTTTCGGTGTGTGGCCTCCAGGGAAATAAGTTTCTTAATTAAACTTCAAAACAAATTGGTATAAAACATAAAATGTTCAACAATTTTTATATTTCAATTTGCATTACTAAAGTAAATAAGAAAAACATTTCGTAGAGTTAATCTTGATAGATTTTCGCAGAACTGAAGCTTTTTCCTTCCACAAGCTTAATGGCTTATGTTGAATAAAAAATATAAGTTTTGATACTTTTCCGTTACTAAATGTACAATATTATACTTAAGTATTATTGAGTTTACACTTACTGTATAATAAAGGGGAGTGATAATTTAAAAATCTATTTTTAATTGCCTTTGTGTATCTCTGGACCAATTCTTTTTCTAATGTAAAATAATAGCTAAAGCTTCAATTATAGTTTTTTCAGATCATAATAATAATTGAATAAATGTCCCAACATGAGATCGAAAAAATTACTGTTTCATTTTTGGAAGATAATTGCACAATCTAGCAAATTTTTAAAATACATAAGGACTTTCACTGTGACTTTATTTTCGCGTTATGTCGATTATTATTTAGTAAAACTTTTCAACACAAGATGGCGGTACTTGTAAAGACATCAAAATCTTTTAAACTATAAGCTATAAAGATTATAAAGTTATTTATTATTGAGCAAGGTTATATGGTAGTATATAATATCACACCATGTGCATAAAGAGTGGATATACTTCTACTGTATACAGTACTAACGTATCATAATAGTAACATGATGTCCTCGTGACCGATTCCAGCCACGGCGGCCAATCTCTTTGAGACTAGCCATCTGCGCGGGATGTATTTACGAGTGTATGCGTAAACACAAGTGCACTCTCTATTCCTTATCACTCTCATATTCCGGTGGGACGACTGCTCGACACGACCAGTGAGAATTAGGCGCAGGACCGATGGCTATACGTGCTCTCCGAGGCACGGGGGTGAACCATCGCCAACTTCCCAACTCCGGGCTGTTACTGAGGCTTACTAAACAGAAACACTCAATAACTAAACTTGGCCCGACCCGGGACTCGAACCCAGGACCTCCCGGTGTGCGACCGTACATGCTAGCCACTACACCAACGAGAGCAGTAACATATAAGTGGAGCTGCATACAAGGACTAGTCTATTATGAATGTAAAAGAAGGTATAATCATCAAACTTGATTTTTAGTTGAAACTGTTTATGGCTTGAGGCCTGGCATAGATTTCTCTTAGCTTGTACAAAAATTTGTTCCAAAAGTAATACTCGTTGTAAAAGTAAAGCTTAGCAGACCAATAAATAAATAAATAGCTATAGTTAAAAACTGTATCAGTCATATTAACATCAAATACGCAAATACATTATTGTAGAGTGACTGAATTTACTTTTGTTCGAAGGAAGTCAACATTTTGTAGCAAATTCTCACGTCAATTTCAGTTCAATCTTGCCAACAATGGGATATAGACAGCGATTATGAACGTGATGGCTTTGATGCTCTTCGGCTTATGTACCTGGCTTATCTCGTTAGGTGTAAGGTGGTCAAGGTTTCTAGCCCTTTGTCAGTTAATGCGTGAACCTCCTTTGTAATAACGTTTTAAATAAATAAATAAGCCATTTTATTGTGTTGTGTAGATTTAATTTTTTTGTATGTTTACATTGTTTTTGATGATGTCTAAGTTTATCTATACTTATTGTGCTTTTATTTGAATATGTCAATTAAATAAGTTACAAAATTGTTAGAGAGTCGAAGCTTTAAGCTTAATATTTAAAGGTATTGAAAAATATTATGTGGTAAAAATATTTCCGAAATCCCAATTTTTAGACTGACCCAGAATTTGAAACCTGGATCTCCAACAATGTAGCGCTCTACCTCTGAGTAGAGTAGCAGGAAGCTAGTTTCTTATAAGAATGTTTAAGATTGCTTTATGATTACGATGGATATAGACATGTTTTATCTTTCACTGCCTTTTCCTCATCTTATTGTATACCTACCTGTTGTTAGTTAAAATTTTATTAATTAAACTAATTCACTCTTAACTCTTACTTCACTTGATTTCATTGCCTTGGTACGTTTTAACTGTTAGTATAGATTCCTCTGAGAAGAAGAGTAAGAAGAATGTTGACCCCAATAACCAGCTATCATTATACTAAATTTTATCAAGTGGTGTACTCGGCGGTGGTGTAGTGGTGTACAGACAGACGAAAATTCTATAAACTATAGATCGGCCTTTGTATCGATAATACTTGCTATTTCATTAAAATTATCCAAAATCAAATCAATTCAATTCTCTTGTTTAATGGCTTCAAAGCGTGCCAGTTGAGCACAGATTACTTCGCCAATGTCACGTAGAATGGAGAAGACACGAAGGAGATAAAATCAATTTTAATGTTCAGATGCGACTTAGTAATGGTTTTAATATGTATATAGATTCATTGTTTTCTAAGTAATAAGATCCAGTTTTAATATAATATACACTTAGACTTGTTACTTTCCTTCATGCTTTTGTTACATAATCTATAGATAGATTAGATTGGTTGTTACTTAATTAGATGAGTAATGAGATAAAGTGGATATCGTCAGCAAAACAAAATGCAGTGGTAGGCATGAAGCGATGTTGTTTGCGTTATTATGGTGGTAATTAGCATTGTTGCCAAGACAGGCGCCAGCTGTTTACCTAATTAACTGTTGTATTTACATCTTAAAGTCTTAACTCTGCATCGCAAATATACAAAATATGACGAATTTTGGAATAGATGTAAGATGAAAATTTCTACTTTTCCTGTCCAATCATTATATTTTAGACTAGCGACTCACCCTCGCCTCGCTCGGGTTCGTCCCTAGATTTAGCGCGAACGCAGCCGCGGGTTCCGCTAGTAAATGTATACAGATTAACAAATTATATATACTAAAACCTTTCTCGAGAACCCTATCCATTGGTGAAAACCGCATGAAAATCGGTGCAGTAGTTTTTGAGTTTATCGCGAACAGACAGACATACAGACGCGGCGGAGGAATTTGTTTTATAATATATAGTGAAATGTAGTGATTAGCTGCTATTAACGGCATGACGATATTCAAATAGCCTATTACTTAGGGATCGAGTTTTTAATAAAAGATTTTTTTTTAAACAATATGGGGCCTCAGATATTAAGATATTCTATAATAACTATGCAAACAAGCAAACATTTTTGTTGCATTGCCTAAATAGAAAAAAAAATAGCTATTAAGCATTTGGCAATTGGTTAATTTATTGTAAAATGTGTATATCTTCTAATGTTTTGTTCGCAGATTTCGTAGTTTTTAGAAATTTACATTATACTGAAACCTTGGCATGATTACACTGCTTAAAATGTACTGAAAAAAATATTTCTTTTCATTAGTACGAAGCGTAAACTATATATTTTTAAAGTTATCATCAGCCCTTTTTAACGTCCCACTGCTGGGCACGGGCCTCCCTCAGTACGAGGGGGAATAATAATAATAATAATTCATAAAGTGTACGTATATAATTTTATATATATTCGGTTAATAAGACATTCAATATGAGCAATGCGTATACAATGCAGTTCGTGTTACACGCGAGGGACACGTATTGGCCATTAGCTTGGATCCGGTGTCGAGTTGCGACGAGTGTACTCCGCTTTGAACTGTCGATTGTAGTAAAATTTTATTTTATAAATATTACATTAAATAGAATTTTGCATTATTTAATAGTATTTAATGTAGTTTTCTTCGTATATTAATTTATATTTTTACCCTTTACCACTACAGATACTTACATAAAATCAAGAGCACGTGTGTTTTTGACGTAGGTACATTGATATTAAAGCACAAAGAACCAAGAGTTGGAATCCTTGAACAAACTTATCTTGTCAAAAACAAGGCTTGACGGTCTTGACAAAAAATAAAAATAATACTAGCTAAATACAACTGTGCAAGATGAAATAAATTTTAGAATCTACTTATATACTTATTAGATATTTTTTTCAGTAATTGACCCTGTTTTAAGGCAAAGTACTTTACGTATCGTAGGTATATGAAGGATGTAGTGGAACATGCCAGTTATGTGGCGCTCAGTATCCGTTAACTTATTGGCCATAGCCATAGTGTATTTTCTTATTTATTCTTATTTAGTACTCAGCTGTGTAGGTGTAATACTGTAAAAGTACATAATCCTAATGCTCTTAGATATATATGTACCAGTTTGTGTTATGTATTTTCATTTATAATAAATAAGCGAATGTGTCTATATTCCTTATAAGTATTTAGAGTTTTCGAAATCTAGATTTTATGAGAAATCACCAAACTATTGTACTAAGTAAGTTTTCTCTGCACTTTGGAACTTAATCTAAACACTGTGGTCATGTGTAAATATGACCATAGAAAGTTTGTTTGGAAAATTTCTAGCTTTTCCCATTTCTATTAGTAAAATAAGAGGATGTATGTATTGCTTAAAATTGGTACATTAAAAAAATGAAATTGTATGAAATACAGCAAATTTTTCATGAAATGTACTCAATGGACCAATTGACTGAAAGACAATTGTTTTAATAAATTAGTTAACCTAAAATATCAGAGTTTAACATAAAACTCCTTAAATAAATAGCAAAAATATTAAAAACTTAGCCAAAACTTAATTACCTTACTTTATACCTAGTTAGTATACCTGCGTGATATACATTAACTGACTATTTAGTTATTAAAATTCACTAATTACTTAATTTTATGTTTAAATTAGCTTTCTAGATGAAAATCATGACCTTAATTTTACAGTTTATCTACCTATACATATAGGTGTATACTTAGGGGGAAGTCCCGTAACGCCGGACGGCACCTAGTGTCGGACACTAGCATTATCTCGACAAGTGACAACGCGATCTAATTAGAAATCGATGTAAGCGGTGCGGGGGGACGTAGCGATACAGGGTCACGGAACGCGGTTTGCCAGTAACGCGAGCAGCCACGGTGAGAGTGGACGAATGCTGTTTTTGGCGGGAAAGCATTGCATCATATAAATTTCGAGTGAGTATTACTGCCATGGTTTTGTCTTTTAAATGATTATGTTAATTGATAATAAAGATAATGTTTCATTTTAATCGTAGACTGTGAAAGTTTTTATCTATTTTGTACAGTTTTAGTATGAAACACGTAATTATGGTAGATTTCTTGTCCCCTAGTACCGGACAATAAGATGTCCCTTAACATCGGACAGTTTACAAGTTTTTTTTTTTACTAAATAAGTATGTGTAATAATAATTATTGTACGTTGTTTTAGAGGATAAGAGAACGGAGATATATCAAAATGGAAGAAAAGAGAAAGAAAGGAAAGTGGGACCAACAAAATTTACAAACGGCGATAGATAAGGTTTTGTCCAAAGAAATGAGTTTAAGGGAAGCTTCAACGCGCTACAACGTACCTAAAAGCACACTATATGACAAAACATCAGCATTGAATCGTGGAGAAGAAGTGACATTGCAACTAAAACTCGGTAGATTCACTAATACTTTCTCACCCGAATATGAGCAAGTTTTAGTGGACCACGTAAAAGATTTGTCGAATAGATGCCTACCGCTAATGAAAAAAGAGTTTCTCAAGTTAGCATTCGATTTAGCTGAAATTATGAAGATACCCCATCGTTTCAATAAAGAGAAGCAGGCGGCTGGAAAGCATTTTTATTATGATTTCATGCAGCGACATCCGGACATTTCATTAAGAGCACCAGAGTCGACGAGCATGATGCGAGCTGTAGGGTTTAACAAACCACAAGTGGACATTTTTTATAATAATCTAGAAAATTTAATGACAAAGTATAGATTTCCACCTTCCAATATTTATAACTGTGATGAAACTGGAGTCAGCTGCGTGCACAAACATCAAAAAGTTCTTGCTTCGAAAACTTTACGTCAAGTCGGAAAGCTAACTTCTGCTGAGAGGGGCAAAAATATTACAGTTTTGTTTTGTATGAGTGCCAACGGCCACTTCATACCGCCATATTTTGTTTTTCCTAGGCAACGAATGAATGATCGGCTTATGATCAATGCTCCAGCTGAAAGCGTTGGCGTGGCACAGCCAAAAGGCTGGATGAATTGTGACTTTTTCCTACAATGGTTGCAATTATTTGTAAAACACTCACACCCGACTAAAGAGAGCCCCGTGTTGCTCCTACTGGATGGCCATTGTAGCCACAAGTCACTGGCTGTTATCAATTTTTGCCGAGAAAACAACATTCATTTATTGAGCTCACCACCGCACACCACTCATAAACTTCAACCGCTAGATAGAACATTCATGAAGCCGTTCAAAGATGCCTATAACCAACGATGTGATATGTGGATGAGAACAAACGCTGGATCTCGAATAACCGACTACGATATTGCTGGTCTAGTCAATGAAGCGTTTACAAAAGTAGCTCGGCTGGATATTGCAGTGTCTGGGTTCAAATGCACAGGTATTTACCCATTTGATAGAAATTTATTTTCTGACCTGGATTATTTGGGGTCTAACATGACCAATATCCCACTAGAAGAACCAGAAACTTCCTTAAGCATTCCTAGTTGCAGCATTGAAAATTCCCTGATCTCCACTGATTTAGCCTTAATTGGTAGCTCATCTACGTCTTGTGATACAAAACTCTCCAACGATCTGGTATCAGGACAATCTACAGATCCTCATAAAAAATCTACCGATGAACCAATAACCAGCAGTCCCAAGCCTTCAACGAGCTTTGGTTCAAATGTTGTCCAGATAGTTCATAAATTATCGCCATTGCCGAATGCTGCCATAAAAAGATCAACTGCTCGGAAGAGAAAAAGTGAACGAAGTGAAATTCTAACATCATCACCCTACAAAGTTGCTACTGAAGAGAAAGAGAATGAAAAGAAAGTTAAAGAAAAAAAAAGTGAAATGGGATCTAAGTTCAAAACATTAATGAGAGTTAAGGGGAAACAAACCAAAAGTGTGAAAGCCAAAGGAAAAAGTAGAGATAAAACTAAGAAAAAGGAACCATTAACTCAAACATCTAACATAGAAAAAACAACTTGCGTAGTTTGCTTGGAGGATAACGATGAAGACTGGATACAATGTTCTAGCTGCCAAGAGTGGGCTCATGAAGCATGCGCAGACATTCCTGAATGTGGAGATGCCTATATTTGCGATCGATGCACGATGTTTTGATATTGTCCGGCGATAGGGGTCCGTAGCTAAGTCCGTCCGGTACTAGGTGCCAATGGCAAAGATTGCATTTTATTTTACCAAAACTTTCTTAAGGTTCCTAAATATGTTTGTGCAGAAGTTGTGTTTTTGTTGATTTATTTTGATTTTATAATTTATTGACTTAAGTAATTCGTAAGTAAAGTTACATTTGTTGATTTAGTTTTTATTTTATTTTCCGAAAACCTTAGGTGTCCGTCACTAGGGGACTTTCCCCTATATGTAATACTTAGAACATAATGTATGCATAAATAAAACAAAGAAAAATGTCAATGTGTCCGTAGGCGCACATATTTTTTGTCACGTGTTGATTGAAAATAGAAATCATTATCAAATCGCGATGAAGAAAAATCTGCCTATTATAAACCTGCCTAAATAATAAAAAAATTGATTGCCTAAAATTATGTTTCATTACAATACGCTACTAAATTCCAAATAATTACAAATTACTAACATCTGCTTGTTACTACCGACTGTACCAGAATCCCAATATGTATCTAATTCAAATTCAAATTCAAAATATTTTATTCAGCATAAAATTATTACAATTTTTTACTGAACGTCATGAAACTACTACCAGTTCGGAAAGAAGAAGCCACTGACCTGAGAAGAACTGGCGAAAGAAACTCAGCGGGACTAAATTTTTTTTGTCTGTTTTAATATTTTTTTTAATTAAAATTGAAATGAACAATAATTCTATGGGTTGAAATAGCCCGGAGGCAATCACATCATTCCCAAGGCGTACTGTCTTCTAAAAAATCGTTAATCGAATAATATCATTTACTACACAAACGTTCTTTCACAATTTTTTTAAATTTGGCAATAGGAGCTTTTTGAACGTTTTCTGGGATCCTGTTGTATAAGCGTATACATTGTCCATAAAAAGAATAACTGACTCGGCGTAAACGAGTCACAGGCATTACAAGTTTATGTTTACTCCTAGTATTAATGGTACATAAAACACACGAAATTTTGGAATATTCACTATTATTCAATGAGCATGATATAACTTGTATAGAAAACTTTTACAACATTTTGAATTAATTTTCTATATATAATACTTTTTTTTTGTAGAAAGTATCTTTCTCTAATCACTTTGTTGATACAACAGACTGGACGCTCTAATGTGTTTATTTTTCATCTGATTTCTATTTTTATCACAAATAATGTATGTCGTTAGGAGACTTATAGTAATGTGACTCATTTGCTTAATTTATTTGTTGTTGTGAAAAGATCGATAGATCTGAGACAAATAAAAAAATTAGTTTATTATAAATTGTAAGCTGCAAATCAACAATGACAATTAGGTACAAATATTCCCGAACAACTTATATACCAAGAAAGTGTTGTTTACGATAACAAAGAGCAAGTAAAATTGCTTTAATAAAGTCTAATTTAAATATAAAAAAAGGGTTTAAGAAACATGTAAATTTTAGCTCTTCTCTAAAGAAGATGATGTCTCCAATGTTAAGAGTTAATGAGTTTCAAACTTATATACATAAGTAGATTACTTAATAGCAAAATGTATTATTTCCCTAAAAGCCACTTTTAATTTAAGTCATTTTTTATGGTAATTTTATACTGAAAGTATGGAAAGTACGGTTTAAACTTATCTTTTATCTTCATATATTTTTCAAATATTATTAATACATAATTTTCTTCTCCTTTATTTAGTACTAATTCTTCTATAAATCTAAGTATAATAATAGAAGTAATTGGTTAATTAAATTTATTACTCTAACAGTGCGTCTAAAAGAATGTAGGTAGGTACGCTAGTTCTCAAAGTACCTACTAACAGTACTTACCTAAATTCTTTTTATTATAGGATGCAATTGCAATTTATTTTAAAGTTATTAAAAAAATATGTTTTTATTAAGGTTTTAGTTCGGAGACACTAATATTTTTATAAAGAAAAAAACTATCAACTTAAGTAAAAAGTTTTTAGTTTTAACATTTAAAATTCATTTCAATCATTTCCCGATAACAGATACCTAATCAAACACAGTAGAAAAGCTATAAAATATTAAAACCTTATCATAGATAGGCTCATCACTATAAAGCTATATCAAATGTCACAGTACTTAATAAGATACTTTTATAAAACAATATCTGGTAGACAACAGAGGTCTATTTTAGATTGTAATTGTTAATATTTTTAGTAAAATAGTATAAATATATAAGCACTGAGCACAAAGAAAAGGTAATTAGACTTAATTGAATGGTGCTGGTAATCGAGTAAAAGGCCGCGACATTCAACGTACGTTTGAAGAACAGTTCGCAGGCTACGTTCAAAGCTCCACACAACTACACATTCCCGCTAACGCACTTATGATTATTCCATGTTTTTATCTTTCCGAGCTGCGGTATTATTATCGGGCGGACGCGAGTCGAAACGGCGCGGGGCATAGAGACGGAGAGGGGGTGACGTGCGCACGCACGGGGGGCGTGGCGCGATCGTTGCCGCCCCCTCAGCGCCCATGGCCGGCCGTGGAGGGGAGTGCGGGCCCCCGGCTTCTATTTACTCTTTCAATCAGTGCGAGTGTTTGCCCCTGGCCGGCGTGCACGCGCGGGTGATGCGCTAGCCATGATCTCGCAGAAGCTGTCGTACGGCGACGTGCCGACGTCCGCGTCGCTATCTTCACTGTCGCCGGGCCTCGCGCCACCATATGTGAACGGCATGGGTTGTATGCCAGCCCAACCGTACCCGAATCTCTACACTAACAATATGGTCGCGAGCGGCTCGTGCATGGGATCGCCGGGCGTCGGATACTCGCCGCCGAGCACCATGGCGTCCTGCATGGGCGGTGGTGGCGCCGTACCTTATGGCACCCTTCCCCGGGAGCAAGAGGCCGCGTCGCCGACCTCAGCATTACAACGCGCCCGGAATGATAAGACTTACCGTCGCTCCTACACGCACGCTAAGCCGCCTTATTCCTACATATCGCTGATCACTATGGCCATCCAGAATAACCCATCCCGAATGCTCACTTTGTCGGAGATTTATCAGTTCATCATGGACCTATTCCCGTTCTACAGACAGAATCAGCAGCGCTGGCAGAACTCTATAAGGCATTCTCTATCGTTCAATGATTGTTTCGTTAAAGTACCGCGCACCCCCGACAAGCCGGGTAAAGGTTCTTTCTGGACTCTACATCCAGATAGCGGAAATATGTTCGAAAATGGATGTTTTTTGCGACGACAAAAACGATTCAAAGATGAGAAGAAGGAATCTCTCCGCCAGGCCCAAAAAGCGGCTCAAACTCATGGACATCATGGTGGTAGTCACGACAAACGAGAACACGGCCATGAGAAATCTGGTGGAGGCGCTGGCACTGGTGAAGAAAAGGAGATGCGTGATGAGTTGCTTGCACAGTTACACGCGGCACCTGAGCTCTGTTTGCCGGAGCACACACCGCTCGCTTTAGAGCATTATGCGCAATTAAAACAGGAACCTACAGGATACGCTCCTGCGCCGCATCCGTTCAGTATCACTCGGCTGCTGCCAGGCGCTGACACGAAATCTGATCTGAAGATGTACGACGTGAACTACGGATATGGACATGCGCCGGCGGACAACTATTACCAGTCGCCGCTGTACCATCATCACGCGCACGCGCACGCACAGCCGCCCTTGTGACAGTATCCCCTGGCGTAGGCGCCGCGCCGCACCCCCAGCGCTCCCTGGCCGCGCCGTGGGTGACTCCGACGTCGACGCCCAACCCAGCTCTAATCTCATACTCGGACTCATGTGAGCGTGATTTGTGTTCTTGTGATATCGTCATCGTTGCTCGGGGCCTATAAATTATTTGTGTACATATTTTCGATTTTAAGAGTCGTTGTGCGCATTTTAGTAGGTAGTTGTTCGATGCACGAGTGGCGCGCCCCGAGCGGCGGCAAAGTTAGGCCTAACTTGATCTGCGGGACTCGCGTGAAGTGTCCTTCTGAGTCCTCTGAACTGATCATAGCACACGTATACCAAATCTAATTAGAATTACGATCGAAATACTCGATTTTAAGAATATTTTAAGGGTGTTCTCTTCATCATACTTAGAAAAATAACAGAAATCGGAAACTTTTTCAATTTACAATGATAACTAAACTTTCCGCCCAAAACAATAAGCACGCTGTATCACATAATGCTTGAAATAATCGCGGTGATAATGCGATCAATCGATACCCTTATCACGTTTATCTATCGATGTTTTGATAAATTGATTATATTCGCGCGTTGAAATCTTTTGCTTAAACATTGGATCAAGATTTTTATTCATCTACAAAGGCAAAGATTTAAATAATATTCGTTAATTTGAATAAAATATGAAACGAATTATTAATAATTTATGATGTTTATATTTAACAATTTATTGAAAATTACGATTATAAAGTGTAAATAGTTATACTATATATATAAATATTAGATTTATTTAAAAGCAATGTCATACCTCTTTAGTTACTATTCGAAGAGAACAATTATAGCGGTACGATTTCATAGAGTTTGTAAATATTTATTTAAAAGATTTGGTATAAGAGTGCGCGAGAGGTAACCATATCGTGGAATGAACAGTGCAATGTTTGTGTAACAAATGTGTATAAATAAATATATTGATCGATAGATAGAAAAACGGACTTATTGTCGTATGACCATCGCATTTAGGAATGTAGATAAGATGTATATATAGGCTAAGATATATAATAATTCTAAATAATGGTGTTTGGTGTAATTGGGTACCTATCTCGCTTCTGCACATCTCATTCAAATATATATTTATATGCAAGTTTCAATTTAGCATTTACATAATAATAATATGATATTATATTTGGCAAACGTACGCAATACAGTATTACTACAGTAATAATGCGTAATGATATTACTAATTTTAAGAAGGTAGAATATTACATCATATCGATTCAATTCAATTGCGGAACTCTACATTATGTAAGCGACTAACGAGAGACGAAAATGTAATTTTTGTTAACATATGGCTGTAATAATTCGGTGATGCGGATCGCCTTGAATGACGTGTCATTTAGTAGAGCCTCGTTATATGACCTCTACAAGTGACAAATTGCAGCGATAGGTCAATATATAAAATGGGACCTTAGATTTGAGCTGATTTTTTGATTTATCACACTTTATTCAGAGATTAGAGATTAATTACTTGAATTTATTCATTTTAGAGTACGTTTGTCAAATGCTTCTATAACTACTTGCTAAATTTATCCTTGTAGCTATAAATACATATTATGTATTCCTCGAATCTAGATAGGTAACTTGTAATATCATCTGTTAGTTCCAGAGTTAATAAAATTAAGTTTACAAAAATATTTGATGTTTTTATTGTTTCAATGTAAATTGAGATATTGTTTACTTATTTAATTGATGAGATAAACGTAAACCAATTTCTCATTTAAGGTAAAACCTTATGTTGAAAAAAAAGTTCACAAACTTCTTCTGTAAGCTTGTGCAGATTCAAACAATTCAACAAAGAAACTTAACGCCACGCCTTTCAAAGCCATAAAAATTCCCATGATAAATCTATTTAGAGATTCATCCCAAATAATTATTTTAACACTTCCGGTACCGACAAAGTACCTATAGCACAGGTACCTGTCGGCGCTAGTATTGTGCTTAAAACTCAATAAAAATACTTATCGCATACTTTTACTGCCAGTTATTTTCACTTTTGTCGGCATTGCGCAAGATTAGTTCATTCTAACCTACAATGACATTCGTAAAGCTATAAAGCACAAAAGGGTTAACACGTGTCGGTGTTAATTTGTTTAAAGGAAAGACTGCGAAACCACTATCTGCTAATAAGCAGCAATGTCGCAGGAAGAACCTTCAGTTGGTCTTAAAAATAAATACAAGTACTCGTATTTTATAAGATTTGCGTTTTTGACAGTTGCTAAGCTTTCAAAGCCCTAACAATATTTTTAATACATTACTTCGATTTTGCATGCATACTAGCAACGCTTTTGAGTTATCAAAATTTTAGAAAATATATTATATTTAATTGAGAACGTATGTATTTACATAATATTATTTTTTTAGCAGTATGGCTGGTAGATTATGGTAGAGTTTATGCAATCGGAATTCATCCAGTACTCAAAAATTTGAAGTTTTTTAAAAAGAATATTCTCTCGTAAATACTGTTCTCCTCCAATAGGTCCTCGGCTTTCTGAGGATCGTCTTTTTATGTATATTACTGTAGGTATATCTTTATCATTACTTGAAAAACGATTTTTATGTTTTTTTCAATTGGTTATAAATATGTACTTAGAAAGGGTCTATATTTTTTGGAAAAAAGTCTATCCCAAATATAATTATTAATTTTAAAGCATATGTGTCTTATTTAGTACACACCGATAGGTACAAATTTTAAAATAATTTCTTTATTATATGCAAAGTTATACTAATTCTTATAATTTTAATAGCTCTTCTATTTATGCCTATCTTTAGTAGCATATCGATTATCACACAACATCAAAATATCTTAACTATTTAATCTTATTATCATCCACAAATAAAGTTGTTTCGACGTAAGTTTAGATAAGAGTCGATCCCAGACCAAGGTGGGACTACGCGGGTGGTTTACTGCGTCCATAAAACTGACCACTCAACTGACACACTGTCGATTTCTATGAAGAATGAATGACTTGGCTTCATTTACTCACGTCATTGTATTTTTATAATCTATTTGTTTTTATTGTTTCTGTAATAGTGGAAGCTCCAAAACAAGTATTAATTCAGATTTAGTACATTTTCATTAACAAATATACATTGTGTTAATTTTTACAAAAAATCTTTTTATTTATTATGCAATTTATCCAATTATAAGTTTATTTTAGGAACCCATTCATTTATTTTTAGTATAGCTAATATAGTATTATGTGATCTGTGGTGTAGCCTGTTCGGTGCATAAAATGGTCGATATTTGCTGCTGTTTACGTTATATAATATTTACAAAAGTTCTACGTAATTAATGTATATATAATGATCAATATATTGTATTATTTAATAAATATACACTTTACGACTACTTTTGCTTTTAATATAACTTCTGCGTAATGGAAACCAACCCCATAGTGTGTGGGCGCATTGTATTTTTTCCATTTATTGATTTAATGTGTCACTCCATTCAGCTTGTTAAGAAGCGGGCTACCGGGCTTCGTCCAAACACTTTGATAACCTTTCAAAATCTTCACAAGTCATCAATGCTCAGTTTTACAAGTCATTTATACATCGACACTATTGAAAATTGATAAAAAAGTCTTTATCTCATAATAATAAGAACGAATATCTATCAAAATGTATTTAGTATAACGTAAATGTTAGCCCATTTTTAAGTTTTATTGTGAATCTCTTAAGAGTTGGTTTCTTTTTTTTATTGTAGGGTCTTGGTAGAATTCGTGTGATATTATGTCAGAGGCTACATGGATATTGTGTTTTGGTCGGGTACAATACAAATAAAACACTTTCTTTGTTCGTTGTAACGGTAGAAAGTCTTGAGTGGTGTCAGTATATGTTAAAATCTTTTCATTCCAATTCATAAAGGACATGATAGGGACAGATTTTCAAAGCTTCCTTTAATAAAAGGTAAATTAGAATTCGAAAGGCTTTATTCAAGCAAGTAATTTGGAACGTTTATTAGTATCAAAGGAATGCATGTACCTACCTACTTGGGAATTAATATCTTTCATAGTAAGAAAATAAAATTATAAAAATTACTAACAAATTGTTACCTAATATAAATATTTATGTTTTTTATACTTTAAATAATATACTTTCTATTCTGCTTTACAAAAAAAATAGACGAAAATTTTATAAGCCTCCATTGTCTCTCCTGCCTTAAAGAAATGCTAAATATAGACATGATACGGCTGTTATTATTAAAATGACCGATAAGTTAGCTACGTTAAGTTCCATACAATATAAAATTAATTTTTTTACCATATTTGTTACGAGTATATTAGATATTTAACTAAATAAAACTAAATATAATATATATTTTTATTTCTCGTTACTAATAATAAGCTATAACTGAATGAATGGACTATGTTAATAATAACAAAATATAGAAATGCGTTTAAAATAATATTTATTATTATAATAACATTTGCAAATAATTATTCTTTCCTAATAGTTTGATTGTTCATCTCGTCTCGAAATCTCTTGGAACTGGTTTGGATATGATTTCATAATGCTCTTTAGCGGATGATAAATCTATTACTTCATCGATGCGGCAGCTGTCAACGATTTATTCATATAGCAAGATAGCAATTTTTTACGTAGGTATTCATATAATATGAGGCCGTTCTCAATTTTTCAAGATAAATACTCAAATATCTTTTTTATTAGTTGTTATTAGTTCTAGTAATTAAAACATACTAAAATTTTGTACTTTAAAAATGAAAATTCTTCTTTATAAAGCTTATCTCGTACTTACATAGGATTTTTTTATAATATTTACTCTCATTTTACTATACAAGGCGAAATTTTATATTTTATCGTTCATTTCTAGTGATTATTTTGTTGAACTTAAATCGATATAGATCTGTACAATGCAAATATTTTTCCTTAGTTGGAACTAAGCTTTGGCCTTTGCAATCGTTAAATAAACGTACTCGTACGTACATCGCGCACATCTGGGTCACTTCTACCTACTTATTTTATTTATATATGAAACTTGAATATTGCTTAGTTCTAGGTATTATTTATTCCACGTTTCGTGGTTTCTATAAGGATAATAAAAATATAGAGAACATATTAATATTTAAGTTTAAGATAATATTCTACAAAACACTCATGTAATATGCTTTTTTTATAGGTATGCCGATTCCTACACATGTTTTAAATTTGCAATGTATAACCGATTTTGGCCACGGCAGCCAATTTCATTGACTTAGTTATCAGCACAGATTAGTGCTAGGGTATGCGCGTAACACAAGTACCTACACTTTCTTTTATAGTTACTTTCGTACTCCGTAGGGACGACAACTCGACACGACCGATGAGAGTTAAGGCGCAGGACCGATGGCTCTATGAGGCTCAAAGATAAAACACCGCTTCCTTGCTCCGTGATATTACTGAGATATTTTTAACCGTAATACTCAAAAACTAAGTTTGTGACGATCAGGAAATCGAACCCAGGACTATACTAGACCACTGACGCTGTAAATGTATGTATTATGAATGATACAGGAGTACTATGGCATGTTCTATGGAGTATGGTACCTACCTACTTATTGCATTTAATTTAAAATGTTCATCACATTTTTTAGGAACATTATATTATGTATAGCTTTCATACGAGTATTATTTTTCCATTTACTAAGGAAATTTTCACATTATTATAATTTAAATTTGTCAGATTTAACAAAGTATTTAAAATGGTATGGTGGTAACGGTGTAAATAAAACAATTTACATGAACGTATGTCTTAAATACAAATGTATTATAAAAATTCTATAGCAAAAATACATACTTACAATTGTTTAGGTCTGCTGGTAGAAGCTATTTACAAGTTCCGCTAAAATTAGCAAATGGTAGATAGAACGTGTAAGGCAATTATATTTATTTATTTTCTTATAAGTGAAGGCAGGAGAGATATTTCATATAGGTGCTAAATATGTTAGCTCGAAGGGTGCAGGAACCTTTTTAGCTTGTGTTGGCGTTATCGGATGTTTGCCCTGACTATGAGTTTGTTGCTTCTCGGAAATATGGTACGTGTTAACGTTTCGAGAAGAAAGTTAAAAAAATATAATTTTTTTATTTAAATTACTAAATAACTTAAGTATCTAAGTGTTGTATTAACCTTTTAAAATCACCTTAGTTAATATTATTGAAAAGCTTGGAGATTAACACAAGTATCTCATTAAATAACATGTGTTATATATATACACTATACAATATACACATATAGGTATATGTAAGTATATAATATAATCATAGTGTAAGGCTTTTGAGGTTTAGCTGGACCTTAAGCGAAGCACCACTCTAGTCTTCATTTTTTGTGAGAAATCTTTAAATGTTTTTCCTTGTAATATTTTTTTTCCTGTGAGGCGAACAATTCCTATTATAGATACAATGATTCTGTCGCTCCACCTGAAATAAATAGAACAGTATTTTATTTCAAGCTCTTCATAAATTATAACATGTATGTAGTCCTAAAATTTGAGCTACCGGATATTTGTATCAAATTGTAAATCCTTTTAGTAATATAAAGCTAAGTTGTCGCTTTAATCTGAAAATTTAATTGTAATACATATGAATCGTTAGTAAGAAATCATGTAACAAAAATTATAAACGAAAATAACAATAATGTAGCAGAAAACGTTACAAAAGTAAACACACAAGTTTCCTTATATACTAACAACATATCTCACCCCATACATAAAAGCTCAGACTGAGCTTTAGAATTTTTGAGATTACGTCCCAAATATCAATTTCGTGAGTGAAATATCTCGATAGCGAGCGGCGAGTGGCGACATAAAATTGAAAACTATTTGTCGTGCAAACACCATCCATCACCGGGCGGCACTTAGCCGTATTGCCGGAATGAAACTGGCCTCGGACTAGCCCTGTATTTTACATAGTTTTGTGAGTTCCCGCAAGAAATCACCGAAATTTTTAATATTTCTAACGTAGATAATTTTTTTTTTGCCTTTTTCATTATAATTTACACGTTTAATTCTAGCATTTGTCTGCGTTAATATTCATTTTAATTGATCAATGAAATAAAAAAATACACAAAAACTACTTTTAAAATTTTATGTAAAGACTAGCGACTCACCCGCGTTCCGCTCGAGTTATTATACTTAGATTTCTTAGAAATTATATATTTTCAGTCCAGTGTTTTACCCGATTTACAGACAATCAGATAGACAGGCAGACAAAGCTTCTATAAATTATAAATTCAGACTCGGCCTCGATACGGTCTATTTCAAAAAGATTTTTAAAAAAAAGTAATGTACTGATTTGATTCAGAATTTTATAATAGGTAATGTATGGATTTTAACTATTTTTATTGAGCACGGAAAGACTAAAATAGAAACAGAACATGTTCGATGTATCATGTATGCTGACTATTAAACATGTAAGTTTTATATTTTCTTATCTCAGTCATACGTCACAGTGATTTATGATGATTTACCCGACGGAAAACTTTCAGGGTTCGATAAATTGCTTCTGTTTCATAGAGGTAACATCCATATCTGTCACAGACCATATTGTTGGTCCTGAGTTAAAGGATGAATTATTATTATTTAAGGTGGAATCATGGCATTGATGTTAAGAAAGAGGTCCTGAACTCTACTTTTTATTAACGACTGTGTCGTAAAAGTATAATATATTCATGGGAATGTACGAAAAAAGGCTTTTTCAATGTAATTTTTCTGCATATAATTTTTTGCAGTTTTCGCCGACTCTATTAGATGGAAATAGTTATTTGAATGTACCAAATTGTTACGATAAGTAAAGTCGAGTTAGAGATTTTTTATTGAAGGCATGTTTTATTAAATGAAAAATACTTATTTAGCCGAATTTGAACTTAAAAATTTAACAACAATACGAGAAAATAAAATTTGAATTAAACAAATTAAGTTAAGATACTTAAATTAGCACTAAGAAGTAAAGTTAGAAGAAGAATTAAGAAATAAATAAGGGTACTCAATGACTGTTCCCAACTCTACAATAACATGTACGAGTATAGATAGCTAATAGCTTCACTGCAACTTTATTGATTTTAATCAACGGCATGTTTACAAAACAGTTTTAATATCTACTCAATCTTGCCACTTAAGGATGAGTATAGGCGTAGGGAGTCTACGCAGTGCGTTGACCGAATTGACTTGCAGCCATCTTGCATTTTTAATTATTACACGTTACTAAAGAGAACGAGAATTCAATATTTTTAATCGCAAGTAATGTTTATTTAAAATTTTTAATTTAATCTTTACTAAAAGGAAATATGAAAGAATTTTGTTTGCTTAAAACAATATTTTCGTACCTACATATTTTTTTTAAATTTTATAGTCACTTTATTAAAGAAAGTTATAGACAACTATTGTAAAGGTGTAATTATAAATACATAAACAAAGAGCAGAAGCGACGTACAAACGCTCACAAAAAAGCTAACAAATTATTATATACCTACTAGCAGAACTCGCAAACATAGTACTTAGTATAGGTTTCAAGCCCGCTAAAGAAAAAAAAAGTGTCCTATGTTACTTCTAATACTATTACTATTTTATAATGATCGCTTAAGTAGTTTTCGCGTGAAAGCGTAACAAACAAACATACCTACATTAAGTATCTACAGTAGTTGACGAATTTTTGTATTAGTCGATGTATATGACAGATAATTCCTTATATCTTTTCCTATTCGTGTATTAAATCGTTACTGTAAAAGTAATGCATCCTAAATCTCTATCTACTTTCAAGTTTTTAAATGTTTTTGACTGATTTAAATAAAGGAGATAAAAGATGGCACAAATACTCGAATGATAATAATTATCTGCTGCTCTCATTTAATTAGCAATCAAAGACTTATCCTACATACTAGATATATTTAAAATAATTATTTTCAATCTAGATTTAATATTTAGGAAAATTTTGTTACTAACAGTGTGACTTCAAACAGTGTGTTGTATCTGTAAAAAATCTCATTATAATATGTTAAGGAATTTCATCATGAAGGAGTATGAGAATAACTACACTCACACGTAACTTCACTATATAGTAGTAGTAGGTATAAAACAAAGTCGCTTCCCGCCGTCTGTCCTATGTATGGCTAGATATTTTAAACTATGCAACGGATTTTGATGCGGTTTTCTTTAATAGATAGAGTGATTCAACAAGGAGCTATAATTTGTCAAGTTTATGCATACATTTACTAGCAAAACCCGTGGCTTCGCTCGAGCTAAATCTAGGGACGAGCCCGATCGAAGCGATGACAAGTCTAGCGAGTCATTGATAATTATAGTAGTGCACTGTGAAAATATTTTGTAAGGCATTAATACAATCCAATAAATAAGATCGACTGAAGTCTAGTCGATGTTAAGTAACCTATAAACAAGAGTAAGTAAATGTTTACAAACAAGGTATAAGCAAATATGTTCCGAACATTTGAACTGTTACTTACTAGTTAATTGATTAGCTGCGTGTATTTAGTTCCTTATCAATCGCAAGTGACAATTAAAACATTAATTTCGGCATCTCTACAAACTACCGCAGACAATATTTGCTCTATTGATTATTGTTGATTAAACTCATACTCAAAATGTAGCGAATCATCAAAACAAAGCGTATTTATTGACAGACAAACATTAGAATTTGTATCGATAACGTACATCACTATCGTGATAGTATGTGTTACATATTTTTGTTGCGAGTCATCGGTAGATGAAAGCTACGAGTGTTATGACAATAATTATTTTTAATATGTATGTTAATAAAGATACATTATGCCTATATATAAGGTATACTATAAAATATACCTACGCAAGCATAACAGTATTAACGAACGAACTAGCTTTAACGAATTGGACATTAATATCATTGTAATTTTAATTTTAGAATATTTTACAAAATAAATATGTCGGGGCATTATTAGTAAAATCATTAATGCTTAACAAATGAATGCCCCCAGCGGAACTCGAACTCGCGACCGCTGGCGCAGAAAATATAAATATGGCGCAGGAAAACTGAGCCAAACGTTCGTCAAATATAAATGACGAGGCAAGCCTTGTAGTGTTAATAGTTTTTCTTAGTAGGTTTTGATGTGCTAGAGTAATAAAAGTTAAATATTCATATTTAATTTACAAAATTTACACGTGTTGAATATGCAGGTTAACTTTGAATCGTAATGCAGAAAACATGACATTTACAAAGTCATCATAATCATTCAAGGTCCCCGATGGTACATATGCTATTTGCTCTTGTAAATATGTACGTCTGTTGTCGCCACATCGCGCAATTTTCCAACAACATTAGGGTAACCAATGTTTGTGTGTATTTTTCAACTTATTATTAAATTGTTAAAAATTTATCATTTGAAAAAAATATTCTTTTTCTTATTTTGAAAAATGTTACAGTTACATTTACCTTTCCCCCCTTATAGCGGCTCACCCTCACTTCGCTCGAGTTCGTCCCTAGTCAAATGTATCTCACAAGAACATTTTTCCTGGACAAAAAGTAGTAGTACAAAATAAGTATAATCGGAAAAATTTCACTCAGATTTGTTCAACGTTACGGTTCGTATAAGTATACTCATCCATCTAAACTTTCGCAATTATTATTATTATTTACAATATTCATTTTTTGATTTTTCACAAACATTTTTTTGATTTGATTTTTCACAAACTTTTTTTCAATACTTAAGTCAGTTCGATTGGATACGAACTTTTGACGACGACGAACGACGACGAACATTTTACATACGACTTAACTACTACATTATATATACAGATTATTTTTTTAATTGAAACCCTAATAGTTTTTGAAGCAAAAGTACCTGTATCTATTAACTTAACTTTATCACAAATTTAATCACGTTAAAAACACTTTCGAATCGAATCTCTTCCATTCAAAGTTGGTAAAAATAATAGAATGGAGTATCTACAAGTAGTAGAGGCGCGTTCACTTTTTATCGTCTTACGTACCTAGTATTTGCTCATTGCCGTATCGCGGGGTCAGTATCGATTCTCGCCGTTATCGAATAGTCGATATTTTTGTTTGCACAGAACCATCAATGAGAGGCTCGAGTATCTTGCGTATTTGAGGAATAACTCGCCTGGTAATAGATTATTTATACTTACATTGCAATTTGTTTTATCAGTTTAAGAGTGTTTGCCATTTGGTGCACATTTTGGCGTCATAAAAATCGCATGCTATAGCTCTGATGTTTGTTTAGCGAAGTATTAAAAGATACAAGTACTTACTTTATTTAATTTAAATTGAAATATTGACTGGATTTAAATTATTTAACAGTAAACTATTATGTAATGGTAAAAAATATTTTCAGGTGATCTTAACATTAAAGTTAGGTAAGTCATATATAGATTAAAAAGATGCATAAATTCTCAAAGGAATAGAAAAAACCGTGTACGAACAACACAACAAATTGAAAACGAAACTATAATAATAACATTGGTCAAAGCAACCTAATCGCCAACCACCGAATCTGTAACAAGCGTTTATCTTCCCACAATCACTTAGAACACATTTGGGCTATGTAATAAAATACTAAACGCAATATAAAGCCGATCGCATTAGCTAAAGGAGCCATTATTAAAAAGTATCGAATTCCCCGACGTACGGCGGCCAATCGCATATTCGAAGCCGCCAGACAACCAATAGGAGCTATTCTTATTTTTTTTGATCCAGTTAATGGATTGTTCTTCGTTTTGATTTATGTATTTGTTTTTAGTTTCGTTATTTTTTCATGATCACTTTAATTGTGTCTGGAGTTTTATATTTTTTTATAAATGAATATGTTGTTATTGTTTCTCAAATGAAATAGGTTAAGTAGTAAGACATTGTTAATTTATTTTAAATTACAAAAAAGTATTTATTAATCTAAAATATAATGTAAAATGTATTAAAAACTAACTCGGATCTTTATCTATCAAATAAAAATTAGAATAATTAAGAATTAATAAATAAATTATCCTAACTTTTAAGAGAATACTTGTTTAAGCAATATAGGGACTTCTTTATATACTTTATACCGCTTCAGTTAATGTTGCATGAAAATTAAAATAAAACCAACATTGTTTTTATTCTATTATAAATTACTACGAACATTTTCGATATAATTAGTGCAATCATTAAAAATACTATAAAAAAAATCATGAAACACGCCAAAATATCCGTCTTCTTTGCCAATCCAGCATATAATTGCATCCTTAACAACTTGGTCATAAGTTAGCGTGCCGTTACACTGTTAACTGTTATCGTGAACAAATAGATACTAGAAGTGATAAAGCACACTCGAAGAAAGGATTTCTTAATCAAGCCTCTTTACATTTTTTTTAATGAAGCTATTATAAGAGAACCTGTTGCGAAACTACGTTGCAGTAATAAAAAAAATATATTATGTTAGACAGAAAAGTGGTCAGTAAAAACACGTTTGTAACAATAATGAAGCTATTAAGATCTCTTACAAAATATATACCTAATAAAATAAGTAAATATGTTAGGACATTATTACAACAGCGCCATCTAGTTCCGCAGTAAGCTACTTGACGTGCTTGTGTTGCGGATACCAGATAGTTGATATACTACACATATAAATTTTAAATACATACATATTATAAATATAAACACCCATGACTGGAGTACAAACATTCGTGATTAGCAAATTAATGCCCCCAGCGGGACTCGAACCCGCGACCGCTAGCGCAGAAAGTAGGGTCACTACCAACTGAGCCAAATAACTTAATACTTATAGAATGATAAATAATGACCTATTTTTGGAGTCATTTACGTATCAGGACTGGATTTAGACCTTACAAAGGAAAATAGATGGCTTTAAAAGTGAAAAACATATTTAAACGATTCTAAAAGAATCGTTTAAATATTTTCATTATCAAATTAGTTATCCTTTTCCTACATTCCTTCCTTTCATGACACCATTTCATTCATACATTACCTGCCTATGTACAAGTATGACTAAATTTATCTGATTGTTAAGTTGTAACTCCATCAAGTAATTTTGTACCAACGTCTATCTTATAATTATATTAGCAGCAGATGATCTTTTTTAAATCGCTTATTTTATTAAGCCTTATCTAGTATCTTATATGGTGAAGCACCCCGGCGAATAGAGGCATGCGCAGTGGACACAGTCAATACCAGCGGGTGCGTGGTCGCGACGCGCCTGTTCACTGGAATTGTTCTCATTACATTCTTGAGAGTTGCTGTTTGACATCGTTCCTTAACCTATCGTACATTAAAATAATAATATGGCCTATAAACATGTTTTGTATTATCATGTCATAAGTGTTGATTCTAGCTCAGAAATTGTTGATTTTTAATTTTAGAATCTACTAAAAAGTTAAAAACGAGAGTTTTATATTCTGTCAGCATAATTAGTAACAAAGAGGTTTCTTTGAGGACCGTTAAGTAGGACAATATTTTTAAAACATCCACTCTTTAAACTCAAGCAAATTGAACTAAAAATAAAAAAAAATGGTGATAGATGACTAAAAATTAAAAAAAAAAGTTTTTGTAATAATGGTAATCATTTAAAGAGACCATAATATGTAAGGCATTTATAAAGTTTTGAGGCTTCAAGTAGACTTGCCGGCGGGCCTTCAGCTCATAGATTATGCAAACTGCCACTTGACAGCAAAGAGCTGTCATAGGCTTGTGATAGGCTTTTCCTTTTTTTAAATATAAAATAACTATGAAATAATATAAAAAATATACAGTTAACAATCACGATATTGTGAATTTCGAAATAGCTCTTAGTTCTTTTAAAATTAAGGCTTAACAGTTAAGGGTAAAACATTTAAGTTTCTGGTTTGCGAAGAAATTTTCTATTCTTTGAACCATTAAGTACTGTACTGTTCCAAAATAACGTGTTCTAAATTACCTTTGAATTAATATAAATAATATTTCTAGGTGCATAAGATAATTACTAAAATTGTACAAAGCTTTAAAAAAAATTAGGATGAAGAGTTCAAACATCATCGAAATAACAAACACGTTTATTTTCTCTTAGTAAATTTACTTTTACGAGTAGGATTAGTAATTAAAATGAGTGAAAAGATTCATTATACGTAGGTACTTAATATGTCTCATACATACTTTTTCTAAATAAAGGTAACTGAAGAACTCATGAAAATAATCTAGAAAAAGCCTTTAGACAGATTTATTATCTGCGTTATTTAAAAAGTTTGGCTTAGTACTTTTTTCCGTCTTACTCTAACTATTGTAACTTGCCGGCGCTTAGCACACAGATTATGCAAACTACAACTTGATAGCAAAAAGCTGTTATAAAACTACGATAATGGCTTTTATTACCATTAATATTTATTGTTTCATGGATTAAAATAATAGTTTTTATTGAGATAGCTATGCATTTAGATAATATTCTAATTTGCATGTTATCGGAAAATATATACAATATATTATATAGGGTCTATTAATTTGTATACATATCAATGTGTATGATGTATATAAAAATTAATCTATATTCGTCTTTTTGTGTTAGACAATAGGTCATATGCCATACGTTTCTTTCTTGAATTTATTTATTCGTTGAATCTTTTGTGTGTTTTTCATGTCCGCGACAGTTTCTCATATCGTTTTTTCAACTCACGAGATACATAAAATAAGCGATCCAAAAAGCTACGTAGGCCGCCTTTCCTTCCCATATAGTTTTATTGGTTTTCGAGTAATAGAGCTTATTTACATAAAGTTATTTACTGATGCCGTCGGCGGATAGACGGTCACAAATTTATTTAAAAAAGTAAGTATTTCTGTGTTGTCAGTATTACAAGCCCTACTTAAAGGAGTTTAAAAATATAAATAAAGAAGCGTATAGTTTCCAGTGGAAAGTGTAGATGTAGAAGACGTAGTAAGGGAGATCTCTAAAGACTATAAAGTCCTGTTCCTCTTGAGTGTGTATGTATGTGCAGAATATAATAATGTAGGATGCGAAAGTAAAAATGGAAGATATATAGAGAGCGTAGAGCTTGACTCTGGTCTCTACACTTACGTAGAAGGAACAAATTGTGAATTTATATGCAATATAAATTCACGACAGTAGTATAAATGGACGAAATATTTGGCTCAGTCGGTAGTGACCCTACTTTCAGCGCTAGCGGTCAAGGGTTCAAGTCCCGGTAAGGGCAATCATTTGTTGAGCACGAATGTTAGTACTCCAATCATTGGTGTTTATATTTATAATATGTATGTATTTAAAATTTATATATGTAGTGTATATCAACTATCTGGTATCCGTAGCACAAGCCTCGTAGCTTACCACAAAATTATGTCAAACATCAATTCCACTGACCATTAAGCTATATGATGAATATATAACGAATAATCCGAAAACTGCATTTAAAAGCCATTTTAAACACCCATCCATTCTAAGTCAACACCGATCAGTGTCTAAATAACTATGCACAAATGGCTCAGTTCATGCAAGTGGCAACACTTAAAATTTTTCCTCGTGCGGTAAAACCTACAATACATGAAATATAGAGTCTCCGTATAGTATAGAACAATAACAATCTATGATCTACGATGTATTGGATCAAGAATGTCATCATCGCGCTAATTAAATAAAATTGTTTGGTAGGTACATTAATACACAACACCAACTAGTTCCATGGTAAGCTACGAGGCTTGTGTTATATACATATTTAAATAGATACATATTATAAATAAAAGCACCCATGACTGGAGTGCAAGCATTCTTTCTCACCACACATGTGAAAGCCCCAGCGAAACTCGAATCGGCGACCGCTGCCACAACAAGTAGGGTGACTACAAACTGATCTAAGCCGTCAAAACTTACAACTTTATTTAAAAAATTCTATAAAGTCAAGCTGATTGAAGCCGATATTTTTAAACAAGTGAAAAATTATGTAAATGTTTTAAGAAGCTTTCACTAACTTCATTACCGTTTCATTAGATTTGGTTGCGTAATGAGATCAAATAATGATTAGACTCACGGCTTTGGACTTCATAAGTTCAATTGAATGGAAAAACTCGCCGAGACTAATCACAAGAACACGCTGCTGGGATCGGTTTAAGCAAAATTGCACGACAATATTAATTTTTACTAAAAATTCTTGGAGATTTATGAGAAGTTTTAATATTTTTTAGTTTTTATTCATTGCTAAGAAATGCAAAGATATCATAATGGTCTAAGTACATTGAAATGTAAAATTCAAAGGTAGAGTCTAAATTCCAATATCCATAGAAAAATAAAAACAATATTTTTAATGGTAGGTACCAAAAGTGTAGTGTAAGTGTAGTATACTAAAGTGTAAAAAAATCAACCTATTCATAAATGAAAGACAGCCAAATTATATATTTTTTGTCTGTGCATCACTTTAAAATGGCTACATTTACACATGAAAAGATCTTAATGTCAATGATACATGAAAATTAAACGATCTATAGATTTAGCTTTCTTTAATTATTATTAGGTATGTACTAATATTTTATTACCTTCTTCTTCTATAATAATGACTATATTATATTTTTTCTGATTTTCGTGGTTCTTTACGAATAAATCATCCTGGCTAACAATTAAGGTTGAATTAAAAAAAAAAGTTTTTCGCTCAAGAAAGAGGAACCATTCGTCGGAGATCGGTAATTTGTTCAAATTTTCTTTAAAAATTTTCGCGATGTCCGTTTAATGGAGTACTCCAATGATCCTTATATTTACTCTGACTTCGTGATTGAATTGTTAATCTTCAAATTAGATTATATTAATTCTTTCAACATAATCAATATGGATTTTTAAAAATTATGAAATTTTCCCTGGAAAAAGCAGGGACGTTATATTACTACAAAAATAATAATGAAGCATAATTTGTTTGTTTTATATATAAGGTTTTACATTTTAGGAAGCTTTGGTTTTCACCTTTCAGGCATCTTAAGCACTTTAAAGGCATACTTAAAATATTTCATTTTTAAATTTTTATATAAATTACGTCGTGTAAAAAGTCACTTGCTATAAGAAAATATCGTGAGGGGCTATTATCAGTTCTCATTAGATAAGCGCGGCGACATCCCGCGCCGACGTGCGGTGCGCAAACACACTTATCAAGGGATGCCGCTATCCCGGACGTACCTAATAGCTGTGTTGTATGAAATTTGGGTAGCTTATATATCTTCTTTTTCTTATCATATAAAACCAATTACATGTTTATTAAATTTAGACGCGAACTTATAATCTAAAAATTTTAAGATTTTTTCAAAGTTTAAGGCCTTCAATATATTTTATTTACTCTATCTATTAAATTATTCTTACAAATGTTTGTAAGTGAGACCTACAATTAATCTAAATACTCGTAAGTTAATTTAAAACAGAAATTGCCTTTTTCCAGGTAAACTGTAGCAGGCCTGACGCGAATAAGTAAATGAATGAAAAATCGTCATACACTGTCACAATACATGACTGAAGATTTTATAATGAAATATGTGTACTTCTGCGAATATAATTAATTATATATTATTAGATATATCGAAATTATATAATAAAAATATTTGTCTTAAAGTAATCTGGTTAAATAAATAAAAATTAGGAATCTTTATTAAGTGCAGTAATTTACATCACATTTAAAGTAACCTTAAATACTTTTTTGTTATATATTATATACATAAAACAAAAAGTACTGGCTAAAGGTAGATACTCGCTACCAACAACGGAATAACCTTGCTCGATACCTAATGTAATATAGGTATAAGTATAACGTGTATTATATGAAACACGTAGCATTGCTGAGTTCAGGCCTCATCGTGAGGCGTTCCGCGTCATTGCTTGCCGCCATCTTATACTTTTTGGTACCGACAACAAAATAAAATGGTTTTCTTTTCCTATCTAATGAAAAATAACTAATAAATTGCCGCCTTCGAAAAATTCAAATTATAAAACGAATCAAGTCTAATGGAATTTCTCTTATTATTTTTGTAAAAGCTTTCCGCTTATAGTAAAAAGTAAAGGTAGATAAAATACCTACCAATAAAATTATTACAGAAACGAAAATAAATATTCAAGTTCAGTTGACGTCCACAGATATGCGATAAATATGATTAATTAATGAATGTATTCTTCATTATAATTTAACATTCATAAAGATAATGTATTCGTGAAATAATTCATTGACAATATTTAATGTGTCAGCAGTACAACGTTTATCAGGCCAAATATTTTCGAAATCGTCCACGAGCCGGTTTGGGAGTTTTTCGTTTCATCGCTTGCCATCTCAGTTGAATAAACAAAGGCAAGTGTACGCTTCAAGGAAACACCAATTGAGAAAATGGCATTTCAATATAACCTGACTCGTTTTAATTTGGTATATTTATAAATTCAGTAATAATTCATTTGTGCGACTAAGTAGAATCTTAAATTCTACTTATTCGTTTTTCCTAAAAATAATTATGCAAATATTTCAATTCTTTACTCATATAAAAAACATTATATAGACTTTTCGAATTTGTAACCCCTGAGAGAGAGTTGCTAGACAAGTGCGTATAAGGCGTAATTGGCTGATGTATATAATGTTACTAGCGGCTTATAGAAAAAACTTGAAATACAAGAAGCTTCGAAATTCCCAAACTTTTCCTTTTTAATTTTTCTTAATAAATTTATATTATCATCATTTTCAATCAAATATAAGATATATTATTATGTTTTTTTAATTATTTGCAGTATCTACTTATATAATATGCGTTTTGCAATTATTAGTAAAACATAATTCTACACATCAAAGTACAGTGTAAATAAACGAGATGGCAAATCGATAAGTTTGATAAGCCTGACGGAGTGCAGTCCACCTTGATAGTAAACTTGATAGCGGGTTCGATGCCTGATAACAACAAGTGACACTGAAAGCTTAACGTTTCATATCTAACGTCTACGAGATGTTTTTAAAATTCATAAACAAATTATAAGCTTTGTATATTAACATATTTTCAATTTTGTAACATTACTTGTACATTTCAAGGAATTTTAATGTATGATAGCTTTCAAATGTAAGTAAAAAGCTATTAGGTTTCATTAGTTTAGTTTAAATACCTAAGACAGGACTATAAATTTATAAATAATCCTATTTCTGCTGTAAAACACTTTTTATGAGAAAAAAAAATATTGAAGAATTTTTTTACTAATTGCTGACTAAAATATAAGCCATCAGCTATAGCAGTATATACTTACATATAACTTTATAAGTATACTGTAAACTTATATGCATTATTTTAAGTATTCTGTTTGTTTTGAAACATAGGTGTAAGTATAAAAGAAGACGATAGCGTGTCATAAAAGTAATGGACACATTATTGGCAAACGCGGGCAATGTTGTAAAATATTATTTATTGCTAATGAACTACAGAAGTAAGTACATTAATGTCATTTAGGTACATTCCATAAAATATAAAATATTTCAATTCATAATACACAACAACTTTAATTATTCAGTTTTGTAATATTCATCTTATGTTTAAAAAAACTGGACTTAAGTAAAAACATCGTATCTTGCCTTAATAGGCTTGAATGAAAAAACTTGAATGAAAAAACTAGCAACAAATAGTCGAATGTTTTTGGCAGTAAATGGAAATTAAAATTATTAATGATAAATTAATCTAGGTATATATAATAAATAAATATTAATTAATTTATTTAATAAGTAAACATTACTTTCGGTATCTAGTCAGTTATAAACCAAGTAACCGCGTTTTTTACTACGCCAGAAATGCACGCTCTACGACATACTAAGATCCCAACCTACCCAGGGCACCTAGTAAGAAACTGGGGTCGAGACACAGGGAATACTAAATGAGTCAATCCACCATAATCTGTGATGCAGTCGTTTGAAGTAAGAATTAGTGGCCTTGCTGCAAGATTGGCTCTCTTTGGAGCCGGGTGGTAGCGGGCTTGAGATAATTAATCTTTACGTCAAAGGCCCAACCCTTTTGTGACCAGGACAGCGATCTATGTAAATAAAAAAATATTTCGATTGGCGGACTACATATTGTATAATAGTATGTATATGCGTATTAAATGCGTATGCGAATTTGGAAAAAAGTGTTTATTATTATTTGATATAGAGATGGTGACGATGTAGAGTCGAAGCTCTTGAATTATCACACAGGTATTCAGTTATCGTACATTTTAACATACTTGGAGCTGAGTTTTGAAACGTTTATTTACCTAATTTAAAGTTATAGCTGTTTCATCTTTTTACCGTTCTATTTTTTTATGTTCATTGTCAGTTGATTTACTTATTTTAAATATATAAATTTAATTAATTGATTGAAAAAGAAGATCTGATAATAATTAAAAAATTGTGCCTACTATATAATTCTGTTGACGACTGCCGTATGTGTGTTTGGGGCTTAAGTTTGGTCCTAGTTACGCTTGTAATTATGTCATGTCTGTTTATTGTAGACGTGATCAATGGGTAGAAAATTAGATTTGAAGTAATAATTCAACTTTCACGAAAAGAAATAAGTTTTACAGTGACTTTCACGTCAGAACTTACACTTACCTATATGAGTAGTTTTAATATACGTATATGGAAAACACTTGATGTAATCTTATAAAAAGTGCCCTATGTTACTGTCCGATCCATAAATTCTTATACGTATATCTACAAATGTTAATGTGTTGCGTTTTCGTAGAACATCTAGAAACCAACAAACTATCGCATTTACAATGCTATTAAAGATTTCAAAACATTTTGTGATAATATCCTAAAGTTTGATCATATATGTTGTTTCTTAAAGCTACGCCTGTGTCAAGGCATGGAATTTTGAGTGAGACGATGTTGTCACAAGTCGGCCATTTCGCATGTAGGCGCTAACGATATGCCATTTCTAGGAACTTACTCCATGTTATGGTGTTTAAACATCATGCTTGTTTGTAATGGTGTACGAGTATATGTAGTACCTACGTTAGAAATACTCCGCGAGCGTTGTAAAGGTTTCTTTACAATAATAAAAGTTTAATGCTGAATGAAAAACCAAATAACTTATGATTTTTAAGTTATAATTAAAAGATAATTATTTGAAATCACCTAAAAAAGAATTAAATGTTGTCCCATTTAATATTTTCACGTACAAAAACTTTTAAATTATTCTCTTCTACCTGAATCTGAACGCGAGCGGAAAAACAGTTTGCCATTTTCTTTTTAGTCAGACCAGAGCATACATCTGCATTACTAGCACAAACACCCTCTCTGTATGGAAATCAAATCCAGGACCCACGGCGTATTAGCTAGCGCCAAACAAACTAAGCTTCGGCCTTTTTCATTTCTTTCTAAATGTGTTATGCATGATCGTGACATGGCCCATAAAACGCATTTTGAAAACTTTTTTAGCTTTTTCCCTATATTCGTTTCCTTGTCATTCCGGACGTTTTACGTCATTGGAAAATGTCGTAATATTATTGGAAAAGAGCGCGAATTGTGTATTGCCTCTAAGCTATCACAACGTCAAGCCTATTTCGGAGTAAAAGAATAGGATAAAGAATTGTACAGTCATAAAGAGACGCACTTATCTATGTAAATAAACCTCTTTTCGGATTTTGTCGCAGATTTATTTTGATTTTTGGTTTCCGACGTTTCGAATGCTTTATAGCAATCATAATCACGGGAGAGACAGTCTCTCCTATAAACAAAAAAATCCGCGAAAAATCCGAAAAGATAGTTTCGTCTATAAAGTTGAATATTCTCGTAAACCTAAGAAAGTATGAACTATATAATGTTATAAAAGATATCACTATCACTTTTGGTAAATGCCTGATATATAATTTTACATGTTTTGTAAATATATATACATACTTATATAAAAGAAATTGACCTTTTTAATAAAAAGTTGAAAGTGTTGATGCTAGCTTATTTTTTTTACAATGTTTCACATACTTTATGTGTATGGAAAATCATATTATATAATATATAACTTTTTTTGCTTTTTTAAGTATTTTTTTTTACTTACTTACTGCAAGAAAGATAAATATGTATATTAAAATCCATAGATAAAAAGTTAAATATAATATTGAAATTATTTTAACTCTGTTCAATTTCGTGCGAGATCGTACTTGCCAATAACTGGTCAGGGCAAATATTGGTGTAAGCAAGACAATGTTTTTGAGAATTCCAATGAAGGTCCGAGCTTTATTTGTGTTCCCGCTTGTCGCGTGTAATCTTTGTTTGACGTCGCTTACGTTACCTTTAACACTACAACTTCTCATGTGAAGGATATATAATGTTCTAAAATATACATATATTAAGTAAAATTTTTGTTTAGGCATGTATACCTGTAATATTTTAATACAAATTTAATAGTTCTTTATTCTTATCGTCAAAATTACCATCCTTTAGTGACCGTACTACACTTACAACAACCTCTAAAATAATTCAAAGATATCCATAGGCCTTATGACTTTATAACTAACATTTGCTGGTCTGAGATCTCGCAGGTGAATTTTAATGAAGCATTTATCATAAGAAACAAGTTAATTCATTGGAAATAACTAAAGATTGTACAACATCTTAAAATGGACCATTTTAGATTCAAGAAAATTGAAAAAATAATATTCATTTACAGCTAACTCAACATTACTTTGCCCAATTACAATTACGATAAAATGTGTACATGTTAAGTTACATAAGAGCTTGTACTAAAAAAACCACTTCAGGCCTTAAAATGAAATACAGGTATAAACTCTCTTAAAATATTTCCGCTAATAATATAAAAGAAATTAAAAGTTGCGATCTTTATAAGAAATCCCATCGATATATATCTTTTTCTTTCTTTTCTTTTTTGTTCTTTACCCAGCTACCTTAAATGGACAAATCGATAAATTATGGCTTTTTTACTTAGCAAAAATGGACAAATTAACAAATAAATACATGAAAACTAGTTAAGGAAAAGCGGTATCACCTTCTTCAAGCTTTATTGTTTGTGTAATTAAATAAATAAAAAATATCTAATCTATCTACTAAATCACTGTAGTTAACTCATTATACAAGTATTTAATTAGATCAACATATAGGATAACGTTATATATGCTCATACTCGTAGTACTAGTAGGTATATTTTTCTGTATTGGAAATGCTGATTAAACGGTGATCGTCCTAGATTCGATTATCATACAAGGCAAATACTTAACATTATATCGGGTTTTACAAAATATGTTACCACATTATCACACAGGATAAAAATACTTTTATTGAAACAAACTGAAAACTTACGTTATAGATTGTATGAGAAAGACTACATTAGTTGAAAACTTTATTGTAGCCAATAACACCTACGTCCAAGAAGTTTTATATTAATTTAGTAGTAGAAGTTCTGATAGCTTGTACGAGTATAAAAGTAAAAGAATAAACAAAGGAGATGTAAAAGTCAAAAAAACTTTTAAAAAATATTCTAATAACATATTATAAAACAAAGTCCTCTGCAGCCGCGTCTGTCTGTTTATCTGTCTGTTCGCGATAAAATAAAAAACTGCTGCGTCGATTTTCATGTTGTTTTCACCAATAGATAGAGTGGTTCTCGAGGAAGGTTTTAGAATATAATTTGTTAAGATTTTGGAACCCGCAGCTTCTCTCGCGTGCTAAATCGCGTGCGCGTTGTATATTTATAATTTATCCTAAAAAAGTACTAAAAAGGTAGGTACATTTTAAAATAATTTATATGAAGAGTGTAAGTGTATACTTTAGTTTAACAAGTCTTCAGGTTTATGCAATCATAAAGGATTTTAAAATCTTCAGACAAAGTATTATATTAACCTCCTTGACATAGTTCCTCTTAAGCTGATGACGTGCTCACGTTTTTCCAATAAGTGGTAGCAACGAGGTGCTAATCCACTCTTCGTAATGAGGATGCTAATCATTCAAAGGAACTTCTTCAGCCTTCAGTCACGGTTTAGTACTTTAAAAATAATCTCAAAATAAATATTTGTATTTCAATTATACTTTATCTGCGTAATCGATATTTTAGAATATGTAATATCGTGCTGATAATAAAGTGTCGAGTATAAGGATGTTAAAGAAAGTACCTACCTAGCTTTTTCTTGTTAACTACAACTTTTTAACCCTCGCTCCGCTCGGGTTCATCCCTACGTTCCTACTTTAGTATATATTTTTCACAGATTAAATTTTTTGCCTCAGTAAAACATATTCTATTAGTTGACCCGGCTAACCAGCTATCATCATTCCGGAATTTTACCAAAATTTGTCCAGCGGTTTTTTTTTATGCGGTCACAGACAGACGGAAAAAAACTCTAACAACTCAGAATTTTAGTATTTACAAATTAATATATTTATGTGAATAATATACTTATATTTATTTATTTCCTGGTGACTCTAATATTTGCCAAATTTATGTAAATGTGAATGAAAGAAACGAATGAGTGAACGACTAAGTAAGAGTGGATGAGAAAGTGAATGCGCGTGCTTATGTTTGTACTTACTTACCCCGAAGCGGCTTAATTATTTCAAGAACCATATGATATAAAATTATTTTTAACAAAAAACAAAAACCGACTTCAAAACTAAACAAATCTAAACTAAAAAGTAGAAAATAATACTTTTAAGAACTTCGTTAATTTAGAAGTCGGTGCCAGCCAAGACGGATTGCCTTTGCAAGGAACTTTCGAACGGTATTTTGATTATGTTTACAAATATTATAGATGTAGATTAATCGAATATGTGTCTATTTAAGGTTATTTTGCTTTGGCTGGCACCGACTTCTAAATTAACGAAGTTCTTAAAAGTATTATTTTCTACTTTTTAGTTTAGATTTGTTTAGTTTTGAAGTCGGTTTTTGTTTTTTGTTAAAAATAATTTATTTTCAAATTTTTAGCGGAAAGTAGATACTTATTTTGTTTATGTACAAAAAAGAATTTTCCAAATCGGTCCAGCCATCTTTGAATAATGGGGAACATACATAAAAAAAGTCCCCAACGAATTGAGAACCTCCTCCTTTTTTTAAAGTCGGTTAATAAGAGCCTGAAAGAATTTAACTATCGGTCTATAATTACGTATAATATTGAAAGAATTTTCTTTTAACTCCTAACCGTTGAGGAGTTGTACCTTCCATCATTAGCTCAACCACAGGAGATGATGATAATCAGACGCAAATACTTAAACAGCTTTAGGAAATATATGAAAAACGTGATAAGTGCCTATAAAATTTGAGAGTTGCCTTCGATTTCCCTGGGATCCCATCATCAGATCGTGACTTGGTGACTATAGGACCAACTAGAAACTATACCCTTTCAAACAAAAAAAGAATTTTCCAAATCGGTCCAGCCATCGTCGAGTAATCGGGGAACATACATAGAAAAAAAAAAAAAAAAAAGTCCCCGACGAATTGAGAACCTCCTCCTTTTTTTGAAGTCGGTTAAAAACTTAAAATATAATTGATGGGTAAAGAAATTCTATCTCCTTACGTATTAGTCTATCCTATGATTTTAGAGAGTATATCTTAAATATCCAAACGCATCTCATCAACATATCAATCCAGTGCATGTGTGCATCAATCAATATTCTCTCTGTGCGGCACCTGTAGAGGTAGAAGCAAACAGCGGCGGCCTTTGATGTGCTCAGACAACGTCAAAGCTGCGGCTTTGACGAAATTGTCTACATGTGCTGATTTTACAAACGCGATTGCCATGTTTTATTCATGGTTACTTCAAACGCCTGTATATTATAAGTGTATCAATGCTCTTCATATCGGTATAGGGACTTAATTTGTATCAACCACTATCGATGCTTTATACTTATGCAAGAAACTGAAGGGTTACAGTCAAAAAATTAATGTTAAGAAACGTTGACTGACCGCCTAAATGTCTCGATATAGAAAAACTGTAGAATCGCGAGTGCAGTACTTTTATGAGTGAGTGAGTGTCGAGTGAAAACTAGTCATCTACATAGCATGAAAACGCTTAGAAAGTGTTTTAATGTAAAAAATATTATATACTCTAGTTTAAATATATATACACATAAAAAATATTATTATTATTATGTGATACAAATGGTTACGTCTGTTAAAATAGAAAGAAATATAAAGTACAGAAACAAAAATACAATTGAATTGAAAGGACAACTTTAACATTTAGCTTTCTGTGTGTTCGTTTATAAAATCCACCTACGCAATAATCGCCATACTGAAATAACAGAAAATACGCAGATAGAGCTGGTGAGTGATTCGGGCATTTATTAAAAAGCACACAATGCTGAGCCACTACACTGAGATCGCCTCTTTTATATTTTATTTTTAATATTAAACCCCCTGGCGATAGCGTGCCATAGAGTAATTCGGATAATAGACACTTCTTTATTACTGTTGTGCTAATATGTACATTTATTTATTATATTATATTTATATTAAAATTATAAAGCTGAAGAGTTTGTTTGTTTGATTGAACGCGCTAATCTTAGGAACTACTGGTCCGAATTGAATAATTCTTTTTCCGTTTGATATCCAATTTCTCAAGGAAGGCTATAAGACAACATTACCTGGTATAATAGTATGTAAAATGTAAGAATTTAATTTCCAAGTAGTCCAAGTATAATATATAAAAACATTGATCGCTTACACTCCAACTTATTCCATCTAATTTACCTTTTATTACATATTAAAACAAATCACTCAAATTTACTTATACTTTTTTAATAGTGGTGTACTTACAAATACATAATTTATCTACAAGTGTGTATTAATATATTTTCTTATAACAATTTCATATTTTGTTATCACGACGGATTCTTAATGAAAAAATTATGTATTCTTTCAGAAATTTCGGTTTTATAAATAAGTCTGAGTTTTTATTCGTCTGTGCTTCAGTACTAGCGCAGTCTGCTGAAGAGCCCTTTACAGCGTTATTGAGATTCAGACGAGCCCCTCTTCATCATTTCTTCAAATCCAGGAAGATGGCTGAAACAATAATAATGAATTATTTACAAAATATATACTAAAATGCTTCAAGTACCTCCGTAAATATTCTTTTCAGTACAGATTCTAACTCAGAACTGTATATAATTGTTTTTCTCTTTAGAAATTACAAAAAACATGTTTTGCGATTATAAGTAATTATAATTTATACTACTCATTAGACTTCAAGGTATTCATGTATTGATGTAAGGAAAATTAAGTGATATAAGAAATCATTTTGTTTTCATGGATTATGGATAAGTATTTAAAAAAAACATCTATGAGATAACACTTTACTACAATAGTCATGAAAGTATACAAAATGTTAGCAGATTTAGAAAAAATCACAGAATTTTACTTTTAATATAAGCTTTATAACATATGTTAAGTTTGTTGCTTGATTCTATTATACATAAAGAAGAATTTATGGTATGAGTATTCCTTAAAAAAAACATAGTTAACTATTTGCTATCGAAGAATATAAAATTATTTCCGAAATGAAATGAATAATAAAAATAATATTAGACTGAACTCTAAAGTGTCACATAATTTGAACAACAATTTTAATTCAATACCCATAAGCCTAACCTCACTCTATACGCAAATATCCCCTGTAAGCTATAACTACATATGCGGTATAGGTAAATGAGGCCTTTACAAGCTTTCCATGTGTTCCGATCCTTATCTGGCTTATGTCGGCAATTTCGTATCGCGTGCGGCCTCTTTGGACTATGGCGTAAGTGCTAAATGAAAAGCGAATATTATAAACAGTTTAATGGGAAATAATCGCCATGATTTATAGTATTTCTAAATACTCTTACGTCTTGGTAATTGGTTCCAAAAAAATATTATAATATATTTAATTATTAATGTATAATATGTTTGTCTTTAAATTTTTTAAGGAACGCTTAAACACTTTAGGAAATTACAAAAAGGTTGATTACCTTTAACGTTCAAATTATTTTTCGTATTCTTACATAATGCTTTCAAATTGTGAGTATGCACTATGCATTTAAAGACGGGCAAAATAGTATTCACTACCTATTTTAACATATTATTTTCATTCTTTTTTAGGCGTATCACCTAGGTACCTAGGCATACAAATAGGTGGCAATGGGACTCATGGCTTAGTCAGTAGAGCATCTTGCATGGTAAATCGCTCATCAAAGCGGGAGTGTCCTTGTGGGATTCTTGGCTTCCCAACCAGCTTGATTGCCGGACGTTAATGAGACCAACAGCAAGGTCTAAGGTATCGGGTGGGTTACCTTTTTCGTACTACTTCTTACTTCTATAATATAGCTATTATTTAGTATATTTTCTTATGACCCACGCCATATAGTAAACGCTGTCTAATTGACAGTGGATAGCACAGGCAATTATAAAGGTTGTGTAAAGTTTAATAGGGGCTAATGTCGTGTTTTACGTTGATTTATGCAACGGATAATTTTAATTGTTAACTATTCCTTCATTATGAGGTTTAGGACCAATGCCTGGATATCATAATGTTATTACATTTTTTTCTTTAACGCAGTACAGATATGTATTTTTTTAAACTCACAGCATTTTTAAACAATTTATAAAATAAAAACTTGACACATTGACTCATTTTTCTGAATATTTTCGACATAGTCCGTAGGTACGTAATACTTTTAAGCTTTAACTCTTTTAGGGTTGGGTTTAGAATCGTTTGGCAGGAGTTGGTGGTTGAAATTTATATATTTGATAGAGGTATATTCACTGATCACAATAATAATAATCACAACAGAAGGTAATTTATATTTTTAGAGAAAATTAACGTAATATTATCACTGTTAGAGTAGGATAACAAATGTGATTTCGTATGTTAGACAAGGACATACGATTATTATGTCAAAAAAAATGTTTTATCTATGTTAAATGGCGCCAAATTTAGTTCCGCTTTTCTTTCGATTTGTGTGAATGTGTTTTTATTGTAAGATATTAATAGTGTTGTATGATGATTTTTTTCTTTCAATCTGGATAACATAGGTTCAGAAGGTTAATCCTTAGAATTTTTAGTTCTTTCTAGGTGGATTAGGTTAGGTTAGATATATGACCACAACGCACGAGCCGAGCGAAGCGTGCCGCGGCAGCGGCCGGCGAGTGCCATAGTCCGACTTTCTTTCTTTCGACTTGGATAACATAGGTTTTGCGGGTTAATCTTAAGAATTTTTTATTATTTCTAGGTGGGTTAGGTTAGGTTAGATATATGACCACATCGCACGAGCCGAGCGAAGCGTGCCGCGGCAGCGGCCGGCGAGTGCTATTTTCAAAATCTTTTTTCTCAGGAACTATGAATTACCTTGTAATGGGAGTTATATAGGGATAATAGGGAGCATCCCCTCTTTACCTCCCCCACCTACCACCACCATTGTCCTGCCAAACGATTCTAAACCGCAACCCTCTTTTAAGAGATGTTGACTTTAAATTTACAGATAAAATAATAAGTAAATTAAATTAAGTGATAAGCTAACCAACTAAACACTAAACAGCGACAGGTGCTCGGTGGGGGCCGCGACGCTAATAGTTCAAAATTCAAAGTTGCACTCAAACAGGTCGAGCAAACACTACGCCATCTGGCGACGTTTGTTCAATGTTCAATACTCGCCGAACTTGCGTATACTGCAACCAGCCCACTATATGAAATTAGCTATATTTTATTTTGTTTGCACACACACACAGCCCTTGCATTTTTTAGATTTAATACAACTGTAATATCATATAAACAATAAAATTAAATTATACCGTAAAGTAATATTTTAAATTGAACTTATACGCCTTATTAAGGGGCCATAGTAACATTAGTGTATAGTCTATTAAAATACATAATATAATTTTTCTCATTAATATCTATTATGTATGGTATATAATATTTTTTTAGATATTTTAATCATTTATAATATTCGAGTACAATTACAAGACAAACATAGTACAATAACAATGTCAATTCTATAGATTATAGAATATTTACCAAATATCATGACTAAACAGTCACACTACAATAAAAATTTGCGTGCTGTCTTGGGGCGGCCTGTTATTGACAGCCTCAAGGAGCGCCGGGTGGAAAAACATGGCGAATTTTTATTGCTGTCAATCTACTTGTACGTTATTGATACCCTTGAATGGGCACTGAAAAAATCGCGTGCTTCAACGTAATTAGTAAATATCTTGTATAAGCCAAACATTAAAAAAATCTTATGTATAGTTTAAGTATAAATAAATAAATAAATAATATCTGTCATAAAAATTATCGACATACATATCTGTATTTTTTTAATTGGAAGTAAAAAAAAACAGTGTGAAAACTATTTACCAGTGAAAACACCTAAGCGAAACTGAATCAAAATATTTTCTCTGAATGATTATGTATGTATTTTATATTCTTTAATTAAAAATTTTATCTTTACAATTTATCTTTGTAAATAATATTACTATTCTATAAAGTAAAATTACTTTTGTCACAAGATACGTAGTGTGTTGTTACATTTTAGCATCATGCATATCTGTTATTTAAAGTTAGATTTTTTTCTTTCTATAGCGTGACTTAATAGAACCGTATGTTATCAAATATTAATAAGATCCCTAATAAAGACAAGGCTACTGAGCATTTTAAATAATTACTGGCAATGTAAATACTGTTCAAGTGGCCACCACGGGGTCGCGTGAAGCCCAGCGTGGTGCGTACTGCGCGTCCTTAGAGAATTCCGTTTATTGCTACCCCGAGAGAATAAAAACCACCCTTAAATGTTCTGTAGAGCTTTTAATAATAAATTTTAATGAAAATCTTATGTCATCGAATAATTATTATCAATTGGGTTTCAATGATTTCGTTAATGTTTACTTCTTATACACTTTAAAAAGATTTTACATGTCTTCATATTCGGTGAAATAAAACCATACACGTTAAAACATACTTTTTTGTACTCAACAATATAAATATAAGGAAAAGTTTATATTTTTTATATTGAAATCCAAATCGTTGTTCAATGAGCGATCAATACTTCAGGATTCAATCCTACAGAATATTAAAAAGTAGATATTTGCTATTAAGTAATAATACGTGAATGCATATGCATACATCAAGCATTGGGACTCGATGCTTACATTTGAGCATATGAAAATTGCCGTAAATATATTTAAACAAATAGCATAGACAAAACAGTATAGTACCTTTTTCTCCTCTGTGTGTAAAACTATTTTTTCGTTTAATATGTAGGTACAAATGACTAAAGAGGTTCAGCTGGATTTGTTATAGATACAAAAAAAATATTTTATATAGGTATGTGATTTTGAATTTTATTCATATAAAAAAATCGGTTTTCTCAAAATCTCAGAAGCATGTTCTTTTTAAATAACATTAGGTATTATTACCTACGTCTAAAATTTAAATGATGAACACAAACAATACCACCTTCAGCTTCAGACACCCGGCTAGAAACAATTAATAAGAAGTGCTCGATTTCCGTACAGGACGAATGTTTTTATTACCCATACAGATATTTGTCCTTCTAGTTAAGACAAAACGTAGGTCTTGATTTATACTAAAGGAAAGTAAAATGCAAAATGTAGGCTGAATAAAGTCTAAGGAAATGGTAAATTAAATATAAAACACTAGTGAAAGTTCATCAAATTTAGTTCCTCAAGTTTTTAATTCAGTTTCCTGTTATTATGATCAATAAGAACTTTAAGAGATTTATGATTGCCTTGCTCGGGCGCGTCCTGAGGTGCCGCCTACCAGTAGCCTATGTAATAGGTATTCGAGGTAATTCATTGTATTCTGTGAACTATATTTCCTTCGAATCCATCCAGCCATAGCAGGAAGTTATGTAAATAACATGCATACGTAGAAACTATTAATTTTATTATAAAAGTCCGAAAAATTTGAATTTATAATAATGTTCTCCGAACGATTCCGGCCATGGCGGCCATTCTCATTGAGACTGGCCAAGTACGCAGGAGATATTATAGTACACAAGTGTACGCGCAGACACAAGTGCACTCTCTCTTCCTATCACTCTCATACTCCGGTGGGACGACTACTAGACACGACCAGTGAGAGCTCAGGCGCAGGACCGACGGCTTTATGTGCTCTCCGAGGCACGGGAGTGAACCACCGCCAACTTCCCAACTCCGGGCTATTACTGGGGCTTACGAAACGGAAAGACTCAATAACTAAACTTGGCCCGACCCGGGACTCGAACCCAGGACCTCTCGGTGTATGACCGTACATGCTAGCCACTACACCACCGAGGCAGTTTTTGAATTTATAATAAAAGACGAAATAGTTCAGTACATTTTCATACCGTGTAGTACCACTGTAAATTCTATTTATAAATGTTTTCCTCAAATTTTCTATATTATTATGGTCAAACCAATTACGTATATAATAGAAAACTAATAAATATTTTATTTAACAGACTAAATTCACTCTTTTTTGTAGATTTTTCGTTTTTTTTAACAATAATATTAATTATAGCAAATAACATGTTTCATTCTGTGCAAAATAGTAATAACTAGTATATAATATAAAGGGCGCCGACATATGCGCGATATCACGACTTTATTAACTGTCTGTCAGTCAATTCGGCGTATTAGCGAGCGTGGCTAGCTTTGCTGAACACAGGGTGATTCAATTTTATAAGCTTAGTTTAGAAAAAGCAAAGTTAATAAAGGTTTTATTGATCGCCTTTCTTCATTACACTTTTACACTTAATGAATTAATGGTGAATTTATCAAATACGATGTTAAGTATCGTTTTATATTTGCTGCAGTTAAAATTTTAAAAAATATCACTTACGGACTCCACATCATTCATTAATATATTTCTATATTTTATAAATAGCATAGCTATTATTGTTTTTTAAGAGATGAGTGTCGTGCCAAGATCAGCCCTTGCTACATCGACTAGTTTTGATAATGGTAGTTGTCATTTAAGTTAGCGCTTTTAATGTTTATGTCCAGTAGTGGACTTGACCAGCCTTAAACGTTTCTTGCCTTCACGACCGGTCGAATTGCTAGACGCTACTGAAGCCCCCACCACAAAAAAGTGAAGTACATTGGGGGCGACTGTTACTCCATACTGTTATTACCCATAGGTTTTATATTTGTTTAAAATAATAATAAATATCCATACTTTAACTTACTTAACGTTCATTCTTTTTGCTTTACAATATTATTAGGATTTTTCATGAACAATTCAAATATCAACGTTTAAATATTTATAACATCCTATATCAAAATAGGCCGTTGCCGCAGGCGTTTAGCTGACAAGTATTGTCCTGCCCCTCAGATTTGGCCGACTCCCGCGCATGTTGTGGAACAAAACATAATTGATTTAGTTGTGCGTGAAATTCCGCGGTATACGTTTATATTATACTCTCGCTTTAATGCATTTTGATAATGATACGATGGTTTGATTACTGGTAAGGCTGAAGGTAGGATTATTTGATATGTAATAATAGAAATAAGGGTTAAATAATAATTAGGTAGTGATAATATATAAGTACATCTATGCAGATAGAGATATAGAGGCCAAACCTATTATTTTTAGAATTTTTGTCTGTCTTTCTATTTGTCTGTCCGGCACCGCATCAACCAAACCACTAGACAGATTTGGATAAGGTATGATGTTAGCTGGTTACCTGGGTCAATATATAGAATACTTTTTACTGCGGGAAAATAACTCATCTCTGAGAAAAATACAAAAAGTAGGTTAGAAATAAAACCGCGCTTACATTTACGTCTTTGGAACGCGAGCGGAGCCGCGGGTATTGCTAGTATATTAATATGATAAGATTTGTTAGACTTAGAATGTTTTATTCATATTTGTACTTTAGGTAACCAAAATAAAAGAGTTCTTGATGGTACTCAATGCTTACATAAAAAATAATATGAAACTATTGAAACCAAAAATATTAAGTTTATTTATAACGAAAAACAACAACAGTCTATATGTTAAAATGATGGCTTAAAGTTGAAAACGCTTAAAATTTTTTTTTTGTTAAGCATATACTTCAAATCCTATTGCGTATTATTTTAACAGATGCTCTTATTTTTGTCACAATATAATTAAATCAAATAATTATCGTCAGTGTTTTCCCGATAGTGGCCCCTCGCCTACGCCCTAATAAAACTGTGATAATTTATTCGCATCCCAATAATCCTGCGACTCGTGATCTGCGATCAGATGTGAACAATAAAAATCTCTGCATTCCGCCCTCGGCCTATGCAGTGAGGGTGTATTAAGGCCCTTTTAGGCTTGCTTGCAACAGAGCATATTATCGTAAAACTTTTACGTTTTATTTCTGTATTATTTACGGAGAGAAATTATAATAGCTTGTTCAGCTAATTATTAAAAAAATAATAAAAAATTTCCTAAGCCTCAAGCATTTAAATAAACTTACTATTTTTCTATTTAGTTAGTGGTTTAAGAATTTATTTCTTAAAAAAGAATTCAATTCACTTATAAAATTGAGAAAACAAGGGGTTGAAAGGGGGGGATGAAACGTTGTATGAGAGTATCGTCATTTTAGAGCTACAAGCTTGAAACTTATTTTTTAGGCTGTTGATTCGCGCTATAGCTAGGGAGGAACACGAGCAAAACCAGGGTGAGTCGCTAGTAGTACCTAAATAAAGGCATACAGACGGTACACAGAAGTTTAGACTATAGAAAATAAATTAATTGATTAAAATAATGTAAATATTAACCGAAAACATCTATTATTACATTTTGCGATTCAAAATAAAACGGTCCGTCGATTTTCTAATATGCAGGGGTCAGAATATACTCGTACGTCATACGAAGGGATCGCAAAGCGACGAGGCGCGACCGAAAACAACACGATTTGTATTTATATCTAAACCGTTGCTTTTGTCGAGCGATTAGCAGCGCTGCAGGGCGCGAGAGTGGAAGGGGCTTACAAGAATAAGCCGCGATAAATGTTATTGCCGAATCTTAACTGACGTATATTAGTGCTATTAAAATGTATATAATTTATCGCTTTACTAATTTTATTCTACGACTTCGCTTAGAAAGTAAAGCTCTATATTTTTTTATTTGACACAGTTTTGTGTCTTTTTATAATTTGTGTTTTTCAACCGACTTCCAAAAAGGAGGAGGTTCTCAATTTGTCTGTATGTTTTTTGTTAATATTATATTAGGTATGTTGCTATTTTTCAATGGGGTATATGGAACGAGATAACTTTACAGAAATATGTGCATAATTTCTTTTGAACCGAAGCTTTTCTTTTCTTTTGAAATAAGCTATCTGCGCATTATACTCATATTATTGAATACAAATATGTACAACTACACTTATTTTCCTGTAACTTTAGTCATACTAATAGATCATGAGCAAACCGAGAGCTTTACTTGCTTTCCACGGCACGGTAGAGAACACAGCTAAGTCCCAAATTCCAGTCTCTTGCTGAGAATTTATTAGACATAAAAACCTAATAAATGTATCTACTTGGAAACCCAAATACTATAATATAGGCCTCTGGATTTGCGTTCCTACATGCTACCAACTCGATCACCGAACGGAAAAAATATAGAAGTATCTGAACTGATTTAGATCTATAGGATCGGGATCTATTCGTGAAATCGTGAAAGTTCTCCCGTAAATATGATTACTGAAAAGCATCGAAACGACGGGGATCAAAAATATAACTAAAAAATATAATCCGATAGATAATTTATAATAATGAAATAAGAAAAATACTTTCGTACATTCATCATATCCATTCATTATCTGTCCACAGAAAACACAGTATGCCTGCCCCCTAGTCACGTCCCGTCTGCTGATAGAAAATAATCCTCCCTATTTCGCGACCTAGTGATTCTATTGCGTTGCGTTGAATTAATACGATGCGAGGGACGCGTTTAGTGGTTAATTGTTTTATTTGTATTGTATTGTATCTGAACTGGCCTAAGAATAGAACAACTAAGACGCCATATAAGAAAATTGATTGTAACACAATTGGTACAGTGTATGCAATAGTATGTGGTGGTAAAATATTTATACATTATGTTATCTGTATTTATACTAAATCTGATGATGTCAGGCTTTTACCACAGTATATAAAGTACAATTGAAGGAAGGAAAAGTAAGGATTGCAAATATTCAAATCATATTCATATGTGAAAAAAATTGAATAACAGTCCAAGGTACCTATACAACGCGACATGACACACAATATGTCTACACATACTCGTATGTATCTAAGGAAGAAAGAGCAGAAAGACAGACATTTCTAGACTACTGTTAGTAATAAGATTTAATAAAATGCGCTGCCTGAAAATATTTAATACCTACATACAAAAAGCACCAAACATGTAGCAACACATGCGAGTGAAGAGAAAATTCGCTCGTACATATCATATATTTTATAGCAACTTTCAAGTTCAATATTCTTTTTAGTAAGTCCAATTATTAAACTCAGCATTTCACAACACAAAATTTAGGAGTTTATATGAATATTGTGTAAAAAAAATTTTCTCTTTTCTTAAGACAAGCCTTGAAGGCTATCTTTTTCATAAGGCGAATTTAATATTTGAAACTTAATTTCGCGAGATGAGACGAAGGCATCTTATAAAGGATCTTGCTTGACGATATGCCATCAAGTTTAATGAAAAAAGTCTACTACGCCCATGTTAGGGGATGTCTAGACGGAATTTAAAATAAAGAAAAAAACAACTACAAAATGAGTGTAAGCATGGGATAATATGACAGAGGTCTTTAGGTCTTTATTAAATTTAGGCTTTTAATGTCCTAATGAATTCAATATATCAGTTTTAAAAATCTCTATTTGTTTACTAATTATTTTTATAATATCTATATTACATTGTACATATAAAAACAAAAAAGTTACGTAGTTAATTTAACTGTATACTTCTGGTTAGAAAATAAGCTTATCGCCTAAACTTATACAATTTACCCATATTAAGTTTTATAACTAGTTTTTTAAAGGTTTAAAATTTTGAATGCTAGTACCTACTGGTTTTCTTGACTTATAATAAACTATTTTTTTTATTTATTTATAATGTATAAGGAACTACTTGGTAAACTTACTTAAAATAAAGATACATAAATAACAATTTAAGTACGTATGTAAATATTTATTTTTGTCATATGTAGGCTACAACTAAGCAGAAAGAGGGTAAAAAGTTTGGCTATTTTTTACTCATCCAGCTAAAACGGTTGAACAGATTTGAATGAAATTGAATATATAGATAGATCTGGTAGATATCATAGGCTGCCTTAAGAAGTAAGGGTTGAAAAATGGTAGAGCTGATCATTTTCCACAATATCGATAAATAAACATACAATAGCATATTCCTATTAATGAAAGTCGGTTTTGCATCAATCACTAAGGGCACATCACTCAAGCAAGGGATAAATCAATAGATTAAAATATTGATAACTATTTTTGATTTAACGATAAACGATTTCACCGCAACGTTAAATACAATGCGAACATATAAAAACTCCAGATCCATTAATTATGTCATCAAACTATTCCCATTATCAAATAAACATGAAATGGATGATTAACGAAACATTAGAAATACATTAGTAAGAGCGATCACAAAGATATGAAGCAATAAGAGGTTAAATATGACCTGTGATATTAGTGAGATAGGAGATTATAAAGAGGATTTGATTTAGCACTATAGATTGATAATGTCGAAAATTATGTAGAGATAACAAATGTAGAGTACCTGCTACGCTACCTATCGAACCTTTGGCATAATACTATGTTAATTGCGATTTTGGAAAATTTAAATAAATAAAATAAATAAATAAATATGTTAGGACATTATTACTACAGCGCCATCTAGTTCCGTGGTATGCTACGAAGCTTGTGCTAGGGATAGCAGGTACATATAACTTTTAAATACATACATATTAAAAATATAAACACCCATGACTAGCGTATAAACATTCATGCTCAACAAATGAATGCTCCAAGCGGGACTCGAACCCGAAACCGCGCAGAAAGTAGACTCACTACCAACTGAGCCTAACGTGTCGTCAAACACAATCTGTTGTTTATTTTTAAGAGCTTTTTACCTAGTCACATTGAAAAATATGTAAAGTCAATATATTCAGCCCTTTTTCTAACGTCCCACTGCTGGGCACGGGCCTCCCTCAGTACGAGGGGGATCAGGCCATAGTCCACCGCGCTGGCAAAGTGCGAGACTTCAATCTTTCAATCTCAAGTCTTTCAAACACTTGCTAGCTTCTCTCTGAAATACAGATTGCCTTCGTGGTAAGACAAGTGGTAATCATGTTAGAAATGATCCGCACAAGAAAATATCAGAGGTTACTGAGATCTATCGTATATTGAGCAATGCTTATACACAAACAAATTACTAATGAACTTGATGGTCTAAATTTATTCGAGTATACAAATAGTGACTTCGCACTTTGAAAACTAGAGCAAGTAGAGCATTAGATTGTATTTATGTATCGGAAGCGATGCATGTTTGCTTGGCTTGCGTGTGCCCGACAGTCGCGAGTAAACACGGGCGCGGGTCGCTAGCGTGCCATGAATGCGATATATCGACAGGTCCCGATACGTTTTACTGTTAAGCTGCAGTACATGACAACGATATATAAGGGTGCTCACACATTTGCTACACAAAAGTCGTGTTTATTTTTTTTTTTTCTGGAATTCAACCTTTGGTTAATAAACTTTGTTATCAATACGAATGTTATATCTACTTTTTGCAATTGATATAATATGGATTTTGAAATTTTATGTTCTAAGTAGATAAAATTGAAGTTAAAAGACAGATTTCGCTCTAAAATTTTTAACAACAAAACCTTAACTTAGATAATATTCTATTTTTATACATTAACCACCGCACTCATAGTCACTTAATGAACCATTAAGCCTAAAGAACGATATATTTAAGTCTTATTAGTTCATTAAGTGACTATGAGTGCGGCGGTAAGTATCCAATAGTTATAATGTGTGTGGCAATATAGTAAACTATTAGAAACAAAAACCGAAATTATTTATGTCATAAATGCAATGATTAAATTAAATATGCATATTTTTTATATGAGAAGTGAATATAATTTTACGAAACTACTGAAAAAGTTACAAAAACCTTCAACATTAGAATAGGTAAATATAAAATATCGTAACCCACTTTATATTGACGTGGGGTAAACAAAAACAGTCAGCGACAAGCTTACACTGCACACGTTTTCAGTGACCTCATAATATATATGCAGTATGAATTTTACAAAGCAACTTTAATTGAATTCGTCGTTTGCTTGATCGTCTAGCAAGTAAATATGATCGCGGGTCGAGCGCGCGCGTAAAAGTTGCGAGTTACCGTGTCAATACTGGCACATCTTAACTGATCTAGATACTTAATTTTACAGTGTTCCATCAAAATAAACAAGAATTTTTTTATATAGAGCATCGAGCTAAATTTTGTTTTTTTTTCTGTATGGATAGTATACGCGATATACTTTAGTAAAAAATGTAAGTACAACGATTTATTTAAGAAGTATTGTTTTTATATTTTGTTGAATTTATAGAAAATTACTATTCAACTTTTTAACTACTATTAATAATGAGCAGACGTTTTGGAAAATATTTTCAATAATAATACGAAATTATTACGAATTTCTGTTTCTAACAACTAGTACTGCTTACTTTACATGTTCCTATGGACTTTTAATCGTTAATCTACAAAATAAACCGTTAAGTTTTCCGTACTTAATTCCGTTAATTCTTAATTCCGTACTTAAGCTAATAACATATTAATTTAAAGTCAATAACTACAGGTATAGCCATTATTGCTGATTATTTCGTTAAATTTTTGCTTATCAGATAGTTATTCTTTAATTTTAGCATAACCAATTCCTAGAGTTCTCTCATCTGCCTACTTTTTTAAACTGCCCTTTATGTATTTATATTTCAACATTATAATATGTATCATGTTTCAACTTTCAATAACATTTTAATGCATTTTTCTCTTAACCTAAACTAAATTCTTTCTGGCCGGTATTTAGGGCACTCTACACCTGCGCAAACACGTCCCAGTGAATAATTAATTTTTTTGTGTTATACATACGTCTGTATGTATGTGATTGTGTCAAAACTATGATAACGAGCCAAGATGTTAAATAATGGTAGTGTTTGTTTTGAATATCTGCCTTTTTATCTATTGTTCAGTTTTGTATAATATTATGTTGTTACGAAATATGAATATAGGGTAAAGAATTACTTGCTAAAAAGGTAGAACTTAAGTGTATCAAAATGCCACTGCTGCTAGGAGGACACTTTATAATTTTTATTTGTAGTATTATAATAAATAGTTTCAGGGACTCATTTAATTTATGGCTCAGTACTTTCTCTATGTAATCTATCTATCTAATCTTATTTCTATACCTATTACCTACCTACGAGTTTGTAATAACAATATTGTCTATACACATTTAATAAACTTTTAAACATAATATACGTAATATATAAGGAAAATCTCGAAACATAGTAGGTAATTAAATCTAAAATTATTCCTATCAAACTTAATCTCTATATAAATTGCAATAGGTACCAATACTAAGTCGACAAATATCTTTCGAATCAAAAAACACCCTAAATCTGAGTCTCCAAGGAGTACGAGGGTATTCGTATGTTTACACCGCATCTCATTAACCAGCCCTCACATAGGAATTTGTTGGACCATAAAAAATAAATAAACCACCCCCAACTATGCACTTGATTGCTGGGATTTCGCAGGGAAATTGTGAAACAGTGATTGGAGAAAGTACAAAGGGAGATGAAGAATTATAGTTTTAACGTTATATACTCATAATATACCTAATGACCTATGAGATATAAAGCATAAAATATGTTAAAAAATAATTATAAAGTTAAAGTTTCATTATTTAATCGATTAGATGTACCTAATTTATGTTCAAAATGCTAAAAGCTGTTTAATTTGGCCCAGTATTGTATAAGAAAACGTGATTTCTATCGCTAAGTGTTGTACATTAAAATAGATTTGGAAACTCGCTCCTCAAATGTTCAATTTAAAGTTTAAGATTTATGATGCTTCATTTTTCATCCCATATAAACTTATACTGGGCACATACATATAGCGTTATGTTGTAATTATTCTTAGATAATGAGGCCATAATTTAGCAAAAACATAAACCTACAAATCATTCGAAATCCCGTGCGACAAATCATCTAGTGCGCCTTTATAAAGATTAGCGCGGGGGAGGTTTTATCGAGTGATAATTGTAATGTTTTACATTTATGATTTTTATTATAAATTTGTAAATAGAAAACGAAAAAAGTATAAAAAAGGCAGTGGTAGCCTAGTAAGTAGGCAACACGCTAGTTTGGGAAACCGACTGAAGCAATGCAGAGCTGAAAAATCTCATTTTTACCGAGAGGTACCCAGGATTCGAACCCATCCCGGGTACCTCTCATTTTTTCAAACCTGACTCATTTATAACATGATTACCACTTTTCTTACGTTGTAGGAAAACATCCTGCATGCTGAATTCGAGAGCCTAGTATCGTAGAGAACCTATTAGAAGTTTTCGAATTAGTCACATAACATGTAGTCCGCCACTTTACTGAAAAACTATCACGTCTTGTGCTTTAACAAAGTAATTTAACACGGAGACTTGTGCTTTAACAAAGTAATTTAACTTCATATCTAGATGTGTTATCTGTTAAAAAAATAATAATTTAACCATTAAAAAAATGAACATTAACAATTTTGTGTTCATTGCATAGAATGTTATTGTAGTAGTAGGTACAATAACGCCATCTGTTTGAAAATCTACGTGAACTCTCCACAGTTCAGCTTTTTGCTAGTTATTTACTAGGATAGAAAAATCTTAAGAAAAAACTGGTTTTATATTTGTAATTTTTCATAAATAAAGAAATTAAATTTAATAGCTACATCGGATAATTGAACGATTTAAATGATCCCTACATATATCTTACAACTAATGTGATCAAATTAACAATATTACGTGTCGCCAAATCGTAATTTGTAGGTGACCATTCAACATTAATTGAAAAGCCCCATACAATAAAACCTATAAACTAATGTGTCAAACTAAATTCGCCCACACATTTCATAGGGTCGACAGGAACATTTCAATTTTGTATTTGCTACCCCTAATGTGAACTTTTAATCGAGGTCATACTATTTATCGAACTACATCACCAGTGATGTACTTATGTAGATAATTAGTTAAATTGTATTTGTTGCTTCGTCCTTCTACCATTACGAACGGGTTTGTGATGTTTGCTCAATGTTGGTATAAGAGTACCTATTTCAAATGTTCAAAATTATTATATTAATACGTGCCTACTTTCAAGTAAAGTTTTAAAACATTGAGCTTATATTTATATATGACCCGTGCCCACTTCGTTGGGCATAATGTTAATAATCCTTTTATAGTACAGAGTGTTATGTTTTAATTTCTAACTGCCAAAAGGAGGGTTATACTTAGGTATTTTATTAATATCAAAAATTAAATTATCTATACTAATATTAGAAAACTACTTTTTGTAACTTAAATATAAAAGTTAGACATATGCTGTCGTTGACTTTTTTGTAGGCATTTTCAAGCTCCACATCTTTTCTCTAGAACTCAAAAATATATCTTTCATAGTTAAGGCAGCGTTCGTAAGAAACGCTTTCATTCGACCGTTTTTTCTCCGATTCACTTTGCAAAACGGACTACCACGTAAAAGCCTTTTTATTTTTCGGTTTTTTATATAACCTATGACACTCAGCAATAATGTGGCTTTCTATTGGTGAAAGAATTTTTAAAATCGGTTCAGTAGATCCCGAGATTACCCCTTACAATTTAACAAACACACAAACTTTACTTCTTTATAATATTAAGTATAGATCTATGGTTTCTTTTATACTTATTTATATGCTCTACATTTTAAAATTACTAATTATAGGCGGGTACGTACATTATTACGCTACGTTTAAGTATTATAGTTTGAGTTACAATAAATCGAGTTAAGACCAAATTTTAGAATAAAACCGTTTTCTCATAATATTATACTATATCTAACGGTTAAAATGATCCAAACCAAACAAGAAAAATTAAGAAGAAACGAATAGTCAAGGAAGTCAAAGCGAGTAAGGAAAATCACAAGTAAATAATATATATCTACAATGTAATTAGCAACAGAGCCGTAGGAAACGTAATATTGTGACGTTAATTAATTGGAAACGTCCGCGTCGGGAGAACCGCTCCTTGTCTCTCCGCACATTATAATTATTACTCTATGCCATTATTGAATTGAAGTATGTACTGTAGCATGTACAGTGTATACGGACCACTAAATATTACAAGAGTTATGACATAAATGTATTATGTTACCATATATAAAAGCTTTTGAGCATATGTTGGTTTGCTTTAAAATACAAACAGTACCGGTTATAATATTTAAAAAAAATCGGTGAAATGATAGATTCGGAAATCAGAAATTGTTTCCTTAAGCACAAGTGAAATAATATGGGAAACGGATATCTATCCTATTAAGGTTCGACGACATAAAAGTGCAGGTTCTCCCACGATTATGTCATACTATAACATATGAAAGGTCGACACCACCCACGAAAAGGACTTATTATAATTACTTATATTGCCTACTTTTAATGATGTTCTCTCATAAAGTAATTGTTGTTATTTCGAAAAACATTCAAACTTTGAGCTGAATTTCAGTTACCTAACATCAATATAGATGAGCAAGGGTATTCAGAACCATTTCCGGAGGCCCATCCCTTTTAATTATTTATGTATCCCCCCAACGCAGTAAAAACGGGTTAATTTGTGTAATAAAACAGGCCGGGTGAAATTAAACGCTATCTGCGCGTTGTCGCTGGAAGCACCCGCTTCATAATTGCGAGATTCTAAGCAAATACTTGAACTTTAATGAATTTTTCCTTTTGTTAATTTCTACTTTTTGTATGATTAATATGAGCTACGTTATATAAGATTTTGGTATTTTTTTTAAAATTTCACAACTATTTTAAATGTAATTTAAAAAATCTATATATTATTATAATACTGTATATCTTTTGATTTTATGTATAGATACACATGTTATTTTAAAGTAATGCGAAGACATAGCGTCTGTCGGCAAGCGATAGCGTGCCCGTGCCGGCCCTTTTCGCGTCGGGATTAGAACGGGCAACGACCCTAAACTTAGCAAGAAACCGACTTCATAATACGAAACTAATATAACAATTGTATATAAAGGTTCATGTTGAAGTTCAAGTATATAAGAAAACTTTCAGTGAAGATTCCTACTGTAAGTGCCCGCATGTTTAGGTATTTGACCCTCAGAAGGTAATCCTATAAGACAATAATATTAACAATTTGTAAAATACTCCCACAAATGGTCTCTTTTCTAAATATGGCCATTTTTACATATACATATACAATATACATGATCATAAAAAAAAAAATAAAAAAAATAATAAATTAATACATGATCGGGCTAAAATGAAGACTACTAAAATATGGAACAAATATTGCAATTGGCTGAATTTAATTTTCCTTAATTTTGTCATTTTTAACTTAACCAAAAAAAACGCAAGTACACTGAATAGCATTATCTAACACAGTGTTCCGCAAAGTGTGTACCGCGGCACACTGGTGTACCGTGGTCACTAGTTGGTGTGCCTCGGAAAAATAAGGTTATCTTATAAACTTAATTTTTGTAAGTAAGTAAGGGTAAAAAAATTATTCCACATAATATAATAATGTAAATAACACAAGCGCACGAGCGAAACGATTTGTTTCGTTTCGTTTGGTTAGGGGTTTGGTACGGTATGAGCGGGCTGGTTTCCGCAACTCTGAACTCGACTACTGTGCGCCTATTTTGCGTGTTTGGTGAGGGCTAATATTCAGCCAATATTCGTTTGGATTAATAATAAATGTTGATTAATATAACTTAAAAACTGATTTTTAAATTGTGGTGTACCTCCAAAAATTTTCGTTTTCCTAAATGTACCTTGAACATAAAAAGTTTGCGGAACACTGATCTAACACACTATAAAAATAAGAAAACCAAAGCGTAAATCTAAACAACGTGTCGCTTATTTTTCAATAAAACAAACCTTTGTATCAGTGACATTAAGTGGTAGAATCTGGCGCGAGCTACAATAACCACGTTCGGTGCACGTGACCCAATCCATTTCCATATTCTTTTAATATCAGCACTGCGCACGCGTCGGTGTTTGTGACACGCGCTCGCCACGCGGACCTTCGAGGGCCACACCTAGTTACTAATTTTCATCCACTATAATGAGGGTGGTTTTAAAAATCTGCTTTGTTGCTCATTTTGTTTTTTAATTATATCCTTGTTCACATCTCAATAATATATTAGGAATTTAAAATAATAAGTTAATTCTTTTAATGAAGTAAATGTCTTGCAGTACAACAATTTGGTGCAAAGATTGGGAAACAGATCTATTTTTATTTATAATTTTTCCTTAATATATAAATGTTGTATTTACAAAAGTGCAATGAAAATCGATACAGCAAATCTTCCTTGGACAAATCTCCCAAATTAACACTCGCAAGACAGAACAGACAGGGTTTAATAAAGATAATTCAGGGTCCCTCACCCCTGTTTGCTAAAACTATCGCCCTGATTGATACGGGCCGCAACAATGCGTGTTTGTTTTCAATTACAGCGCAGCTTCAAACGGAGGTGGAAAAATCGCCATCAGAGGTTACCACCGCGTTTTACTTTTATATTTGTTAAGCATTTTGACGAATCAGCAGACGTGAATAAAATAATATTTAATGAATATAATTTTTTTATTTTTTAGCAACCCATTTCATATTTCAGGTATTTTAGTAATGCTGTGTAAGGCGGTGGTAGCCCATTGGTAGTGCGCTTGCTTCGGCAACAGAGTGAAGCAGGTTCGCTCACTTGTCTTACGGAGAAGTAAAACATCGTGAGGTAATCTAAATGTCTGAGAGAACGTTTGAAGGACATGTGTAGTTCGTCAACCCGCACTTGGCTAGCATGGTAGATATGGCCCGATTCGTCTCGTATTGATAGATCCGATATTGTAAGAACCTGCCCAGCAGTAGAACGTAAAAGTGCTAAATACACAATAGTGCCTATGATAGTGCATTATTATTACAACCCAAATATTTGTCAAACTCATTTATTCAAATTACTTGATCTATTGTAAATTACACATTCTATACCCTTTCGAAATTCATTGCAAAGTTCACAGTAATAAAATTTTTCATGCTAAAATCTATCAACATTAGGTACATAATCCTTTTTCATACTCATATGAGATATGAATTGAAATATCAATAGTATTTTTCCATTATTACACCATGTGTCGAATAGGTTTTAGTTGCGAAAAAACTGTAACAATCGTTTCGAAAACGTTGTGAGAGAATTTTAACAAGTTTGGCTTTTCTATTTGATTTGTTTTCGCCGGCGGGCCTTTGCCAACCGTCTACAAACTATTTTAATATTTCATTACACTAGGCACTCGCTTTTAATAGCTTCCAATGTTAGGTTTTTATTGTAGTTAGTCGGTTTTACCACTCCGAGATTTGAGTTTGTGGCTTAAACCATTAGATTCTATTCGGGGGATGTAAAGCGGTTCTCATATACGTATTGTCCAATTTTACTCAGTCATGTGTAAGTGTAATGATTTTCAAAATATTATTTATTTGAAGTTATATATACTGATTTTATAATGTAAAATTAACTTTGTTTATTGGTGCTCTTTTTAAGACACAGAGATTGCATCATGTCCATCGATATAGCCTATGTCCTCCCTTTCGTACTCTATGAGAAAAATCAGAGGCAAAAATTGTAATTGTCATGTAAATGAATGTAAAAACTTCTTTTGGTACAAAAATAACTATTTTCAACCCTATGATCAAAAGTTAAAAATAAAATCCATTCAATATATAAAATTATGAGGTAAGTAATTAATAAAATCCCAGTAACAAAACGAAAGCTCCGCCCGACTCCGGCGTTAGGTTCGAGTCCGAGTAAGCAACCCCGTCGTATCGCAGCGCGCCTTATTTAAAACACAAATATTTGCCCCAGATGAAACTTTTCCGTCTCCGGGCCTTTATTAATATTTTATTATTTTGTCTTGTACCTCCATTTCAGAAATTTTCAACTTCCCCTGCTCGAAACTCTCTCTCTAAAGCGATTATATTTTAAATTATTTTAATTAAAACACTGTGTAAACGTCTAAGACTCGGAGCTGTTTAGTTTGTTTTCAGAAATGTTTGAATTGTTTTATTAATAAATAGATTATAAAATTGAGTTTGATTATATAGAATCTAAAATGAAATTTCATTTTAATCTGTTATACTGAATTTTTATTGTTCTAATACTCTAGTTTTAATATTGTATCTCATAATATTTTTAAAATATCTTGAATCTGTTATAAGCCTTTAGGTAAATAATATTACTTTATATATGTATATACATAATACTTCTTTAAAATCTTCTAATAGATACAATGAACCTCACCTTCTTTCAGTCCCCATTGCTTTGAATATTTACGAAAAAAAACCAAAAGTGAGTTTTATTTACGAAATAATAAATTAAACAATTTTTTCAACGATTGATTTAATCGGAGCTATCATTGGTTGTAAACAATTTGACATTCTAAAGAACGCTCAAGAAAATATTGACTCATTGTGTCGTGTTGTCTTAACAAATTTCTCGTGTAGACAGTTTTTATTCGAGGTTTAAGTAACCGACACTGTTTGAACAGTCGATTAAAAACTGTTTACATCGGTGGTTGAGGTGCTATTAAACGATTCGTCTAAATAATAAGGAAATAAAAAATATAAGTCATTATTATAATCTTGGTTAATAATAAATGTAATTAAAAATTTAAAATTTTAAACTTTACGTTGATTTTGCAAGTTCTACCTGATTCAATGTGAATAAAATTTTCATAAGTTCTAAGATTAACGGAAATTTTCCGTACGCCAATATAACTTAAGTTCTTGTACTTAATTAGTTTAATCTATGGAAGGAAATATCGTCATAAGTCTTTTCATAATTTTGTAGTTAACATTATTTCATTATGGTAGAGCTGTTATATTTTTGAGTGCAAAGATTGAGCTTTACAAAATTTACGTCAAAAACTATTCTTGAAAAGTGTTTTTTATCAATAACGTGATAATAATATAAAAATATAGGTATTAGGAACTAATATTTCAATAAATAAGCGTCTATTAGAGTTACGAAAAGCTCTTCTCTATTAATTAAGTTGAAATATACTAAGTAAATTCATGAGTAAAACTTCACTCGAAATAAAAATACTCTCAATATATTTCGCTATTGCTTCATTATGACAGCGATAATCCCGAATAAAGCTGTATAAAATATATTGTACAAAGATTAACGTCACACGTAATCCCTTTCGAGAGGCCAAAAAATCCACAACGCTTAGACTATCGCATTGATTGCTGAGTGACGTAAATATGGCCATAATAACAATTACTTTACACATGACTATTATGTAGATACTCGTAAAATAAAATCTGGCTTTGAATAATATGATTTTCATATAATATATAAAGCTACCATTATTTTAGAAGTATGAAATGTACAAATGTGCCTAATTTAATAAGGTCAGTACTAACTACTAAGAAAGAACTTTTGAAAGTTTCCATAAGCTTCTGTGCTTTTCTAAATAGAAAAACCCCATTAGATTCACTGCTTGTGATTAAATAATACTTAAATATCTAGTATTAGTCTTAATTTGTTTGTTTATTTGTAAAGGGTAATTTTGTAAGCATTGAATGGATAACTAAGATTCTACGAAAAGAAGGAATCATTACTTTTCTCATTACCTTTTTTGAGTTGTGTGGATAAATGTTCTAAGTGTGGGTCTTCTTAGAGAAATGAGGGGAGATTAAAACAAAGTTTTTCAGTCTATGTGAGATTGTACAAAAATTATATAGTTTATAGTTCAATAGCTCGTATATTTTAATATTATTTTTTGACTAAATAGTATTTTGAGTTGACCCAAATGTGAATAGGTTTTATATAATAATGCGTGTTATTTTTTTTCCATAGACAAGAGTGCGAGCTGTCATTTCACGCGCCATTTTTAAGGGCCCTCAATGTTGCTAGCATACGACGCGCGAGACATCAAGTGGTTCCGAGATGCGAAAACGAGTCTTTGTAGTTATATTTTGTGTGATATGTTTTTGGCACTTTTGTTATAATCATAATATCATTTTTTCTATTACATATCTTCCTGGAATTTCAACGTTTGGTTTGCAATATTACAAGCTAGAGGCTATCCAGACTTTCTTTCAGCTTCCTTAATTAACATTTAAATTTTGAAATAATGTCTTACGTGTTGTTACTAGTTAAACAATGGTTTATATTATCACTATATTGATAAAATTCGTAATAATATTTTAATTACAGCGACACAGTGCCCTCCTTTTCCTCATGTATAACTACATTATGTATAAGTATAACTACATCATGTTTGTTTTGCAATAAATATGAGTCTTTAAATTCTACTCTTAATTTTATGTTTACCTTTAAATATACTTTATATAGAAAGTAAATTAGAGTACCTACTCTATATGCCTTCAGAGGGAACAATACTGATAACACGCTCCAATCCCCTAATAAATCACTTTAGTAAATTTATGAGCCCGTGGAACATATGCGTAGTATCATCGTGTATAATAGGTAATATGCGTTTAAAATAAAAATACATTTTTTATAATTTATCACCTATAAAATTGTGTAGACAAGTGCCTACGCTATTTTCTTAAACCTGTTTCATTTCATTATTTATTATATTCAAGCTTTTACAAAATTGATAAACGTGATCTGCATACGTAAACATTTTTATTTGTTTATTTTTTTATGTACTAACTATAGTATATTTTAGATTTTACAAAATGTAAATTTACAATTAATGAATTTTTAATTTGTTGGAATTTGGAAAAAAAATATACCTAACAATAGGAGGTACCAAGTCCAACATTTCTATTGTACCTGTAACACGTGGCAGTGTTGTCATATCAATAAACATTTTTCTTTTTATTCCCAATTCTTCCTACCGGCCAGACATATGTTATTATTATTCTACCCATTCATCTTTTGTAGCACAAAGCAATGTAAGGAACTATGGGTCGTATTATAGTGACAAGTATAAAGCAAAAACGCACCGTGAATGTATGGAAAGAAATATGCCTTGAATGTATTTCGGGTGTAAAACAAACTGACATGAAATGTAAATACTATTGTTAAGTGTAAACGAAATTTATTTCTAAATAGATATTTAATGAGCCCTTTTGCTGAATGGAAATTAAAAGCAAACCGTGACTTGCGTGATATGTTCGACCTTTGTAATTAATGATAATTTGTAAACAAATTAAGACTTTGGCTTTGTTATAGTTATCGTTATGTCAACTAAACATATGATAAGAAATAATAATATATTATTATTACTACGAGACAGTTTAGTGGGTAGGTATATCACTGCAGAAAAATATTGCAATTTAAGTGGGTTTGTTCTGTAATCTTTCTACGAATTTTATTGGTTACTATGGTTACAGGTTACCATGATGGTTATCATTTAATTATTACACGATAATTTTATTATATTATGTGTAAATTAAAAAATCCTTAATAATATTATAAATGCAAAAGTAACTCTGTCTGTCTGTCGCGCTTTCACATCAAAACTACTTAACCGATTTGAATGAAATTTAGTACACAGTCTAGAGCCTGAGAAAGGACATACGCTACTTAACAAGGCGAAAAAAGGACTATGAGGGGTGAAATAGGTGATGAAAGATTGTATGGAAATTACGTCATTTTTAAAACTAGAAGCTTACCTATAAATTAGAAAAAAGAAGGAAGAAAGATTCGAAATAAATAAGTCATTCAAAGTTCGTAAAAAATTTTGGGTTGCTAGTTTAATTTTTATTTTTTTTATACTATATTATATATGTACCTTTAATAAAAAGTGTAATATTATAAAAAAATATCACAAAAGAGTTATTCCTCAAAATAGTTTTAGAACTAATATTTAACATTTTCATATATTTTCTGTGAAACGAAAACAAATCATTTCCGTATTGTTCTAAATAATGGTTTGTAATGTAAATACATTCTTTTGTTCCAAAATTTAAATTCGATGAGTAGTTTATATGTATGTATATGCAAACGTCACTGTGTCCGTTTATCCACGGTGGCACAAACGTGTCACGGTTCTTTAAAACCAAGTAATAATGCTCTCTTTTGATATAAAGTGTCTTCTAAAAATCAGTCTTATATGTTCATGTTAAAAGCTATATCTGAAAAACGTAATGTGTAACGCATGCAGGATATGTTTGTTTCATTTAAAAGGCGGATCTCGGGTTTTGGTTACGTAATAAGCACCCTGCGCGTGAGTTGAAACCCAGAACATTTCATGAGCACTTATGCTAATATTACTTTAATGCATGTAACGTGTAGACTGAACAGAGTTATACATACGTATATTTTGTGTATTTTGAGTTTATATATTTTTTCTTTATTTTTAACAAAATTTAAAAGCGTAGTGAATCATTAAACTCAAATAAGTTTAAAATTTGAAGATACGAAACTTTCGAAAACTTTCAATACAATTTTATTATTATAAGATAAATGATAATGGAAATTTTATTATAGCATTACGAGTATAAGCATAATTGTTGCTACATAAACAATTTGTATACAATTTTTAACATGCGTAACGCAAACACAAGTGTAACAAACAAACTCTTTGCATTTCCAAACTGCTCTTACATTGTACCTGCTGCAAGTAAAACTTCCTGTACCGACAAAGCTTAAATTCGCCACGCCCATATCAAAATATATTATCGATCTATAAATCCATGGAAAAAATTGAACTGATAAAAAATTTGCTCGACTGTTCGCACAATCAATCAAGCGCTAAGCCAATAAACCTCAACGATGCGCTTTTGAATTCGGATTTCGATTTTTGGCAAGCTATTGTCGGTGATAGCCGTCGGCAGCGCGAAGCTGCCTTGACAAATTATACAATGTAGGGGCAAGCGGAAGTGAACACGCCGGTGTCTCTGACTGAATAGCGGCTAGATGCGTTCAGGAACTATTGAGGTCGATGTGGAAACGTCAACGGACGTACAGACAACATAAAAAGTGCTATAAAAATGATAGTATTTTTAATTATAAGCTTATGTTAATTGAAGATAGCTATAAATTAATTTGGATATAACTAATGTTTAAAATTAAACAAATTACTCATGTAAATATTGTTAGAAAATTTGATCAACTCTAAAGCTGGAAAAAACATGTTTATATACAATATCTCTCTAATCTTGTAACTAAAATACTTAAAATGTTCTTAGAAACATGAAAGACTCACATGCAAATTTAGGTGATAACGCACCGTAGTAAAAGTAAAACAAAAAAAATTGCAATATTCATTTTATTATAATGAATTATGCCTAAAAATGGTTCTCCCGACCGTACTCGCGGCATCAAAACGTTTGTATAATATTGTACAACAATACAACGCCCCCTATTGAATAGAAAAACTGCTATTGTAACAATGAAAAAAACCGGGGTTGCTATAAAATTAAACATACCATAAAGGTAATAATGAAATATGTATTACATGGGTATAATGTTGTTAGCCCCCGTTCAAAATGAATAGCCTTTTGGGATGCGTTTGACTTATCTTTTGTGAAAAATTACGCGTGTAATCGTTCGAGATGAGATTGATTTATTATCTTTTATCTCTTTGTACCAGTTTGATGGTTTTACTAATTGCTTAGGAGGGTTGCGATGTCGTCTACTAAGTAATAATTATCATATCACTCGATAAATAGATTAAACTATACAAATAATTACCAATATTAGCGCTTATTAGATGTTACATTGGTTAAAGAAAGCTTAAATTAAAAAAATGAAGTCAAGCTTATGGGATTCTAAGTATATTGATATATTCCTCCTTATTTCAGCATTTTCGATATAGCGAATCGCAAAGTAAGCTTCTGGAATGATGAAAACGTTTGTAAATATGTCTTTAATACCTTCAAAAGGACATAAAATGGTTTACACGTATTTTTATGCCCAACTGATGTATGTCTGTTAAACTAAGTTGAGGGTTAGTAAATAAAAATTAGAAAATTATATATTATGTAATTGTGTAATTATAATTTTTAACATGTCACATGGTTTGAGAAAGCGTATGCTTTCACCGTTCATCCCAAATTGGATTTACGCAATTAGAAGAGTTTTTTGCTGCTAAAAAGTAAAAAGTGTACAATTTTAAACTTTCTACTTATCGAAATACGGTTGGTTTGCTAGAAACATTTAGTATTTCAAAGTCGTAAAGTAAGGTTTTCTTAGCAACTCCGAAATGTTCTCTAATTAGTGTTAATCAAATAATGTCCCCTTTGCTTCAAAACTAGCCGCTTCCGGGCCTAATGGAGTCGGAGAAGAGCTATGGAAAAATGATTATGAAACTCAGTTTTTAACATTCCATAAAGTACAGTTTTGTTTTTTAAAGTTTTAATTTTATACATGTAAGAAACGTTATCAAAGGAATAAAAGAAAAAGTTTCAATATAAATCGTTTAAGAACAAGCGATCATATTAGCCATTATTGTTTCACTTAGTATTTCTAAAATTGTTCAACTTAAAATAAGATATTATGATTCAAATAATTTTATTACATTCATATACTTATTAGAATCCGGATACCAGCTATCACTATACCAAACTCCATCAAAAATATATTCGGCATTATATTATTGACGACTCGTTTGGCTCAGTTGGTAGTACTTTCTGCGCCAGCGGTCGCGGGTTCGAGTCCCGCTGGGAGCATTCATTTGCTAATCACGAATATTTGTACTCCAGTCATGGGTGTTGATATTTATGATATGTATGTATTTAAAATTTATATGTGTAGTATATCAACTATCTGGTATCCGCAACACAAGCACGTTAAGTAGCTTACTGCGGAACTAGATGACGCTGTTGTAATAATGTCCCAATATATTTATTATTTATTATTATTATATCTTTGTCCTTAATAATAATGAATAACTATTTCAGTAAGATTTTCCAAAAAATAGTTTATTCGACTCAGAAGAGATTTTCGTTATATTTACATGTATCTAGGTAAGTAAAGATTTCTACGTGTCATACATATATTTCATAGAAGGTAGTATGTACCTCGTCACATCTATTTTGGTTTTATATTTGAATTTACTTAACTAATGACGTAAGACTTATTTCTTCATTGTTTTATCTATGTTTTAATTACATGCAATAAAAATGAGACAAGTGCGAGAATAATTTGTACAGGGTTCTATGACGCCTATTACTTAGTAATGTTTTATTAATAAAATATGTTACTTAAATAGATAATTAATATCAGCCGCTAAATTGTGCCAAATCTCAAAAATTACTTTCAGTATCTTCTTCAAAATTTTCTTTAAGAATATCTTCATTTAAAACTATTTTTAATATACTGCGTAGTATACTACAGACAGACATATAAAAAAAATATAAGGGTTTCATTCCACCGTCCACGAATACCTAATTGTCGATTGTGAAAGAGCAGACCAACTGACAAAACTCAAAAACTGTTCAATCAGCATCCATCGCATTTCTCGTCTTCTAAATAACTTTCTTTGTTTTACATTATTAATTATTATTGATATTAATATCAAATCTTAAAGATCTTAGGCTTGTTTCTATGGTTTTTAAAAATGTTTGCTAAAATAAAGAACATGTAGTTACGGTACCATTTTAAAATTAAAACTTATGTGAGTCACTAGAAAGAATAATGTATAATTCTTACACAGGAAATCACGGGACGCTTAATTGACGTTATGAGATACAGCAGGTATCCGAGATGTCATCATTCGCGAATAATGTCAAGATAAATAATACATGTTATCTCTTATCAAGATAAGTGGCGTCTTGGAAAATTCCATTTAATTACCTAAGCTTAAAATAGCGCGAAAATGTTCTTTGTATAACGGAGGTAGGTGTGCTAGTAAATGCCTCTAGAGACATGACGGGGATTAAACATTCTGACGCAAGTAAAAAGATTGTTAAACAATTTAAATGTCATGAATAAATTGTGTGCATTTTAGGAGTGCATTTTAAAACTAAATGAGTCATTATTTTTGTAATGTTACAACTTACAACATTTTGCTAACATAAAAAGTGTTTTCGTTCTTTCGGGAATTTACTACGAGCATTTGCTGAAAAAGTCAGAACTAAAGTGTATTTAAAATAACACAAAAGTATATCATCTCGCATGAATTCGATTTGTGTTTTATTCCAACGTGGTTAGCGATTTACGCATAATTGAGTCATAATAAATAATAACTACACTTTCACATTTTCTTACGTATTTTATCTTTCAATACAAAGAAAATCTATATAATAAAAAAATACCGTTCGTTAGTACTTAAGAACGAAAGTGAGCGAAGCAAGAGTCAATCACTAGTCTAGTAATATTTCACGTCATTGTACTACAGACTTAGAGAACAACGAAATTTATGTAAGCAGGTCTCAAGAGTAGGGACCTGCAGACTTCTATGTAGAGACACTGTGGTGTCCTCAATTGCTATACAGTATAAGCGTGTAAAACTTTTTATTTCTTTTAATTTCTATCCCGATACCAGAAAACCATTAAGTTAGTGCAGTGCAGTAATTAAAAACAACAAAAAACTTATAAATGAAACTACGTTTTCGGACCATAGTCATGGGAGAGACTCTCGTGACCATGATTGCTGTAAAGCATTCGAAACGTCGGGAACTAAAAATCAAAATAAATCCGCGACAAAATCCGAAAAGGTAGTTTCATTTATAATGTCGAATATTCGCGTAAACCTAAGAAAGTATAATAACAAGAAACTTATAAAGTTTATCTCAAATCGATTTTAAAAGCATCAAGCTCTTTACTATAAATATGTAAAATGAAACAAAATATTTAAGGATTTTGACCCTTCCGAGTGGCATTACTAATCTAAAAGTTTTATAAACGTTTGACAATACGTTTGGCTCAGTTTGTAGTGACAGTACTTGCTGCGCCAGCGGTTGCAAGTTCGGGTCCCGTGCCATTTATTTGGTTAGCACGAATGTTTGTTCTCCAGTCATGGGAGTTTATATTTATAAAATGTATGTATTTAAAGTTATATATGTATATTGTATCAATTATAGTATAATATATAGTGGTATCCGTAACACGAGCCTCGTACCATAGAACTAGATGGTGCTGTGTGTAATAATGTAAACAGTAAAGATTTTTTAAATATATATACAAGCCATGGAAAAACAATTACCAGCATTAGTTATTTACTGGCATTAGACATTTTATTTAATACAAACCAGCATAATATGTAATCAAAATATTTACAGCTAAACATCATAGAGTCAATATTAAATAATAGTATTAACAAAGGTTGATAAACAATATTTTTCGTTGCAATCCAGAGTATATTCGAATTAAACATTAAATATTTGCTTCAATAAACGCTGGAACTGTTTGCTAGTAAAATAATATCTAAGACTCTACAAATTAATTTAGTAACTTCCGACTCTATAAATATTACAGAAAGTATCAAATAATATTAAAAATACTTTCATTTTTTCTTGTAATTTTTGTAAATATGAGAAAATATTTTTGTTATAAATATCAATTATAGCATATATTATGTACATAGATTACTTATGTATCATATTTCTTGTACATTGAGATTATAACTAATAAGTGTACGAGTATATACTCGTATTTCTAATGATTTTGTAAGTTTAATATTATAAGCTTAAGACGTAGCGTTTCTGCATGCAGTAGCGGCTAAGCAACATTTTGAATATATGTATTTTGTTCGTATGTTGGATTCACTGATAGTCTTCTGATCGTCATTATACCTACCATTTTACAAAATAATCAACGTAACTAAAAAATAATTTCGAGCTAATATGGGCTATGGCTAATATAACTACTCCACCGAGGCAGTTACTCAAGATATACTCGTATTAACTTTTTATAGAGTATACTTTCAAACTTTAATAGTTTCTAAAATAACAATAGAGTTTATAAAACATTCGCTTTATTTTCTAGCGTATCCATAGAGCTAGCTAAAGCTAAACTAGAAATACTTTGTGCTCATTGGAAACTTTATAAAAAATATTTATGGAAAGTTAATAATTGAACAACTTTTATTTATTTTCTGAAACTTTGTAGTCTTGAAAGCATATTTAACGTTTACATTCTTATACAATTTTGATTTAATTATCAGATTTTATGACTTTTTTTTTGTACGCCGGTAATGTTTCTATGGTATTTCTTTATCTTTAGTACATTTTCAAGTGTAATTTTCCATGCATTTATCCGAGGTCAAACAAGATGGCCGTTAGTGCTAACGTTTTCAACAAATATAATTATTAGTGTAAGTCACACATCTGTATGTTTGATTTATCTTATTGGACATGGATTATGACATTCTGAAACAATATAGACAACAATCTAAGTTTAAAACTATGGTTTTTATACAGCCCTTTTTAATATCTAATTTAATATATAAAAATCTCGTGTCACAGTGCTTGGTATCGAACTCCTCCGAAACGGCTTGCCCGATTATTATGATTTTTTTGTGTATATTTGGTAAGTACGTCTCAGAATAGGTCGTAGGCTATTTTTTATTCCTCTAAATGATAAGGGTTGTTTATTAAGTAGACATACGTTAAGTGGTGCACAAGTTATAATAAAATCTATTATACTATATATAGGAACGTAATATTTTAACTTTTAAAAGTGTTATGTGTCATGAAAATTTACATTTTGGAAGATAGCTTATCTACTATCGCACTTTATTTCGCAGTATAAATAAAACTTAAGTCTGTTTAAATGTTTTGCATAAATGTTTAAGTCACGTAGATCCTATTATCATACCGTTTCCGAAATATTATTTGTCCTAGGATTCAGATTTGAATCCTAATTTATAGTATATTTGAGACGACACGTTTGGCTCAGTTTGTAAGATAGTTGTACTTGTTGTGCCAATGGTCGCAGGTTCGAGATCCACTGCAATCCATTTGTGAAATTAGCAGGAATGTTGGGGTATGAATGGGTATTACTTTATATTTAGTATATGATCGTATTTTAAGCTTTACGTTTACGTTACGCTTACATTACGATGGTAACTTTAAAATGTACCTTAAAATGATATTCCCACCAAAAAGCAATCAAATACGTCTAGCAATTTTCAATGGACGCCTCAGCACATAAAAATGTATTAAAACACATGTTTCTGTAACAATATCAATTATCAATATACGTCGTGGGAAGTCTGTATAATTTTTTTTATAATTAAGTATTGTTTTAATGTATTTGGTCGATGATGTCATAGTAAGGCTTTATATAGGTATTATTTTACAAAAAAACTTTCTAGTTATTTTCTATTTATTTATTTTTTTACATTATATCTATATTTTCGCACACACTGGCTTATAATTAACCTATGTTTGTTCGATTAGATACAGTTACATGTAGTTTTTTGTTAAACAAATACGAATTAGTATTGGTATGTTATAACATTTGCGGACACGAATTGAAAAATCAAATATTATTTTTGACCTTTTGATGGTCTCAGCTTGCCTGAGTGGCTAAATTTCACTGCTAATTTAATTGAATAATTACTTTGGCATATTTCACATTTCGTATTTTACTGGTAATTGACATAGGTTTTAAGTAAATATGTGGTCATTCTTATGGTAGTAATATATGTATTAATTTTATCACCTGATTACCTATATGATAGGTATGACGGTTCCTCAATACAAACTTTCATCCCTCTTCACTTAGAATGGGGATGGGAAACAAGGGTTCATTCAATAGATGAAAACTATTCTACGTTCATCCCAGGGTCTTATTTGGAATTTCTTTTAAATTAAAATGAAAAAAAACTTTTATTTTTACAATATTAGTACTCGTGTATAATATAAAGAACTATTGTGACCCTATGATACCTACGAGTAAAAGAGTCAGCTTAGAGAAGAAACGTATTTTACACTGGAAGTCTTCTCCTTTTTCTTTTTCTTTTTTCCCTCTCCTGGTAAAACCTGTCGACGCAGATGAAAATCTATATATCACTACATATTGTAAAACAAAGTCCTCCACTGCGTCTGTCAGTCTGTTCGCGATAAACTGAAAAACTACTTTTTTACGATTTTCATGCAATTTTCACCAATTGATAGAGTGGTTCTTGAGAAAGATTTTAGTATATAATTTGTCAAGTTTTTGTATAAATTTACTAGTGGAACCCGCGAATTCGCGTGCGCCTAAAATAGGGACGAGTCGATTCAGATTTAATTTATGGCTTTATATTATAGACAAAGGGGTATAAAATCACAATGTTCTGTAGTTGATCGCAAGAAAATCAATGAATAGAAACCCCTGAAACTATAGGTCCTTATCTCGGCACGAATTTTGAATCTACGTGTAGGGTTTTAGAAATAAACTAATTTAATTATATTTTTTTAACCTTTCAGTATATAGGCACATACGCATACTCTCGTTGATGACTCATCGGGTTGAAAACACATTAACAATAGTCAGTTTCTATATCCGTTTTAATGACGCTACGTCTTAATGAAACACATTAGCTCTCCATAATTTTGGATTTGAAGTATTATTGATATCGGTTACCAAAAAAAACCATACCAAGTCCGAAATGACGGATCTAAGATATAACAACCAAAGGAAAGATCTCAGATGATTTCCAGTACTGAATCCCAGTATTTTACCGTCATATAAAATTTATATAGATGGACAAATATCCTAACGAAGTGTAATTAAACCTAGAGCTTTCTTTAATCCATTATACTAACTATCTGGCTTAATAACTAATAAGTAAATGTTTAGGTAGGATAAGTATACTTTAACAAGCTATAAAGCTGAGATTATCCACAGGTTTCTTTACTGGAGCAAACACCCATATGTACACTAGGCCTGTAGATTATCAATTTCAGTGACAAATTACACAAGTGGTGTTGTTAGCGAACCGAAAGTGCTTCAAATATAAATATTATGTTTATATATTGATAGAGTAAAGCGTTCATCAAACAGTATAGTATACGGTGCCAATATTAACACTAGTTATCAAGCCCGAACTTGCCTTCAAGGTCACGGTCAGGGTTAACAGTATGTAACATTTGCTGAGTCAATATTGAAAATGCTTTTCGAAAGGATAAATTCAAATATTAGCATCCGCTAGTGATTCATACAAAGATTTGCAGATAATTCTATTAAAAAAAATAGTAACCTACCATACTTTTCCCTTTGGAATGTTCTACAGATTTAAGATTCGCCTCATGAATGTAATTAGTATGTAGTTTTAAAGTTATAGGTTATTATATTTTATTATAATTTTTATATAGTTACATTTATTGTTTTAAGTTGTGCAGGAACACGTACATTAGCGGGAAAATGTTGGGAGGGGTTCAAGGTTTACAGAAGAAAAATCTCTTGTCACGAACCGACAGTCTCCTAAAACCAGTGTTTAACCAGCGTGTCCTACTTATATGAATTACAAAGCCGAAACGTATAGTATAGTTACTTTCCGTAGGTCAATTCATGAATCAAATGTGGATATGGGCTGTTGATGGATTAGAACTAAATTCGCTAATAGATACTCGTTGCGAGTGGCCTTTATTTGGCAGCAGGGTTATTCTTGGTACTCCTCTGATAGCAGAGTGGATTGTGGATGATAAAAGAAGGTTTTTGTCGGTAGATATCGCGGTGTCATGGTGCGTAATTGATCCTGCGATGCATAATTAAGATGGGAATGTTTCCGTTAAAATTTAGAGGGCAGTAAGTACAAGCATTTTCAGACAGAATCTGTCTCTTTATAACCACCTGTCTACAAACAGGTAAATAGCTTACAAATGGTATGCGTAAATAATTTTCATACAACACGCTTAATTTTAATCATTTCGTTTGGCTACGACAAATGGTTATACTTACAATAACTGGCAAGTAGCCAGTAGGTATGTATTAAGTCTAGTACATTTGATTATCAAAGTAACTGATAAGTATATAACCTTCAGCAAAACACATGAATAAATAAAATACATTCTAAAAATATTAATATAATAGTAGTCAGAAACTTACACTAAAGCCTATAAAGTTGCTTGCTTCGACCCTTCGCTCTGGATAAAAAACACTTGAAATTTTACCACAAATGTCACATTTTGCATAAAAGTCTCTGTTAGATTAAAGTATGACGTTTATCAAATAGTAGATATACAACCCTTACTTTAAAGATGATTATGATTATGATGACAATTTTAGCGAAAACAGTCGTTACAATTTCACTTACCCTAGATTAATGGGTGCATCCTTAGGGGCTTAACAGTAGCATATGTGTTATCTACTCCAAATTTTGGCCTATCTCTGTACAAAGTTTCACAACAACACTAAAACAAACTGACACCTTAATTAATTTATGACAAAACACATCTTATAAATTAATTAAGCAATTCTTGTACACCTATACCTATTAAAAATTTACTTGGTGTACATCGGAAACTACTCTAACAATTTGGATCTTTTTTTAGGATATAGTTTTGCTTTTTTAGTTACCTGGTTAAAAATATTTAATTGACAATTTTCATTTATTTATTTTCTTGTCATCGGTACTTATACGCATGTACTTATGTCTCAAGGTGTTAAAATGGAGATTTTATTTGTTACATAGCTATTACTATAACTATTCAAATATATTATATTGAAACTAATTTGTGTGCTCATCATTAAGATAAACTCCTTGGCTTACATTGGCGGTGTTACTAAATATTTTCTGTGCAAGCGGAACGTTTGCGTAGTTTGTGTGCTCTGTATAATATTTATTTAGCCCACTCCTTCGATCTTTTAATGAAGAAATCCTACATCGGGTTATTATGACGTTCCTTTCCGCGCTTGTAGGTATATGTTTCTCAACACCAACTCAGCAATTTTAACATAATATCAAAGTCAATCTTTAGTAACTGATTGATAAATATTATATATAAAAATCTCGTGTCACAGTGTTTGTTATCGAACTCCTCCGAAACGAAAAATCTTTTCTAAGCCAACTGGCTTCTTATTGCTTATCTATTTTCCTGTCAAAGCTTCACTATGGGTTACAGTCTTCAGTAATTGTAAACTGATGACAGTAAAACTATACGTACATAATAATTTGTGAATGAATGAAAAATAAAAAGAAAATTGTATTTCAATAACAACTGTATTATTAATCGTTTTGCCGCGTAGTTACAGTCGTAGATATGTCAATAAAAGGCCTGCTTGTGGTTTAGGATATATATTGGACATAGACTAAATACCATGTTTCTAACCTATTCGCTAAGTTAACTGTGGAATGTAACGAATTCATTCATCCACTCATAAACTTTCGCATACATAATACTGGCAAAGCCTATGAAACACATAGTCGGCCAACGTGACATCCAGCCCAAGCTGCCATACACTCGCATGGGACATTAGTGTATGGCAGCTTGGGCTGTCACGTCCGTTGGCCGACTATATTATGTTTCATAGGCTTTGATATTTGTATGATACCTAATAATAATGTAGGAAGTACAAAGGCGAGATAAATATGTTAACAATGAATCACATTAGCAACAAACATCCAACAAAGAGATAAATACTACTCTTAATTACGCAAACACTATAATCCTAAAGTCCTCATTTACATAGAAGGCAAATTGTTTTCAAAACCTTTGCACAGGCAGTGGAGTATGTAGAGACAAGTATAAGCGAAGCTTAAACTATCTAGCCTTAGGTTTATACGTATTTAATTTACAAAAAGTTAGCTTTCCTATTAATATCTTTTAAGTAGTACCTTAGTCATATTAAAAATAGAAGATTATTAAAAAAATGGAATTAAATAAAATATAAATTGCTTGGTTTGGAAATCTGTACTGGACATGAAATGTATTTGCATAATATTATGAAAGGTGGTCCAAAGTCACATGATAAGGTCTTGGTTCCAGAAAACAAACTCTTGCGCAGCTCGCTCTTCAAACATGGCGGGCGATAAGCCGCCATCTTGTTCTCGGATCGAGGTTACGACGTCTCGGCAAATTAAAATTATGATTGCATTTTATCCTGCTACCAATCATAAAGTGTATATTTAACATAATATATAACATATTGATTATATTTTATATTATATGTATTTGCATAATATTATCAAATATATAACTTTGTTATACATTTAAAGCTGTAAAACAGTTTTTAACCACTAGACGCCCGCGCATTATGACATGCAACACCGAATAATCACCGAGCCCGTTTGACATTTTTCGCCGATTCTACCATAACATAAAAAAACATTTACAATTTAAAATATACAGCAGCGATTTTAAATGTTTCAGTTGTTTTGGATTCTTAAATAATTTGAGCATTTATGAGAGTATATAAAATGTACTTTAAACTATTGATAAATCATAAATAAGCTTGTAAAATATTAACGTTAGCTAAAAATATTCTACTTTTTGTATTACAATGATTTCTGATAATACCAGGGTTTATATTTACACTAATTTTGAAAAACTACTTTGTGAATAAACATGTAGTCACACAAAACCATTCATTGAATATTATTTTCATTAGTTGTAAGTAACAATCACATTCAAAACTTTATAAATATCGCGACTCGTTCGATGTATTTACACAGCTTACCGCGCAATTTTAAAAGCAATCATCAGGATATAGTGAGTAGATTCTTAGCAAAAGTTACACTTAAATACATATTAGTTCTTACTTTAAAAACATACACCAATAAATCTTGAACACAATCCACTGTGATTAGAATTCAGTTGGTTTTATTATAAAAGGGAAAAATTGAGGTTATTTTTAAAAACACTCTTATTTCAATATAATTCACATTTTTGTATTTATTATTTAGCTTAAATTTTAAATATACAATCTAACTATATTACTTATATTATGAAACCTTTATACTTTTCATTCAAGAATCTAAATATTTAAACATGTAAAGTTGTCCAAATTATTGTACTGATAATAATAATTTTAAATATTTTGATGCGTAGTAATGCTGTACCCCTCAACAGTCAACACAAAAATTATCGATAATTGTTGTGAATGGCGAAACAAATATAAACAAAATAATAAATTTTATATTTATGTACAGCAATTGAAATCAGATATTTTATTTTTATGCATATATACGAGATTTAAAATATTACTATATTGAGCATTCCAATTTTAATAAAATATAAAATAAAAAATATTATAATTATCTCATAAATGCAAGAGCCAGAAATCTGGCTATCATGTCAAGTATTTCGTAATATGAATATAATTTATGGAATACATTATTGTATTTTATTATATTATGTAATTTTTTTTGACAAAACTATATTATTTTCGAATCTTCAATAATCTAATCATAACTTGTATAATTTAAATTGTCCATAATATAGTATTTTCATGAGAAATAAAGTCAATTTTGCTTTAAATTTGGAATTGCAAACGCTCAAAAACTAATAACATATCTTGCTAAAGTAATAATTCTCATTGAAACTAAAATATTGGAGATAAGTTTTATGTAAAAAGTTCAGTTAAAGTTTTAACTATTTAAATAATATAATAAAAATTATTCCGCTTATATGGTACAAAATTATTATTTTGCAATTCAATAATATCGCTCTTATAGTTTTTGATGACTAAAATTGATAACAAAAAAGACCATTACGTACAGTATTTAGTTTAACGTAATTGGCCTCAAAGATCCTTACTTCTAAAATTTTCTGATCTCACCTTTTAATCCAGATAATCCTTTAGGTATTCAAAAGCAAACTAATAATTTACTCTAGATGATTGTCTTTTTCTTATCCAGTATTCAAAGCAGCAATAAATTTACAAAAAAGGAATTTTTATACATTAATATTATAAAAAGAAAAAAGATTTCACTTGTTTCATTGTAATGGCTCCGAAAGTCCAAAACCAATTTATAAAATCACCTAGAGAAAGCTTTATTTTCAGCGAGCAGCATAGACTTTATTTTATTTGCAAAAAAATGATTAATTTACTATAAAAATGACAATATTTTGAAGCAAGCTATAACCGGGTCTTGATGAAATTATTTTGTAAAAATGTATCATATGTATCAGAAAAAGTGATTTTATTGGTTTCATGACATTAATCCTTTTCTTCTTTATTTGTTTTGTCGTATTTGTCTTCGCTCCGAATTCTGTTAGAATTACTTGGAAAAATTCATGTTCTGTTGACTATTTTGGAACATTTTGAATACTTGTTTTTGTTTTGTTGGGAACTCTCCATAAGTTTATCTATAAAAATATCTGAATAATAAAAGTATATAACCGATTATTTTATATGGAAATCATCAAAATGTATATACAAACACTATCGTCCGAAGGGGACGATAGTTTGTATATAAGTTATCTAGGTATATAGTACGTGTTGTACTCGTACACCCATTTCAAGCTACTATAAACACTCGAGATCGTCAAGAAAAAAATATTTTATTTTAGAAGGTCTTTGTATTGCTATTATAATAATATAGTATATTATGTTAGACTTTGTATTGAAACTCTTATGTATACTTGATTTAATTTGAAATACATAAGAATATTTAAATTTTATATAACATTTTATTCTAACGAGCTAACACATATTTCTTCAATATACATTTTTTATATTAAAATATCGATATCATCGATAGCATAATATATCGACATGTGTCAATGTCTAGCTCAAATTTGAGGAAAGTCAAATATGTCACATTTGACAGCTTATAGGCTTATATTATTATTATTTATAAATAAACACATTTTATACTATAAAACTATTGAAATATGCTACAAAAAACTGAAAATATGAAATTATATTTATTTTTCTACAGTAATTTACCTTTATCAGATACTAAATAAGTGAGTAATAGTCCAAATTCATGTAAAATAATGGCGACTTTACTTACAAATTTCAATACATCAGAATTACTTTAACCAAAAAACTAACATTATAACGTAAATATAAATTAATTAGTATATCAATAGTAGCAAAGAATATTAACAATTAATATGCCTGCGTTTAAGGCACAAATTCACTTGTTTTCAATTTTTAAATCTCACTAAACCAATAGCGAGTCGCGCGCGCTTAACTTTAAATTTTAACAACTTTTGGCGCATTTGTTTTTAATGTTGCCGGAATCTGATTAAAATTTTATTTTATTATATATGTACTAAAATTTCTAAAGGTAGCGTGCATTACTTATTTAGCAAAAAATATAGCGATTTTGTTGTGTAATAAGTGATAAAAGCGCAGAGGGCGAGGTGGTACACATAGGTACCAGCGGGGATCTACGGTAACGCCGGAAGTGGTACACATAGGTACCGGCGGGGATCAAGTGGTTAAGCCTAATATTTTGTTTAGGAAAGGATAATCTTGAAGTAAATAATAATACCCAACCTAATAAAATATTAATAGCTAGGAACGGGAACTCCGTTTTCGATAAATTAGTTAATTGAAGCTTATGTATTGTAATAATATAAAAAATAAAATTTTGACTTGAAAATGACTCAGAGCGACATTTTTGAGGACATAATACAAACATCTTAATAACAGCTGTAAGCTAAATACTTTCGGGTATTCGTAACGTGGTCCTGTGCGTCATAGCGTCGCTTTCGCAATAATTTTGCAAGATAAACACATACAATTATTATAATCAGGGCCGTCTTTACCAGGGGGTGCAAGGGGTGCGGTGCACCCGGGCGCGGAGCGCCCGGGGGCGCCTGCCGAGCGCTGAATATTTAGATATTTCATTGAACTTAACGCCATTGCACAACTTCATATACTTGTTACGACAAAATTATACGTATGCGCAAAATTAAATATATAAAAAAATAGTCATCAACAATAATCAATGTTTACTTTTATTACGCTTTCGGCGCTTGTCATACCGCTCATGATGTGCAAGCTAAAATGACTTTTATTACTACATAAATATCAATTTTATTTAATACAACACGCGCGCGGCAAAATCTCTAATTCAAAGACAGTGTCTTAACCTTTGACACATTGCCGCCCGGTTGCCCGCACTTGAAGCAAAATGATCTTTAAGTCAATAAATTGTAAGTTCATTTGAAAAGGGCGCGCGGCGGCGGCGCGGCACCTGTGCATCTGTCATAGGCGAGTAATTGCGCCCTTTGACATAGCCGTCCGGGCGCTCACACTTACAGAGAAATTATCTCTAAATCACTACAATTAGGTGTAAGTTCATTTGAATTTATAGCGCGGCGCGCGGCGCCTATGAAGCGTCGGTCAGTGATTGATCTGATTTCTTCTTTTAAGTAATTAAATTATTCGTTAGCTCATTTATATATGGAGCAATATACTCTATGCTCATTTCATTTGCGACAACCGCCGAATTAGCACGGAAGATCTAGCGGAGAAACCATAGTGTAAGTTGTAAGTGCATGGAATAAATGGAATTTATTCGTCATAAATAAGAGAAAAAATATCAAGGTAAGTCAATTTTATTTTTTAAGGTACAATACCGATACCTGAAAGTACTCATACCTAGCTAGAAAAATGCATCATTGACGCCATCGTGTTGGAAGGTCCTACCTGGTTCGAATCCTAGGTTGGGGAACAAATTTTTTGTATGTATTTATTTATGAGAGAGAGTCGTGATTGTTTATTTGTTTTCAAAATAAATACAAATACAAATTCTTAATGTTAGTGATTGATACAATACAAACCAAAGTAGGTTTTTATTAAATTCTAATAAATTTAGAATAATGAAAGAAAAATTAAATATTAAATTAAAATTTGATTTTATTGTAGATGGCCGAATTAGTGGATGGTAAAAAGAAACCATCGGGTGCTCAAAACAGAAAAAGGAAACTGGAGAAAGAAGAAAAAATTAAAAAGCTAACTTCTCCGATTGACTCTTTTTTTCGACCTGGTAAGTTCAGTTAGTTCATTGGTACCTTTAAGGTACCTACCAACCAACTAACTCATAACACAACACAATTCGCTGTCTGGGTTCGATCCCTAACTAAGTTCCTACCTACTTATTATTATTACATAATACATATCTTATTTTTTATAATCAAGAAAATTACAAGAAAACTTAACAATTATTATATACAAAGCCAATGTACTCTTAATTATTACTGTACATAATTTTGGGCGAAAAATGAGCTCTCCTGTCACCACTTATCTGTAACTGTATACCTAATGACAATATCTAAATTCTAATTAATTGTTATTTTGCGGATTGCGCACCGGAAGGCGCAATGGTTAGTAACAGTGACTCTTGTGCCAAAGGTCTCGGGTTCGAATCCCGGTCGGTGCAAATATTTGTTTAAATACAAACCTTCTTTTGGGAATTATGTTTTTTCATGAAATAGCCGCAGGCGAGAACCGCCAATTGCAATTAAAGTAAATTGTAACGGATTAGACTATGCCCGCCTTAACTTTCAGGTACTGTTTTTATTGTCCTAAAATATTATTGCGTGGCCCTGTTACCACTCTTGGTTACACAAATTGTTAACAATATTATTTTTTAGGTACATCTTCGTCAACATCAACCCGACAGTTAGAAGAGACAGTCAACTTAGAAGAGAGTATTTCACAAGTTCCAGCTCACACTAGTACCAGTACCTCGCCTACTCCAAGTGAACCAATTGTTAACCAACCAGCAACAGAACCAAATGTACGATTTTGTGAAAATGTCGTGAATGATCCTGCTCTCTGGCCGCAAGTAATACCTGATAATTTAAGATTATTTTTAACAGAACGTGGACCAATTCAGATTAAAAAAAAACAACTATCCTTCAGATAGTAATATGAGGTCGTTTTCAGATACATATTACAGTAAAAAGTTACAAAACAACGAAATTATTCATCGAGTTTGGCTTGTATATTCAACATCTACTGATTCTGTATTTTGTTTTCACTGTAAGCTTTTTAATATTAATGTCACTGCATTTAATGGCCCTACTGGTTACAAAGACTGGGGGCATTTGTCGAGAAATATAGAACGACATGAGAAAAGTTCAGGGCACATATGTTCTTTTGAAAATATTTGGATCTAAAAAATAACTTATTGAAAGGGCAAACAGTAGACTCGGTAAATCAAACTGAAATAGACCGCGAGAAAAAGAGGTGGCAGTTTTGGAAAGGATAATCGAAATTATAAAATTTTTGGCAGGTCAAAATATAGCATTTAGGGGCACAACTGAGAAGTTGTATGACCCAAATAATGGTAATTTTTTAAAGTTGGTGGAGAGTATATCTAATTTTGATAGTACACTATCAGAACACATTGCTCGAATTCAAAGAGCTCAGCATCGCATGCCACATTATCTTGGTCATAACATTCAAAATGAACTAATTAGTATAATTGCTGAAAAAAATAAAACGACTATAATTAGTCTTTTGAAGCAATGTAAATACTACTCTATAATTCTAGATTGCACACCTGATATCTCACACCAAGAACAACTTACTATTATTGTGAGGTTTATTTATTTAAATCCATCGACAAAACGCGCTGAGGTACGAGAACATTTTTTAGGTTTTTTACCTGTAACTGATACTACCGGACAAGGGTTGAAGACTTATTTGTTAGATTTCTTAAAATCATGCAATATTGAATTAGATGATTTGCGAGGCCAAGGATATGATAATGGGGCCAATATGAGGGGGAAAAATATAGGCCTCCAAAAAAAAATATTGGACATAAATCCTCGTGCTTTTTACGTACCGTGTGCTGCTCACTCCCTTAATTTAGTAGTAAACGACGCTGCTAAAAGTTCATTGGAAATTACAAACTTTTTCTGTATTGTCCAAGAAATCTATGTATTTTTTTCAGCATCCACCTCACGCTGGGATGAAAATTATGAAACAGATACCTACTTTGACATTAAAACCTCTTTCAAATACGCGTTGGGAAAGTAGATTTGATGCTCTTAGAACACTACGTTTTAACATGGATAAAATTTACGATGCATTATACTCTATTTTTACAAATAACAAGTATGATAGCGACACAAAAAACATAGCGAGTTCATTAATAGCCAAATTAAAGTCTTATAGATTCATATGTTCAGTAGTTATATGGTACAATATTTTACTGAAGATTAATATTGTAAGCAAAAATTTGCAAAAATCAGATGTAATTATTTCAGAGGCTACCAAAATGATTAATCTGGTTAAAAAAGATTTGGAACAATACCGCACCGATAGTGCATTTGAACAGTTGCTATCTGACGCAAAATTAATTGCTGAAGAATTAGAATGCGAAACAGAATTCAAAGAAACTGCTCGTCCACGTCCCCGAAAAAGACATTTTGATTACGAGGCTGCAAATGAGCCCATTTTAGACCCAACCAAGAAATTTAAAGTATGTTTTTATTTCTTTCTACTGGACACTGCTATCTCGAAATTAAATGAGAGATTCGATTTGCTGACGGAACACAATTCAGTTTTTGCACTCTTCCAAAACATTGAATGCTGGAGGAAATTAGAGATGCATGAAAAAAAATCTCAATGTTCTCGGCTACAAGAAAAACTAACATTTAAAAATAGATTTGATATTGACGGGGAGGATTTATACAATGAATTAGAATTGTTGCCAATATTTTTTCCCAATGCATCAACAAGTACTCCCACTGATATTTTAAGTTATATATATTCTAATAATTTAATCTCCTCATTTCCTAATATCGCAACATCTCTACGTATATATTTAACACTTCCTGTTACAGTAGCTGAAGGTGAACGATCCTTTTCAAAATTAAAATTAATAAAAAATTATCTTCGGTCAACCATGACCCAAGACAGACTGACTAACTTAGCTATTATAAGTATAGAATCCAAAATTGATACAAAAATAAATGATTTAATTAAAATCTTTGCCAACTCAAAAGCAAGAAAAATTGAGATTGTTTGATGTATATACATACAATAAATAGATATTTAGCAATTAAATAATAATATAAACGAGCGTTGGAACTTGGATTGCTGGTGTTTTTCGCCATTACGATCACTGTTAATTGTAATTAATATAACTCAAAATTCTATTGATTTCTCAACTAATAGGTTCCTTCCTTTTTGGATTTTTGCATCATGTTCTAAGTTCTTTTTCATGTTAAAATAAAAGTATAGTTTTAGAAGGTTCATCGAAAAATCTTCCCTTTTTTTTAAGTAGGTAACTTTTCCAGAGTGTTAATTCCATAAAATGGACATAATGTTTCAAATGGAGAATAGTTTTGTTTTTTATTTGTATAATTGGGTTTAATTTGTATAATTTAAGTTTAATTTTAGTTTTGTATTTTAGAGAAGTAAATAAATTAATTATCAAAATAACGTGTATTTGATATTTCTTGGTTGACTGGGTTCTAGGACCCCTTTCACACTGCAGTGTGTCGTCGGTCGCGTGCCACGCTTTAGTGTAAAAGCAAACTAGGGCGCAGGCTAAGCTCCGCACCCCGGCGCCGAATAGGGTTAAGACGGCACTGATTATAATATCCAACAAGATATAAGTTTTATCTTTAGAAAAACAGGCTAATCCTGTCGCAGTGAGACGAAGAACAAATTTGCTGTATCAACAATCAACTGGCACCTAACATTGGTACGTATGCCTAAAGGTCTGACTACACTTTAAACGTAAAAAAGCAAAAAAAGAAATACTTAACGCAATGTTTTAAACGCATTAGAACTATCTTTTATTATTTAGTCTTTTATTAATGAATCTTATCAACTTTTTGAAACAACTGACTAGAACCGTTGTTTGAATATAGGTAGTATACAAAATATGTAGAGTATGTATTTTGCGCGGTTTTCAGTAACATTTTTCGTCCCACACTAAGATTTTTTTTTCTTTTTAGTTATCTAACATAGCAAATAATTCAATAGTTAGCTACCAAAAACAGAAACAAAGAGAAAAAATATAAAATGTATATTATTTTTATAATAATATTATGTTTTTTTTTCATAAAATGTACATGCAATTTTTCCATTACAAGTAAAGTGTGTGCGGAGCTTAACGTATAGTCACCGCTTACACTGCAAATATTTCAACAAAGATACAGGGGCGCTCAACTCCAACTTTAACTAACCTGTACACAGGCTTATGAAAGCGTATAGTTTGCTAATACTTGTTTAATTGCAAATAAAGCATTTACTTTATAACACTAGACTATAAAGATAAAGCAGAAAAATAAATTAGACCAAATTAAAATCTTTAAAACCTAGGAAAGGTCAACGTCTGGACTTCATTTTTTTATATTTCAGAGAGTTTTTTTTCCCTGAAGCTTGCATCTGATTGAAAATATTCCCAAGTAATACAAAATTAAGTATAAAATAAGACAGTGGTACTTGATAGCCTAGTGGTAACGCTCACATGTATGTCTGAGAGAACCTAGCAGATTTTCGAAAGGATTGAAATCTGCCAACCTGCACCTGACCAGCGTGGTCGACTATGGCCTGATCCTCCTCGTATTGAAGGCAAGGGCGGATCCAGCTTTGGTACCAGGGGGGGGTCACATAGTCGTGGTCAAGTCACAAAAAGTTATAATTTATAATATATATTTATATATTTATAATATAAACTCTTTTGCAAAAAAAATGGATACTTTAGATATTTTTCTTTACATCAATGAAGAAGAACAAGAAAGAGGTTTTATTAATTTGACGATGTATTGGCATGTTATTTGAAGCATCCTGGCATGATTCTTCACGTTCTAAATTTAACTTTTGAAATTAACACAAGAAAAATATTGATTATCGTGGATTATTGTAAAATTGCTTTACTAAAGGCGCGAATGCTGAAAAGAATTTTTTGCTGATTACTAAAATTTTAATTTTCTTGGATATTTTCTGCAAATTAAACAATCAAATCTTTCTTTTTACATTAAATACCACTTTTGATAGGAGTGATAAAGCGTCAAGAGCCGGTAAAATTATAGTCCTACTTGAAGAAGGTTGTTCGCAAACTTACGTGTCTCAACGGCTAAATGTGAGTCGTTCAATTGTCCAGAGGACTTGGTTGACTTGGTATCAAGAGACCGGTTTGGTCAAAAGAAGACCCGGTTCGGGAAGAAAACGATGCAAAGAACCAAGAGATGACCTTTTTGGTGAGTCAGGCGATGCGGAATCGTAAGAGGAGTAGAAGTTAGCATGTGGTCGGTTAGGAGGAAGCTTTTGGCTGCCTATATCAGGAGTTACCGCCCGGCCCGGGACCCTAAAATACTTCGTGAGCACTGTGTTGCTCGACTTCAGTTTGTTCGAAACTGTGTTTTATGGACTCTGGAGGACTGGAATAAAGTATTGCTTACTAATGAAGCTAGAATCTCTTAGTGTGGAGAAGACCGACGCCGTTGAGTGCTGTAAAGATCATGGGAATGCAATGCGGAAGTGTGTTTCGAAGAAATCACTCCTCATGGTGGAGGCTCCGTTATGTTTTGCTGCAGTGAGTTTGACGGAGCGTACGGAGATAGTTTTCATAGAAATGGAACACTAAATGCATACCGGTACATAATGGAAGTCCTGATTCCATATGCACAACCCGCAGTGACTGCACTTGGGGAAGATTCCATTTTAATTGACGACAGTGCTCGCCCGCGCCGTTCTGGCGACGTGGAAGCGTACATGCAAGAAGTTGGTATCCGTCGTTTAGATTGGCCAGCTCGACATCCTGACCTCAATCTAATTGAGCATGTCTGGGATGTTCTAAAGAGACGAGTAAAATCAGTGCAACCTGCTCCACAAAACATCAGGGAGCTAAAAAGAGTCATTGCAGAAATGTAAGGACGTATTCCTCAAAATGTTATTAAAAACATCGTGGAAAGCATGCCCAGAAAGATCCAAGCTGTGATTTGGCAAGAGGAGGTCACACTCGTTGTTAGGTTTTTACATTTGTAACTTTATTTAATTTAAAAAAGTAAAAAAACCTCTTCTCTTTATTGCCGACCACTTCTTATTGTTTGGCCGTGTACATCGGTTTTCAAGAATTCATCGATTTATAAAATATTGCCAGAATTCAATTCACGCGTATTAATTTACACGATTGTAAGTAAACAGACTACGTCAAAAAATATTCATTTAAATTAACTCAAGTCGACCTTAGAACGTATATTTCCTTACGCGCCCGTTATTTTTTTGCAAATACGTTTATCATGAATAACAGTTGATTGAACTTTGACGTAAGTTTTGTTGTTTCGATTGAAGTTAGATCTAATTCAATTGAATTCTTTGGTTTGTTGGCTTCAATGCGTGCCAGTTGAGCACAAATTATTTCGCCAATGTCTCGTTGAATGGAGGAGCCACGTTCGAGATTGGCCGGTGAAATTTTAACTTATTCTACAAAAAGACTGGATTCACAGTATTAAATAGTACGATTTTATTTGTACAATATAACCTCCACCTAAAAACATATAAACAGCACAAGGGTTAAAAAAACATGTTAGAGAACTACTACAAAGCTTAATTTTATTATATTTAACATATTTACATAAAAATATGCAAAGGGGACTAAACACAAACATCAACAAACATTGAACATTAAGGGGACGGAGGACCTTGAAAGGAAGAGCATCTTAAAGTGTACGAAGGAGTTTGGGGCAATTGAAGAGGATGTGAGAAGCTGAGCCTTCATCCAGACCACACTCGCATAATGAGTGGTCCCTTACCCTGATCTTAGCCAGATGAACAGGAGTACTTGCGTGTCCAAAGCGAAGGCGACTAATAGTAGTAATAACCCACCGTTCAGTATGTTTCTGATGAAAAAACCATGGACGCTTAGGAATCTCCGCCGGAAAGAAGCATAATACTTTCCCTTAAAAGATTTTGATGAATTCCAGTAGTTGAACCATGAGTCGTCTAGATGAGTTTTAGCAAGGGGTAATACATCTTGAGCAGTGTTACTAAAGTGTTCAAGAGAGCCACACTGAGTAGCCACTTTAGTGCTAGAGTCAGCAGACTCATTACCGATAATACCAGAATGACCTGGGATCCAAACTAATTGAACATTAAGACGCTTATTGAGGCATGAGAGTAAAGCTTCACGGATCTTTAATATAGGAATACCTTGTTTTGCTACGAAAAGGGTTTTCTTAAATAGCCAGTAAACAACTTAAGGAGTCACTAAAAATGACCGCCTGGTTTATGTTATGAGAGTGAGCGAACAAGATTGCTTCCAATATAGCTACAGCCTCGCCTGTGAATACCTGTGAGGGCATTTGAATTGCAGACTAATATTAAATTTAGGAATCCAGCATGCTGAACCAACACAGCCATCTTTAGACAACTTAGAGGCGTCTGTATATATATGGACGTGATTCGACCAATTTTGATGTAAAAGAGCTTTAAACCTCGTGTTGGTATCAGCAGCACCCTTTACTAGACCAATATCTGTTGTTATAGATGGGGAATAAGTCAAGGCAGGATAGGGGGTAGAGAAGAGTGGATTGGAGTTAAAATAATTGATAGGATTACGAAGGTTGGTAAATCTACGGAAACTATTCAAAAGGTAGTAAGAAGTTCCACGTGGAGCGTTAATTTCAGATAGTTCAGTTAAACGGGGCCACAAGGGGTGGTATGAAAGCTGTAATGTTTTGCAGACAAAACGATCAGAAAGGAACTGGCGGCGAAGTTAGATCTAGCTGGACGTTAGTCGAAACAAAGCGCGCGCAGGTGTCAGTGTCACACGAAATGTGACATCAAATGAAAGGTGGCGATAGCGCGGTAAAATTCGATGCGTTCGTTCCCAAATAGTGCGTTTACCATCATAATAATCAATTGAAATATTACATTTTTTACGCCTAAGCGTGCGTTTTTCAGAGGCAGCAATTTTATATTTTTTTAATGTGCAGGGGGCATCAGTATAAGCTTAAGTTCAAGTTTGTGGGGTTACCGATCTTGTCTCACGGCTGTCATTTTGGAAAAACGAGTGCAAAGAGTTTTCGCGCTATATCTCGTAAACTAGCAACCCTACAAAAAAATATAAAGCAACATTTGTATTAAATTAATTTGTCTACAACTTTGATTCTATTACTTTACACCTTAAAAAATGAAAAATAAAAAAGTTATAAAAAAATTATTTTAATTACAATTTTCTTTCGGGCGTTATAACTTTTTTCTGGTCATTTTACAATAAAATGACATCGGAGCAATCTTATAGAGGGTCTTTTAACGAATAATTTTCACTATGATTTTTTTAATTTAATTCATTGATCTGGGTTTTACAGCGCCCCGAATTTGAACGGGTTCTTCAATACTCGCAAGAATACGATAAAAACGAAATAGTATTAGGCTTAGTTTTTTATTATATATGTAATTTTCTTTGCTGCCTCTGAAAAATAAAACCCTAAATGTAACTTTTCAATAGACTATATTATTATATAAAATTAATTAAATATTGAAGGTACTTACATAAAATTTATATTGTGACAAAAAACATAAAAAAAATACTTTTTACAATATTAATTAGTGATCCACCTAGGTCCTGGAACAATATTAATTAGTGATCCACGTGGTCCCAGCCCAGGGGGGGGTCATGACCCCCATGACCCCCCCCCTGGATCCGCCGTTGATTGAAGGGACTCCCGTGCTCAGTTGTGGGACGTTGAAAAAGGGCTGAGTATAAGTATAAAATAACCTTTTTCAAATTCTTCTAGAAGGATATAAAATTACATTTTATATTATAGTTGTATTTATATAAATGAATGCATACAATGCCTAATATAAAACCTATTTAGATCGTCATCTTTTAAAAAAAGCATCACTGACCGAGGTTCGACCCATATAGGTAGAGCACTTGCAGCGATACAAATCTCGGAACGACCTACTAAACCTAGTGACTCGTTCATACATATTATATTATTCTGTATCCATATGTAAATAGAGAAAGACAAAATAATTCAGTACCTTTCACTCCTTTGTTTCTCAATCTGATTTAATTGTCACTTTAGGGTTATCAATAAAAAAGAAGTTAGTTTTATAGTGTTTCAATTATCTGGAATCCTACAAAAGGCTCGAATCTTACCGTGGACTAGTTCCATATAGGTAGCACTGTGTGTTAATTTCCCCAACATATTTTTTTAATTTATTTTATTAAAAACTTGAATTAATAATTTTACACCTAAGTCTTCCTTACAAACGTCTTCGTCTATTCTTAAACACCATATAAAAGTTCGGTTACCGTTCGGTATTTTTTGAGTTTATCTCGTTTAAACACACCGACGCGGAAGGGGACTTCATTTAATATAATGTAGTGATTTGCTATCTCTGCAATATCTGAGGATAAAGTTGCGTTGGAAATGCATACTAGTTGGACAAAGTTACAGGAGTGGTCAACTCCAACTTTAACAAAACTCTTCACAGGACCACTATGTACTCGTCTGAAGTAAACAAAATGTCTCTTTCATTTTATTAGAAAAATCCAAAACGTTTCCTTCTATTATTTAAATGTGACCTAACCGCTTCGGAAGCGTATCAAAGAATATTGTATTTTCTAAGGGATAATGTGAGTAATTATCCATAAAGGTAGTTTCAGATATTATTGACTATAACACACAAACTGACAAACAAATTTGCCATATAATATCTATAATATTAGTAGGTATAGGGTATATATTACTGGCGATTATAACAAAAACAAATAAAAATCTACAATATAAAAAACGAGTAAAACATTACAACAGGTAATTATTGAACAAGCTCAGGTCAAACATTCTCTACCCGGTAAACACATATAAAGTCGTATTCACACTCGCAAAATCGTCCTCTAATACGCGAGGTTTTCAAATATTAGTATTTGTCAAAGAACCGGGGCCGCTTGTTTGTCTGTTTGTCCGACCCCGATCAGCTAAGTCACTGTGTTAGTTAGTCATTCCGTTATTGATTGTTTTATTTATAATATAAACACATTTAAATTATTAACTTTTACCTATTGGCTCAGTGTGACTTATACGGGATATATTGGTTAGTGGTTGGTTACAGGATCTGTTAGAAACATATACACACATATATTTTGCTTTAGCAAACATCGGTTAACTTAAGTAAGTTCTAATTGAACATGATAATGTGATGATAATGATGATACCTACCTAATAATAAATAATTTTTGTTCAAACTTTGAGCTTAGGTTTCGGTGGTTTCTAGCTGTTCATTTTCAATTTTTTAATTTTTTGTGCAATTTTATAATTATAAACTGAGAATATAGAGATTTTTACTTAATTTTACTATACGTATTTCGTGGAGGACTTTTTCGTCTGGTTTTCATATCGTCCTAGATCGATAGACGTGGCTTCGGTACACCCAGTGGGATGTTATGATGCATTTTAACTAGCTATTAATCTATATTGCCTTTACCCAATCCAGAGATCAAGAGAAAAAAGAAAAAAGAAGTCACTAAGCCCAATGAATACATTTAACGACACTCTATTTCTTTCTTTAAAAAATCTTACTTATAATACATTAAATGGACATTTTTACTTAGATTAACATACTCAAAAAGTTATAATTTAAGTAGTAAGCCTAAATCTTTGTTAAAGCTGAATATCCGAACACAAAAAGTGGTTTCTCGTCCCCAATTAATCCGTTTGACGGCAAGTTAAAAATCGTTTAAACGGTACCTGAGCGAACAACCAATTGAATTATTAATGCAGCCTCCAACGGCGGGTACATATTTACTTGTCGCGTAAATAGATGCGCACACAGCGAACACGCGTTTCGTACAGTATGTTGATAAATGGAAGATTAAACAGAATTATTTTATTAGTATTATTGTATTATTTTGTTTTTTCTAAAGTTACTTTAAGATAGTATCTAATATTACAGATTCTATAATCTACTAGTAAAATTATAGAGAAATTAGTTTACTGCAGTTGAGTTTAGAGTATATGATTTTATTCGTAATCAGATTTCTAACTTATATATTAGCATAAGTGTTTATTTACCCTTACCTTCAATGGAAGATTATAATATCAATTTTAGTTTAAAGTAGTAAAACTGCGTTTTATTTTCATTATATATGTTTATCTTCAGTTTTGCCACATACATTTGCGTACTCGTACACAATACGTACGTAAAAGGCCGTAGTTTTCCCGGCTGCGCGCGCCTCCCTGCCGTGTGTGCGTGCGTGCACGAGTGTGCCTCAGGGTTGGCCTTTTGAGGGGGAGGGTGGGGGCCTTAGGAGCGGAGTCGCTCTCTCCTCGTATTTGCCGACTTGTGCAATTAGCAGTTCTTTATGAATATTCAACAAGATACGGGTTTTTATATTAATTGACGTGTGACTTACATGTAAATGGACGTGGGTGTGTGTTAAGTGGTTTTAAGCTGAAGCGATGTAACTTTTCTTTCGAAACTCGTTTTAAATAGTCCACATCAACGTAAGCTTGTATATAGTCCACTTTCTTATACATAATATAAAAGCTTTCCTTAAATTACTCGGAACTTGAATATTTCTAGAAATATCTTCCATATTGCAAGACTCTGTCCGGAAAACACAGTTAGAGAGAGACGACATTGTGTTTAAAGAGAAGGCAACAGCGGGGATGAGTCTTGGCGAACTCGCTTATACAAGGTCACATGCGGCAAATTTTTGCTGAACGAAATTAAACTTTATTAGACTACTTTAGAATTTATTTTGGTACATATCTTTGTGTATGTGAATATTGTGCGTGTTGTATTAAGGCAGAAGAGTGCGGACAACAAATATTGATTCGGAGCCTGGTGTAGGAGGGGTGGGGGGGCACATAATTTGGACTAATTCCTCCGATGTTGACACAGGCTTGTCTGCCGGTGCAGCCGATCAACTTATCTTTTCTTATACAACTTTTAATGGTTATTGAAGTTTTATAGATTCACTTTACAACTCTTCGGAAACAGAATACGTTATTTCAGTAGTTGAATTACGTTTCAGAACTAAAATATATAGCGCTATATAGCTACAAAGCACTAATTCTAGTACTTTTGTTCATTTATAGTACATATAAGATTTTATATAACATTATAAAAGTTTTTCGTAGTGCCATTTAAGATATTAATTTATAGTTATATAAATATATATATTATTTATTATGTAAAATTTGAAAGATAGTCTTTGTAAGAACAATGTTTCTTACATTCAGAAGGTCGAAGAAAGAAGAGCAATAGGTCTCCAATGACATATGGGATACTGTAGTAGCTAAGAATGGCTTCATTAAAATATTCGAAATGAAATCTTAAAAGTTTTTTTTTGTTAAATTCAATATTTTGTGTTTTGTTTACAATTATGCGCATAATTCCGCGGAACGTTACATAAATATTGAATGTAACGCCACGCCCCATGGGAAGGGAAAAACAGTGGCACTTAGTGTGTGCTTACGAACAGCATACATTATTCATTTAGTTACATCGTAGTCTTTCAAAATTTTAAAATTCAATTCAAATTACTGCATAACATACAGACCAACAAATTGTTTAATTTTTCCCTCCTATATAACGTTATAAATAAGTACAAAAGTAGGGAAAGAAAAATAAAAGAAATAATTAAACTCTGTAAAATTCACTTCTCTATATTTATACATTCAATTTCGATTGTTTAATATGAAATCAATTAATTATGCAAACTTGGGTTAGCTAATACCTTTTTTTTATAGTTGGGAAACGCTTTAACGCATACCACCTGTAGAAAACGTGTGGTTATGTGGAACTCACTGGCATAAAGCCAGTACTACCCAATAAAACCCAACTGCGCATCGCTTGCGTATTCAACCACGACGCCCTGACGGCCAGCAGGTTTGCACCTCACAGCCAAGAGGTCCACACAGTTCACTCTGCTCTCAGAGTAGTACCAGAAGCAACCCACACGAAACAACGTACACTGATGGCCCACAGTGGGCCCCTCCTACGCTTTTTTTGGCTAGGCTACTGAACTCCTCCACCACGACAAGGTGAACGCACGGGGTTAACTAATACCTACATTAACATATGATATTGCTGAAAAGTATTATTTCACTATCGCTAAAAGCTGTAAGAGTGAAATAACGTTGAAAAGGACATATTATTTTGTGTAATTTTTTTTCATAGCTCAAATTTTACAATTGCCTAGTAACTTAAGTTTTACTCGTATATAAAACCTATTCAGCTTAAAATGTATATTATTTATGTATACGTGTACTATAAAGCTAAATAACTTATAAAAATATAATTACTTATTGTTCAAAATAAAGCCAAGGTATATAGCTAATATGTACATATATAGTTTAAGTAAACAGCGGGCATCCGCTACGTCGCTTATCTCCCTGAACAAACTTCGGCGCTATCTTAAAATATTCCATATACAACGTCTTGGGCAAGAAATTCTTAGAAAACGATAACTCTGCGTATAACGTTTTAATATTAACGGAAACGTGAAGGAAACTTTTAAATCATGAACTTGAATATTTTTTTAATTATTTTTTGTTAATAGTATCATGTTTGATTTTTAATATTTATAAATTTTTTAACATTGTAAGATTTTATTTAATAATAATCAATAATTTAAATTAAAGTCACAAATCGTCCGTCAAAAATCAATTTCTTTTAAAATTTGAGAAAATTTGCACACTCCACTCTAATACAAAAGTAAGCTCCTCAAGTTAAGTTTAAGAATTGTTGTTATTAAATATTTAAAGGTTATCTTTAAAATTCTTACCCACACTTTGAACGTCACATAGTGAAAAGTATAAATGAAAGTCCATATTACTAACTTCATCATAATGATAAAGTAAGTAGTAGTTTTAACAAAATTTTACGCTATGCTTATTAAAATAAATAGGAACTATGAACCTAAAACAATTATATACAATAAAAAATCAAGTATTCGCAAACATACCGGTTAATAAACGTCAAATGTACGAACTGGTGCATAAAGGCCTGGGGCCTTTAGGACCCTAAGCACGGGATGATCCGCATCTTACCGATATTAGCACCGCGGGCAATTCAGGCTCATAAATAAAAAATACTTATTACTAGGGTGAATATAAATATGTAATAGACTTTTTGTACAGCGGAGATCTAAGCTTTGAAGATTTAATTGTTTGGGCGTACATTTTGTTTAGTTTACTTTATATTGCTCCTCCGTTTTTGTATAGTTGCATTATTCTCTAAAAGTTTTAATGTTGTATTCTTTTTATCAAATTCTACAAGCTTCCTAGAAGAAAATATGTATTCATTACTTTTTTAACGTCCCACTGCTGGGCACGGGCGACCCTTTAATATGAGCGGCATCTTCACATGTCTTTCGAAAACTTGCTAGATTCTCTCAGACATGCAGATTTCCTACACGCACGCACGCTGCATGTATTTAATAAAAATTAATGGCCGCGTAACGTTTGTAGTATAACCATTTACCAAAACTAGAATCAATCATAAATTATGTCAAAGGTCGGAATTCTTAAAATATCCGCCTATAACATTCGAATGCGCTCTGTTTTGTTTACTTTAATCACTAGTAGAGGCAAACAGCTCGGATATCTACGTATCCGACAAGCAGGCGCTGTTTACTACATCGTTAAAATATAAAGAACCTATATTACCTTTATGCAAAAATAGTAAATAACGTATGAAACGAATAGTGTAAATTTATAAAACCTAGCATATTGCAATAATCCTATATTAATTTTTACATTTGGCTGTCTGATTATTAGCTTTGCTGTCTGAAAAGTTGTTAAAATTTCCCAGACGTGCAGATTTCGTCACAATGTTTCCTTTTACCATAAGATAAATGGCGTTCACGTTGGAAATCATAATGAAAATATCAGAAGTGGGAGACCCGGGATTTGAAATCCAGAACTACCCAAGCGCTAGCTATGAAAGTATACTCTATGATAGTCGTTAATTCTCTGTCTTTATTAAAATCAGTCCAGCAGGTCTGCCGAAGCAAACCGTACAACCAAGGGATTGCTCCCATTGCTCCGAGCCGTCAGAGAAAAATACCATACTTTGAAAGGTCTAAAGTATTATCATACTTTTAGACTCATGCAGACCAACCCCGTTTCGAAGAATAAGATTCTATAACTACAGCTACAACAGCTACAATAGCAATATATTTTGACATATGATCAGGGAGTGCTCTTGAATAAACAGTATTCCAAATAAGTAAATAGATAAAAGTTTATACGTTTATTACACCCAACGTTTAACTAAAGTAATTTTATAATTTTTTATAAATTACTAGCCTTTCCCGCGGCTTTGCTCGCGTTCTAAAGGCTGAGAACCAAATTCTTTCGCCCTTCCGCCCCCGTCTTGCACGCGGTGATCATTGTTTTGTTGCGAAGTTATGTTAAAACTATGATATCTCGTAAGATATTCATTGAAATTAAATGATGCAAAGAGCAATTTTGTTCAAAATTAAACACTTTTGATAAGTATCTTATTTATTAAGGTAAGGATTAATATCATGTTTATGCAAACACCTTCGCAAATATGAAATAATGCATTGTCTCAAAACAAATTTGATTACCATAAAAAAGGTTACAGCGAGTCAACCTTAAAAGATAGACATGATATCCCGGACTTTTTTTTAGAACTTTTAAAGGAGAACATTCCCGTCATGTATAACTTTAACCGTTTACGCAGCGTACGCAACGGAAGCTTTCAAAAGGAATATTTACCCCCCGTTTTGCAAAATTTTTCCTTGGTGTTGCGCTCCTATTGATTGTAGCGAGATGTAATATAGCCTATAGCCTTCCTCGATAAACGGACTATCCAACACAAAAAGAATTTTTCAAATCCAAGTAATAGTTCCTGAGATTAGCGCGTTCAAACAAACAAACAAACAAACAAACAAACAAACAAACAAACAAACAAACAAACAAACAAACAATTAAACAAACAAACAAACAAATTCTTCAGTTTTATAAATAATATAGAATAGATATAAAAAAGACAGAACTTTGTTTAGGAGATGTACCTGTATAAGAGAAAATAATTTATGTTTTCCTTCACCGAGTGGTAATCATGATAGAAATGATTCGCTCATAAAAACATCAGAGGTGCAAGACCCGGAATTGAACCTACTTTACTGGGCACAGCTAGCTGTTTAAAATACAATAATAAAATTCTCTAAAAGAATGATCTTTTCACAACTAAATGATTAGTTGTGACCCCGTTCTATATAAAAATTTCAAACCGTCTTGCTTGACACGGTTTTAATATAGACGCATGTTGAAAACCTGGCAAGTTAAAATTGTAAAATCTAAAAAAGTTTATGCATTACGATTTACGAAGGAAAAAAACAATCCTGTGAAGAACTGGCGAAAGAAACTCACGTGGAATTAAATATTTCATTCCTATACAATTATTTACTTGACATTCTATCTTATAGCATGACATTCTATACCCGTACATACAAACATTTTTTGCCATTTTTTAAATTCAGCAATAGAACCTTTTGAACTCACGTACATTTACGTAAGTACCCTCCATGTTCACTAGAAAAAGCTAGTAATAAATAAGCTTTAAATTAATTAAAAGCTAAAAAAAGCTTAAGCTAAAATATACTTAGATTCTAAAAGGTCCAAAATCCAACTTATAGGTATATAATCAGTAAACATTAGTCACAGGCAAGATGGCGTCGGCCACGTGACCGCGATGCGTTTTTAATTGCAATCATTCCGTGTTTTATGGTGTTTGCGCACTTTGTTTGCCGGCTTTATTTATGGGCTTTATCGCCGGTGGGAACGCTCGCTCAGGGTGGGGGCGGAAATTTAATGATGAAGAATCGTTTCATTGAGGTACCTGGAATCTGATACTGTCGCACACGTATCCAATACAGGAAATATTCCATTGAAAGTAATTAAGAAATGCACGACATGTTCGGTTCAGTCGGTAGAGACTCTACTTTCTGCGCGAGCGGTCGCGGGTTCGAGTCCCGCTGGGGGCATTCATTTGTTGAGCACGAATACTTGTACTCCATCATGGGTGTTTATATTTATAATTTGTATGTATTTAAAAATTATATGTGTAGTATATCAACTATCTGGTATTCGTAACACAAGCTTAGCTTACCACGGAACTAGATGGCGCTGTGTGTAATAATGTCCGAATGCCTTTTAAAAGTAGTTAAGGAGGTATTACTAAAGGCTATTGAGTTAAAATTTTAGTATTTTCTGAAAATTGCATTGAAGGGTACATAATACATTTCATAGAAAATGACTTCTAAATTCATCGCGTATCAAAGTTTTCTTTTATGCAGAACAATACCGTGTTAGTCTCATAAATAATATACATACTGATAAATTTACCACAAATCGTGATAGATGACACTCGCATGTCGCACTTTTGTAAGTTATTAGGACCGGAATATTTAAACTCAAATTTTCGGAAAAAGAGCTTCATATCTACTCTATGATGATTGATCATTATTATCTAATTCATATAGTTTTATAACAAAATAATCAGTAAATAAAGTAGCATTCGTGAAACTATCTTTTCAGATTTTGTCGCGGATTTATTTCGATTTTTGGTTCCCGACGTTTCGAATGCTTTACAGCAATCATGCTCATCTCTCCAACGACAAAATCCGAAAAGATAGTTTCAATTATAATGTCAAATAATCGCGTAAACCTAAAAAAGCATTAAAGTTGCATAAAAACCGGCCATCCTTGCCCATGCAAATGGAAAAACGATTCAGCCAAATTCAGTATTGGCAAAACAAAAAGTTTAATCATCTTTTGCACATCGTAAAAGCTTCAATATTCCAATATAAGTAAGTTAGTATCATTACACTAGTGTGCTTAATCTACTTAGCGAGCACAGTTACTATTGTATATATATATTATATAGTATTTGCCGACTTGTGCAATTAGCAGTTCTTTATGAATATTCAACAATATATAACAAAATAATCAGTAAATAAAGTAGCATTCGTGAAACTATCTTTTCAGATTTTGTCGCGGATTTATTTCGATTTTTGGTTCCCGACGTTTCGAATGCTTTACAGCAATCATGCTCATCTCTCCAACGACAAAATCCGAAAAGATAGTTTCAATTATAATGTCAAATAATCGCGTAAACCTAAAAAAGCATTAAAGTTGCATAAAAACCGGCCATCCTTGCCCATGCAAATGGAAAAACGATTCAGCCAAATTCAGTATTGGCAAAACAAAAAGTTTAATCATCTTTTGCACATCGTAAAAGCTTCAATATTCCAATATAAGTAAGTTAGTATCATTACACTAGTGTGCTTAATCTACTTAGCGAGCACAGTTACCAAGTATTAGCAAGCGATGTTTGCACACCGTCGGCTTGTTTTACATAAATTCTACATTCGCCCGCTTAAACTTCAGCTACGTATTGCGTGGGCTTAGAAGTTTGAATTTAGTTAAACACTATTACCTGTCCTAGTAATGAATTATGTCTCTGCATCAGTAAATGTAGTATACTTAATAATAAATTAAATATGGGTAATGTCAATGAAAATTTATGATATGCTTTTACGATTTTATTTATACAGGTAGAGAATAGGTAAATATTCATATAGGAAACAAAATGTATTGTCATCATATTTATACGGTATCTTTTAAAACTTAGGGCGCTTTCTTGAGGTTATAGGGTCTTGATAGGTTTTGGTTTTTAAGTCCCAATTGCTAAAACATTGAGATTTATTAAACACGCAGGGTTCAAAGTAAGGAAAAAATCAAGTCGTTCCTTCTTCATCTAGTTTATATTTACCTACCCGTTTAGAAAAAACGGCAATTTTAAGACAGGCAATATTCGCGTTTCACACACATTAGTGTTTCTCCTCCTGTAAAGTATTTATAAAAAACTTTTTTATCTTTAACCTACACAATAACTAAGTATCAAGTTATCAAGCGTCCCCCAGACGTGCATGCGATAAAATGGGACGCCTAAGTAAATATGCGACACGACGCATCTGCCGTGCGCCCCACCTCGATAACCGTATCGGGTCGCAGTGTGCTTTATAAATATACTAGTACAGATTATGGAATTGCTTATAAAAAATAATTCATTTAAAATATGCATACGCTTACAAATCTGTAAATGAAAAAATTTAGAACATACGCCGATAGCTTGTTCCTCTCTTGTAACAATTTCAGATACTGAGTTCTATGTATTTTAAAAATAATAATGATACCTAGGTAAACTCTAAGGTATAATATAGATTTCTTTAAAGAATATAAGTCAGCTGTAAGGCAAAACAAATCTGCCTTTTTTTTACTTTGACATTAAATATTTTGGTAAATTACGTTTATATCATTATTTAGTATGAAGAGAAGTATAATTGTACAATGCGAAAAAGTGTTGTTTATTGGTTTATCGTCTTTGATAACAGTAACTGAGAGCTTATTAGAACCATGAGTTTAAAAAAAATTGTGTACCTAATACCTATTAGCTAAAAGTAGGCTTAGGCTTATATGCGTTCTGCTTCTTCTCTTTTTTTCTTATGTTGCCCCGAAAACACCTTAGCAAGTTTAAATCTTACTACGAGTAAATCCACTAAGTTTTGTAGTAGATCTCTATATAAATAATATTTTGTAAAGAACTTAACCCGGCAAGCGTAGGTACATAAGCTCAAAACATTCGATCATTTAGGTTTCGAAGAATAATCAATTCGAAAAAAAATCCAATACCACTTCTTTTGCACTTTTCATTTACATAGAATAAAATTTTAGTCATTTAATTGAAAGTTTCATTTTATTACCTAGAATAAGATTATATTATCATATTAAAGATACATAATTTGTTTTCACTATACAATGGAAATAAACACCGTAACCGAACTCCGACGTTCTATTAAATTCCAAGTAAGTCGGACCCGCATGTAACGAGATATCCTCCCCGTCCGTGTAGCCAATCGCGGGATTATCTTCCTTGAGTCGAGCGCGGGAAATCCAGCAAGATGGCGGCAATGAGAGTAGATTATATAAATTTATGTATTTATTACTATATAAACCTTGTATTGTATTGTAAATTTAAATAATAATAAACAATGTTTTCGTCAATCAACGTATGTAAAAATACGTAATAAAAACCAATCACCTACTTTTACACAAACTTTTTATGATAAGTATACCTTCCTAATTACCCGTGTTGAAGCTTATAGCGTGATAATTATATAAGTAACTTTTTATAAGTTTAATTAAAGCAACGATTATAAAATATATGTGCTGATTTAAAATAAAGGAAGATGAAAGATTTAAGTTGATGATATGATTAGTTCATTTGTTATTAGCTAGTTGATAATTCGATATTATAATATCAAAGTAAAACAAAATAATTTAAGTTAGTCTTTGAAATTATAGAGTATGTAACGCCATCTATCAACGAGTAGAAGAAACTTTTTTCATACGGTCCTAATATATATATTTCTCTGTATTAATAATATCTCATTTAAAAATTATTGCATAACAACATAATATATAATAAAAGTGTCATGCATATACCAATAAAAATGCTCATTACCAAATAAAGAGACGAGAAAAGTTCATTACACATTCACGCGGACTCGTCCACAATTCTATTTGCGGAAGCAATTTCGCGAAATGCCACAATTTATTTAAAAATTACGCCCTTGTTTGTGTGGGCAAATATTGACGTGTTTGGTTTATGATAATGGCAACACTGAGCTGCAGGTAGGCTCCGCGCACCGGCTAGCGACAGTATTATTTACCTGTACACATATTATTTAATATTTACTATCGCAATGTAAAGTTTACAATATAATATTTGTCAAGTATGCTCCTCTTTGAAAGTTTCTGTTTGCACCTCATATAGTAGTTTTTAATAAAAGGTAAATTTGGATATCAAACATTAGATTGAAAACTTGATTTGTTTATAATATATTTAAAATGATAATAAATATATATTTGCATTGTATGATATTTACCCATTAAACCCATTCTTCTACTGTAAATTAAAAGTAAAATATAGATACAACAGTTGTATGTTTAAATATGAAGAAGCAATTTGAAGATAGCTTCCGACTTTATTAAGATTAACTTGTTTAAAAATGGCTTACAAATGCTGCAGAAAGAGAGCTCCGATCATCTTAATACTCTTAATCAATTTACGAGTGTTGACTCGCAAGTCGCAACATCGAAGGCTGCCCTGCCAGCCGAACAAACTCCTCGATTGAACGCAAAGTCGAACCGCAAACAATATCATCATTGTATTTGTACTGAAACAACAAATTTGTAGCTAGCTTTAAATGCAAGCTCGACACGCTGGCACACACTCACCGTGTGTACTGAGACAATATGTAGGAAACACTACTACGATCTTAAGCAAGGCGACAAAATGAATCTCCGCTCGCGACTGATACGGCCCAATTCAAACATAGTCAGCGCCATTTTGTTTTGACAAGCGGCTATCTCGCCCGGCGGAGAGCACACAAATTTAGACCTAAAACCAATATATTAGAAACGGTATTGGAATTGAGTGGGCCCAGTGTAGAAACATCGGAAATTAAGGGAGGACCAGACACGATTCTGTTTGCCGTCTAACGTGGTCCCAGGACGAAGTTACAAATATTTGACGTGTCAATTTTGTGAATGTTGACCGAGAATTGCGGTTAATATTCCCGACCCGACTAACCTGAAGCGCGGTCACCCTTTAATTAAATGACTAAAAACAGTCCGATTGTCGATTTATTAAGTTCAACTACAATTGTTTTCAAAAGCCGCTTCGTGTAAGTTTTTTTTGTACAACCAAAATGTAAATTGTATATATTATGTAGTTACTTAGATATCGAATCGAAAGTTTATTTATTAACATGATTGGCGATAAATCTATCAAGAGATAATTAACCTTGTTAATGAGAATTTTATTTTCATTTTTATAAATAATCAATTAGCATAAGACAAAAATCCAGCAATTAGCCGCTGCTAAAAACAATAACAAACAATAAAGGCCAGTGGATAGTGAAAAGCTGTAGCAGCTTGTTAGGGTATTGCTCGTTACCGCTATTTGTTTTCGAGTGGCAACATCGAAGAGTCCATAAACAAAAAAACACTTGAGTTACTATTTTCATTGACAACAATGGCACCGCGTTAAGAGCGAAGCTTGGAGTAGGCACTTACTTTTCGCGACATAGGTATCGAAGTAGGGGCTTTCGTACAGTATTTTCATTGTGTGCTTTTAATTTTGAGTGCGCGAACTAGCTCGCTCTCCCGGGACGAATGTTTGCGAGGGTAATATTTGCTTCCGCTATAATTCAGCGGCCCGCCATATTTGCCGAAGAGCAATCATTTTAATATCGTCAGGCATCACATTAGGACCAAGTGGGATACTTACTTTGGTGAATGGATTAATCTTTGACCAACTTCAACAAAGAAGATTTTATACTGAACATTTATTTAAAACAGAATCATGAGTTTAAACAATACAAATGTTTCGCTCAAACATTTTTGTGCCTAAGAATATAATGAAAGATTTTGTCTTTCAAATGTATTCGTATTTCGAATTTTATAGTACCTCAAGATGTCCACACAATTGCTGTACCATCTATCGTATGTTTACTTAATCTCACGCCTTGGTTTGTCTGCCTAAGCTTTTCTTATTTGTGTGGATTTTATTTAAAATGTAGTTGCTCAATTAATTATATTTTAACCTCATAAAGAAAATTCTTAAAACTATTTAGTATCTGTATCGAAAGCAATGACTATTTTAATTAGATGTTCCAAAAAATATTTAATATACAGGTTCGTACATCAGTAGACATGAATAAAATTGAACGGTCTGTTTTTAATTTCAAATTAACGGCTTTTCACTAAATTTCTAAAACGGCTGGACAGATTTAGACGAGACTTTCACTCGCAAATAGCTAATGTTATAAGGAGTAACTTAGGCTACTTTTATTTTATTATTTTATAATAACCGGTTAATTTATTTAACGTATGCCGAGCAAATTGAACCGGGTCAGCTAGTCAACAATAAAGCATTTGTAGACGAGACGTAGGTATATGAATAGATACGTCTTTTTACGAACACCATTGTATTTTTTAGATTAGCCGAAACAAACAGACATACAGACAGACAAAAATTTTAATAATTGATTTTTTGATGTTAGTACCATATACACTTTTATATGAATTTAGTGAAAAGCTGTTAGTAATTCGAAATTAAAAACAGACAGTTTAATTTTATTCATGTCTACCAACTGATGTACGGACCTTTATATTAAAATTTTTTTTGGAACATCCAATTATTATCTAGAACTTTGTTTGACTATTTTGAGGTCAAAATATATTTGAGCAACTACATTTTAAATGAAATTTACCCAAATAAGAATAGCTTAGGCAGTCAAACCAAGGAGTGAGATAAAGTACCTAAACATTACAACTTAATTAGAATATGACATCAGGATATTCATTCTACGTGAGATTGGCGAAGTAATCTGTGCTCAACTGGCACGCTTGAAGCCATTAACAAGAGAATTGAATTGAATTGACATCAGGATAAATAGTGCTGTACAATCTGGAAACGAAAACATTTGAAAGACAAAATCTTTCATTATATATACAATTTTATTTATGACAAGAGTTACATCAATGTAAGCGTAGGACGCCCTGCGACTAGGTGGACCGACGACTTGAAAAAGCTGGCAGGTACGGGATGGATGCAGGCTGCCCAAGATCGGGATGGTTGGCGCTCTTTAGGAGAGGCTTTCGTCCAGCAGTGGACGGCGATAAGCTGAAAAAAAAAAGCGTAAAAGCTTTGCGAGATACCTAAGTTTGAGTGTTTGAATCATACCTACATTATAACTAGCGACTCGCCCACGTTTCGCTCGAGTTCGTCTCTAGATAATTACGTTTTAACAGTTAGTCTATAGGATAGATTTCTCAGAAATAAAGTGAACTTACCATCCATCGATTGAGATTAACTGTCAAATGTTAATACAAATTATAGCTTTTTTTGTTAGGCTTTAAGCATGTCGACACAATATCATTATAAGCATACTAACATAAAACATAATAAACCATGTGCCTAAAAGAAGTTTGTCACAAATTTTCCGACATAAAATGCCAAAAAATTTCATAATATTTTTTGTTTAATTACCAGCAATTAATGAAAAGCTTAAGGAATAAGCGTACTTAACTTTCTCCATAAGCTTGGCAACGCCATCTCGTGTTGGAAAGATATTTTTAAATTATAACATCATGGTACGGTAATTTGATGAATGCAGCTACAATTAGTAGCTAGACTACAATTTCAATAGCTAGGTATCCTTTAATTATTGTTTTAAAATACGTTAAAGCTTATAATTTTAATAAATATATTGAACCTTGTTTTCAGTGTCATCTCATAGAAACATTACGTGCTTTTCATTACAGTAACGTAAGTACTACGTAGTTCATATTTCGTCACTAGATGGCAGTTAAAAACGTACGTCGTTCAAATTTTGTCATAATCAATGATATTTTAACTACTTAATAGATATATTGTTGTGAGCGCGCAATCGTGAAGACTCGAAAACGTCCTAATTAGGACGTATTGCCTTTAGTCTGTGACCTGTGTCACGCATGGCGACGAATGGTACGCTGCTACAAAATTTAAAAAAATGCCATCCTGTGTATTTAGGAAATGCACCAATTATGATACCAAAGTTAATAAAACACAAGGGATCTCATACCACATGTAAGAACGCAGAATACTTCGATTTATTAATATATTTGAATTATTTGCCTAATATTCTGATATGTCATCGGTCGCTACATGGAGATTAGAAACCAGGAGAACCAAGGCCCTAGAATGTAGTGTCTCAGAAATATTGTCAAACCAAGGAGGCGCTGCGATCGCTATGTTGTCTCAATGCCTAACTTCACGTTGTCACAATAGTGACAGTACCGTACTTTACTCAGTCTACGGACAGTACTCATAAATAGCTAACTTGACAGATACTACTTATTGACGGCAGCGCGCTATAAACTCTACAAATTTTCAGAGACAGACGGGTAATGCTTTAGTATGAAGCGTTGGTTCTCCTGTATCTAACCTCCATGGGTCGCTAGATTAATGTTTGTTTACATTGACGCGCAATTGACAACACTAGCTGTCTCTTTTTTTCTTATTGAATTTATCGACTATCCCCTTTCTATCATTTTGACTTGTAGTGAAATGTACCTTGAATGAAAAGTGTGCATGTGTGCTGCGCGGAACACTTTTTTCGGTTGTTTAGTGAGCGTATAACATATCTGTCTATTAGAATATCATTGATTATTAGGGACTCTTTAAGATTTGGCCTCACGTTTGAACTATTTTATTCTTTTAGGTAAATAAACACACATTTTTAAAAAACGAGTTTTATTTTAAACTTACATTACATGTTAGTTAGTCTTAAAAATAAGAGATTTTTAAATTATAAGCACATAATATAATTTAAATGTAATAAAATATATGCAAGACGTTACTCCGGCGTCTCGCAAACTTAAAATACTAACTTATTATTTACCTTTATAATAAAATAAAAACCCGTTGTGACGTAATCTTTGTTAATATTTTCCAAAATGGCAACTAAAACTGGAACTTACATTTAATGGCACTCATGATTTTGTGTAATATAAATTAAAAAAAAATAATGTAAATGTATGCCATTATTTATATTCTATGAACATAATACTATGTAAAAATCTATATTATCTTGTATGTACCAAATGGCTGTACCGATTTTGATCAATTTATCAGGCTATCTTTATATTAGGTCAACTAGAACTCCTTTGAAGTTTGATGGCAGGAAGCTAGAAATTGAGAACCTTCACCCTTTATGATAAAAAGAAATCAAAATATTTTCATTTTGAGTATCAAAATTGCACCTTTCTATACGTAAACTTTTTTGTCAAAATCATTTCATAAAATAAACCCTTAGCCTAATTAAGAAATACTTATTCTACTACTAAATCAAATTCATCAATGTCTTCACACATGGAATTGAAGCCTGCGGCCCAAGCTTCTACTTCTTTTTCCTGAAAATTTTATATTTATATTAAAGTTACATTTTTACAATAAAATATTATATCACCTTCAAAATGTGTAAATTGAGCACAGATTACTTGAGAAGACTGATATAATTAAATGAATATTTACTGTATAATACCACTAATTTTGTTTCTTTATTTTATTGAAAGTTTTCATTTTATAATTAGTACATATTATGCTTTGAATAAATTTTTACTTAAAAAAACAAAGTTGACTGTAAATTTTAGATAATGTATAGTTCATACGCACATTGTATGTATGTTCTCAACAGTCATTAATATAGATTATAGATTGACAAGTGACAACGCAATACTAATCTATAAACAGCATTAACTTGTGATAAATAGATTTGAAATGCAGTTCACATTTCATATCTTACCTCTTTCTTAGATAATTTCTGTTTATTTGCTTTCTTTTTCTTGATATTCCTTTTTGGTTTTATAGAAGGTAACTTAAATGATAAATCATCTAAGTCCTCATCACTTGAAGCTTGATCAAGATCGCTCAATGGACTTGTGTCACTATCTAATGAGTTCTTACAAAATGCTACCTTCTTGGGTTTACCATAACTTTTGCGAGTGGGCTGAAAAGAAAGTATTCATGTACAGTTTTAAAAATATTTATACAAAATTTTATTAATAAAAATGTGAATGATTTAAAATGGAGACTTAGAAAGGATAACATTTTTGTAGTGATTCATTCTCAAAATTTAAGTTATTTAAAGAGAAACACTTAGTTTAAGATATATTTAAAAATATATATTTATTAAAAATAATTACCTTGAGATGATGTACAACATCTATATCTTCAAACAAATGTACTGATTGAGAGTCTTCATTTTCCACATTTTCTGGTAATGTTGGTTCATTGATCGTAACTTCAGTGCTGCCATTTGCAGCTGCGTCAGGAAAAACTGGTGGTTCCGTTGCTGACTTCATTCCATCGAATAGTTCATGTACAGCATTTTGCATAGGTTTTGATTTTGCAGTAACTGGTATTACTGCTCGCATTGGACCTTTCTGTTCATTTAGTTCTTGCAAAATACCTCTAGTTCTAGCTCGTAAGGATCTCGCTTTATTTTTCTTCTTAGGTGATAAATTTTCTTGATCTTCGGACTCATCAAAGCCAAAATATGTATTGTTCTCTTTAGACTTATCATTTTGATTTTTATCCTGTACATTTTCATTGTCTTCCGAAAAATTGGTAGTGTTACTGGTATTTTCAACTGGCACTTCTTTAGTTGAAGTAATATTTTCATTTGATTTCTCACTTGGTTGATTTACTGATTGTTCAAATACTGACATATTTGTGTCTTCAAATAGAGAATTGGCTTTAACTGGTGTTGCTTTACTTTTCTTCTTTTTATTTGCACTTTTTTCAACAACTTCTTTAATAAATGAAATTATGCTGGTTTGCTTTAAATTAGGAGTTACAGGGACAACTTGAGGGAGAGAATCATTTGTTTCTGGCACCATATTGGTATAAACATGTTTCTTTTTGCTATCATTAAAATTAATAAATGAACATTCATACGCTGGTGTCAGATTAGGTTTCACATATGTATTCACTTGCCATTTTATTGGGAGGTTTTCAAACTCTACTCTCCATGGGCTAGCTAAAGGATGCCTGATTGAAGTATTCATGCTACTACTAGCTGCAGGATTATCATCAAAGAAACTTATATCTTGTAAATTTAGTGGATCATTTGGTTTTCCTACATTTTGGTTAACTGGAGATTTAGGATGACTCGGTGAGTTAACTGGAGAATAGTCAATGTTATCATCATCAGGTTGTATAGCCAAAGCTATATCTTCTATCCTTACTGAATCATAATTTTTCTCAATAGCAACGCTTTTGCTCATATTGGAATCTGGTTTATTACTTGAAGTAACAGTGAGGCTGTCATTTTGCTTCACAGGATTACTATTAATATTAGGTTTATCCTTTTGCATTTCTTCTCGTTTAGATGTTTTCATAGATACTGTATTCTTTAAAGCTGCTAAGGCCTTAGCTAAGTTCCTATCATAATTACACTTCACAGATATCATCTTAGGTATAGCTGGTCTTTTCACTGGTTTTTTCCTTTTCTTTTTAGCAGGTGGTGGCTCTTCATTTGGATCATAAGTGAACTCATAAACATCAATTTTACTTGAATCTCTTTTGAGTGTTTCTTTGTTATTTTTTATATCTTCTGAGCTACCCTTGTCTATAATTTTTAAATCACACTTCTTATATGACAACTTATTCTTTTGCTCCTTTTGTTTCGCATTATTATTTGTATCCGCTGCAGTTTTATTATTGAAATAATTTTTGATATTTTTTTGCTTACTTTCTGCAGTTTTTGAAGACTGTGCTGCTCTTTGTGATGCTGATTTTGTTTTTTGCGTTTTAGTTTGTACTTTCTTTACACTTTCTTTATTTACTATTTTAGGCTTATTTGCTAAGGGTGTACTAGCATTGATAGGTGTCACAGGTATAAACTTATTAGGACTAATAGAATGGTCGTCAAATTTACTTGGTAATCTGCAAATTCGTTTGGGACGATTCTTTACTAAGCTATTATCCAAGTTATTTTTTTTTAGTGGTGTAATAACTATAATAGGTTCCTTTTTTGTTTCAGGTGACTTGTATTGAGAGACTGAATCTGCAATACCTTCTGATTTTTTATTACAACTGTCTTTGTTAATTGAGGCATCATTTGGGGATATATTCTCATTATAACGATTTGGAAGCTTTTTTACCCGACGAGTCCTTACACCCGTTAGTTCATTTTGATTTTTGGATTCTCTAGAAGTCACTTCTTTTTTGGGAAGATTTTCAGCAAGTATGGAAGTATTTTCGTCTGATGCAGAATTAGTTTTGTCAGCTAAAGCTTTTCGTGTTGTTTGAATATTTTGGCCACCATTTTTTCCCTTCTTTGATTTCAAAACACAATCATTCTCTTTTGTAGCTTTAGAAACTTTAACTCCTCGGGTTCTAGGAGGCATGACGAAATTGTTATTGTAACATAAAAGCCTCTCGCACTTAATTAGTAATCAATAGATATACACAATTTATCATAATAATATCAAGAACTTTTCCTTTCATAATTGTATTCTGGAACAAAATAATATTTTAAAACTTCTGAATAATAAGACTAAGACTTTTAACAGAACTTTGCTAACTTTATGAATTGTGAATTGTGATTTTCGCTCCGTTTTTCAATGTTTGACTTTTGAGTTGACAAATGACAACAACCTGAGTTCTTACTTCTTACAGATTAATAAATAATTAAAATTATTACTTTTTTACAGATTATAAAAAGATACTGAGATGTTGTCACATTTCTTTTTTATTCTATATTTAAAGATAAAAAAAGTTACTGACGTTTTATCTCATCTTAGATATTTTATATAACTAAAAAAAATGATTTGAGATCACAAAAGATATTTTTTAAATCAAAGAGTCTAGCCCACTGACCTCTATAATACCACTGGACAGGCTGTTCCAAGCGTTTGACAGCAATTTTTTTGTGTCCATTTGAAGCGCCACTAGCGAGAGTCCCGAGAACTAATTTTGACGTATATTGCAAATGACAGCGAGAAGTGTTTGTTTACTGTAAAGTAATTTTGCATTTTCGTTGTTAATATAACTTAAAATAAAAATTAAAATAAAAATAAAAAAATAGAAATCTTTATTTGAAACAGTTTTATTGACTTATTATTAAAAGTTATCGATATTTGCTCGCTGATATCGACATCATTAGTTTTAGTACCACAAACTCTCGCTACGTCTGACAGCGCTAAAATGGCGAATATCAAGCAGCCACAAAAGCACGTTGACAACAGCCAGTCCAGTGATATTATAGAGGTCGGATTCGCTCTCGACGTTTGTTTTGGTTAACACACGTGTTAGTGAGATCGGTGTTCCTATTTAGTTATTATTTACATTTTCTGTATATTTCACTTGTCGTAATAGTTGTAATCCTTGTAATTGTGTTTTGTTGTGGTGATTGGTTAATATATCTACATATTTGTGTGTGTCCTTAGGTAAGGTAGGTTATTTTAAGTATGGATGGTGATCCACCTCCTGAGCCTTCGGATCCCGGAGGGCTGGTGGTGGTAAATAATTTAGGTGGCTCTCGTAAACGCCAAAGTGATAATTTATCATCTGACCCTAATACGGCAAATATTGTTAAAAAAACCATATATAATCCCGATACTGCGACCCCATCAATCCAAAATATATATACCCACCCCTCCCTTTCTGATGGTCCCTCTTCCTACACAACGACAAAGGTCCCTTTATTGTATATGTTTCTAGAGAGACTCCCGACCCAGCAGCTGGAACCACTTTAAGAGCCATTAAGTTTGGTCAATTCTTGCATAACAATAAAATACCTAATATTGTTAATGATGGTGTGAAAAATGTTGGACGCAATAAAATTGCTGTCCAATTCTCTTCTGCTGATGCTGCTAATACTTTCTTAAAAAACCCAGTTTTAAGTATGTGCAAGTATGTTGCGTCTATCCCCACTTTTAATATTACGAGAATGGGCTTAGTTAAAGGGGTTCCAGTTGACTGGGCGATGGATGAATTTGTCGAGTCATTGGAACTTCCTCCTGGTTGTGGTAAAGTTATGAAAGCGAGACGTCTAAATCGAAAGAATGTGAGTGAGGGTGTTATTACCTGGGTGCCAACGCAGTCAGTTGTAATAACATTCAGAGGACAAATGCTGCCTGAGAAAGTGTATTCTTACCACACTTCCCTTCCCGTTGAAACCTATAAATTACCCACAATTCAGTGCCTCAATTGCTGTCGTTTTGGCCATATTAAATCGCAGTGCAGGTCTAAGCCTAGGTGTTTCAGGTGTTCCCAATCACATACTGGGGATGCATGTGAAGTTACCAGGGAAAACTCATCTTGTCTTTATTGTACAAGTAAGCATTTTGCTACAGATAAGGAATGCCCAGAATTTGTAAGACAACAGTCTATTAAAATGGTTATGTCGCAAGAAAATGTTTCTTACATGGAAGCATCAACACGTTTTCCTCCTGTACAGCGGTCTTATGCTGATGTCGCTAAAGAGTTGTTTTCTATCCCTGCCTATACCAACATTCCCACTAGCCCCACCCGCTCTCCAGCTTCACCCACGAGATCCTATCGCCAAACAGTTCTCCGTTCTCCACGTCCCCAAGCTCCTCTAGCGAAGGGATATGACAGACAAGCCCATCAAGCAATTGTTGGTAATTGCTCTTCCTCTTTGCCTAATGGTTGTGCTCTCAATAATGCTGACCCCCTTCCCAGTCCTAAAAAAGATCTCCTATTAGCTTTAATTGAAACCCTCATTTCTCTTATATCCACCTGTGATGATGTCCCCTTACCGTCCAACGTTGCCCAAAAATTAATGCAAATTGTCTCCATTGTTAAAAATGGCCCCACTGAACTTCCTTCAGTGGAATTGTAAAAGTATTCATTCTAAGAAACATGAATTAATTCATCTTATTTCCTCATACAACCCTGTCATTATTGCCCTCTCGGAGACATGGCTAATCCCTGGTTCCCGTTTTCGGGTGCCAGGCTTTTCCTGTTTAAGGGAGGACAGAAATGATGGGTATGCTGGTTGTGCCATCCTTATCCGGCACTCCACTCCCTATTCCCTCATCCCAATCCCATCACACAGTCATCAGATTAATGCTGTAGCTGTGAGGGCCTTTAATATCTCATTCCTATCTATCTATATTCCTCATCCTTCTTCCTCAGTTTTTTCTGAGCTTCTTTCTATCATCTCTTCGCTTCCGGGTCCAGTCTTGATCATGGGAGATTTTAACACCCATCACACATTGTGGGGGTGCTATTTTTGTGATAGATTCTCTCCTCAGTTAGTAGACATGATTGATGATACTAATCTTTGTATCCTCAATGATGGCTCACCTACTAGAAGGGTCTATCCCAATCAAAATCCCAGCTCAGCAGTAGACCTGTCTCTTTCTTCTCCTTCACTTGCTTCCCAATTATCATGGAATGTCCTTCCCTCTACCTATGGTAGTGATCACTTTCCTATTCTCCTCTGCCATATAAATAGACATATTCCTTCTTGTAACTCCAACTCTCTACTTAGATATAATGTTAAGAAAGCCAACTGGCATGACTATGCTTGTTCTACTGATTACATGATGGACTCTCTTCCTGAATCTATTGATAGTGAGAATGTCATTTTTTGCTATGATCGGTTTATCCAGGCTATTATCTCATCTGCAGATCTCCATATTCCAAAGAAGATCTCCGCACAGAATCACTTGCCTTCCAATCCCTGGTGGGATCAGGAATGCACTGATTTTGTTAATCGGCGTAAACTCGCCGAGACGTCATACGCAGCCTCTATGACAGTGGAGAATTTTTATAATTATCAGCGTAATGATGCAAAGTTTAGGAGATTGGCTCGTAAAAAGAAAAAACTTAGTTGGATTAGCTTTTGTGAATCCCTTGATCCTCGGTCACCCTCTTCTTTAGTCTGGAGAAATGTTAAGAGATTTCGCAGATCTCTTAACGCTGACCCCAGCCCTAATTCTAACAACCCCTCCGATTGGCTAAACGACTTTGCTGACAAACTAGCCCCTCCATTTGTCCCTCCTCATGACTCCTATCCAAATTCTTTGCTGCCTTCAGCGGCCCATGAAATGGACAACCCTTTCACACTTGACGAACTTGAGAGCTCCTTAACGGATTTAAGGGATACTAGCCCTGGTGAGGATGGCATTCCTTACTCTTTTATTAAAAAGCTGAACAATAGACCCAAACAATATTTCTTGAGTTTAATAAATGTTATGTTTGAGTCGGGTATTGTTCCAGACTCATGGAAATCACAAATCGTAATTCCTGTTCTCAAACCTGGAAAATGTCCTTCTGATCCTAATTCTTTTAGACCCATTGCTCTAGCATCTACGTTAGCGAAAATTACCGAACGAATTTTAAAAAATCGTCTTGAATGGATAGTGGAAAGCAGGAATATCTTAGCACCCTCTCAGTTTGGCTTTAGAAAGGGTCTGAGTACAATAGATAGTCTTAGCATTTTTACTACAGACATTCGACTAGCCTTCGCTCAAGGAGAGTATTTGGTTGGTGTTTTTCTAGATATAGCTTCTGCTTATGATAATGTTCTTCTTCCGATGCTCAGGCAAAAAATGCATCATCTGAACATTCCACCGAGGTTGACACATTTCATAAGTCATCTGCTGACCGGTAGAGCCATATCTGTTAAACATCAATTACTTACTGTACCACCCAGACTCGTCTGGAAAGGTCTCCCCCAAGGCTCGGTCCTCAGCCCTCTTTTGTATAATATATATACCCACGACCTCGAATCGTCTGTAAATAGTTTCTGTAAAGTCCTTCAGTATGCTGACGACATCGTCCTATATTACAGCTCAAAATCTGTAGTGGACATCAATTACCGTATAAATGCTGCTTTGCACTATCTAGGTCAATGGCTTTCTGATAATGGTCTGTCATTATCAGTGCCTAAATGTCAGGCAGTTGTGTTCACTAGGAAAAGGTCAGTCCCAAATTTTCAATTTTGTTATGAGGGCCAATCCATCAATATAGTAGAAAAATCAAAATTTTTAGGTGTCATACTCGATAAAAGACTGAACGGAATTGCGCATACTGAATTTGTTATTAATAGATGTGAAAAGGGCATCAACGCTTTGCGTGCGGTGTCCGGTGTGTGGTGGGGTGCACACCCATATACTCAAAAATTACTGTACAATTCGCTTGTACGTAGTCATATTGACTATGGTACGTTTGTTCTAGACCCCTTTAATTAAGTTCCCACTGAGAAATTAAACAGAATACAACATAAATGCCTAAGAATAGTTCTAGGTGCAATGAGGTCTACACCTACCAACGCCCTTCAAGTTGAATGTGTTGACCCTCCGTTTCCTTTACGACGCCAATACCTATGTGATCGGTTTGTTGGTAAGGCGTTGCAGCTTTCATCCCATCCTTTATGGCCCAGGCTGAGTAGACTAGCTGATTTCAATTCTCCTCAAAAACCTTTATCCTATCTTTTAGAAAGTTTCCTTAAGTTTACTAGACTGCCTCATCCCTTATCTCGATTTCCCTCTAACCCTCTGTTTTGCTCTCCTTATAATGCGTTGACTTTTTCGCCCATCATTATTACGAATCTTGGTCTGGCCAGGGAAGCTCCTGACACCAACACAAAATTTCAATCCTTAATTCATCAAAATTGGTCGGAACACCTCCTCATCTTTACTGATGCATCTAAGCTGTCTCCTGATGGCTGTGTAGGTGCAGCGTGTTGGGTCCCTAAATTCAAAATTGCTTTACAGTTTAAGTGTCCTCCAGAAACATCGGTGTTTACAGGCGAGGCTGTTGCTTTGCTGGAAGCAATCCTGTTCACCCTCTCCCACAACTTCAAACAGACAGTTATACTGACAGACTCTCTCAGTTGTCTAATGGCAATAAAGGAGAATCCGTTACGTAGCAAATTAAGATCTTCTATTATTTTAAGGATTCGTGAAGCTCTGTACACATGCCATCAAAAGAGCTTGTCAGTCTCTTTGGTTTGGATCCCAGGTCATTCGGGTATTGCGGGTAACGAAACTGCAGATTCCTGCGCTAAATCTGCTATTCACTGTGGGACCCTGGAACACTTTCGTAACTTATCCCATGATCTGTTGCCCCTTGCTAAAAAACATCTTGAGAAAGCTTGGAATAATCACTGGAATCTGTCAAAATCTTTTAAAGGTAAGCATTATGCAGCTCTTCAAGCTGAGATCCCAAGGCGCCCTTGGTTTCATCGCCTTAAACTAGCTGAACGGTGGGTAATCACTACAATTTGTCGCCTGCGCCTTGGGCATGCATCTACACCTGCTCACCTAGCTAAGATCAGGGTCAGGGACCATTCACTGTGTGAATGTGGCCTTGACGAAGGTACTCCTTCTCATATTCTTTTTAACTGTCCTAGACTCCTCCATCCTCTGTATGATGTCCTTCCTTTAAAGGTTCCCCGTCCCATTAATGTTAACTGTTTGTTGATGTTTGTGTTCAGTCCTTTGTGTAAATTTTTATGTAAATATATTAAGAATAATAAAATTAAATTATAAGACTAACATTTTGTATAATATTATAACTAACATTTTCTAACCATTTTTATGTGTAAATACTAACTGTGCTGTCTTTTGTTGTAGATTTAGTAAGGATTTACTCCCCCTATTCAATAAAACTTAAATAATATAAACTTATTGACTCTATATTACCGACCAATCTCCTTCGTGTCTTCTCCATTCTACGTGACATTGGCGAAGTAATCTGTGCTCAACTGGCACGCTTTTAAGCCATTAAACAAGAGAATTGAATTATAGAGGTCAGTGGTCTAGCCGCATAAGCATAACGAATCTGCCCCCAAATGGGAACCTATATGGAACCTTATGTTTTAATATCTACTCGATGTACACAAATAAGATTTATGTACACATCACGACCTGATTCCGTTTTGAACCTGAGATATGGGAAAAAATAACCGTACACATGACTACTATTCAAAGTAATATATCTCGAAAACTAATTAACGTTAGATAAATGAGACTAATGCGAGGCTTTAGGTTACATTGTATACTATATCATATATTTTTTATAAATTGTTTGAATAATTTTTTTCTAAAAACAACTTTACAATCACAGAAATAATATATGTTTCGTTTCTTTATGTGCACTATTACTCATAAAAATCACGTACGTAATAAATTGGTGTAACACCTTGAAAAAAAATTTAATTGTGATTTACGTCTTATGGTGTATCGTTGTACTTTAAGGCCCACAACAACGCACAAGGCACTAACTTGTTTTAGAACATAGGTAATTATTTTTAAAAGATGGAATAATTATTCAGAAAGAGAAGAAAAGACAACCAGTATTCATTTTTATTATTAACACCACGCTTATTCCTTTACGTGTACGTTACGTGGCCGCCCATATCACCTAGGGGCAGTATATTAACTATACTCTTTGCCTAGGGGATTAAGAAATAGTCTAAGACTTATTCTGAGACCTACCAAATATACACAGACAATTTTATAAAATAAATGTGCGTTCTAGTAAGGTCTACTTAAATTATTTGCAATTAAAAGTACTTATTGAAGTTGAAATTAATTACAACAATGACAATTGTTTATATTTTTAGTTTCTTATATTTTGATTAAACTTGTAAAGTCAATCTTATTTGTACATCGAGTAGAATGATGGTGACGAATTAAAACATAAGTTTCTATTTAGGTTCCCATTTGGGGGCAGATTCGTTATGCTTATCCGGCTAGACCCTTTGTGCAAATTTACACTCTACATAGTTTTAGCAATTTTGGAAGAAAAAATTAAATATAAAAACTAATGGAAATTTAAAATTATTAAACTCAATGAAAGATTTTATCGAGAAAACTCGGGTTATGTTATTTGAATACATTATTTCTTCTTATCTTTAGACTTTAACTAAATAATAAGTGCATAATATTATATTAAAAAATATTATGCGTTAAGGTTTTTTTAACTAGCAACATTTTATTTGAATGTACACTGGAAATTTTGGAATACAACCGTTCCTTCTTGAAAATTGATAGATTCTAAAGTTTCAAAACTGTGATGTTAAAGTTGATTTATAACCGAAGAAATAAAATCATATTTATTTTTGATGCTGAATAAAATTATTGTGTGAGTTTCGTAGTTATTGATATTGGTGGAACGTATACATTTTTTATATTTACTCGTTCATTTGCTTATGATTTTATTGTATTTATCTATTTGCAGACAATTGTTTTAGTTTTTTTTATAATTATCATTATTGTACTATATAAATAAATACTTTTTCAGTTAAAGAAATTACTGGTTAGTTGGAATCTATTTATTGTTTTAAAAACAAAAGCTGACAGTTTCCTGATTAACGGTCATGATAAGGATATGAAAAATATTAAAATAACTGTAGTCGAAGTCTTCTTTTAACAATACATTTAATAAATTATCCAAAATGGTTGAAGGGGAAACCAATAAAAGTACCATTGACACAGTGCAAGTTGCACTCAGGATAAGACCTTTGATGCGAAATGAAATCGACAGGGGTTGTGACGAATGTATTGATGTGGTGCCAGGGGAACAACAAGTCCAAATTAAAGATTTATCGTTCACTTATAACTATGTTTTTCCTCAACATATTACTCAAGAAGAATTTTATGACACTGCAGTAAAGGGACTCATTGGAAAGCTTTTTCAAGGTAAGTATTTACTTACTATTTACTAATACATATATATCTCAAATTTGCTGTTGTGTTTGTGTTATGTATACCAAGTTAAGATGAAAGTTGCAGCAATAATAAGAAAAACATCTTAATGTGCAAAATTGTTGGAATGTGACTAATTTTCCGTCTTTGACTAACTATGATAGAGATTTTGCTAAAAACAGCCTACCTTACATGCAGTGTATAAAATTAGATATTTATATTCTTCTGATTATTAAATACTTTGGAAAAAATCCTTTCAGTTTATAAATACTTATTGTCTTCTTAATAATTATGATATTGATTTATTATTGAGATTGATTGCTGAATACTTGAGTATTATGTTCTACTTACTAAGTATTTTTCAGGCTTTTCTTAAATAAATCTTATTATATAGACTTGACTTAATTTAATATCATTTTTATTACAGGTTATAATGTAACAATATTAGCATATGGTCAGACAGGCTCTGGTAAAACCTATACTATGGGAACAAATTATTCTGGATCTGATGGTGACTCTACAAAATTAGGTATGATTTTTTATTCTTATTTTAAATGGTAGTGTAATGAACTCTAGTAAAGGCCTATAAGAGCTTTACCATTATTTTAAAGAATAAGTTTTAATGATTTAGTTAGTAAATTTTGAATAATTTTAATACTTTTTTTTTCTTCTCAATAGGTGTAATTCCCCAAGCTGTAGCTGATATATTTGATTTCATAGAGCTCCATGAAGACAAGTTCATATTTAAAGTTAGTGTTTCATTTATGGAGCTGTACCAGGAACAGTGTTATGATTTACTCTCTGGAAAGGAAAGGAATCACAGCATTATTGAGATCAGAGAAGATGTCAACAAAGGAGTTATTTTGCCAGGTGTGTCATTTAACCGTTATATCCTCACTTACTCATATTTGAAGCTTAATATAAATAGCGGGTCTTAATTTTCTTCATATCTCACAGAATGACCCACTCCAATCTAACTGCCCACCCATGACATAAAAGTAGGAGTCCTACAAGGGTTTATTCTTGGTCTAGTCTTGTACTATCTTTTGACATAATTTCATAAATATATATAACCCACTTAAATTCTAGAATGACATTTGTTATTTATTATATTACATTATAATAAATATAAATGAAGTAATAGATGAAGTAAACATTGAGAAAGAATGTGGAAGAAGATGAAAGATATGTTCAACTTATTATTCAAAGTATCAGAATATTTTGCTGTATAACAAATTACTCACACACACGACAATCCTTAAGGTTTTTTATATATTGGAAAATGCATTTACGTCGAGTAAGTAAAAAGTAGTTATGTAGGGCTTACTAGGTAGAAAAGCCAATATTATCCATTAATATATAAAACCTCTTGAGTCTAATGGGGCGTTGCAGGGTCGGTAGGTCTACCAAAGCAAGCGCGCTCCACAGTCCACTCTGCTATCAGACAAGTACTAGGAGCAACCCGCACCCGTCCACCGAAGTGGGCATTTCTTAGCTTCTAACTTTTGTTATAAAGAAAATAAACACTCAAATTTTGAAATAAAACAAGCATTATTTTTGTTTATATTTATTTTTAGGTATTACTGAATTACCAGTGACATCAACAATGGAAACTATGATGGTGTTAGAGCGAGGGTCATCAGGACGGGTGACGGGGTCCACAGCTATGAATCAAGCTTCTAGTAGAAGTCATGCTGTGTTCACTATTGTTATTGCTAAAGAGAGTCGAACTGACAAGTTAGTCTTTTTAAATGTGTTTTCTATATATAATCATAGTATATAGTGATGTCCTGGTGGCCAAGAGCAAGAGATATAAACCTATGGTAAAAGAAAAATCGATCGTACGGAAACTGTACCTTTTCGGGGAATAAATATTAACCTATGTGCTATTCAGGACTTTAATCTATTTCTGTGCTAAAATTAATTTAAAATCGTTCAACCATTCTGGCATTGTATTCATTTTTATGTCTTTTGAAAACTTGTTAGGTTCATAGTCTATAAGTCGTAGTATATATTGCTTGTATTGCTAGTAAGTATCAAAAAATTGTAAAACGCCAAACCGTTAATAATAAAAAAAATAAGGAAAGTCACGGGCCTGTGGAATATTTCATAAAAAAAAACTTGTTAGGTTCTTTCAGACATGCACGTTTCCTCACGACGTTTTCCTTCACGTTAGACGAGTGTTAATCATGTTGGAAATGATACGCACATGAAAATATCAGAGGTGCGAGTCCCGGATTTGAACCCGCATCACTCGGATAAGCAAGTGCGCTACCACTGCGCTACCACTGCCTTTTATTTTGCCATTACTGAGTAACAAAAATCCGTCCACCCAAACTTTTGTGTTTATAAAATTACTGACGTGACGTGCACATTTCTGAAGTGACGTGAATCGTTAGTATAATAATATTTTACATAATTTTTATGATTTTTAAGGAACTTGGCAACCACATCAAAGTTTCATTTAGTGGATTTAGCGGGTTCGGAACGTATTAAGAAGACAAAAGCGAGTGGAGAGCGCTTGAAGGAAGGAGTTAAAATTAACCAAGGTTTGCTTGCTCTGGGCAATGTGATATCAGCACTTGGCGATGGCACCAACAGAAGCTTTATTAGCTATAGAGATAGCAAGCTTACTAGATTATTACAAGGTAAGTTATCAAATACTGCACGTATTTTGTTGTTTTCGAATTATTCGGTGTATATAATGTATGCAAAATGTGCAATCAAGTGTGAGTTGGGATCATGTAAAGAAAATTTTATAGGATATATTATAATCGTACTTGCAATATGTACATTTTGACTAAATTTATGTTATTTAGAAAAATGTCAAAAAATTAAGTAGAAAATGATTCAAACATGATAATATAAAAGGTGTGTGACCTAGGATTAGAACCCGCTTCACGCGTTTGGCAAGTGAGTGCGTTGGCTTTGTCTTTATATAACGCATGGTCCGCACTGCGAAATTTCACCGCGCGAATTTTATTCTCGCGATTTATTTTCCGCGATCAGAATTAGAAAAGAAGTATCCGCACTGTCGGTAAAAAATTGGCGCGGAAAAAAAACGGATTTGATGCAAATTGAACGCGATGCGGTGCGGTTTATTTCCGCGCGAAAGTTTTGTACAGTATGAAGTAGTTATGGCTATTGCCGCACTGTAAACAAAAAATCGTGCGTTTCGCTCAGTCGTACACCGGCGCTATTGGCAGGATGTCACGAGGTTCGTCTCCCGCCCGATCGGAGACCGCAGAGGTGTTAACAAAAAAGGACGATATTGATATAGAAATCGAGCCAAATTTTATTCGCAGTGCGTAATAAATGTAATTCCGATCGCGGAAAATAAATCGCGAGAATAAAATTCGCGCGGTGAATACATAATAAACTAAATACAATCACAATGAACAGACAGTCTGGGCGGCAACTCGCTGACGCTGATGGTGGCGTGCGTGAGCCCCGCGGACTACAACCTGGACGAGACGGTGTCCACGCTGCGCTACGCCGACCGCGCGCGCCGCATCCGCAACAAGCCCATCATCAACCAAGACGCCAAGGCTGCGGAAATACTCCGGTTGGTGAACTGTTATAGGGCTAATCAAAATCTAATATTCTTTATTGCACACCACTATAACTTTTAATAATTTAAGTAGAAATAACACAAAAGACGGCCTTATCGCTAAGAGCGATCTATTCCAGGCAACCTTTGGGCAGAGAGAAAAAATAAAAAGATATATAGGAGAAGGTTGCAATATAAAGTTTTATAGAGTATATTTATATAAATAAAAATAATGTATACACAAGTAAAAGGCTATATGGGGAACATTTAACAAACGGTACAGTGTTATATCTATACTGGTTTTGTAAAGAGAAAAGTACTGAGTTTTTAAAGTAAAAAAAAATCTGATCAACTGATTTAAATGAAATTTAAAGTATGATTGTTTTAGATCGGACGAATTATTTTTATTCTGGAAATCATCTCTTCCTACATGGAACGGTCGAAGTTGGTTATATTACAATCTAATCAAGTTTTTTTAAAGTATAACTAATAAATATAAGAAGCTTTTGGTTTTGACCAGGTTTCAAACAGAAGTCAAAAAACTTTTGATGGCTAAAGCCGAAGCCAACCAACCAAAGCTTCAGTTGGATGCTAATCAGTCATATAATAAATATTTCTTTTACAGGCTAAATAACTTAGTAAATGAACTCAGACTTCAACTCCTGGGTAAGTTACCAACCATCAGTGAACAAAATAATGAACAGTTACAAGAAGAGCTAGAAAAAGTAAAAGCCAAATATGCCGAGCTTCTCAAGAAACACAAGCAAGTCACAGAGCATCTCGGCAATATGTTGATAGAAAACACGAACTTATGTGAAAAGGCATTGTTAGCTGAAGCAGCTAAAGACAAAATAGAAAGAAAACTTAATGAATTGACGGAACAGTGTAACCAGACTATAGAAAATCTCAATATGACAGAGCCACCTCAAGATGATAATCAAAAGAGGTCATCTGTTGTGGATTATTTGAAGGAAGTGAAATCTAGGTAATTGTTTTAATTATATTCTTAACATAAAAATGGTGTAAAACATTCTTAAGTCTCTGTTTCAGAGACTAGTTGAATTTATATAAATTTGTTTAATAATATCATATAAATTAATACATATTTTACATCTCTCATGTTCGGTAAGTAGATTCTTATTACCTCCAAATGGCTTGTAGGTGACTAATTAGCGTTCTAGGGTAATAATGTAGCTAGAAAAGCCCTAGGGCGGTAAGTAATTAAAAAAAAAACACTTTTTTCTTTCAAAAAGTTTGCGTACATCTAACCATCATACTGGCAATAGACATCATGCATTCAGCCCAATGACCGAAGAGGTCGCTTTGCTATTCAGCCTTGACTTCGTGTGAATTAAATAGTCATCAATTTTAAATATCGAACGGCGAAGCTCAATTTCGATCTTGAAAAAAAATATATTCTTGTAATGCCGGTTTTTTTCTACTTACCTCACAATCGAGATCTAAAGCAGAATAGTTAGCTCGGGTGTAAGCATCAATTGCACCCTCGAACTATATCTCGGGCCGCAATTGATGACTTACAGCCCTCGGCTACTAATCTACTATTAATCTTAAAAGAAAACTGAAATTCCTTCTGAATCAGTTTTAATTTTTTTTTGTTGAAACAATCAGTATTATGGCACATATAGTTAACAAATAAAAAATACACACATTGATCAATTTATTTCTAGTACATGCATTTACCAATTTAAAAAAAAGGGACAAAAATATTATGAATATATTTTAAAGTGCATAAAATATAAATAAACTATTGAACTATGCTTTTACAATATCATGCATATTTTATATTTATTTAAATTTATATAATATTACAATTACAATATCCAGGTTAGAAGATTTGCAATCGGTTAATTTGAAGACCAACGAAGAGCTGATAGATCATGAGATCAAGTTGTCATTTGTAAAAGAGGATGGTGATAGTGAGAAGGTGGATGATGATGTTTTGTTGAATGAAGATCAGGCAGTCATGGAAGAGGAGAAGAGGGCTATGGGTCAGGTAAAGTTTAAAAAAAAATGTGTAAATTGTATTCTTATTTCTAACATAAGTAGAGATGTCTTCACCAGTTTTTCTCTAAAATAAAGCCTTTTCTAAGCTTGTTCTTTTAAGAAGTAGAAAAAAATAGGTGATTTGAATTGTCATGGATATATATTTTTATTTCAAGTGTAATTAATGTTTTTTGTTTCATTAGAGTGATGAATGAACATATTTGTTAATTTAAAATTACAATCAACTTTTCTATATAACTTTTGTTAAAGCCAATACTGGCAAAGTTATATGCTTCTTAGTCATAATCTTCAAGGTATTCTTGTGAATTTAGACCAGAAGTGAGCTTTCTTTTAAAAAAAACAAGCTTACTAAATCGACCTCAATTTATTTTAAGTATCTGAAAACGCTAAAACACATTTAAAGTAACCAAAAAGTCTAAGCTACCAACAATGATATTTTAAAATTAAACCAGACAGAGTAACGACCTAACAATGCTACCACGAAAAGTGTCAAGACACAACTACCCCCCGATGCCGGTTATGCATCGACTTTTATTGTTTTCTCCCCACTCCAACATCCTCTTTTCTGTTCATCTTCCACAGTATATTTAAAAAAACCTTAATATTCTTAATATTGTTGGCTAAGTATTCTAAACTGCTAACTCCTACTTAAGTACATGCCAGGAATAATAATTACAAAATTAAGTGAAATTATTTAAAATTACAATTACGAAATAAATGCAATATCTCAATTCCAGTTAATAGATATTGTATTAATACCTTATATTATAACATCATTGTTATTTTGTATTTTTTCTCTTTCATTTGATACCAAAAAGTCAGATTAGCTAAAAATTGAGTTAGCAGCTTAAACTATGTAGCCGTCGATATGTATTCCTTATAGTGCAAATCAGGTTCATACTTGTTAAAGTAAAACAAGTAAATACATTTCAGGTGGCATTAAATCAAGAATTGCAAGAACTCAATCGTGCTATGGCCATCAAGGCGTCAGTGGTTCAAGCTATACTTGCCAACAACAAGGAAATGCTGGACAGCCATAATAACCTGAAAGAAAATGAAGAAAAAATATCTAAGTTGGAAAAAGAGAGGGATGAATTATTACAACAATTGAAGCAAACCAAGGTTATTATTTTAATTATTTAATGATTTAACCACTCTCATAGTGACATTTTGTATACATTTCCCTTTTTTCTGTCATGAATCAAAGGATGCTGTGTTTTGCAGTAACTTCTCACAGTCGTCAAAATTCACTATTAACATAATATGAAGTGACACAAATATTTGTAACAATTCAATGTTTTTTTGTTCAGAGTAAAGATCCATCTCATGACGAGCGTCGAAATAAAGTGTCGACCCTGGAGTCGGAGATAAGTGATTTGAAGAAGAAATGCCAGCAACAAGCCCATATCATTAAGATGAAGGAGAAAAATGAGGCTAAGATTGCTTCCCTCAACGCTGAGTTACTAGCTATGAAATCGACTAAGGCAAGTATAATTTTATAGAAATTAAATGTAATCAGAAAAGATTTGTTCCCAATATTCATCCTAAGTTCTTTTCAAAGGTTCAATGTTCCTTTTCCATCCTATTTCCTACACCGAAGTTCATCAAAACTGGGTTCAGCAGCTTAGTTTCAAAACGTAACAGACATACAGAGATACTTTCGCGTATATAATGCTAACAATTCCCGCGGCTCCGCCCGTGTTCTAATCACTATAAATGTAATATTTACAAAATAAAAAAATTAAAGCTTGGGCTAAAAATAAAATATGAAAAATCGGTAGAGGGCCACCTTATCACCTTGGTTATTCGACCTACCAAATATACATAAAAAAATTGGTCAAGCAGTATCGGTATAGACACGAGATTTTTATATATTAGATAGATTAATACGGATTTATCATAAACGTGTTTTTTTAATAAACCGTAGGTGAAGATAATCCGTCAGATGCGCGAGGAGAGCGAGAAGTTCCGCAAGTGGAAGGCGGACAACGAGCGCGCGCTGCTGCGCCTGCGCAACGAGGACCGCAAGCGCGCCACCGCCATGGCCAAGATGGAGTCGCTGCACGCCAAGCAGCAGAACGTGCTCAAGCGCAAGATGGAGGAGGCCGTCGCGGTCAATAAACGGCTTAAGGTAATTTATAACATTACTTTTATTTCTCCCGGCTCCGTTCGCCTTCTAATTCATATAAAAAAATAGGGATTATTATTAGGAGTAGGATGAAAATTTTGGGTTATAAATTATAATTATTTTTTGATGCCAAATCATAAAAAAATAACAAATAAAAATCTAGAGAGGGCTACCCTTATCACCCAGGGGGAATAAAATATAGCCTATGACCTATTCTCAGACTTACCCAACATACCAAAAAAAAAACATCATAAAAATCGGTCAAGCCGTTTCGGAGGAGTTTGATAACAAACACTGATACAAGATTTTTATATATTAGACTAGTATTTACCGTGGCTCCGCCCGCGTTTCTAAAGACTGGAATCCTAATTCGTTAATTTTATAATATATTACTGGATAACTGAGTTAGATCTCAGAAATGACATATTTTCTTGCATTAAAGTGTCCTAACTGTTGTCTTGTGTTACCTAGCTATAGTACTATTCAAACTTAATGGCGTCTCCGAACATCGTACGTTCCGATGCGCAGATCGCAATTTTTACGAATCAGCCAATCAACGGGACGTCGACTTGACTGTACATGCGCGTACCTGCACTCGCGGCTAACTTCCGAGCCGCCATTAAGTTTGAATCGTACTATATCTATCTTCCCATCGCGTCGTGTGCTTTATCAAGGATAATGACAATTTACTATACTTAAATTATAAAATATTTGAATATATATTATGATAAAATAATATATATTTTTTCTTTATATAATTAACTAGCCTTTCCCGCGGCATCGCTCGCGTTCTAAAGGCTGGAAACCAAATTCTTTTCGGCGTCCCTCCCCCCTCGCCACCGCCGTCTTGCATGCGGTGATTGTTATTTTTTTGCGGAGTTATGTTAAAACTATGATATCTCGTAAGATATTCATTGAAATCAAATGATGCCAAGAACAATTTTGTTCAAAATTAAATACTTGTGATTATTAACCAATTTATTTAGGTAAGGATTAATATCATGTTTATAAAAACACCTTCGCAAATAATGCACTTTCTTAAAACAAATTTGATTACCATAAAAAAGGTTACAGCGAGTCATCCTTAAAAGATAGACATATGCTATCGCAGACTTTTTTTAGAACTTTTTAGAGGAACAATACCGTCATACATGATTTTTGTATAACATTAACCGTTTACGCAGCGCACGCAACGGAAGCTCTCAAAAGGAATATTTTTCTCCCGTTTTTGCAACATTTTTCATTGGTGCTCAGCTCCTATTGATCGTAGCGATATGTAATATGGCCTATAGCCTTCCTCGATAAACGGACTATGCAACACAAAAAGAATTTTTCAAATCGACCCAGTAATTCCTGAGATTAGCGCGTTCAACCAAACAATCAAACAAACTCTTCAGCTATAGATATAATATTATTATAGAAACAAACTGAAGTACTTCTCTATACTCTCGTTGAACTTCCATCAACTTTGCAAGTAGTGTAGTGCTTGTCGGTTCTAAGTCCTTATACAGAGTGTTTAATGTTTATATTCATCATCATCAGCCCTTTTTAACGTCCCACTGCTGGGGGTGGGCCTCCCTCAGTACGAGGGGGATCAGGCCATAGTCCACCGCGCTGGCCCAGTGCGTGTTGGCGGACTTCACACGTCTTACGAAAACTTGCTAGGTTTTCTCAGACATGCAGGATTCCTCACGATGTTTTTCTTCACCGTTTATATTATAATAATATAATTGTTAATTCTTGTTCTAGGAAGCTTTAGATAGGCAAAAACAAACAGCGATGAAGCGAAATGCAAAAGGCAACGTAAAGGCTGGTGCGGTGCAGCAGTACATCGAGCAGGAGTTAGAGGTGCAGCTCAGTATTGTGGAGGCTGAGAAGTCTTTGGAAGAACTTATGGAATACAGGTAACATGGTTGCCCATGCTTTGAGTTAATATGTTTTCTAGTTTTCTCTAACTCTTCTCTAATTCTAAAACTATACAACGGATATTCATAGAACTTATTTCATAGGATGCAGGATTTTTTGAAGTAGGTTTTAATATATATATAATGGAAGCTTAGTGGTTAAAAACCGGGTCTCGCACCTTTGATATTTTCATGAGTGAATCATTTACATCACAATTACCACTTCTCTTATGGTGAAGGAAAACATCGTGAGGAAACCTGCATGTCTGAGAGAATGTAGCATGTTTTCAAAAGATATGTGAAGTCCGCCAACACGCACTAGGCCAGCGCGGTGGGCTATGGCCTGATCCCCTCGTATTGAAAAGGGCCCCGTGGCCAGCAGTGGGACGTTAAAAATGGCTGAATAAAGACTTATATTTTGTTTAACTTAGTACTAATATTTAAATATGTAAATATCAGAACAAAAAGTTTTTACTAATTATTTTTTGTACGATTAGGGCATGGATAACAGAACAAATAGAAAATCTTCGTAGCAGCCCCGATGATGAGGCCAATAGAAAGAAGATTGCTGAACTAGAAGACGATCTTGCTCTACGCAAAGCCCAAATATCTGATTTGCAACAAAAGATTTTGACCGCTGATCAGGGTAAGTGATGTCTTAATCAAATGCGTAAATCTAATATTTTATTAAAAGACACTTCAATAGAAAATATATTGGGTTTATTAAAATCTACTTATTTATCACTTGATATCTTGCCTTGACCTGGTGCTTTCTTTGACTCTTGACTTAGTATAGCTTTTCTGACTTAACATAGCAGCATTTTGCCTTCTGGCTCTTATGTAGTTTTTATATTTAAAAAAATAATGCTAATTATTCATACAATTTTACACGGTTTATTTTTTTAAATTCATATTTAAATATTCTAGAAAACAAGTCCCGTATCCAATGGGATAACATACAATCAATGCTCGAGGCGAAGGTTGCACTCAAGTGCCTATTCGAGTTACTGGTTGATTCCAAGAGAGAACTACAAAACCAAAGTGAGAAAGGTTACCAGGCGAGGTATGAAGAGGTCAAGGAGTCCTATGACAGGCTTATGGTGGAATTTGAAAATAGCAAATCCGAATTTGAACGACAACTGGCATCAATAAAACTGCAAAATGAACAGAAGGTTAGATTTAGTTTTTTTTTTTTGTAATTGATGACAGGCCTAAGGAAGCTTTGTTCAACGTACTAAAGAGTATATTTTAAATAGGTAAATTTTACTATAGGTCAGATGAACTTACATCAAATTATTTTGTTATTACGTTGTTGCATATTTTGTGCTCACTTAAGTCAAACTGTGCTTAAGTTTGACCCAACATTGACATATATTTTTTGGATTGTCAGAGGGACATGATATGTTACGGCATTAAAATATTGTGAATATTTAGTTGGAGTTTATTTTCCTCTTAGACTCCAAATTGGTGACCCCGAACGTGTAATTATCGTTTTTTCGACGATTTTACGTTGAAAAGCATATGTAACAGTTTACATACTTGAATTTCGCTATTTCGTCGTCACTCATACCTATTACCTGGAAGGTTTCATAGTAATAAGTGTTTTGAGAAAATAATAGAAGATTTCTTATTAGAGAAGAACATAATTGTAAAACATTTCTTCATATGTGAATTTTATTATAACATTTTTTTCTACAACTAAATGTCAAGTCTTGTAAATATTTAGTTGGAGTTTATTTTCCTCTTAGACTCCAATCATTTATTCTAAGATATTGCAATATTTAATAAATTGCTCTATTATCACTAATTGAAAATGAAATAGATATTAATAGAAAATTAATATTCTAGTTGAGCGCACTGGTAGCGCTGCAGCGCGGCGTGGTGGGGCGCGGCGACCGCGGCGAGGCGTGCAAGCACCTGCAGAACGTCATCCAGTACCAGCAGGACCGGCTCGAGCAGGTGGAGCAGGAGAATGTACGTAGTATTATCTGTCATTTGATTATAATACACAGTCCAAAGAATTGTATATTTTTTAATTATGTAATATTAATGTCGAAAATCGCAGTGTGATTTGCTGTTTATACTATTATTCTTAATTTTGAAAAATTATGGAAATTTACTCATCAACTAAAATTGTTAAATAAAATGTACGAATTACAATTTAATTACATAAATTATAGTTTTAATCATTTATTTCGTATGTTTTATATTTAGGAAGATTTTAATTTAGTCATTATTATATTATATATATTACCTACATTTTGACACCTGTAATGCAATTGTTATATAGCAATGCAAAAGTTATGTTGATATAGCAATAAGAATTTGTTAGTGAGTGATATATGAAAAAAATACTTGCCTTTTTTACAGAAAAAATTAGCTGATGAACTTGAAGAGCTAAGAAATGCGAGCAAGAAAGCAAAGAAACGGTCAAAGAAAGAGACTGTTGACACTTTGAAAATGGTTGAGTATGTAGAGCCCACTGATGAAGAGGATGATGAGTTTGAAGATCCAGACAAGGATCCGGACTGGCGCGCTACACCACTATTTAAACGTATCCAGGTAATAATAAATAAAATAAATAAAAATAACTCAAGAAAATACTTTAGTGTGTAAAATATACTAAAACTAAAACTATATTTTGGTATACTATAAAAATGAAAAGAGTGATTTTTAAATTATCATACAACCTAAACCCTTTTTAGTGTTTAGAAGCTTAACTTTTTTCAGTATACAAAGATAATATAACGAATGTATTTCATTTGATATTGTTAAAGTGTTACTTTTACTATTGAAAATTATAATATTAATAACAAATTATCAACATTCCAGGCACAACGATCCCGTCTCACAATGAACTTCACACCAGCGGACACGTCCTCAGACACGTCCACTTCAGCCCCGGCCCGCGCAGTGAAGCGCGGCAGCGACGGCTCCCCGCACTGCACGTGCCGAGGCAGCTGCTCCACCAAGATGTGTGGCTGTGTCAAGTCGGAGAAGGGCTGCGGGGGCTCCTGCAGGTGTCAGCCGGAGCTCTGCAAGAATAGACGACGTGTGTCCTCCGATAGTGATGATAAAGAGAATAATGTTAGTTCATATTAGTTGTGCTTTGTCGTATTCGTATCGTGCTTCGACTTATCTGCTCTGATACGTTAAATGTATCGTATTGTATTCTATGTTTTGAGCCGGATAATTAGCTATTTTCATATCAAATTTCATTAAAATCTGTCCAGAGATTTTCTCTTGTTGCGGACGGACTGACAAAAATTCTAAAAGCGTTGAATTTGGACTCTGTATCGATAATAATAATTAATATTTCAATTACATTTTCCAAAAAACATTCAATGTCTGTGCATTGAATTTGATTAAGTTAGAATAAATCTGATAGTGAATTTAACGCAAAACCCATGTTTAACCGTATCGATTGGCTAAACGGTGTATAAGTGAGCTGCTGTGTCATTTCTTGGAAATTTAAAGGAAAATGAATTGCATAAAAACTTTTTTTTTGTTCCTATTGTATCTGCAATCAGTGTCTACTTTTAGCAGATTTTTTGAGTGTACTTAATTGTCATTGCGAGTGTGTCTTTCACTGAAGACAACTCCTCATGGAGTCAATGGTAAGAACTGTAGATACAAAAAAAACCTAATATAAGGCATTTCTAATTTTTAGAAGAAGATTTTTTTAAATCACAGCTAACAAAGACTCATATGTTTATGTTACAGCCATCCAGTACGGAACATTCACTTAACACAACACCACGGTCATCCTATTTCGATAAACGGTAAGCACTCACACAACACCAATTATTATTTTATTCAACCTCTAAATAAATAATATGAAAATGCCCAGTTTTCAAACATCGCAGGAACTAGAAGAGTTGCAAAAAATAACTGCTCGTCAAAAAAACACAAGAATTTCATATGGTTTGTTAGAAAAAAGGTTAAAAATACACAGTCAAACGCAGTGGATGCTAGCGCTGCTACTGTATAACACGTGTATAGCTCCTATATCAGGGTACTGTGCAGATAATATATTGCAGTGTGGGATGGATGTAGCTAAATATAATGTGATCTCGGTCGTCTTGAAATACTTGATGTTACAGGTTAATTTAAAAGTAGATTTGAAATTCGTGTTTGTATGTACATAATGCTCTGTTTACTTATTAATTATTATTATTTGTTCTTTAAATATACTTATGATTAATCCATCTGATATAGTAAAAAGCTTACTAAGCTATAGAATAAGATCTGGCTGCTATTCCTGTCTATAGTTGTGTTAATCAAAAATGTTTTTAAATATTGACGATTGATAATTTATAAACAAGCGTCTCAATCTCGTTTCGCTCGAGTTCGTCCCTAGGTGCTCTCTGTCAAATTCAAAGTTTGTTGCACATAAAAAATAAAGGATAATCGTTTAAACCAGCGAGAGCCCTTAGACCTTATCCTGCCCTGTCGCAAAATCTGTTCTGATCGGACCTCTACTAACTATAAACTACCTCCCTGCCAAATCATCTCTATAAGTTAAGCGGTTTCCCGATATTTCGTGATAAGCTTTTATATTATTTAGATATTAATGTATAAACTAAATATAAATTAATTTTTAAGGAATCAGCTCCAGATCTTATGATATAACGTTTAGTTCATATAAATGACATAAAAACTAATTAAAATTTAAGTTTGAAAATATATTTAAAAAACATCTTCAAACTGACTGATACTGGGGGCAACATCTAATAATTCGTATTATAGTTTTGCAGACTATGCCCTTACTGTTTTATATTATATTTTATATGCCACATAATAATTTGTTTTGTTTAAGGCATCATGAGAAATACACTTTCTATAAAAACTTATCCGGGATTTGGCACATATTTAAGAGGAAGGAAGCACTTAATTTCACTTGTAAGTGCATAGTTCTGCAAGACTTCATAGATAGATGTACACAACTGTAATGTTATTTTGCTCATTATTGGTATTGTAAAATATGTATTGTAATTTCTTTTAAAATCATTCATTTAGTAATGCAGAACTATGAAGTTAGTGATTCCTTCATCTTAGACTAGTGTTGTTTCGATATTTTAGCATTAATTTGTTGTATATTAAGGTTGAATGTATAATTTTAATGATTTTGTTTTTTTTTACAGAGACCATCACCTTGATGCTACATTTGTAAAGAAAAAGAAAAGCTATTTTTTCCCAGAAGTCGCGGCAAATAATGACGCTAAAGATAACCAAGTGAAGGTATAAAAAATCAAAATATAACTTATTTTTTTTTTATGGATGTTTAATTTTTTTTATTTTTGTTTCAGACTGAATAAAACACAATTTTTAATCCATAACTTAATATATTATGAAGTCCTATTATTATCTGTGACATAACACTATGTGCCTTTGTATTATAGAAATTAGACTAACAATTATTTGGACTACACTAAATTTGCAATGCGATTCAAAGATGCATGAATGGTATTGATAAATTGTTGTGTGCTATATTCTACTATCTTTGGTATTTTTAATTTAAATGGAGTAGATCTCTAAATAAATTTATTGCCTTATAATATGTCTTTTATTTTGTTTACACCAAACTACCCTTCAAATGAAAAAAAAACGATTAAAATAATTTATTATTATTGTGAAATTCTAAAAAGCCGAAAAGATTTCCGAATAGCTTTTAGGTAGTTTGTTTTGTTAAATTAATAATTGATTCAATAAATCAGCATTAAGATTTTTCTTACTAAAATAAGTTATTAATTATTATTATGCTAAAAATAATAATTCATGTGCATCAATATTATAAATGAGCTAGAGCCAGTGAAGCGAAGCTCTGGGGCTGCGTAGTAAAATATTAAAGTTTCTGATGAAATAATAAAAGTATGGGGGTTCACGAGCTCTTGAACAATAAAAAAGCGATCTCTTTTCAAAAAGATACGCGTAATAAAAACAAAAAGCCAACGTCACGCGGTGTTCCCAGGCGGTCACCCATCCAAGTACTGACCGCGCCCGACGTTGCTTAAACTTCGGTGATCGGACGAGAACCGGTGTGTTAATCTTATATTCTTGTACCTATCTTTTGTTTGTCGTTACTTTTGGAATGTAAGGATTTGTGTAAATACGTTAATTGATGGTCTTTGAACTCTTGGCTCGTGCATTTCTTTTATTTAAGGCACTAGAAACTGATAACCCTGAAAACCAAAGTCGTCATAGCCGCGATACAGCAGGACTGAGACGTGGCTTTCGAAATTAAACCGAAGCTTTGGCGCCTTCTGACACTGACTTCAAGCCAACTAACTATACAGACTTATTAAAGAGCAGTTTAAAACATTTATGCTCATAGTTGAAACTATTAATTAATGGTTCGGTTGAAAAGGAGAACAAAAATCTCTGTAGAATGCAAAGTAAATAAATAATTATATCGTAATGTGTGCAATATTGTTCTCTATTGTCTTAATTGCAAGCTTCTAATTTATAGAAATCTTGCAGTTTGTTATCAATCAAACTCTTCCTAAATGGAATTTTGTTTTGGATATTTGCCTAGGTCTGAGAATAGGTCGTAGGCTATTTTTTATTCTTCTCCTCCTAGGTGATAAGGGTGGCCTTCTTCAGATATTGTATTTTTAGACCGAAATTTTAATGACTTGGCATCAAAAAAATACTTGTAACCCTAAACTTTCGTCCTTCTACCACCAATCCCTATTTTTAATAGTAATTAGAACGCGGGCGAAGCTGCGTAAATTGCTAGTATTAATATTATATGGTGATATTACAGGTGCTTACAGGCTACAGCTCTCTCATTCCATGCCAGACTCTTATCAGAAGCCTGTTGGCATGAGCTACTTCATACTTGTATGGTTAGTCAAGCTGTGAAAGAAATGACTAGGGCATTAAATAGAGATATTAGTGGAGTTCTAAAAGCGCGTTGGAGGTGTCTATGGGCACACAGTGGTGGCTAGTGGCTATGATTATCAATGTCCGTTTGTTACACAATATTTGTATAAGACATCACCTGCCAGTACCACAATTGTCCCTGATGATGTAGAAAATGATTTGAGAGACTACAAAGAGACAGAATAGTGCAACGAGTGTCCCCGCGAGACAATAAATAATACAATTATTTTAATTATATAAATTATTTTAATTATTTTTTTTAAATGCAAAAGAATTTTCAATTTTCGTCAGTTTTCTTATCTACAAGTTCATTGATATATTTTTGTTTTGTTGTTTTGTACGAGTGTATGAGATCCACAAGTGATCGCATCGTATATGTGCTTGCACCTTTGCTGTTTCGACTAGCACCTTTACTGTTTCGGCTTGAACCTTCGTTGCTTCGGCTTGTTTTCGACTAGACTCTGCCATAATAAGAGCAGCATCTGCAAGCCTGGTCGCCGCATCAACTCTGCGATTCTCTAACCTTTTCACCCATTCTAGATCAATACTAGATTGAACTGAAATAAAATAATATTTTAATTTTATTGAAATTACAGTGTTAACTCTAACTAACGACACTCAAGGGACTGCGCATATTTTGACGTTATAGAGAGTTGTCGTTAAATGAAGAGAAGAAAAAATTGTATCAGAATAAGAAAATGCTTATTTCAGACTAGTGTTAGTAATTACATTCATAAAAACAATTCTTATTAAAACGCTATTGCGTAGTTTGTTATTTACGTCTGACGTTTTTTTATTTATTTTATTCATATCTTGCGATATTGAGGCATCTTGGTGTTAGAGAAAGTACTTTGCTAATAATTTTGCTGCTTCGTTGCTAGTCGTAGTAGTAGACGTGTTTAGTTATAAGAATAATAAAATATTTTAAAGATTACATTTTTGAAGACAAAGATTAGATTAAGCAGCATTCACCATGACACTATCAGGTTTCAATATATAGCAGTTGCTACTTGTTAGCTAACATTTTAAGTTTAGTGTAAAGTTACCCATTGAGGGTTTCGTTATTCGTTATATATTTCTTTTATTTCTTTTGGCAATTATTTTAGAACGCTGAATAATATTCCTCCCTCTCTCTACTTCTATAAATCGGTCCATTATCACTCTCCCACTTATACTTAATTATATGTCAGGGGTGTCTGGCTGCTTACAAAAAGTATTGAAATAGTTCGCTGAACAAAATGAGGTATAGATAGACTTTAAGTAAAGTTACATTTTTTTCAACAACGCTAAAGGTTATATTAAGTATAAATGTTTAACTATATTCTCTAAGACATAGGTAAAAATCAGCATTGAAGCTTTCCTAACGCCTCAAGTTCGACTTTACCCTAAACCCTAAATTCCCGTTGAAATTAAAAAAAGCTCTACGACATACATAAAGGTTTCTCCCTAAAAAGGCGAAATCCCTAAAATTGGAAACACAGCAGCATGAACAATTTTGTTCTAACTTCTAATAGAATTATTTTTGTACCAATAGATATACTTTAAAATTGCCATAGCCTTGAACTAAAATAAAAACCGAAAAATGGTAAATAATAATCACGCAATATTTATTTTTTATGAATGTTTATCTCAGTGAAACAATCAGATAACGGGTTAATAAATTGCTGGGCACATTTAGTTTGATCACCGAAGTTAAGCAACGTCGGGCGCGGTCAGTACTTGGATGGGTGACCGCCTGGGAACACCGCGTGACGTTGACTTTTGACGTGACAACGTCTTAAATTAGGTTAGGTTGGGAGTCACTTATGAAAAAGTGTAACGCTCGGTAACGTTACGATGAGTCACCGAACGAGAGAGAGGCCCGCCGAATGCCTTGCGTCTCTCTCCCACTCAACTATTAAAATATATTTCTATAGTTAAAATTTGTGCAATTCTTATTTTCATTCAATTCCTTGTTCCTATTGTGCAATTTAATTATATTCATATTAATAAATATTCTACCGAGAAAAAGACGTTGTCACGTAAAATCTTCGCCCGTAAAACCGACTTTACAGGCAACCATTTTTTTTGTTATTCATTTTGTTTGTTGCTTCCACTGCTCTAACCGCACGATCATTTGAAGTATTCTGTCGCCAACGTCCATACCACGTTGAACACACCGGTTCTCGTCCGATCACCGAAGTTTAAGCAACGTCGGGCGCGGTCAGTACTTGGATGGGTGACCGCCTGGGAACACCGCGTGACGTTGGCTTTTTGTTATTCATTTTGTTTGTTGCTTCCACTGCTCTAAGCGCACGATCATTTGAAGTATTCTGTCGCCAACGTCCATACCACGTTGAACACACCGGTTCTCGTCCGATCACCGAAGTTAAGCTACGTCGGGCGCGGTCAGTACTTGGATGGGTGACCGCCTGGGAACACCGCGTGACGTTGGCTTTTTGTTATTCATTTTGTTTGTTGCTTGATGCTTCCACTGAAGCTACCAGTGCTCTAAGCGCACGATCGTTTGAAATGTTCTCTCGCCAACTTCCATACCACGTTGAACACACCGGTTCTCGTCCGATCACCGAAGTTAAGCAACGTCGGGCGCGGTCAGTACTTGGATGGGTGACCGCCTGGGAACACCGCGTGACGTTGGCTTTTTGTTATTCATTTTGTTTGTTGCTTCCACTGCTCTAAGCGCACGATCATTTGAAGTAATCTGTCGCCAACGTCCATACCACGTTGAACACACCGGTTCTCGTCCGATCACCGAAGTTAAGCAACGTCGGGCGTGGTCAGTACTTGGATGGGTGACCGCCTGGGAACACCGCGTGACGTTGGCTTTTTGTTTTTCATTTTGTTGCTTCCACTGAAAAATTCTTCAAGTGAGCGATTACTCGATTTAAGTTTAATATGCAGTATATAGGTTGCATCACATAGCGAATGTAACAAATGTATTCTATCATAAGAAGCATAAGTCATAAAGACATTGGCCAACTTGTGCGAAGTTATGTCATAACTCATAAACAATAGCAGTGACTTTTATTTAAATATACAAACAGATCAAAATTATTATAATAATGCTTATTACTAAAAAGCTACATTAGCCGGGTAATGATTAAGTTAAGGCGTAGGCGTATACATTAACTATTATTCTGAACCATTGTAACTAGCTTATTATCACTTGCAAAGATAATATAACATCCCACCAGCACCTTGTAAGATACTTAAATGGCATATTTCAAAACAAGTGAGCGTTATATCCTCCTATTGTGCTCAGAAATGAAATCGTAAACCATATGAATAAATAGACAATACAATGCGAGCAGCTGCTTGTTTACACATGACTTGATACTCTTAAATATTTAGCATATTTGAAACTAGCGACACCCTCGAGTTAGTCCCTACTGGCTTCTCCCTAGATACGTTTTAATGATTACTATAGATCAAAAATTTGATATTATCTCGGTTCTTTTTACTATAATATGCATATACATATCTATACATATTGTAAAACAAAGTCCTCCGCCGCGTCTGTCTGTCTGTCTGTTCGCGATAAACTCAAAATCTACTGCACCGATTTTCATGTAGTTTTCACGAATGGATAGAATGGCTCTCCACGAAGGTTTTAGTATATAATTTGCTAAGGTTTTGTATACATCGGCTAAAATATAATGGAATATGTTGGAGGTGTCGGAAAAAAATAAGCCGTCTGGGAGCTTTCAACGAAAACGCTGCCTAAACCCTTTGAGATATAACAAAATGATGTATGGTGGAATTGTGTATCTTATATAGGTCTACAAAAAAGTTCGCGATGGCATATGAATATATCGAATCGAATCGAATATATTGAAAAAAGTTAGGAAATTTAAAAAAACATTATAAAATTAACGGCGTTTGACGTATCATGTTATGACCGTTGCCATGGTGCGTGCTATGATAATTTATACAAGTTAAAATGGTAACTTTTTTTTGAAATCTGTTAAAGCAACAAAATCGGGGTTGTAGCAACTATTTAGTTACAAAATACCATGCATGTTTCCATTGATTCTGCTAACCTTACACTGCTATCTTAATACACCTCCGTCTTGCGTACTGTTTAGCTTATAGCTCTTACAAGAAGCGAAGAATTTTTTAGAAATTCTGAAGAATTTTCAACGTTCCACCATGAAATTCTATTCTTTAATAGTGATTAGAACGTGGGCGTAGCCGCGGGAATTGCTAATTAATAGTTATTATACATAAAAAAGTTCCTCTTGAATCATCTGTCTATCTATTTATGAAAAATTAAAATCCGTTTCATAGTGTAAAAAATCTAAGCATACAAACGGCGGAAGTGACTTTGTTTTAAACTATGTAGAGATAAGACTTCGGTAATCTTTTTAGTATAGAAACCTTTTCTTTAATGTAATTATCATGTCTAAGATCGCTTTCTAGGTCTAACAGAAGGTCATTAGCGAAACACGTAACCCGCTTTAGCGTGACAAATGTGACCAAGGGTGAAGGAAAATATTGGAAGGTCACTTTTATGACGTATCCTAGGGGCTTATGTAGAGGGACTTTACTTATAGCGTAAAAATATGTTATTAATATAATTTACATCTCTCATGTTCGGTAAGTAGATTCTTATTATCTCCAAATGGGGCTTGTAGATGACTAATTAGTGCTCTAGGGTAATAATGAAGCTAGAAAAAAACACTTCTTTCTTTTAAAAAGTTCGCGTATCTAACCATCATACTGGCAATAGACATCATGCATTCAGCCCAATGACCAAAGAGGTCGCTTTGCTATTCAGCCTTGTCTTCGTGTAAGTAAAATAGTCATCAATTTTAAATATCGAACGGCGAAGCTCAATTTCGATCTTGAAAAAAAGAGTTATTCTTGTAATGCCGGTTTTTTTCTACTTACCTCACAATCGAGATCTAAAGCAAAATAGTTAGCTCGGGTGTAAGCATCAATTGCACCCTCGAACTATATAATATCTCGAGCTGCAATTGATGCCTTACAGCCCTTGGCTACTAATCTACTATTATAAACTATCGACTCACCTTCTTTGCTCAGGTTCCCTAGTGTTAACGATTAGTATCATGTATAAATTTCTGAGAAATGAGATCTTTTCCTGCAGTAAAAAGTATCATATACGTTGACGGTTGACTGTCATCACACCAAATTTGAAATTTCATCAAAACCCGACCAGTGATTTTCTCGTAAACTGTACACAGACACTTACTGTAATTAGAATACAAAGGTACATTAGTGCTTACATACTTAGCAGTAAGGTCAGTATTTTGTTAAAAATAATGTTATCGAATTTAAAATAATCGAGTAATATATAGCACAAAAGTTCAATACGTTCACGCATAACAATATAACAATGAGTAACTGTTGTTTACTTTTTCATATGGAAATTTATGAAAATTTGCTGTAAGTGGAACAAATTTAAATATTTTTATAGCAATTTTTCTATTTATTTTTACTACTATAATATATATTTCTCTTAGTACAGTATTTAAGAACAGCAGTAAGCAAGCAATTTTAACACATAAATCATAATGACGCTGGTTTTTCAGAAAATAATTCAGTTTTGCTATACTCGACCAGATTAAGTCTAGTATTAAGTAAAACAACTTGTCAAGACTTGAATTCACCTTTAGTTTATTGATTTATTGATGTTGAATGTATCGCGTTTTGTAATTTGTATGCATAAGTTATTAAATACTTTATGTAAAATAAGTTTTTTAGCGTCTTCTTATCGTCTCTATTTTATATTTTATTTGTTAGGAACGCTAACGATAAATTGTTATTTGTAAGTTCTACATTATTAAGTTAATAATATGTTAATTAATAAATTCGGTTGTTTTAGTAAAAGTACGAATCATTATTACACAGTATTACGAAAACGAGTAATTAAATAAAAATAATCAAAAATCACAAAAAAAACTATACATGGGTTAAATTATCATGTACCTACCTAGTTTATAACTTTATTATTTAAAATAATAAATTTGGCCATGTATCATAGATATCCGCGAATTGCCTGCGTAGGTATTGATTAGGCTTTCGAAACACTGACCAAATCTGTGTAAACCATTTATAGAGCTTCTCTAAATATGCTGCGGTAAGGTCGTTATTGAATCACGCTGTATCCTGAACCACCATGTTGTGTCGAAGTTTATACCTTGACCGATTTCGTTACTTACATCCTGACGCGGCGGACGTCATCGAACGTTTTATGAGTCAAAAGAAAGCCTTTAACGTCCCCTACTATATGTTGGTTTATTTTAATTGCATAATGATTAATGATTATATGGCAATAGCACGGCATACATTTTTCTTTAGATTAGACTTTATTTAGATTGGGTAGGGCTATTACTTATACATAATAAAATGGATTAAAAATATGATATATAGTAAATACGTACATCTATACTTCTGTATTTACAAAGAAATATTAAATTATGTAACAATTTTATATAAGAAATTCTAAATAGGTATGTTCTTTGAATTTTACTGCAAAAGTGATACTTCTATGAAATGCAAGTGTGAGTATTCAATGAGTTTCTACAGTAGGGGATCGCTGATGCGTTTCGCCGCGAAGAAAGGCTTGAAGGCTCGCTTTCGATGTTTACAGGGAGAAATCTGAGACCGGTTGGCTTGGCTTGCCACTCCGTCAGTATCGCGCGTCGCGTTCACACGTCATTCACGTATTTCTACTACACTATACGTGTCAACAACCTATACATACCTGAGAAACTTTAAACGAGACTTGGACGAAATCGTACACTGTGTTCCACTGTGCCGTGTGTTGTGTTGTGTAAACTTTTTTTTGATTAGAAAGTGCTGTGGAGTGATACTGCGGGCCACCGTACCCACTGCGGGTACGTTTAATAGCGGTATTATTTAGGGACGCATTTCCATTCAATGTTAGAAAGGAAGCTTCTCAATTGACATCTAAGTTATATGCGGATTCTTTTCATCTGCGAATAGAATTGGTTTCCTTTGAGACTAAAAAACCGCCGTTTTGTGAATTTAAATAGCAGACTGCTTATAGGTATTATGCCAATTTTTTTAAATACTTACAATGAAAAATTTTTATAAATAATTAGTATTTCTTAATTTTATAAGTCTCACGTACAATCTTCTGTATTTGTAGAAAAAATAAATTATAACACCTTAGCACCTTAGCATTTACTTAGGTATTAGTGTTTTTCTATTGACGTAATCGGGTTACGACGGAGCGTTTTCTTGCGTATAATAGAGTTCAACGATTGACTCTATCCATGTTTTGTGTGTTCACTTGAGTACGATTTTATAATAGAAACACAAATTATTTTTTCTATGAAATATTTAAAATAGATAACTTTTACCGGGAATGGTATTAAAATTAAATAGTGTTGAATAATTATTCAACGCTATAATAGCATTAACGTAAATGTAGATATCTCAGGAATTTAATCATAATTGTTAAAAAACAACTTAGATAAGTGGTTTTTTAAAAATATCTAAAGCAACCTACTCATATCTATTTATGTTAAACTCAAAACCTGCTTAGAAATAAAATCTTGGAACAAAACCGCATGACGAGCGAATTGTTGCCATGTAAAATCACATATATTATAAATATAATTAATTTTCTGAAGCAAAAGACAGCGTCTTAATATTTTTAGGGTTCCGTACCTAAAAAGGAAAAACGAAACCCTTATAGGATCACTTTGTTGTTTCATTCATATCAAATATTCAGATCTATAATACCTTTAAGCTGTAACAAAATCAAACTTCTATGTCAACGCAATCAAAAGAAGCAGAAATTTAAGCCACATATTTTGAAACTCGCAACTACTCGGAAGGGAATCAAAACCTAAGGGATACTTCGACTTACAGCACAAATAAAGGAAAAATTCTAAAAAATAAAAATTTGAAAATTGATGGTGTCCCCATACTTACATATGACGAGATATTTTTTATTATTAAAATAAAATAATAATTATTATTTATTGTCTTAAGAAAATGAGGATGAATATTGTTTGTGTATTTTATACGCGATCTTCGTTAATGACAAGTGATAGTCATGAAAATTCATTAAAATCTTGTCCAGCGGTTTTTTGTGATGATTGTATCACAGACAGTCAGAAAAGTTATAATTCAAAAAAGCTATAGCTTCGGCCTCTTTATACATAAAGCCATTAATTTAAAAGAGTATATAGCTCTTATTATTTTAAAATTAATTTTAGTTTAAAATTTTTTTAAAGGTTATTAGATATGTCATATTTAAAAAGAAGAATGTCGACCTTACTTATTGGGAGAATCAAATTGCTAAGTTAGCCCACCTAGTTTTATTTTAGCGCGCGATAAACGGCCAATAGTCAATAATTTATGTATGCGGTATATAATAAGGTAATCTTAAATAAAACTAAGATTCTAAGCTGATTTCTTTGAAAAAATGACTTGAAACATGTTTGCGCCAACGAACATTAGCTATTATTTAGTCGTTATCGACACTTAAATGAAGATTATACTGCAAATATGAAAGTATATTACATATATAAATATTATTTTGTATAACATTTAAAATAACTCCATTTCCCTGAACCCATTTCCAAAGTAAATGTAGGTACCTATATGTATATGTAAAAATCTAACTTAATCGAATCTATTTAATAAATATTTTTGGAAATATCTTATAAAAAATAGTCATTATTATGTATAAAGAGGCCGAAGCTATAGCTTTTTTGAAGTATAATTTTGCTGTAAGTCTGTGATGCAATCATCACGAGGAACCGCTGGACGGATTTTAATGAATTTCGAAATGATAATAGTTTCTTATCCGGGTTAAATATAATATAGGTTACAAAAATATATCAATGAAACTACCTTTTCGGATTTTGCCGCGGATTTATTTTGATTTTTTAGTTCCCGACGTTTCGAATGCTTTACAGACGGGACGGACCCGTGACCATGATTGCTGTAAAGCATTCGAAACGTAGTTTCATTTATAATGTCGAATATTCGCGTAAATCTAAGAAAGTATTAAAATATATCAATTTCGAGAAATCTACATTAACTTACTAGGGACGACCACGAGCGGAGCAAAGGTATGACACTAGTCTCTATTAAAACTGTAATTATTGAACGTTTGTGCTTTGTAATTTCTAAAAATAATAAAATGACCTTATCCTTAATTTAACTTCAGTAAATTGCATGAGCCTGGTAGACGTTTAACGGGATACATGTAAGTGATAAGCGTATTATTGTGAATATATAATTTTAACATCAAAGCAAATTATGCGTTTCATCGAATGTCTGTCTTTTAATTTGACTTTCAATATTGACTCTTATGTCTTTAAGTGTAAGTAGTATATTTTCCATAAAATAATTATTTGTTATGCTTGAATACTTCGAGCACGCCGTTTACATAACAGTAGGTACATACTCGAAAAACTGTTAGGCATACTCCATAATGTACAACACGTTATTTGTACGCAAACGTCGCGTTGTGCGAGACATAAATATTGCACTGAGCATTCCGCTACACATAGGGTTATTCATGTAAAGAAATCAAGACATGTTACCCTTTTTATAGTTAACTTATTAAATAATAAATATTGAATAATAACTTATAATACCAAAGTATGATTATAGATTGTTATTGTATTAAGTTTGGTTCTGTATTTTTGAAGTGAAACTTCTTTAGAATCGTTGTGATTTGAAACTCGATGAAACGAAAATGCGTCACGATAAAGAAAGAAATACATAAAAGTATAGGATTAAGTCGGAGAGAATGAGATAGAATACATTCCCATGTTGCCATGGTAACCGTTGTTTATTTTTTGACATTTCTTTTTATATATATTCATCTCATTCTTTTGTCGATTTACTGAAGTTTGACTTCTATCGTGTGTGAATCGCACACACACCTTTTTTTTTAAATAACTTGTGATCTAATCAGCCGAGAGCTGAATCGGTGATCGTACCTCATAATATGGGTATTCAACAGTTTTGTATGATGAAGTATATTCGAGGATACAGCTGTCGACTTAGGTCTACAGAATAACCGTACATATGTAAGGGTAAACTTTTGAAATTCTTAACTTTTTTTATTGTGCTTTAGGTCACCTTGCTTTTATTCATTCATTTCTGTACCGTCTCTTATTTATGTATTGTACAATGTAAGTACCTAACATAGTGCTTCAAAAGTACATAAATCTTTATATATAATATGTTGTTGATATAGAATAAAATAGTTTTAAGCCACTATTATGAAATACATTATATATCCCGGATGTAATATAACTTATAAGCGATTAAAATTAGGCTGACGACTGACGTAGTTAATTACAAATAAATGGTCCGTTTTTGTGAGTGACGTTTGGTATGGATTAATGACATTCGATGAACTATAAATTTTATAAAGCTGTTAATGAAATGAAGTCCTATAAGTAAATATAAATAGGATTACGGCAAACCTATTACGAGCTTATTTTGCTTTCTAACAGTGCTTAAACGTGTTTTCATGTCAGTGCTTAAACTTGTATACGTCAGTTACTTTTTTTATAACAGATGTATGCGTACAAGTAACGTATAGATATTAAACAATGTGTTGGTTCAAAACTACGTTTATTTAATTACTGATTAACAAAATTTATTGATTTATAAATTCATGGGTAAAAATTATTACCTATTTACAGTAAGGCGATTTTTCCGAATAGATATATCTTGAAAAAAAAAATTTTTTTTAAATAAGTACAACGTTAGTTCTAAATCGTTAAAGCCGTTACTGAGGAACACGAAATTTTGTACATATCTAGTTATACAAGAATTATACATACAAGAATTGCTCTTTTCGTATTATATTTTAATAATTAAAAACAATTTGATATAACAGTCAAGCTTGGTTTTTATTAACTTATAAATACTTTTTAATTACTCGAGTAGAGTACATTGGATGACCCTTAGCTCTATCAATATGCTAGTCTCGGCAGCGTCCGACAGTCGAACTCCTCGAACTGGCACGTGGTGACCGGACAGCAAATTCACATGCAAATATATGAATGCCACCTTTACGATTCGAATTGTAAAACCGGCTACGTCTTTAAAAACAGTGACCTCTAGAATATGAAACTGGTATTATGTGTTACTTAGTGAAGTGTTTTGTAATAGCTAATAAATTAAATACTCTACGCTGATTTTCTTGATTTAATACTCGATATCGAGTTAGAGCCATATGCCACTGTTTAGTTACTAACTGTTCCATTGTAGAAGAAGTCCGATACAAGGACTTACCTTTTTTATAAAATATTATTAGTTTTTGGTTTCACGTTACATCCATGAAACTAAAATTTATTAGAATTTTTATTATTTCCGTAATTTATAACAGTTTAATCGTTGGTCGAAGGGTACTTTCAGATCAGATGGATCATCAATATTTGTAAGCCCATTTTTCTACACCGTCATATTCTTAGTTATTTTTTATTTTACTTTAGTGACATCATCAATTACCATGCTCTTTAGGAAACTGGTAAAGTTTTATTGCATTATGTATATTGTATAGGAAATAAAATGGTTGTCATTATTAATATAATATATTGGAATTTTATTATTACCTGCTGTTGCCACATGAATCAATAGAGCAGACTGACCTAAGATATATAATATATATATATATGTATTACGTAATTTTATAACGGCTGATTATCGAAAAATCGCTTTAGTAATAAATAGCCATATATTACAGATATAATAGATTTTTGCAAATTATGAACAGTTTGAATTATTATATATATTTAACAAATGAAATATTATAAATAGTAGATATAATTATATATAGCTTTATTACATTAGTTTTAGCATACTTAATAAGTTTCAGGTACTTATATAAGAAGTATTAAATATATAATATATATAATATTATATAATACTAATAAAAGCTTACTTAAATATAAAAAGTCGAATTAAAACCGTATCAAACTCGTTCATAGTTTTTGACCTCACGACGAGACCTTATCGTGTATGCGATATGAGCGTGCCTATATGTATATGTGTAGAATTACAAGGACGCATGGTAAAAATAAGAGGGGAAAATAAACGACCAATATAAACGAATAGATTAAATACAGTTTGTACTTTGTACATTTTTGGAATTCTTTGACGGTGCTGTTTATCGCCTATCGCCTAGTTCGATACGATCTAGAGTCAAGTGGGGTTTAGTTAGGTACTTTAAGCAATTTTGCTATTTTAAGGAATTTATATAAATATATTATGTGCTATGTATGATTTTCTTTAAGAAATCTCAATTATTAAGTCTAATTTGTGATTTTTTTATAAAAAAAATGAATTCCTGAGAGTCTGAGAGAGTAAGAACATTCACAAGGGTGAAGCACGTTATATAGATGAACCTGTTTGTTTATCTTTCTGAATGGCTTAGATAAGCGATCTTGAAAAGCTCACAATGATATGAACAAAAGACATCATAGCGATTCATACGATAGTAGCATCTATTGTAACGTTTTTTTTTTCGCTTTTAAATTTATTAACACGTAGTTGATAATAGCTTTATCCAAGCTTCAAATGCAAAAGGATCGTACTATAAATTTTTAGAGCCAACCTAGTGACTCACTGCTATGTCGCTGCCTCACATTCAGCTAAATTATAATATGTCCACCAACCTACAACAATTATTTATAATATTAATGTCCTCCTGACCAATTTGGGCCAAGGCGACTTATCTTGCTGAGGCTAGCCACTCAGATACGCAGGAGATATTATAGTGCACACCTGTACGCACAGACGCAAGTGCTCTCTCTATTCCTTTTACTTTCAAAGTACAATAGGATATGATTCTTCGACATGATCGATGAGAGTTATGGTGCAGGCCCGAAATTTTATGTGCTCTCCTAGAGGCGAGAGCGTGAATCACCGCCAAGGCCAACTTCCCAAATCCGGGCTGTTACTGAGAATTTCTGGACATAAATACTCAATTACTAAACTTGCCTCGATTCGGGATTCGAACCTAGGACCTCTGGATCTGTGGCCCAGAATATGCTAGCCAGTAGATTACGTAGTTGTGATAAGTTAAGGTGTATGTTAGATTTTATTCTTATTTATACAAAATAATATTCCATAAGGAAAATGTACCTGCTATTATATGTACAAAAACAGAATTTATTTAAACAAAAAAGCAAAAAAATATTAGGTTTAACCAAACCAAAATATATATATATATATTTTTGTTTGATCTGTGAGTTAGATTTAGGTAGGTATATAATATATATGTTTGTATTTATTTATTGAGCGTTCCTCGCTTACACTACCTTGCTTACCTTGACTGTATATATAAGTATTTATTGATTACATAAATGAGAAATTTTAACACCTTCAATACCAATTAATTTCTTATTAGTGACTATAATATAATATAATGTAAGGCAGTGGTGGCCCAGTGATAACGCGCTAGCTTCCGGGTTCAAATCCGTGTCTCGCACCTCTGATATTTTCATGTGCGAATCATTTTCTAACATGATCACCATTTGCCTTACAGTGAAAGAAAACATTGTGAAGAAACATCTTTGCAAGTTTTCAAAAGACAGTCCGCCAATCTGCACTGGACTACGGCCTCATCCCCCTCGTATTGTAGGAAGGCCCAGCAGTGGGACGTTAGAAAGGGCTGAATACATAATTTAATGTTAATTTCTTACTTACATTTATAATCAGTATTTAATCGAAATGTAGAGCGACTTCAACATCATTTTATACCGATTAGTATATCAGTTATATCATTTAATAATATCATAATTATTCATTCTTGAAACATTCATTTATTGAAGAAAGAATAATCAAAATCGGTTTACTATTCAATTAAAATTTTCAATGGCTTTATAACATGTTGAGCACAGATTAATTCGCTAATATCACGTAGGACGGAAAAATCTTTGTTTTTAAAGTGACAAAGGTATTGCGTGACACACAAAAAAACATTATGGCCTAGGTACCTTTTCTTATTTATAGTAGGTAAAGAGATATTAATTCACAATTTCAAATATTGGATTACAATTAAAATTAACTATTGGTTTTAATGTATATAAATAACTTATAAATAATGTACAAATCTGAACATACGACATGGTTTTCTTTAAAAAATACCTTGACACCCAAAGTAGGATAATTTTGTTTTAAAGCCACGTGCCGGTTCTCAGACACAAAAAGTATTTATCACGGTAAATTCTCATCATGGAGTGAAGTGAATGTTTCCACTGACCGTGCCACATTAGTCCCAGACCTGTGGAACAAAATGTAGCTTCGAAAATCGTCTCTTCATATAAGTTTAAATATTTTTATTCAAAGTATAAGATTTATCTATATATTTATAAAACGTTAAAAGGAGGTCATACTATTGACAAAATAGTCGTAATTTGTTTTCCCCGGAAAAAACTTCGTAATATAAGAAATGGAAGAGTAATCAAAAATGAATCATTTACAAAATATTTTATTACTACGTGAAAGGGTAATGATAACTTATTTAAGCCATATCACAATGAGTTACGAAAGGGACCGATTGAGAAAAACCTCGCGCTTGTTTACGTGGGAACCCCGTATTTCTCACTGTAGAAACTTGCTTAAATGTGCTATTATTTTTAACAAAACAAATGCCTGCTTAATTGTTCAATGCGCCTACAGTATTTTCATGTTTGATGTTTATCTTATAGAGTTACGATTAGTTTGTTGGTACAGAATCGTACATTTTTTACGATTAATAAATTTACTTTATATTCGAAATTGTATTTGAGACTATTATTTTTCCTTATTCCCAATTGAGAGCTTAATGATTTAAAGCCAATTTAGTTATAAATAACAATCAACACCATGTCTTGTAACAAAACGAAAAATAAATGTATAAACTAACGGACATTAACACTCTCACCAAAGCTGTTTCGAGAGTCTATTTATTACATTGACCGCGTTGCCTCAGTGAATGAACACGGAATATATTTATTTGTTAGTAGATACTGTATACCCACGTTGTATTATATTATCTGTCACTGCCTATCCCGCTAGAAGTTCCAGATTTTATTTCTATTTGGGTTTTTGATTATCAAAATGCGTAAACTGCTATTATCAAATGTGTAAACCCCCCATTATAAATAAGCTTATTGGCTAATGGGTCCTCGGTCCTTCTCCATTTCATAATTACAAATGAGCCAGACAAAAGTTAGACTATACAAAAGGATACAAGTAGCAAAAAATCGCAAAATTACAGCAATGAGTCAGGTTTGTTCATGATTTGCAAGACGAAAGTAGAGTAGTAGGAGAGGTCAAGAATAGAAAGATAAACAATAAACATTATAGTAAGGAAAAAAAAAATAATGTTCATGAGTTATTACATTATGTTAAGTATTTTATTAAAGGGCTACTGTTGCAATATTTGTAGATATGCACAGGCCATAGTAAATATACGAATATTTATGAATAAATATACTCATAAAATAAAATGCCAGCTTTGTTGTTCTCCATCGACGACGTGAAACCTTTTTGTTTGTTATCTACCACCGAATCAAAGATGGATTCCGATAACACCTTTACAACTGTCTCTACATGTTTAATTAAAAACCGAAATGTGTTGTTTCGTCTATACTATTATAGCTATTTATTATTTAAGTATAAGTACTAAATAAGAGTTTTAATTAAAAATATTTACTAGAATATTTATGTTTATGCACTATGGCATGGCATAAGATTTCCTTCCTTAACGTAATCTTTACACCATGTTTTAAAAGGTTCGTTTACATTTGGCATATTAATCGTTGTATACTATTAATATGGAGTAATTTATAACCTTTTATGTAAATCAAATTAAGAAAAATATTTTCTGAGATTTCAAAGATTTGCGGTTTGACAAAGCTAACATTTATGTTTTGGATTAATTTTAATAAATATGTTGTACGTCATTGTTTTTATGAATATATCCTCATTAGGAATTTATGAACGTTTCCATAGAACAATGGAATAACTCGTATGAGGTGAAGACCGAAAGAAATCGACCCAGATTGGTTGCGCTTGCGCTGGCGCGACGTTTCATGTTGTGCTAAATTATTATCTTTGTAGAGCTTTGTAACTAATAATACTATGTTATGATTTTCAAGGAATTCTTATTAAATACTGTAAACTTCCATGTATTAGATATTATTAGGAGGTAAATTTATATAAAGAAAGAGACAATATTTGTATCTTTTATCAAACAAAAAAAAAGGAAAAAAGATTTATCTTAAAGCAGACAACATCCTCTAATTCATTTTATCTTTTTTATTTATATTTTACTAAAACTAAATAATAATTAATATGTTGACAATATAATGGAAAAATGTAGGAAAAAGGAGACTCACTCAGTTATTAATCACACGTGAAAATCTACACAGCAAAAGTCCCGATAAAATAGATTAAACCGTTATTTTTATAAAACACTTTTTCCCTGCAATTATCAACACATTGTAAGACAAAATCCTCCACCGCGTCTATCTGTCTGTCTGTCTGTTAGCGATAAACTCAAAAACTACTGCACTGAATTTCATACTGTTTTCACCATTGAATAGAGTGGTTCTCGAGAAAGGTTTAAGTGTATAATTTGTCAAGTTTTTGTACACATTAAGTAGCGGAACCCGAGGATTCGCTTGCACTAAAACTAGGGACGAGCCCGAGCGGAGTGAGGACGAGTCGCTAGTAATAAATAATTTACATCGAGTAGCATTTTTTTTAAACCCATGCGTGTAATTTTCGGTGTCCAATGTTAATCATATGAGCTGAATATGGGGTAGCTATTTTCAAGTCACAGACAGACAATGAATAATGACTATTACGTTATGTTGTTGCTTCTTTATATGGCTATAACTTTCTAATACATTACGAACAATCATAGCATAAAAACATTAAGCACCTACTAGTGTTTGATTGGATGTGTTATAAATCATATCTAGAAGAAAAAAAGTAAGTAAGCAAAAAATAACATTTTGAATGAAGTGTGAATTCAATTATATTATTTTAAGTCTCTATTGAAATTCGTGTAAAAGTCCGGGTTTCTTAAAACATGACTATTCAAGCAGACGTTAATTTAGCAACTTTCACTTAGCTATTGCTTTGAGAATCTTTAATTTGCAATGTTTATATCCATAGCTATTAGATATTAGGTTACTTATTGTAAGTAAAAGTTTATATTTATTTATCTTTGTTGTTTTTAGGAGAAATTCCTTTCTAAGATGAATAGAGTAATTAGCAATTTTCTAATTCAGGTACTTGAGAAACTAATAAATTCTTTAATAAGCTTAGAGCATAAATGTATATAAAATCAAAGTAGGTGTCAGCATAAGAGAGCTCGTACAGTGAACACTAAACCCTATTCAATATTAACACATTATTAAAGATAATTTAAAATGAAATACTAGAATATTTTGTAGTTTTATTATAATTAAATAAGTGGAGGATGGAATTATACACAATATTTAAAGTATTATTGTTGGATTTTTTATTGCTAGAAAGGAAGTAATAATGATGTAGTTTTTGCATACTTAAACAGTAGTTGGATATAAAAATAACTTTTGCCAGTTTAGGTTTAGCCCAGTATGTGTTGTGATTCACGTAGTATAATAACATATTATTAACCGACTACATAAAAGATGGACGTTCTCAATTCGTCGGATTCTTTTTTTTTACGTACGTTCACCGATTACTCGAAGATTCCTGAACCGATTTGGAAAATTCTTTATTTCTTACAAAGTATATACCTACTTTCTAAGAGGTCCCATTATATTATATATAATATATTTTATCGAAATCGTCCAACAAAATTCTAAAAATTGTATGCATCGATGATATTTTCGTTTACTCAGAAACCTCGCTGTCTCATTGGAGCTACACTTAGTTGGCCCATACATATTATTAGTTTATGTTTGTAGATATAGGTATTAGGTATAATTTTGAAATCAGTTGTTTCTTTTAAAAACAATTAGATTAAAAACGATTAGGTATAAAAGTTTACTAAGGAATCACGAATTTAATAAAGTAAGCTAATACTGTACTGTAAAGTAATACCTAGCAGATGGTCAAAAGAAACTTTGCTTTTTTAGGCAATTAACCTTGTGACCTTGGTAATGAATTTTATATGTCAATTGGGTAAAATAATATTTTAATAATGCAAGATGAAGCCTTCATAAAAATGATTGAAAAATGTAATGTTTCTTGATTGTTTTATTTTAATCTTTCGCCATCCTTTAAGTCGAAACCAATTTCGATTTCAATGTATTCAATTTATATTTGTATCAGTGACCTTCTACGAAAGCGATAACTTATTATATTATAATGCTACACTTTCCGATAGAGGTGAACAATGGGTGTGCTTACGACACGATTGTTACGTCGAAATTTGACGACCGATACGGTCGGTACTTACCTAATATTATTTTGGGTATCTAACGTACGGTAAAAACTCTTGAAAGTAATTCCTAAAAAAAACAATTACTTAAAATTAATTTAAGCTCTACATAATAATGAATAATCGTTGTTAATCTCTAGAAATGTCTCGTACTGCAACAAATTTTATTTAGTTTATTCTAGACCTCAGAAATATTCATATGGTCTACACTCAATATAACTATTTAATCTCCTAGGACTAGGAGATAAAGATAGCCTTAATAATTATAATTAACCATTTATTTAAAAGTATCAAAATGAAAATATTTATTTGTACTAGGGCCATTTGCGAAAACTATTAATTTAATTAAGAAACCTCACATATGTACCTATAGCAAACGTTTTGGAAACCAAAAAAAAACTAATGTACGAGTATAGGTGCGTGAAAATCAGATTAGAAATTTGATACAAGTATATTTCATCCATTTATTTAATTCATACATGTTTCACGTTATTCATCACTCTGACATGGTTCTTGGCGACAAAATGAGTCCTTTATGTCGTCTTAAACGAAAGCAGTTCGTAATACATTCAAACTCGTACGCAAACAATAGTTGCAGTTACGAAATGATAGTCGCATTTGTGAGTTGTGTACGAGTAGGTATGTTATTCCTTATGCATATTTCTGAGTCATAGTCGGTCAAATGAGCGTTATTTGATTTTCATTTCAGGATTTATTACCCGACTGCGCCAGGAGGGTTATGTTTTTCGAGAGTATGTATGTCGATGGATTTTAGCTTCAAATTTTGCGTTAGATTCGTATTAACTGTGAAAGTGACACTGGGTATAAATTTTGAAACAGAATACAACATATTTAGGGTTCTTTTCATTTCCAAATTACAAAGAAACGCAGTCGGGTTTTTTAGTTTTTTAACTACACTGACTTGTTATATTTTTAATCTAACGACCTAGTTCGTCCCTAGATACTTTAATATATAGGTACTTATACGATGAGAAATCTCTAATTTCTCAGTAAGGAGATATTTTCCAAGATATAGGTATTATTCCGTAGTACATTATTTTGATCGCACGATTTACCCAGTATTTGCAATGTAAGAGCACAAATATATGTTTTTTACGACATCACTTCACAAAAATTTGAAATATTCGATTATCTTCTGCTTTACGAAAACCGCTTTAAAATCCGTTGCGTAATTTAAAGGTCTAAGTGCACAGACGGCTGAAGCAATTTTGTTTTATGCTATGTAGAGACCATTATAAATATTAACAGTATATATAAATAGAAACTTTTTAGTAACATATCTAAGTCGATATAAAAATTTTATTCATCTTTACGTGACGAAGAGATGAGTTTACTTTGACTCTACGATGTTTTAAGTCAATAGCTTGAAAGTTGAAAGCTTCTTCTAGATAAGCTAAATTCTTTCACAAGATAACAGCTGCTTGAGCTAGTAAGTAGTAGCACGTAGTAGGTAACTTATATATAGGTACGTCCAGTATTTTATTATATACTGTTTTATTGCTTGCATCATAAACTCACGCAAGATTTCATATATAAATAATTCATTTATAAACAGTCAAATACCATTTTAATTATTATTATTTAAGCTACGACTAAAGGCCGTACGTGGAATTTTACACATTTCCTGCAACAGGTGCGCTAAATAACGCCTTATAACAGTTTTGTACTTTCTCGCAAAGAGAAATAAGGCGACGTTTCTCAGAATACTTGTAGCACTGTACAGTTTATGCGATTGAAGATTTAAATGCAAAATCTTTGAAAGCGTGTTTTAGTTTGTTGATTTTAACATAGATTGTAGCATTATGAAAAATTTAATAACATTGTAAAAATGATTACAGATGCTCATTTAAAGGGTACAAAACAAGGAATGTCACATAAAATTTAAAAAGTTGAAAAGTATGGGAACATTAAGATTATACCACGTATTATAGATTGCAATGTTAATTAAAAAAATAATAATTCTGTGACTGTTGTTTTGCCCCTGTACCCTTCATTTATACATTGAAGCTAACATATTATCATATAACTTGTTAAACATCCAGTTTTTAGCATTACTATAACAAAAATGTCAAACTTTTTAACGTGATACGCAACAATTTTTCTTAAGATTTAATTCCTAGTTAGTTTTTAGACTGAATTGAGCTAAAGGCAGTAATAATTAAAAATAAATTTTGATAATTATTTATTATTTTAATAGTTAAATTATCTAGCTAGTTAAAACGCGGGCGGAGCCACGGGAATTAGCTGGTATTGATATATTTATGAATGAAATTTGAAAATGAGATAGAAGAGAGAAAAATATCTACTACATAACTATTAATTTTTATTTCTCCTAAATAATAATTATAGAGCTTAGAGTTCATGTCGTTTTCTTAATCTTATTAACTATGGTAGTAAGCCCACACAAGTTATAATCAGACGTCACCTAACTTAATGTAATGAGATTAGTGTAACGTCAGACACGCATTATAGCACTAAAGTCTTCAAAAAACCTAAGACATACAAGGAATATTGCGTAGGTAGCGGTAAACCTATTATGCAACACTAATATTGCGTATAAAGAGGAAAAACATTGTTTTTTTATTTGTTTTTATACTATAAACTCTTCAAGAGTTGACAACAATCAATCCATTGTACTAAAATATAGGTTTGTCCATAATAAAAATGAAAATAAATTACGACTTGCGCATAAAGTCATCTAAGATGGCTAGTAAATAATGGCATACTTTTGTACAAAACTTCAAGGGGTTTAATTTTTTTGCACAGAATCCAAATTATTTCTTAAAAATGACTAGGTTAATAAAGCCTCTTAATATCAGCTATCTACATGGGCGTACCCAGGTAGGGGCAGGGGGGGGCAGCTGCCCCCCCCTGGATTTAGTGTAATATTCACCGGTGAACCGAAACAAAAATATTTTATTATTTATTTATTTATTTATTTATTTATTTATTTAGTACCTCATCTAGATCATGTTAATCAGATACCAAAAGGCATAATGTTTATGTTCTAACAATATTTTTCGTTAGAGAATGCACTATCACTACATAGTATAAAACAAAGGCGCTTCCCGCTGTCTGTCTGTCCGTATATATGCTTAGATCTTTAAAACTACGCAACGGATTTTGATGCAGTTTTTTTAATAGATAGAGTGATTCAAGAGGAAGGTATATATGTATAATTCATGCATAATATTGTAGAGAAACACTGATAATTTTAGAGGTTTCTAATGTGATGTCGTAAATAAACACATTTTTTGCGCTTACATTGCAAACACTCGCTGAACCTTACGAGATAGATCAAAATAATGTACTACAGTATTGTACACATTAAAAAGGTCTATAAAAACTTTCGCGGTGGCATATGTCTATCTATGGATAACATACTAAATAGACAAATTACAGTAAAGTCATCGGTTCAACGTGCTGCAGGGCGACCTACACTACGCTTGCCTAAACGCGGTTTCCACTCTAGCACATTTCGGCTCCATCGACCATCAGTTCGCCTGGAGATATGACCGGCCTACTTTCACTTCAGCGAGCTAATTTTGCGCGCAATGTCGGTTACTTTAGTTCTCTGGCGAATAACTTCATATCGATTCTATCTGCCAGAGAAATACCAAGCATCGCGCGTTCCATTGCTCGCTGAGCGACCTTGAATTTTTGGACCAGTCTTACGGTGAGTGTCCACGTTTCGGCTCCGTATGTCATTACTGGTAGGACGCACTGGTTAAATACCCTGGTCTTAAGGGATTGTGGGATCGACGACTGTAGAATATGGCGTAGCTTCCCAAAAGCAGCCCAGCCCAAGCGAATTCTTCGGTTGGCCTCCTTCTCAAAGTTGTGCCGGCCGAGTTGTATAGTTTAGCCAAGGTGTACGTATTCCTGCACAACTTTAAGAACAGCGCCATTCACGATCACTGGTCTCGGGGATACATGACAATTCGACATGATTTTGGTCTTGTCGAGATTCATCCCGAGACCCACTCGTCTTGAAGAATCACTAAGGCTGTTTAACATTTCTTCCAAATCAGAGTCTCTGCTACGACGACTATGTCATCGGCAAATCGCAGGTGTGTTATATACTCTTCATTGATGTTGATACCTCGTCCGTTCCAATCGAGCGTTTTAAAGACGTCCTCCAATGCACAGGTAAACAATTTTGGGGAGAGAACATCCTCCTGTCTTACCCCGCGGTGCAATCGGATTGGTTTTGTGCTCTACCTTTGTACTTGGATGGTCATCGTTGCAGACTGGTATAAACACCGTTGTATTTGGATATACCAATAGTCAATAAGGCATCTCTGCATGGATTGTAGAACAGCCAAGGTTTCGATGGTGTCGAAGACTTTCTCATAGACCACAAACGCTAAGCATAGAGGCTGATTATATTCCTCGGTCTTTTGAATAATTTGCCTTAGTGTGTGTATGTGGTCTACAGTACTGAAGCCTTTTCGAAACCCAGCCTGCTCCACAGGTTGGAAGTCATCGAATTTTTGGGCGAGACGGTTCGTGATAACTTTTGAAAACAACTTATACACATGTGTCTCTTACACAGGTCGGTAGTTCCTTAAAAGGGCTTTATCCCCCTTCTTAAAGAACAATACCATTAAGCTTCTACTCCATGCCGCCGGTGTAGTGGCATTGTGAAGGACAGAATTAAAGAGATTTGAGAGCTCTGCGGTAATTCCATCCTCACCCGGAGCTTCGTTGTTTGTTGTCCAAGAGCTATCCTAATCTCGCCCACGTCGATGTCGGGAAGCTCATCTGTTTGGTGGCGTACAAGTCTGGCTCTTGGTTCCTCCGCGTGGTGGGACTCAGGTGGAAGTGTATGTGAGAAGTAAAGATCCCCGTAGAATCTTTCGACATCAGCGAGAATCTCTGGTTTGGAGGAGACGGTTGTACCTTGTGCGGTTCTAACCTTTGTCAGGTGACAACGGGAATTGTGAGAGTTGGCAAAGACTTTCGAGCCCCTATTGAGTGCAATAGCATCTTCAATACTTCGGGTATTCGCTCGTCTTAGATCACGCCTAATTAGGTTTCTCAAATTCCTGTCTAGTACCTGACGCCTGATTGAGTGGTTTTTACAGCCTCGCGTCTCTTCGCCATCTCGTTCAGAGTCTCGCTTGAGAGTTTCGACTTTTGTCTCTTCTCTCTTCTCTCCTAGGTCGAAAATGTTTTTGTCCCACCTCACGGATCACACGCATCAGACTATTGGTGGTGTCATCGCTGTCCTGAGTGGTTTCCAACATGGCGAATCGGTTCTGTAGTTCTAGCTGGAAGCTTTCGCAGCCAGCTTTCATCAGCGCACATTCAATTTTGATGTTCATATTCAGGGTTCCCCTTACAAGTCGGTGATCACTGCCGGTTTTAACCCTGTTAATCACTGAGACATCCCTGATATATGTAGCGCTTGTTGGATATAATGAAGTCGATCTCGTTCTTTGTAGTATTATCGGGGCTTTGCCAGGTCCACTTCTTTTGAGGCTTTTTCTAGAAAAATGAGTTCATCAGAAAAAGCCCTTGGGCCTCGAGGAAGCTTACTAACATTTGCCCTCGATGGTCCCTCAGTCCATAACCAAATGATCCTACCCTCGATTGGCCATCTTCTTGTACTCCCACTTTGGCATTGAAGTCACCCATAACAACAGTGTAGTAGGTGTTGGTACGAGACATAGCCTTAGCTATGTCTTCGTACATGGCTTCGACTTCGTCGACAGAATGTGTGGACGTAGGAGCATACACTTGTATAACCTTCAAGAAGTATCTTTCGGTTATTTTCAATACAAGGTACGCTTAAAAATCCAACACCACCTTGGGATGGTTGGTGCCCTTCTCGGAAGAAGAATAAGTGACCAGCATAATAATAATAATATATACACCTAATATTGCGTGTAGTGTTTTTGTGTAGTATGTAGAGTAAAACAAGTGCGGGGCCACCAGAGGGGGGGGGGGTTAATAAATTTCAGATTTGCCCCCCCCTAGGCCAAAAGCTGGGTACGCCCATGGCTATCTACAAATAAAAATTGATATACCCGTTTTGGAGATTAAAATGTTACTAGTAAAAAGCTCTTATTCTGACCCTACAAAAACACTTTTTCATTTAATTGTACATAATATTATAATATTGTACATTCAGGGTGGTATTTATACAAAAGATAAATAAAAATAGGGGCTTTCCCGTCCGATTACTAACACCAGTCTCTATGTTCAGATGGCGCGGTGATGGCGCGAGGCACGTGCGCGTTGGCGCTCCTCTGCGCGCTCGTCGCCGGCGCGGTGGCGTACACTGTCGACTGCAACCACGAGTACGCAGACTGCGATACTGAGCTAAGTGAGTACTTAATAATATATTTCTATTATACTATTATACTATTATACAAATTATAGATTCAAACCTTCCTCGAGAACCACTCTATCAATTGGGGAAAACAGCATGAGAATCGGTGCACTAGTTTTTGAGTTTATCGCGAACAGACAGACAGACGCGGCGGAGCACTTTGTTTTATAATATGTAGTGATTAGCGATTTTTCTGCACGTGGTAGGCGTTCATCCTTAACTAAAAACACGTATATCCCACGGAAACCGTTATTTTTTTCCGAGACATAAAGTAACCTATGCTTCTCTAAAATTAGACTAATAATTAATTTATCTCTATGCCAATTTCTATTCGACCAGTCGTTCTGGTGTGAGAAACAGAAATCCATCTAAATTTTTGCATTCATTTTACTTATTTAATATTTATGCATGATAGAGTTAACTAATTATCATATCTTATTATAAATGGTTCGAGTTGAATAATCTAAGTATAATATTATGTTGTGTTGAATCTTATTGCAGATTCATTAGAATTATTATGCTCAAATACCATAAAAAACTACAGTTGACAATTTAGCAATTAGGTATATAGGCAATACATTAACTAAGTACTATATTAATTTGTGATGTAATAAGAAGCGAATATTAATGTAATAGCTATAGCAGAATTCTTAGGTAATTCAATAATGTTTTATTTATATGAAAAAAGTGAAATAAAAAAATAGTACATAATTATAATTAAAATAGCACTCTTATCTGAATTACCCAATAATATTTTTATTAACCCCACTCGCGGAATAACAGATAACTAGCATGACCTAAGATATAACATATTTTTATCAAGGTTTTAATTACCACTGTTCTTAATATAGAAAACATTGAATTGAACAAATACTTAAATGATAGAGGCCGCCGAGGCCCATTATTTTTTAGGCAACAGCACAACAGTTTGCCCCATGGTTTCGTAGAGCGTGGCTAATATATACGATTACTGAGAACTAGTTTTTGGTGAGAAATATTAATGTGGATAAGACACTTTATTCATATATACATGTAGGATCGAAAAATGCAAATTAAAGGCTCTTGTGGAAACACTAACTATTTATTATAATATTTAAAATTACAAATATTAATGTTCACGCGTTAATGCGTGCCACCTTATCACCAAAGAACTTGCAAATCAAAACATTAACCAATAAAGTTCAAATCATAAAGTGGTATAAATAACCTATGTTATAAAAATGAAATAAGTAGTCATGAAGCACCGACAGAACTGAAAACTTAAAATTTCGAATAGTTTATATCATCACATTTATTAGCTCTCACAGAATAGTTATATACATTTTCATATTTTTGTTTTTTTTAATCGAAATGTGACACTGCACGACTCTAGCTAGACGAGAATCCATGGCTTCCCTGTATTAAAATGGCTCAAAACAGCGAAAGAAATTTTAACTTTAATAAATAAATATTTTGGGACATTAACACACAGCGCCATCTAGTTCCGTGGTAAGCTACGAGGCTTGTGTTATAGATAGCATATAGTTGATACATTACACATATACAACTTTAAATACATGATATATATTATAAGTATATATTTAAAAATTGGATGTCGTTAAAATGTTTTATTGTAAATATATAAAATAATTAATACCACTTGATATACAATATAATCTGTTATATAACGACTAAGTAGTAACTACGGATATTAAAACATATTAAAAACTTGTTTCAAGTTTTAAATTTATAGATACAAAAACACGACAACATTAAAACTAAACTTTATTTTATATAAAAAAAAAGTTTTTTTTGAATTAAAGCATTAAATTTCGCATACATAATTAATTATCGTATTATTAAATTAAGCGATCGATCGATCATTTAAACTACTTACTCAAATTATCTTCTAAATCAACTAAGTTAAATCCATGCTATTGTAATCGTCCTCAAAATGAAGGAAGAGAAATAAAAAATTAAACGTGGCGGAACCTTCGTGAAGTCGTGAGTTTGCCGCATTTGGAAGACCAACAGTCAACACATTCCGGTGCTTTTTTGTTTCATAAAGATGCTTTAGTTTATTTTTTATCTGTCACAAGTTTCTAAACTTGTAACACCTATGAACGGTAAAAATCTTATGGTCTTAGCGTAATATTTTAGTAGCAATCGCACTTTAGACAAGAAGTTTATTCTTTGGGCGTCTTTGTAATAAAAAAAAACTTTTGCATTTAATTAATAAGAAGGTTTTAATAACACAAAAGTGTAAAAAGATAAACGTTAAAAGTCAAAAGATTTCTTATAGATATGCTAAAAATAAAAATAACAAAGAAATTTATAGCGATAAAAAATAGTAAAAACCATTAAAATTAAGTGAACATTAAAGACAATGGGAGTAATTTTAAAATTAAAACATTTTATTTTATTATGAGAAATAATATTATGTTGGACTTAATTAAAATAGTCAGTTCTTTTTTGAAAATTTATAAAAAAATTATGGTTCTACAGGTCTACACAATGATCTTATCAAAAATTGAAAAAATATTTGAAGTACTAATAATTTCATTTAATTAATTAGTATTTATGTATGTACGAGCGCGTGGTTAATAAGGTATACGAAATTATAATTTTTCGGGCTGATTTCATGTCTATCCATTTAATAGTTTTTGCAGCAGAGCAAACAAAGAAAGTCTTGCCATTTATTTATTAATATAGAGGTAGACGATTTTAGTATTATATGTATAGAGGGATTTCTTTAATCGTTACGTTGATTAAAATTGTTAAGTGTATAATAGAACAATTAGGTGAGACAATACGTAACTCAGTCATTGACATAACCGAAGGATGTCGTGCGTGACGACTATCCACAGATGGTCGAGGATTGCGCGCGCTGAAAGTTGAGGAAACTGTAAGCGAAGATTTTTTTATTTTTCTTTTTGTAATAAATAGTAGCGTTGACTAGCGACATACCCTCGGTCTGCTCAGGTTTGTCCCTACGTGCGATAATAAACATTTCTAAGACAAGGTTTTTTTTCCGCAGTAAAAAGTATCCCTTATTGTAGACCCGAATAACCAACTTTCATCATTCCAAATTCTAATAAAATCTGTCCAGCGGTTTTCTCGTAATAAGGTCATAGACAGACAGACAGACAAAAACTGTAGAATCGGCCTCTGTAGTCTGTACCGATAAAAGGACTATTTCAGTAAGATTTAAAAAAATATATTTAATGTGCACTGTACAGATTCGACCAATGTATAGATGAAAGATGTATAGATTAGGTATAGATTAGCAAAATGACAATTCAATTCAACTCTCGCGATGTTCTTAAAGTGTTTTTTTTTAATTATTAGATAGGCTTGCGCTTGACGACGATCAGTGCTGGAAAGCACTGATGAGGCCTAGGTTGGAGCGCGCTTGCCTAGAAGGTGCCTATTCACTCTTACTTTGAAAGTACTGACATTGTAAGTGGCAGGAAAGACGGCTGCTGGAAGGGTGGAAGGGTGTGCCAGTTGACGACAAATTATTTCATCAATGTCACGTAGAATAGAAAGAGAACACTGTGACTGTCTTTCTGTTTAAACATCGAACGTAGACTATGAGGTTCACTATGTAGTCATGGAACACTTAAGTAATGTAATTTGTCCATCATTGTAATTTGTACGTAATTTTTTTAAACACCATTGTACGCCGACCTTGTTCTATTAAACGGTTTTCATTCAATTGGCCGAATAAATTACGACTGAGACAAAGTGAAAGTATACCATAACATTGATATTGATATGACCGATTAATAATCTAGTTCAGTCTAACGATTTATAGAGTGGATGAGACTTCTATATTTATCGTTTCCAAATAATATATTTACTATTAATAGATTGCCAGTTTGTTACGTTCGTAGAACTTTGATTTAATTAGGCTCCATTAGAACTTTTTCGAAGATAGAATCAGATTATTTAGCAAACTTAACTTAATTTCAAAAAATTATGGAATCGTGTGAACTTTCGTCAGTATAAAATGACTTACATAACATTTATTGAATGCTGGAATTTTTTGTTTTGTATTATAATCTAGAAGTATCTAATATTGTAACAAAATTAAATAATAATGTTCTCCGAACGATTCCGGCCATGGCGGCCAATCTCGTTGAGACTAGCCAACTACGCAGGAGATATTATAGTGCACAAGTGTACGCGCAGACACAAGTGCACTCTCTGTTTCTATCACTCTCATACTCCCAAGAACGACTACTCGACACGACCAGTGAGAGTTAATGCGCGGCAGCTGGACCGACGGATTTACGTGTTCTTCGAGGCACGGGGGTGAAACACCACCAACTTCCCAACTCCGGGCTATTACTGAGGCTTACTAAACAGCAAGACTTAATAACTAAAATTGAACCGACCCGGGACTCAAACCCAGGAGCTCTCGATGTGCGTGCTACATACTAGCCACTACACCACCTAGGCAATTAACAAAATTAAATACATGTTCTAAGAAATATTTAATATAGAGTATTCTATTTATTAATGTTTTTGCCGTGGATACAAGAATATAAGTCACAAATGACAAGTGGTACACCTTGAAGGTATCTTCATATCCCGTTCCGATAATAAATGAAGTGTATTAAAATCATTAATAATGTTTGTATATTGTGTACTAAACCTAGTGTTAATAAGGATGCAATCCACACGTCCACCTGTTGTTCGAACTTGAGCCGCCAGCGGATTTCCTTATGAGCGTTAAACAAGTGAATACACCTGACTTAGTCACGCAAAAAAATAACACGAAACACAACTTAGAAGCAGTCTCTTTATCCAGTGCTCGAATACATTTTTTATTGTGCAATGCAGATTTAAAATGTTTTGAGTTTTTTTAAATATCGAAAAGAAAAAAAAATATTTTTTTGGAGAAGTTTTTGAAAACTTAACAAGAAAATAAATAAACTTTGTATTTTTGATGAAACCGCTGTATTTCTGTAAGCTGTCGCACTCCGCAGAGCGGCGACGCGACGAGACCGGATGCGCAATGATTTTATGCAACAGTAAACAGGGACGAATATAGTGTCTTTTCAAAAATAAAACTTTATTTTCTGAAGTAAAAAAACTAAATTACTTTAAACATATATTACTAGCTAATAACGAATATTGTATTAGGGTGTTTCACTTTCGTACACTTTCATAATGCATTTTTAAATTTTTATTACGATTTAATTACCCGGTAAATTAATATTATTTATGCACATAAATAATTTTAAAAGTAAATAAATAGAAAATAAAATTTATAATATTATTACCGTATGAATATTAAAATAATATATAATGTCTTCTTTAAATATTATACTTTAAAGATTGTTATAGTAAAAATTGTCCCGATATGCCTTAAGGATATCGGTCGCTACTGTATTACGAAATTGTGAATGTATCTGAGAGTTCTACCGTCTAGAATGTAAACATTGATCAGCCGTTTCTTGCAACGCTAGCGTCCTTTAACCGACCCAGTTTGATAGTCGTGAAGATTAAGGTCATAACTGTATCTAAAGCTACCATGAAAACTTGTTATCGTACCTTAGATTTAATAATAATTAATAACTAGTGGTTTAATATAATTTGTTCTATTGAGAAACTTTTTCTTTAAGAATGAAGTCTAACATTTAAATTTGAATTATTGACACCTGAGTGGAATGGGGTAGGAGCTATTTAAGTAGGTGTTCCAGAGATTACTGTACTGTCTACAATAATTATTAAGTAGACTTTAAGCCTTTCATTACGTTATATTATTATCTATATCATCCTACCATATACTCGTACATTGTAGACGTACGTACTTAGACATCGGTTGAAGCTTTGGCTAGATACCAAACTACTAGTACTACAACTTATTATAATGCTTTCTTGGATACCCTCCGTTTATTATTATAATCTTGGATTGAAAGTAAAATTATAGTTTTACAACTGTTTGTATATATTTTATTGTATAACGATATAAAGCTATGTCATTTAACCGGTTTTGTAGAGCTTTTAACGTCCTTAATCTAACCTAGTTTGATGACCGTGATCATTGAGGTCGAGCTGGGTATCCATAATGTTGAATGTAAAATCGTGACGAATTATATTACATACCAGTATTTGAAGATAAATATAGGCCTATTATTCTAATGATTTGGATGAGCGTTTAATATTTTAATGTATAGAATATCAAAATTATAACGTTCTGCATACTTATAGTTGTTTAGAGCACTACTTTAGTAATTTTCAAAAATCTTAAGTTTTACTTTAAAATATTATATTATTAATTAAATTGTAATGTGATTTTAAAGACTTTAATTCACAAGCCAAATCTTTTAGTTTATATAATGTCAGATAGGTAGGTTACGTAGGTACCTTTTAAATTAGGTACATTTATCATGCATCGTGCTCTTCACACAAGGCTAACAACATCATGGAAACGCATTATGAATTAGGAATCCGAAAATACCGAAATGCCTACTTATTTTGTTGAAATAACATTAAGTACTAACTTATTATAATTTTAATTAATTTGAGTTTTAACATACTGATTATTATTTGCATGTCAAAAACGGTACTTAGTGACTTAAACCAATAACAGGCTTTAAGAATGGTAAAGTTTGGTCCGTAGTATTTTTATGTAGCTACCACTGTAGGACGCGAGAGATAACAATCCACTTACTATCAACTTACTATACAACCACATTACTATGAAATATATGTACTGAATTGATTTGTTTTTAATTTTAGCGGTAAGTGATATATATTATTAAGTATTTTTTATTTACAGGTAAGATAATCAGTGAAGATGATGATCATCAACCATCAACCCTACCATCAATTCCTCCAAGAATAGCAGAAACATCTAGTCTTCCTCCAAGAGACACTACATCTACTACCCCAACGCCAACAAGATCTACGCCAACTGCGAGGGATGAAAATGTAAATGTAACAGATGTACAAGTAACTACTGAAATTAACGAAGTCACGGAGCCTATCGCGAAGCCGAAACCACGCTTACTTAATTTAAAAGTAGATGAGCTACAAAACTTCGCAAATGTATTGCATAATCAAACTAAGGGATTCAAAAAAACAATTGACGATCTTAGTGATTTAAATTTGGATGAAGATGTAAATGAAAGGGACTATGGACCTGAGAGTAGAAACAAGCAGATACCAGATAAATTTTATTCAAATCTTCAAACACCATTTAACCCATTATCGAGTGCTGATAAGTCAGATGAGACTGAGACGTGCAAAGAGGGTGGTGTTACCTATAAGGTAAGTCCATTTGAAAGAACCTGCTAAAACCTAACAAATATTTAAAAATAGCTACTAAAAAGGGTTGTATTTGAAAACATGTTACTACGATAAAATTTTAAATTAATTGCGCAGAATTAAGTGCCGGTTTATTTTAACAGTTAGTATAGATTTCATAGAGATGAGATATTTTTTCGAGATGAAAAGTATCCTATATCTTAACTCAGAGAACCAAGAGAGAAATAAGAGCTGTATGATTGCACACACAAAACTTCTTAGAACTAAATTCAACATCTGTATTGATAACAATGACTATTTCAATCGGATGTACAGATTATATCAGAATTTATTATATGTAAGGATATGATCGATATGTTGACCTAATTTATTCGTATGGGGTACGGGGTAAGGCGTATACTTACAATCCAACAGAATAACTAGCTAATATCAATAAGACTTTAATAAAAGAAGTGAATACTTCATGGTAATATTTTCTTTAATTATTATTCCTTGATATTTTAAAGTAATTGTATAGAATTTTAACAAAACTCATAGGTCGGTGAGCAAGTCGAGCGCGGTTGCGAAGAGACATGCGAATGTACTCCTGGCGGCGTGTTCGAGTGTTCGCCGAGGTGCAAACATCCTTTCATACGTCGCGGCAAGCGCCTCAGTGATCCCTTGTGCTTTGAGTCACCAGTGGACGAGTGTTGCTCAATCGTCGCTTGTGTTACTACTAATGGAGGTAATATTTTAACAAGCTCTAACATTAAGCCTTCATTTAACTTTATTTGAAATATCTTTTAATTAAAGTAGGTACTTGTAACGTACTTTAATATGGTTGTATAGTATACCTTTTATTATATTTAGATTTTTTTAGATTTTTTATTAAAATTTACATCGTAAAAGAGAGAACAAACAGACTCGAGGATTTTCCGATTTTATTAGATGAAACAATATAATTTTCTAAATTTGATATGTACCTATGTTCAATGGCATGAGTTCCTAAATAGATTTTTTTAATGAATATTTTATAAATCATTCTCCGCGTAATCGTAAAACTTACCTACTAGATTAACATTTTAGAAAAAAACATATAAGTCCAACAAATCTCTAAAACTTTCTTAAAGTTTCTTAATATACGGTCATCCAGGGGAATCTTTCACATTCTTGTGAAAGTCACAGTGAAATCATAATTTAAATTAGCATATTACTCAAGGTATATTATCCCAGCTGCGTTTTTGACATTGTTCCTTATGGGAAAACTTACGTAGGTATAGCTAAATTTAATTCCAGGAAAAGAGTAAGAGTAAAATAATGAATTATTCCAGCTTTATACCCCAGAAATAGAAAAGTTATATACAATTCGGACTATCGAATTCGGACTCGGACTAATCTTAATAGATTTTTTGATATTTATCAGCATAATGAGCTGTTTACATGTATTTATAATTTATTGGCAGAAACAAAACCAGCATCACTGGAGGTGTGTCATCTCGGCAATGAAACTTACACTGTGGGTGAGAAGTGGCACATTGGTTGCGCCCAGACGTGCTCTTGCGAACGAAATTCCGTAGTCACTTGCAGGCCAAGGTGAGTCATGATACACCTAATATTTATAGAAATTGGTGAATCATTTCAATCAAATATTATGAAAATTTTGTTAAAAACAATCTAAATATGGCATTTTTATGGAATAAGTCTGTTTTTCATCAAAATTTTTTTGTAGATGTGACCCATTACCACAGTCAGATAAATGCATAAACGTGCAAGATCCTGCAGATGAATGTTGTGAGATGCAAATATGCGATGTATCCCAAGATGCTCATGAAGAAAATGAAAATATGACATCGTCTACTACGGAAGTAAGTAGCTTTATTTAGATATTATCATTTTGTACAATATACTAGAAAATATTTTTTTATTATTAAAACAGCTTAATTTGAATTATTATTATATCTTTGTTTTAGGTTCCGCAGAAGATGTCAGATTCAGAACCATCACCTCCGAGGCCACTTGTACTCACGGAACCTATTGGCTCTATCAAAGTTCTACAGAACAATACCGTCCAAGTTAATCTTATGCATGTAAACAAAAGTGATGATCCCATACATCTTTTATTAAGCAGCGATGGCGGAAACACATTCCATGAAATAGAATTGAAATATTCCAATCTGATACTCAATTTGGAAGGTGGTAAAGATTACATTCTAAAAACCAAGGAAACTGGTACTAAATTTAATTTTACGGTAACAGCTTCGGACGTTGGTAATGAAGTGCCGGTAGAAGAGACTATAAATGGAAAAGAAGGATGCTATCACGATGGAAAGTTTTATAATGTTGGTAAGTTTTATTAAGCAATTTTAAACCTGATTTAATCATATATATTCATATTATCTAGTAAAAAAATTATGCACAATTTGGTTTTTTGATCTTTTGGCTAATGCAAAGACCTGATGTACATCGTGATGGTAGTCATAAACAAAAATTGTACCAGGTGACGAGTTCCACATTGGGTGCTCCGAGCTGTGCGAGTGCACGGGCGCGGACACGCGCGAGTGCGCGCCGCTGCAGTGCCCCACGCACGTAGGGCTCGAGCTGGTGTCGCGCGGCTGCGTGCAGTGGGCGCCCAGCCCGCCCGCGCGCCCGCCCGACTGCTGCCCGCGCACCGCGCGCTGCTTGAGCGACGGCACTTGCCATTATAAAGGAGTGCCGTGAGTATTTTGTTTAAATTTATTTCTTTACACATTTCCTCGCAGTCCCACCGATGTTATTCATTCATTTGATAATTATGTCTCGACCTGATGAGTAAGGTATATCGGTGTAAAATTTCCTCCAAATCAAAGTATAATTTTGTATTTATTGTTTGATAATATTACGGCCAAGAAAAACTTTTTTATTAATACTTCATTGCCACAACATGATACTGCTAAAGCATCTTATTATAATATGAGATAATTTATTTTATAAATGTGTTCTAATAACTCGTGCCTTACCAATTACCAATTATAAACAAGTAATGTTTATTTCTTCATCCAAATAACCAGAATTAACATACCACAGAATACCCAACTGGACAGAAGTGCCAATCTCCCTCACGGGATGCGAAGAGCATTGCTTCTGCGAGAACGGTTCGCTCGACTGCCAAGAGGCGTGTGCCCCGCTGCCGGCGCTGCCGCCGCCCTCGCTCCGGTGCGCACATCGCATGCGCCCCGCGCCTGTTAATGCGTCGGACGAGGACTGCTGCAAAGTATGGGGATGCGTGCCGAGTGGTAAACTATTTTTTTTAAATACATTGCTTTGTATTAGCTGCTACCAAGATTTGAAAAAAACGCAAAGAATAAGGAGATCAAAGTGTGTGGAGCTCAAATTGTAATAAGACTAGTTTTTTTTACTTAAAATATGAAGTTATATAATGTAGTTGTTCGAAACTAATTCATTTTAATTTAGAAAGGAATTCCGGACTTTTTTTAAGTAACAATGTAATAATCCTAGATTATTTCATCATTTTTTAATATTATTTTTATTTTTTTAATAATAATTTATTATCATTGACAACTTAACAGCAAAGTCAATTATCAACATGTTATTAATTATAGCTAATTGCAGTAGTCATTTTTAAATCATTAAGCATGTTTATCATATCAACATTGCATGAGTTATCATCATCACACATTATTGCTTGCAGCTGGCAACATGAACGCAACTTATCAGACCTATACGCCAACACGCTCACAATATGTGAACTATCTGACACCAATCACACCACTCCCCCCGACTATAAACCCTCCTTCCTTTCTTCCCACTCCTCCCACAACCACAAAAATGACTGAGTTTTATGGACGCTACAGTCCTATAAAGACAAGCATGCCCAAATATTTTAAAACTCTAACTAAAAATCGTACGACTCAACATTTTGATAATATGTTCCCACAAAATACTTTAAGTGGTAATATCACAGTATTTACTCCAGAACATACTGATCCGTTAAGAAATATTCATCCACAACCTTCTTTAATGTTTAACGCTGCAGATTGGGGATTTCCCCTACAGCCCATGGATTCCTTAACGTCTAAGCAAAATATTCATAAGACTTCATCCACTTTAACTCACGAAACACATTTACCAAATTCAAAACCGTTCAATATTATTTTATCCGACGATAAATTGCACGATATCATTGAAGATTCTAAATATGGCAAGGATAGTAAACTGACCACTTTAAATTCTCACGATCTCTTTGTCAAACAAATGAATGACGACACAGCCGTTAATAAAATCCTATTATCCCAGTATAATAAGATAAATTATTTTCCCGTTCATACAGATAAATCTGAAATATCTCAAAGGTTTTTCGAACCTTCTTCGAAATTGTTTGATTCATCAACTGACCCCTCGTTAGGCATAAAAGATCACTACAAAAAATTCATCCACAATCTACCTGCAAAACGTATCACAGTATTGAAAAATAAAGACTTGAAAATTGGGCCAACCGACATAAAAACTACAGCTTGGGCAAAAAATACAGAAATAAACTTACCAGCAAAAGGGCCTAATTCTTATGAAACGGTTTTATTGAAGGCTTTACCTAAACAGAATAATGGATATAAGTTTAATTTTGACCCTGCATTTACTATTCCTAGAGTTCCTACCAAAACATATTCATCCCTCGATCTCGAACACCTTCTCAACCAAATGGAATTAGAGTCGGATACAAATAAAAACCTGGGACGGTCGGCGGATAAGAGCCGCGGTACAATAACGGCAGGTCAGTGACCTTGCCTAAAGTCTTTTTATGGCCTTAATATTTTCGACAGACGTTGACTTTCTTTGGTGACCGACTAGCTATTTGCGCTCATAACAGTAATAAACTAACCGCAGAATTCATTTCACACTGCTTTTTCATACTACTAATAAAAATTACTAACATTAGTATTTCTATCACGAACATAATAATCAACCTGAACTCTTTTCGGCTTAAATTATTATGATTAATGTTTTATGTGAGTATATTGTTTTGTAAATTAAAGGTAAGAATCAAGTATCCTTTTCTTTCAGGTAACATCTTGTACTTTAGAAACTTAGTGCAATTATAAGTGTATTTCTTATTTTTATTAAGGTGATATCAGACGGGTCATTTTTCGTTCATTTTCGTCTTTCACTTTTCATTTTTCACTCAAAGTGACACATCTGAACATAAAATGAAACAAGTGCGGAATGAATTCATTAGTGAACTGATCCAACAGTGTTGGATATTTTCATCTGGGATCTTTCACTCCACCCGAATGACCGAGAAATGAAAGGTCTGAACACTGAGAAAACGTTCATTGGGTTCATCGGTCAGTTTGTCTCGAGTCCTGTAAGCCAACTTGATTCTATGACATATTAAAAGAAATTAAAAAAAATCCTATGTCATTCCGTTTAAGCCGTGTGAACATGGAATGAAAGAAAATGAAGAATAATCATTCGAGTGTACGTCTGATATCACCCTTAGTTACTTTCAATTTTTATTCGTTGGGGTATACTGTGCAATAACGTATAATGGAATATTCTTCGTATATTGTTTTCATGTATTTATTTTGTTTACGACTTTTGTTGCAAATTTTAACATACTTAATATATTAAATATTTAAATTCCGTAATACTTTGAATATTCATGTCCAAGTGATTTACGTATCTAAAATTACCTGCAAATGTATAAATCATTGTTACTGATTTACATTGCAGGTCAAATGCCACCAGGATTATCAAACCTCCCACCTCCCACTCCACCAGCATTCCTGCCAACTATTCCTTCTAACGATCGCTATCCCTCTGAAGATACTGATTACGAACAAAATAACATCCATCGCCCCATGAATCCTCTAGAACCTTTACAAGGACTACCTCCAGGCTTGCCGGTACCAGATTATGGCGGAGGTGATGATAACAAGAAACTCCAAGTGTTGGCTCTTCAAGGGGATTCACCCACAAGTATTAAGATGTTATTCGGTCTACCGCCAGTACTAGTTGGTCTTCGCGGTAGTGTAGACCTGAGATATACTGATACTGCGTAAGTTATTAAAGGATTGTATTATCTAGTTTTAAACTATAAATATGACGTATAAAAATTTGCATAAATAATTCAATACTCATCTCTCAATGTAAAAACATAATATTTACACTTAATAGGGACGAAGATATAACGCAATGGTACTCGCAAGTGTTTGCTCCAGCTGATGAGATATTGACGACGCCGCGTCTAGAGTTCAGACTGACCGGCCTGAAACCTTCTACAACGTACAAGATTCGCGGCAAGCTTTTCTTACACAATCTGCCTGTTGAACCTGAAAGTGAAATATATACTGTACGGACACAAGACTTGCCTACGGTATGTGTTATAGTAAAAATACAATAGGTTGATATATTATTACTCTGTCTGTTAAAATTGTTTCGAAAACGCGTTCTGTTTTAACCGGATAAAACAATTATTAGTCTATAACTTCATACACTATAATAAATCTTATGAATACTTTAATTAATGAAAATGGAACAATTTTCTATTCAGGTTGCACCCCCCGAGGAAAAACGAAGGCAAATCGATTGCAAGTTAACAGTGGTGGAGGTCAATGACACCAGCGCGTACTTGAGTTGGCGACACTTCACTGAGGACGAGCTTCAATACATCGACGGTATACAAGTCAGGTGGGTGGTGATATAACTAAAATAAATTAATTATTATGTATATATTATAAGACATTAATAAAGGCTATTGAGTTTACCTCTGCATTACTCTCTAGAATTTTTAGTTGAACTCGCTTGGCAAAAAGCATTTTTTTCAATACTTTTCAGAAAATTGTTATTGGCTTATACTTAAGGCAAATAAATTGGTACAGAAAATATAAAATCGAAAGATTATGCTCCAAATTGATACATAAATGACGTGTTTATCGCTTTGCCTCCCAAGGACGCGAATCCGCGGGCAATAATATTGATATATAAAAATGTAGAGTACTTAAGTATCTAGTATAATAACAAAATATAGAAAACCAATTAGACTGCCACTGTTATTTGTAATCCTTACGTATTTTTGCAGACAAAACTTGTATTTATTGAGAAATTAAGTAAAGCCAGAAGCGGGCTTAAATTCCGGATCTAGTCACCCCTTATATTTTTATGTACGAATATTTTTTTTCCAAAACGAACATCACTCGTAGAGGGAGTATGGTAGCATGATAGCATCCGTTTTACATCACGTCCTATAAGTTAGTCTTACTGCTAAGACGCGCCAATGGATATTTCATGGATTTAGCGCGAGCGGAGCCGCGGGTTTCGGTAGTTATATACCAAAACTTTCCTCGGCAATCACTCATCGGTGAAAACAGCATGAAAATCGGTGTAGTATTTTGGAGTTTATCGCAAACAGTCAGGCAGGCGACGGAGGATTTGTTTTACAATATGTAGTGATTGTTAAAATTTACAATACATGTCAAATGCCATTATGCTTAGCATCTTTTCCATCTGCCACATTACCATTCCTTCTAATAATACAACAATATGTTGAACAGATACCGGCCAACGGGTACTCCCATCTACAGCACGACGGAGCTGTTGCACCACAGCCGCTCGGGCGCCGCGCTGCACGAGCTGCGGCCGCACGCGCGCTACGAGGCCGCGCTCGTGCTCGCGCCGCCGCCGCGCGCGCGCTCCGAACTCTACGACCCGGCGGTGGTGGAGTTCACTACGCTGCCGCTTATAGGTAGGCTTACAATAGCAGACTAATGAATTTATACGCCAATATCTCATGTATTGGCTGGTGTGTTGAGGTGTTTAAGTGAGTACGTAATGCAAAAATGTGTCGTGTTAAATTTGTACGATGTACACTAAAAATACGAAAATAAAATTCATATTTATAGTGTTAATGTTGTTTCTTTGTCAGTTCTATCTTCTAAATTGCATCAGTAATACGTCAACATAAAGAAGTATTTTTTAATGAGATGCATGCATCATTGCTATAGCACGCTATTTGCAATTGGTTCCTTTTTTTCCTGTTTTTCTAGGTCTTCTTGGTAAGAGATGTTTGCTTGGTATAGGTTACCAGCGTCGTGATTGCCTCCTCGTTTCTGTGATGAGAAAAAAACGCCATTTTTATTTGGGAAACAACCTTTTGAAATGAGAAAACTTAAAATGAGAAAAGGAATCGGACGATAGGGTGTATTATATATACGTCGTGTAAACGTATAAATTAATTCGAGAGCGTAAATTAGTCCTGAGTTTTTTGTATCGACTAAATATTAAAGATCCTATAGAAATGTGTATAGTAGACAAGTAAGTAAATTTCAAAATCCGCCAGACCCCTACAACTGGACGGTGACAATAACCGCGGACGAGGTGGGCGCCACGTCCGCGCGCGTCTCGTGGCGCGGCGCGCCGGCGCCGGCGGAGCGCTGGGTGCGCGTGTACCGCGCCGCGCACGCCTGCCGCGAGGAGCGCGACGCCTTCAGGCTGGCCGCCAGGGACGCCCCTGAAGCTATCACACTGAGCGGACTGGAACCGGATTCTAGGTGAGTTGGTTTTAACGTCCGACTGCTGGGCACGGGCCTCCCTTCCATCCGAGGGGATCAGGCCATAGTCCACTGCGCTGGCCCGGACTTCACGTCTTTCGAAAACTTACTAAGTTCTCTTAGACATGCAAGTTTCCTCACTGTGTTTTCCTTCACCGTTAGACAAGTAGTAATCATGTTAGTAAAAATTCGCACATGAAAATATCAGAGGTGCGAGATCTGGATTTGAATCCGCATTTCTCGGATATCCAAGCAAGCACGGTACCACTGGGCTACCACTGTCTATTTTGTTATACTTATTTATTAATATTTCTATATTTTAAAATGAAACTTATTTACGCGCATGAAAGTAAAATTTTAATGTTGCATCACCAGAAAGCGTCACGAAATATCATCATACCCGTAACGCTCTCATTAGATTGCCATAGTAACCGATGATATTGTCTGAGTATATGCGATAAAAAATATGATATAATAATTAATAATATCCTTTCCTGTATTTACAATTTATTAGTCTTGTAGATTTTAAATATTAAAAAGCAATTAAATTTCCATTCTATCACGTTTCCATATAAACTTGATTTTATTAAAGATTTCAATAACCTTATAGAATTATAAGGTCAGATCAGGCGACATTAACTGGTCTACCCAGATTTATCTATTAGAGCTCAGTTATAACTTATAAGATATGGCCTCTGTTTTATAATTATAAGCGCAAGAAATTAATTTATGGTTTATGGTAAAATGAAACTTTTCCTCATTTTTAATACTGCTCGATGAAGTGTTGAAACAATAGGTTTATTGTTTGTCAAAAGGTTGAAAAAATTCTTAGTTATTTTCAAAGTCTTAGTTATTTTCTTTAAAACGATTATTATTTTCATTTCAGATGTCGTGTGTGGCTCGAGCTGTTCCTGACGAATGGCAAAGTGAAAACTAGCAACGTATTGGAGATTCATACGAAGCCACTGGACTCGGACGAACCTCTCGATAGTGAGTCATGTTATAAAATAATATCTACATACTACATTGTAAGATTATATAGTAGTAAACAGCTGGACTTAAACTTTTTTGAATAAACTTTGCTAAAAGGCATCAACCTAGGTTTCTTCTCTTTAGGTCGTTTAGGTATATGTGTTTTAAGGAAGTTCCTGGCCGAAAGAAACTGTTTTCATTTTCTCTTCTCAGTTCTTAAACTCTTCTTCCCTAGCAACGTAGCTATTGAAATGAATGAATTTGGTTCGTAATAATCCATACTATACTTTTTTTATAACTATAATAAATATGTGTTATCAAGTGGTAGTGCCATGCTTGTTACCTTCGGGTAGCAGCCGAATGGGCCGGCACGCCCCGTATAGTACCACTCTCTCACAGAAGACCGGCGTGAAGTGGCAGCTATGCTGTCGCGTTTCGTCGTCCGGTAAGTGAGAGTCCGGGAGGCCCACTCCCCATCCGTACTCCCGTCCTTCTCCCTCCTTTCTCCCTCCCTTTCCTGAAAGGCCAGCAACGCATCTGCAAGCCCTGTGGTGTTGCAGATGTCCATGGGCGGAGGTGATCACTTACCATCAGGTGAGCCTCCTGCCCGTTTGCCCCCTTTGTCCCATAAAAAAAAAATGTTGGTACATGATTTCACACAGCGCCATCTAGTTCCGTGGTGGCTACGAGGCTTGTGTTACGGATACCAGATAGCAGATACACTACGCATATATAACTTTAAATACATACATATTATAAATATAAACACCCATGACTGGAGTACAAACATTCGCGGCCAACAAATGAATGCTCCCAGCAGAACTCGAACCCGCAACCGCTGGCGCAGAAAGTAGATCACTACAAACTGAGCCAAACGTGTCGTCGAAAGTTTATAAGACTTCAACAAAATTCTCCACCGCGTATGTCTGTGTGTTAGCGATAAACTCAAAAACTACTGCACCGATTTTTATGCTGTTTTCACCAATGGATAGAGTGGTTCTCGAGGAAGGTTTTAGTATATAATTTGTCAAGTTTTTGTATACATATACTAGTGGAACCCGCGGCTTCGCTCGCGCTTAATCTAGCTACCCGACTGCACCATAAGGAGGGTTATGTAATTTGAGAGTGTGTTTATATGTATGTATGTATAATTGTTTGTTACGCTCTGTGGCCTGAAGTCTGAACGCGTTTTGTGGCCTGAACGGCTCGATAGATTTTAGCTTGAGAGGTGTCTGTAGATTCGTATTTACAGTAAGAGTGACGCTGGGTATACATTTCGAATCAGAACACAACATATTTTAGGGTTATTTCATTTCCAAATTACAGAAACGCAGTCGGGTTTTTTAGTTTTTTAATTACACTGACTTGTTTATTTATTAATTCCAGACACAATAGAGGCGTCGTCGGTGCGCGCGCACGGCGACTACTACAGCGCGCTGGTGGCGGTGGGCGCGGTGGCGACGCTGGCGGCGCTCATGGCCGTGCTGCTGCTGCTCTTGCTGCTGCGGCGGCACCGCCCGCGCTCCATCGCTATCACTTGTGAGAACTACTTGTACTATATACTGTTCTCTTTTACACTTAAATCGCAGTAATGGGAGGTCTCACTGCGAGTTTTAGCCGTTAGTGGCGCTACAAGCGCATAACGTTAGCAACGTCAAGTGTACGTCTTCGAGTATGTATGTAGTATATGTCAAATTATTTTATGTCTTTTTTTTTTAATTCAACAATAGTTAAAACACCGTATTTTTCCATCTTATATTTGATTTTACAAAACTTAACTAAACTTTTCTATAATAATAAACGCGTCTGGCAAAATAGGCGGCATTGAGGTTTTCGTTGGTGACGTTATGCGCTGGTAGCGCCATCTGAGACGAGCTTGGCGTGAAACCTCCCATAATATAAAATTTGAAATAATTTAAAATGAAAGTTTCGATATGGAGAAGGAGAACACACAAGTTTATAAAATTTACATTCAATGTTAGAGTTTGGCAAAAATTAAGAAGTTTATTCACAGCGTAACGCAATAATGGTAGACTGATTAAGTAATCAGAATCGTAGAATCAGAAAGGTAGAATACAAAAACAAAGGAACCTAAAATTCGACTGTTCGACTTTTAAGTTACAATTTATTCATTGTGATCATAATATTAACATAATTTAACTATTAACAAAAGAATTGAATCGCATTCATAAAATTCATTAACACAACAATTTACAGCGGTACCTTCCGCGCCACGTGAATCCTCGCTGCCGCCGTACGATAATCCCGCCTACAAACTGGAGTTACAACAGGAGACTATGAGTAAGATATTTAATTGTTATTATATTTATATCAATACGAGCATTTACTTGCTTCCTTTTTCGTTAAATTATTATTATTACACCTGAAAAGGTTTTTTTGATGTAAAGAAAGAAATCTAAAAGGACAGCTAAAACAATTTCCATTTACGTGTAACATGACCCAAAACAGATACATAAATTACAAATTAAAAAATATTTCATTTTACATCTTACCAAAAACAAAATCAGAACTATGAAAAATATGTATTCTATTTAAGTAAAATATGTTGAAATCTTATTTTTCGACCAAAAGTTTAAAGAATGAAAAAGCAAATTTTTTTTTCATAATTTCAGACCTCTGACAGTTAAGCTCCCGTGGACGCCAAAACGGAGTCAACGGGAACGGAAACATCGACACGCAAAATGGCCGACCTTATAACGAAATGGCCGTCTAATAACATCAAAAGTTTATGACAAAGATAATTTATTATACAGCTTTTTATAATATAATATGAATTAAAGGTACTATGTTATTTACTTTGTTAAAATTACTCAGCTTTGACTGTATTTTTATAAAATATATTGAACTATTAACAGAGTTTTTGAGCAGAAGAAAATTATAATATGTTTGTCCTCTTAGAATTATTCTGTCCTTTTGGTTGTCTTCGTTTTTATTTTGTAAACCTTAAAAACTTACAAACGGTGCTTTAAACAGACTGAAACCATTTCAAAATTATTGAATCTGACATTTTAAAACCAATATTTATAATACAAAATAATAAAACAAGTTTTTTATGTAAAGTTTAAACAAATATTGCGATGAATCGTGCCTTAATGCATAATAACTGTATATAGTGTGGATATTAGGTACTTAGTTATATTTAGTAGGACGTAGACGTAAACTAACTGTAAGACTGCTGTACACTTTTTGTTCAGAATGTTTCACCCATTAAATTGGTTATTATATTTTGATGTCTTTGACAAAAAATATTGGTTTTTTTTTGATAAATGAATTACAAATTTAAATTTTGAGAAATTTGTACTGTGACGTATTTTTTATTGCATACTTTGAGTAGATGAGCTAGAATTTGAACATTATTACTAACGAATAGGCAAAATATGAATCTAGAATAACCCGTTTGCTTAAATTTAACGTAGTAGTTACCTAGATGAACGATTTTGATGTAGCAGCAATGATATTATGAACTTCTTTTATAATATAATATCATTGTGTAGAAGTTTTAATTTGTTAAAAAAACTATTCAATAAAGTTGTTATTATAATTTCTAATGAATATTGTTTTATTTATGAGTTACAGAAATACATACGAGCACAAAATATATAGTACTAGGTATTAGGTAGACTTATAAAGTAGATGTGGGTAGTTCGATACTAACATTTACATATATTTATATTTATATATTTATTTCTTTAGAAATTTAATATTACACTGTTCATGGATATAGATAATTTATAAAAATATTATTTTATAGTCAACAGTCCCAACAGATCTTTTTTTTTATATCAATACAAGCCAAAATTAAACGAGTAGCTTCATTTTGACGAAATGCCTATTGCTAAACTCTTCTTTCTACGAAAGTTTGATAGTGGGAGATTCGTTTGAGGGATGATCTCATGTCGTAACGTTAGTTTAAATTTTTTTAATAGCAAGTTGTTTGACGGTTCAATTTTGGGACTATGCAGAATCAATTCTTCCTATATAATAATCGTATAAATAAAATCTTAGGATTTCTCAATCCTATACTCTCGGATATTGTCTCCCTCACGGTAATTTATTCGCAAACGAAGTTTTGATTTCTCTTTTAGAAATAAATTATAGTTATGATTAAAAATTTGCAGATATTTTTATCCTTTTTGAATATGAACTGTAAAGAAACTGTTTATAACACAGCTTAGTATGCAGGGAAAGGATAAGCGATTACAAAAACTTTGTTTAATTCATATACAACACCAAATCACATTATATTTTCAATAATAGTAATACATAATAATTTTATTTTTATATGATTTCGCTTATACTATGTATTTGTAATAAAACTACTGTTTATGCCCGTTACAAAACTATAATTACTATTCGGTTATATTAGAACAAACAAACATGAATACTTATACTTTTAATTTTAATAATATTTATTTAAGAAAATATATAAACAGCCAATTCGTAGTTCGTGTGGGCCCGAAAAGGTTTTATATATCATTACTTACGACAACGATAATTATATTTCTATTATAATACTCTGCTTTAAACTAGAATTTTTCGCAAAACTTAATTGATAACTGCGTTAAACTTTTCAAATGGCCTTTCATTAGCTGGGGTAATAAAGGTCATTTGAAGTAAACAATTGAAATCAACATTTTAAAACTATAAAAAAATATAAAACGCCATGTACAGATATACATAAGATAAAAAATAATATTAAATATTATGTTCTAACAAAAATACGTCTTTAATAAACAATAAATCTTGCTCAACTTCGTATTTAGGCGATATTATAATCGATTTTTTAATTATCAATCTGCAAAATTTCATCCTCTGATATGTTTCAATAATCAATATGTATTTCTATTAATTAAAGAAGATGAACAAAATCTATATGGATGAAAAATAGACGATGTATTTATAAATTATAAATGCGAACTATGACTAGAAAAAATATATTAAGTACATTATTTGTGTATATTTTGTATTTAATCCGAAATGTAGGTTCTAATTCAATTTTAAATGTACGTAAGAGACAAAAGTTTTATGGAAGAGTTAGAAAAATATCTTCACTATATAAATGTGTAGTAAATTATACGTTGTTAAAGTTTAAAAATGATAAAAACATAACTAATGACAATTTCCTCAGACTATAGAATATAGAGGAGACGGAGTTCGCCGAATTAAATACTTTATTTAAAAATAGTAGTGTGATTTGGTCTTTATGCTTTAAAATTCTCAATTTTGCCATACAGATAGATTATTCAGAAAAAATATTTTTTTTGTTTACATATTATTATGTATTAGTTAAATAATCTGTAATATTATATACAATTTTTGAGAATAAATTATGCATAAGAAATATATTTTACTATTCTTTAGTATTTTTAAGTTTAAAGTTGCTTCTTTAATATTTTTATACTATAAATAAAAACCGTTAACTTAAGTTTTATATTAAATATTTTATTATTATACAAATTTTCATTTGCCTTCTACATATTTTTGAACATTACTGTTTGGCTTCATCTTTACTTCTGTGATAGTCTGTCTGTATAATTCCTTAGTCTGAGGTAATGCCCCTGCATAAAACACTCGGCGGTAAGTAAACTATAAAGATACAAAATAAATAATCATAATAAGGTCTATACATACTATGCTAAATGAGCGGGAATATATAGTAAATTTTTATCATTTTATAGAAGTATGGCAACACTCACATTCTGTTTTTGAATGAAAAATTCACGTGAATGCTAAATAATAATTAGAATATTTCTAAATTATTTTTAAGTTTGTTTTTGCTTCATATATCCAATTCAATTAGTTTTAAGACGATAGAATAGAATGTATAGATCTTAAGGAAAAAATACACATTCATATTACTTAGACATACAGTATTTTAGCATATTTTTATATTCATACAAGAATTATTAATCGTATATTTTATTTGGAAGTAGGTTATTTTATAGAAATGTCATTTCTAGCCTTCAATGATTTTAAATGCAAGAATTTCTGATAGTACAGGAGAGAAAGAGTAATATGGTTGATATTCAAAACGCTTTTAATCTATATAGAAAAATAAAATTGAAATGTCAATATAACAGCTTTTTACCAAATGTGTAGGTACTGTTTGTTGTGAAAAGTTACAAACAGTTGTTAAAACAATGTCTTTTGTTATATTATGTAATGCCGTCTTATGTGAATAGTTTTACAGCTATTACAAATGCACAAATTTAGAGAGAGCCAACACTGGTTCCTTAACCTCAGTATAAAACTAAACAAACCAAACATTATATTTATTATTATTATATTATCAATTAATGTTTGGTTTGTTTAATTTTATACTGAGGTTAAGGAACCAGTGTTGGGTCTCTCTAAAATTGAAACAGACAGGCAATAAAAAATTGATAATATCTGTGAACATGAAGAGTAGAGTAGCAGTTGTTTAATGTCAATGTCAACAAACCCGTAGCAAAGCCTATGAAATACTCGCTTGGGACATTAGTGTATGGCAGCTTGGGCTGTTACGTCCGTTGACCGACTATATGTTTCATAGGCTTTGCCCGTAGTATCTTCGTGCCTTCTTTACACAACATTTACATACTTGAACAGATAGTTCCAATCTTAGAATAATAACGCTCAGAACGATAGTTTTATACATACTTCCGCACAATATTGAAGCATCATTAGAATGAATGTGTGCGTAAGTGTCACGTAATTACAACCGAAGGAACGCACACGTACAGCCAAGTTGTATCAAGACTTTATCGAGACGGGAAACGTATTGGGCCCTAAGGCCGAATTGAAATGGCTTCAATTCGGCTCACCTTCTATGCGTTATTATTCTAAGGTTCTTAATCATTCCCATGAGAATATAGATGAATGGTCATCTTGACGACGCCACGGCGAGTTTGAAGTTCAAGTTCCGTAGCTATTTCATATTTAAATAAGCAAAAGAACTAAAAATAATTCGATACTTTCGGAAAGGTAGGGTTGTAGATGTCTATCTGGTCAACGTATAACCTCGTGCTTTCTTACCATATGTTTCTATTTAAATCGGCTAAAAATAAAAGGAAATCCAATCATTTCGATGTTTGGGTACCTGGTGGGTTTAGTGGTTGACATAGCTGTTCTGAACATTCTTGAGAACGGCGAGTTTAAAGTCGACTAACGATTTTCGTAGTTATATTTAAAGAAACAAAAAAAAATTATTTTGATGCTGTTTGTTTGATCAGCGTAATTTTCAACTAAACAAATATTTCTTTATTGAAACCGGCTAGAAACAAAGAGGAATGCAATTAGTGTGAGTGTCGGCATGTGTGTGGGCGGGTCTAGTGGTCGGCGTAGCTGTCCTCGTGCGCCTTCTTGACGACGGCGAGCTTGGAGTGCGGGTCCTGCGGCTGCAGGCGCGCGTAGGGCGGCGCGCGCGTGCCGTGCAGCACCAGCGACCAGCCGCGCAGCCAGCCGCCGCCGCCGCCGCCGCCCGCCAGCCGCGCCTGCGCCACCAGTGCTTACTACACTACGCAGTAATGATATTATATACAAGATACGCCACAAACGCACCAAACGCGTACCGTGGATTGGTTCTATTTGTAGCCAGTCGAGCTGTCACCTGTCATTGCGAGCACGCGTGTCGAATAGCTGTCTCTTTCACTCTTACGCTTTGCGTATTTCCTGTCGCACTTATAGAGTGTGTTTAGATGTACAGTATTATTAAATGTGTATGTGTGTGTCGCAGAACAATTATGTTGTGCGTGCAGTATGAACGTAACGTATCTTGTATATCATATCATTGCTACGCAGTATCAACACAGTCTTACTAAGATTAAGCGTAGCGTAATAAGAGTAAGCAAGTTAGTCTGTCCGTGTCATTTTCCGGCGCTTCGAAAGAAGACGACGTCACCGGCTACGTACGCCTTGCAAATCACTTATGAGTTTGCATACATCTGATTTTAAGTTTTTCGAAACTTTTTTTTTTTTTTTTTTTGATATCTCTGCTTCATGGCAATCTGTTCTGGGAACAATAAGCCACTAGATTGGCTGATAATTATCTGATTATTGTGATCTACGAGAGCCATAAACTTGTGGAAAATTAATATCCATCAAACTCTCTCTTTGTCTTTGTTTGTAATTATTTTTATCTAATAATATCTTTTAAATAAATTAGGGATGTCGTGTCTTTGGAGCCGGGTATGTTGGAGTCCACCTTGTCCACTCAGAGCCTGGGCAAGCTCATTCACATGGGTTCTTAGCTTCTTTTGATAATTTAGGCTGTTTTGGCTAATTTCTTGCCGGACAGATTTTATGCCGAGGTCTAGATACATGTATTTATTGCTAATGCATTTGGGGATGCCGAAAATTGATCTTAGTGTTTTGCTCTGGAATCTTTCTAGTATGTCGATGTTGCTGTTGCTGGCGGTTCCCCACAGCTGTATGCCGTAGCTCCAGATGGGTTTTAGTATTATTTTGTATATCATCATTTTGCTGTTATCATTTAGTTGTGAATGGCGTCCAATTAGCCAGTTTAGGTTACGAAGTTTTCCGTCTAGCTGCTTTCTTTTAGTCCAAATGTGCTTTTGCCAGGTCATTCTTCTGTCCAAGTGCATTCCTAAATACTTCGCATCATCTTTTTGAGGTATCATTCTGCCATTCAATGTAACAGGGGGGCAAGTTTCTCTCCTGAGGGTAAATGTTACATGCGCAGACTTACTTTCGTTTGCCTTTATACTCCACCTTTTCAGCCACAACTCTATTTCGTGGAGGTGATTTTGTAACAAAAGCGAGGCAGTTACTGGGTTTGTATGAGATGACAGCAATGCCGTATCATCGGCATACGTCGCAGTTATCGTGTGTACGTTTGTTGGTATGTCTGCTGTAAAAATTAGGTATAGAATTGGGCCCAGTATGCTACCCTGCGGGACACCTGATTTAATTTCCTGAAGTTCAGAGTATTCTTCGTTATACTTCACCCTGTAACATCTGTTATTAAGGTAAGATTTCAGAATGTTAAGGAAGCAGTGTGGTAGCGTCTTCTTGATTTTAAAGATAAGGCCATCGTGCCACACTCTATCAAATGCCTGGCTGATATCGAGAAAGACTGCAGTGCAGTATAGTTTGTTTTCTAGGCTTCTGCTAATAATATCAACAATACGGTGGACTTGTTCGATTGTTCCATGTTTTTCGCGGAATCCAAATTGGTGCTTAGGTAACACTGTGTCTAGATGTTCCTTCATTCTGTTAAGCAGTATTCGCTCGAAAAGTTTCCCAACTACTGGTAGCAAGCTGATGGGTCTATATGAGGTTGTCTCTTGTGTGGGTTTCCCAGGTTTTGCTATCATTACTACTTCTGCGATCTTCCACTGTCCAGGAAAAAGTTCATGCTTCAGGCAGGCATTGAATATGTGAACTAGTTTCATTATTCCTTTGTGAGGGAGATTTTTTAGAAGTGTCGCGTCGATATGGTCGTATCCAGGAGCTTTTCCTTCTTGTAAGTTGCTTATTTCTCGCCGTACTTCTTTGGGACTCGTGGGTTTCAGTGGAAAACACATTTGGTTTGGAGTTTCGAGATATTCTTGGGTTTCTTTATTATAGTCATTGCAAGTTTCAGGGAGCGATTGAAATACAGTATTAAGATGTTTTGAAAAAATTGCTGCTTTCTCTACGTCTGATCTAGCCCATCCCCCCTTATTGTTGTTAATTGGTGGTATGTGGGTTTTAGGACGCTTTAGGGTTTTGGTGACTTTCCACAACGAATAATTGGTATCAACCGTTGGATCAAGATTCGAAAGCATATTTTGAATGTTGTCATTTTCGTACTTGCTCGTAAGATTTTTAAGTTCTTTTGAAAAGTTATTAAAGTTTTTCGAAACTAATATATATACATATTTTCTTTTGAATCAGGTACCTACTCCTAAATATTTCTTTCTATGTTATAGCTGTTGAAAGAAAATTATTTATTTTTAAATTTTAAACAAAATTACCTCTAATGTCCAAGTTCCTTGAGGGTACTCGCCCCATGTGTGAGTCGTCATGAAGGGCCACTTCGTAAAGCCATCTCGACTGTCATCGTCATTAGCGCGTCTACTCAGTATCATTGACCTGTAATTATTAATTATAAGAGGATATAATTATAAGATATAATTACAAATAAAGTATACCCACATTATCGATAATAATAAAAATCTATTACAAATGAAGTGTACGCTTACTTTATAAATCACATCTGTATGATAGTTAAAATGTAAAATGTTCATTGAATGAGAAACATTGGAATTGCGATTTTTAGCATCGAGACCAAATCATTTAGTTGGTAATCCATACCGCTAAATAATATATTATATATATAATATAAAATATATATAATTCCTATTTGTAATGTTAAAATAACAGTTTTTTTGCTTAATGCATACGAAATTTTATAGGTAAACTACTTTTAACTTTAAGAAAAACTCATTTTTTATATTTTTATGTCTGTCTGTTCGTCTACCTGTTTGTTTGAACCGATTGAAAAAAATTTAGCAAACTGATGTTATTAGGAGTAACTTTATATATGTAGCAATATACTCTATGGGAGTAACTAAGTCTACGAGTTTCAGTTGCAAGTATAGGTACCTCTATAGTTAAACGGAAAACCGATTGCAAGGTAAAAGCGTGTGAAGATTATTTCATATGGCTTCAAACTATCAAGGATCACTCAAATGAACTCGAGCGTAAGTAAATTACTTACCTACAGTAATTTTTTTATTGTTGTCAGGTTTGGTCTCCTACTTCTAAAACCCAAATTTCTAGAATTGAACGAGTTCAAAAGAAATTTATTAAACACCTTATATTCCGTTTCAAGACTACAGGAATTTCTGACTCGTATGAGAACAAACTTGCTTTTTTCAAAATGAAGACATTGTATAAGCGTAGATCGCTCTCTGAACTTAAGATACTATATAATATATTTAATGGTAAAATCAATAGTGAAAAGCTGTTGGAGAGGCTCAACATTAATGTTCCTAGAAGACCACCTCGCTACCCATGTCCATTATTTACAACATATAGATTACTTACATTACTGCCCAACTTCGTGCGGACGAAGTTGGGCAGTAATGCTCCGTTATCGCGTATTACTCGTTCATATAATAACTGCGTAAAGTGCATGACATCTCTGGACATTGGTTGTGACGGGCTCTTGCAATTCATGAAAAAATAAGTGTTTAATATAAATTGTACCTACAGTATTTTTTTTTAGTCATTAATTAGTTAACGTGTGTAATTGTTATGTTTTATTTAATCGTTGTTAAAGATATTAATCTTGTTATTTTTTTAATTGTAATCGTCTAAATTGTAATCGTCTAAATAGTAATATATTTATAGTACTTAACCAGTAGTTTGAAGCATTTTAAAACATTGTTTTTTTTTTGTAAATTAATTAGCGAATGATGGTTATACATATCATATAAAAATTGTTAGATTTAAGAAAATTGTTAATATAAAATATGTATGCTGTTGGAGATCCGTATAAATAAATAAATACAGTACTAGCATGCAAATAATTATACAATAGGCATTTCAATGTTTTAAATGGTTTTAGGATGTTCAGTTTATATCTATAGATATTTATTAGTATATATAAATAATCTAGTGCGATACGATATTGGGTATATTTTAGATATTTAAAAAAAATTACTTAAAATATCCTACAAATGATGATGCAAACAAAATTAAAACGTAATATAATTAGTCTTATAATAAGCTCTTCAGCGAATGACATATTATACTATAATTAATTGTTATAATCATCACAAAAAATCAATTTGATAGATTTTAATTTGGTATTTACAAGTAGGTAATCTTCAATGTCTATAGTACCGCAGTACTTTTTTTCTTCAAAATCCTACTTTTCGTTTCGATCCGTACTTCAGTTTATTGTTTTTACTATAAATACTCGTATGTTTATTTTATTAATTGTATTGGTAGTAGTAAATGGTACTTAACTGGCGCACCACAAAGCCATAAAGCAATTAAATTAATACAGCTGATGTTTCATCGTTTATTTGTCGAGTAGTGTTTATACAGTAGATGTGTGTAGTGAAGTAAAAAAGGTATTCTGTTGTAAAAGACACTTTAAAAATGTAAGTGTACATTTGTTTTGGTGTATTTATATAAAATTAATAAATTAATTAATTAATTTTCTTGTTATCAAATGTTTAAATGTTTAACATATAAAGTTATAAAGTATGATATACATTATATATCTATATACCTTTGAATATTAAACTGAAGTGCTTATATTCATTTGTTTAATGCGTTAATTTTTAGATTAATTTTGTCATTTTAATGGGGCACTGGAACCCCCGTGACCCTTTCACGGAACGCTACATTTCCGCGGACCACAATTTGTTAACCGTTGGTACTAGCGTGTAAGTACATTATATAAAGATTAAAGGACATGTATAAACTTGAACATATAATAAAATTCTAACGTAGTCGAATCTGTGCATTGAATATTTTTTGGGAAATCTAATTAAAATAGTTAACGATATAGAATTTATAGTTTTTAGAATTTTTGTTTTTCTGTGATCGGAACACGAAAAAATCACTACACAGATATTGATGAAATTTTGTATCATAATAGTTGTTTGTCCAGGTCATATAGGACACTTTTTACTTTAGTAAAATATTTCATTTCTGAGAAATCTACTATACCACAGATAACATAATGCTATACTAGACTATACTAACAGTTAAAACGTATTCTCCAAAAATATATAAAATCTAAAAACTTCGATTCTGATATATAAAACGCGGGTGAAGTTGCGGAAAATTTTATGCTATAATGTCTTTAGAAACGAGTGGAGTCGTGGGAAATGCTATGCTATAATATATTCGACGACTCGTTTGGCTCAGTTGGTAGTGACCCTACGTTCTGCGCCAGATGTCGCGGGTTCGACTCCCGCTGGGGGGGCATTCATTTGCTAATCACGAATGTTTGTACTCCAGTCATGGGTGTTTATATTTATAACATGTATGTATTTAAAATGTATATGTGTAGTATATCAACTATCTGGTATCCGTAACACAAGCACGTTACGTAGCTTACTACGGAACTAGATGGCGCTGTTGTAATAATGTCCCAACATATTTATTTATTATATGTAAGCAGGACGTGCCTGGTGCCCATGGGGCTGGTGAGGAAGAGCTCGAGGTCGCCGCGGCGCGAGGCGTTGGCGCTGACCACCGCCTGCACGTGCTCCAGGTAGCGCACCTCGCTGGCCGCGCCCGCGCACGCCGCCGTCTCCACGCGCAGCGTCACGCTGCCCTCGCCGGGGATCTCCCTACAGACACTCACATTGTAAATGTCACCGCAAAAGTGTAAATACCTAGTTATAGTTTCAACGAGATTGTAAGGTGTCGAATATTATGAACTGTAACATACTGTTTACAATTTAACGCTTACTATAATCTATTGAAGTAAAACCGCCAAATTGTGAAATGGAATGCGAAACTTGTTAGCCGATTATTAAGCTTAATTGCTGAACTCATTTTGTTTATTTAAACCAAAGTACAGGCAGGTATATCAAAATTTACGAAACCGTTTTATTCAACCTAAGAATTTCTTGCACATAGTTACTTACGTGTGAGTATTAACAGAGCCGGCCTCGCAGTGGTAGCGCGGCGGCACGGAGCGCCAGTTGGCCGCGAGCGCGGTCATGGCGCCCGCGTCCAGCACACCGAACCCGAACAGGTGGTTGAACTCCAACCCTACACCATTCATCGTCCAGTGGAAACGACCCTGAGATGTATTCGTAATAAGAAATATGTAATGTACTGTTCTAAAGTCTCATTGAGACTAGCACGAGATATGGTGCGCTTGTTCATACAGACATAAGTGTACTCTCTATGCAATACGACACGAACAGTGCATGCGAGTTAAGAGGCAGGACCGACGGCTTTACGTGCTCTCTGAGGTACGGGGGTGGAACACTGTCATATTTCCAACTCAGGGCTGTTACTGAGGCTTACTAAATAGAAAGACTCAATAGCAAATTTTGGTAACTATCTGGTATCCGTAACACAAGCCTCGTAGCTTCCCACGGAAGTAGATGGTGCGGAAGTAAATTTAAGGTTCTATTTATGTGTGTTGTGAACGTAACTTAAGAGCCATCCAACACTCTCCTCAATTAATTTTGAAGTTCTATTGCAATTCGAAATTATGAAACACCGACTTAGCGTCTCTCATATAGAACGACCGTATAAGTCGTAACAATATACCTATGTAAATAATAAAAATATTATGTTAAATCGTGGATCTGAACAAGTACTATTTATAGAATATTTATAATATTTTTTTCAGACAGACAGCTAATGTGAAGGTCGAGGTCGTACAAAAATATATAAAGGTTATACTTATTATGGAGATATAATACAATATACTGTGTATAATCTATAGTATATACGAGTACATATAATAAAAGTCCAACGTAGTAAATTCTTTATATTGAATATTTAATGAAATAATCATTATTATCGATACAGACACCGAATTTATAGTTTTTAGATTGTCTATCAGTCTGTTTGACTGTCTGTGACATCACGAGAAAACCACTGGCCAGATTTTGATGTAATTTAGTATGATGATAGCTGGTTATTCGGGAATAACATAAAAGATACTTTTTACTGCTGGAAAATATGTCATTTCTGAGAAATCTCATCAAATTATTACAAACCGGCTATAAAACATCACATGGTATAGTAATATGTGAAGAATTTGGTTTCCGATCTTTAGAATGCGGGCGGAGCCGCGGGATATGCTTTTTTGCAGATTACGATTTTTTTAAATCACGACATTATCTTCTGTGAACCTTAGTCAATTTCAATAACTAACAAAAAGAGACGGATAGAGAAACTTGAAACCAATCACAGTATTGGATAATGTAGAGTCTATACCTATACAATAGCCCACAGGCTATCAATATGAGTAGATAGAATAAGCGTCTATTATATTAATTGGGGCTTATTAAGGGCACTATAGCAATAATCGTCTTATAAAAGCTATCAGTCGGTATATTTGCAATGGCTCGCGCGTCACGTCTGTATAGTTGTGGAAAAACTTACTAAAGATAAAATATTAATCATTGTATGAGAGTTACATATAACATACATGAGTGCAAATGAAATATATAGGTAATTTGTGCGTCAGACTCAGTGTTATTAGAATAAGTATTATGTTGTATTATACGTTAATACAATAATGTTGGGACCGACGACTCCACTTTGGCAAAGAATAAAAAATACGTTTAGAAGATAATTAATTTCCATTACTTTCCTTTCAATAAGATATTCATTATTCAGTAAAACTGAAGAAAGCAGTCGACGTGTCAGTAACAGAGATAATTGTGATTTGTGATTTCGCTAGATTTAATTAACGTACCTTTTGTATATTTAAAACGATATTATTCCCTATCACTTAAATACGTAATAAAGAACCACATAAAAGCTTCTTGTATTTTTATTTTCACACCATTACAGTAATATCGTATCAAATAAAATAGTTAATAACAGTACTGTTATATATATTTTTAAACTGCATATACTCAAAAATTCTAAGTAGAACTTGACAAAACATTAATTGGAAAAAAAAATATTTTGATAGACTAAAATTAATTAAATAGTACCTAATTATTATCAATACAGAAACAGAATCTACAGTTTTTAGAATTTTTGTCTCTATGTATATCTGTGATCTTCACCGCTAAGGCGTAGCACGCACTGCGATTAAATGCAAGCGGTTTACGAATAGCTGAAAACGCAAAACCGCGTATCAACACGCACTGCGGTTGGCGTTTTGCTTAATTTTATTTTCAGTTTCACGGTTTCACATTTTCCAACCGCGGTCAAACCCGTAGCAAGTTGCGATTTTAGAATCAGTCACTGAAAAAAGTTGCTAATGCGTGCACTTGTATAGAAGGCTATTTTACACTCTTTTTTTGCGGTTTCAGGCCTGCGGTAAAACGCAGGCGTTTAATCGCAGTGCGTGCTAAGCCTAAGAAATGTATGTTGTTTGTAAAACATTTAAAAAATGAATATAATTTAAAAAGTGATTGTTCAAATTTAAATTTGGATTAATACTCACTTTAGCGTCATACAGAGAGTTCCTCTTCGACGTTAATACTGTCAAATGCTGAATATCACGCCAAGTAAGATTTGGGCTGAAAAAATAACAATTAAATAACGATAAATTCATGAGACAATTTAGTGATGAGATAATTACTTAGGCTGTGAATTGCGTTTACGTATTACGAATTCATTTTTTATATATATTATAAGATAAAAAATATTTTAAGTATATTTGGTTTTTTTTATAATAATGGTCTCATAAATAAATGTTAATGAATTAAAATAAATGTGTTGCTAAGCGCAAAACTCATTTTTCTGTTTCCTTACAAAATTAATGATTTAAAATGAATTATGAAATCTAACTTAAAAAATATGAAATACTTGAATGCTAATATATAATGACACCAATTCATGTACTATCCTCTTAGCGTGTCAGTTATCAAAAGCGTCACCAGAGTGGACATTTCCTAACTTTTAAATATAAATGATTCGATAAATAGCCCCTACACTTGCATTCAGAATTTCCTCGAACTGTATGTCGATACGTCACATGCCAGTCCTCTTTTAGTAGCTTTCCCTCATTGTTTATATCGGTTACTATTAACCTACCCGACCTCGAATTGTCCTCCAAGCTTAACTTGATGCGTTTCTTAAGTCGTTAAAAAGGATATTGACCTAATCTACCACCCATTTCTTTAAAAAAAAACTATTGCTATTCCGTACCAACCTAATACCTGGTGACGAAGTCGCTACTGTATTTGCAAATCTTTTGATATAGTTACATAGAAAGTAAAATAATAAAATAAAATTTCCTACAACATTGCCACGATGAGTTCCCAATATGATCATTAAGCTAATGTCATGGCTACAATAATAATAATCATTAACATTTGTAACCAGAGAGCCCATTATTAGCTGAGGGTGCGGCAAATTGTAGCACGAATATTCTTCATATATGTGATAAGATGTTATTAGAATTTATATTATCAGTATAAAGTGTGTAATAATTTTTTTTTCATGTTGTAATTATTTCTCAAGGTAGTGGTAGCCCAGCGGTAACGTGTTCAAATCCGGGTCTCGAACCTTTGATATTTTCACGTGCGAATCATTTCTATCTTGATTACCACTTGTCTTACGGTGAAGGAAAACATCGTGAGGAAACCTGCATGTCTGAGAGAGCCTAGCAAGTTTTCGTAAGACATGTGAAGTCCGCCAACACGCGCCAGCACTGGGCCAGCGCGGCGGACTACGGCCTGATCCCCCTCGTACTGAGGGAGGCCCGTGCCCAGCAGTGGGACGTAAAAAGGGCTGATGACAATGACAAAATTATTTCTTACGTATATCTACTTACTCCTTAAAATTGAGCACTTTTATTTTATTTTCTACACTTTAAGAATACCTACATAAAGAGGCAAGAGATTAGATTATGATTTATTAATGAAATTTCTGAACGAGGTCTGGTTCCCATATTACGCAGCATATTTGAGGCCCGACCGCTGACGTCAAGACTTATAAGGTTAATACTTCCATTAAAGAATAATTTCATAGAAATAAAATTTTGAGCTATGAAACAGAATTTTCGTTTTCAATAAGACGTTCAAAACTTTATAAACATAGGTATCTATTATATCAGACCTATCACGAAAGTAGAAAATACAATACAAAAAATACGAGAAATGTATGTGTCACACAAAATGAAATACTGTATGACTTATTTCTCGATTGTGTAAATTGCCGTATTGGTGACAACTGACAAGAAACTGCTATTCGCCTGGAATCTAGATTAAGTTGAATAAGTAGAATCTAAACATAGAATGTAACGCTCTTAGACTTTGATCGCAAAAAAGATCTCGAATGAAAACAAAAACAAACTCTTCAGCTTTACATATTCGTTTTTACTTCGTAGATATTAATTATTTTCAATATGGACAACTAGCAGTACCCGCGGCTTCGCCCGCGTTAATTTTTTAAATATTAGGAGTCAATCCCGCGGGAACTCCGGGATATAAAGTAGCCTATATGTTATTCTGGGTCTTCAGCTACCTACATACCAAATTTCATCGTAATCGGTTCAGTAGTATTTGCGTGAAAGAGTAACAAACATCCATACTCACAAACTTTCGCATTTACAATATTAGTAGGATAATTATTAATAAATATCAAAATATAAAAAAAAATCCTTGAATAATTTATCAGAATAAAAATCAGCACCGCAAATAAATAATTTTGCACAAGTTTTAACAAACTGTCTGCTTAAATGGAATAGCACTATTGTTTCATAATATTTAATATTAGAGATTCTATACTGTCTCTCTCCAACTTATTGAGTTGAGAAACAAAAGATTTTACTCTTGACAACATAATATAATATGGCATACTCATGACTAGGCCTTTAAATGTTAAGAGCTTGAAGCGTTTTCGGCGCTGCCTTAAGAACTTTTATAGGCAATAACTGAATCTTTGAAATTGCTTTGCTCGTGTCAAGATCACATATTTATTATTACTGTTCTTTTGTTACATATGTATTGAAATATAAATAAAGATATTATTTTTTATAAATTTTAGAGTGACGCTTAAAATACAAGAACTATGTTAAATTAAAAAGAAAAGTGTATTGTTAGATTTCTGGAAAGAATAAATTATAAAAAAATGAATATTGAATTATTATTAGAAAATATTTTTTATGTTTATTAAAGAGCGCCTTTAGACTTTAGTATTCTTTACTGATAAACTTATAAGGGAATTTTTCACTACAAAAGTTTATCATAAACCTGAAGCAGTTTTGACATTGTTGTGAATATATTCTAGTAAATTTATAAGGTAACGTTAATAATACACAAACCCCTAAATACACGAACATGACAGTCTAATTTAGTATTCTGGTTTAAATATAAAACTTCAAAACCAAGAATTCTAAGATTAACTTTGGAAGTCTTGCATTAATCCAACATGTTATATTTGATAAGCTTTTAGATTATATATGACGCATCTGAGTGGATCTCTCTCTATCTCTCAGAGTTATATGATTGCTTAAATATATTATTAAGCTAAAGGTTAATAATTATGGAAAATATAGAAAACTTTAAAGATCTTTCTGCTTTTTCACAAGTCAGAGTATCGCGCGGAGTAATATGTGCCAGTTTAATGAGATAAGTATACAAAGTTACTTTTTTCAGAAAATACAAATGTGTCAATATAACATTTAGAACAAAACCTAAATATAAAATTGAATCCAAATCGTTACATCCGAGATAAAAAAAATAAACACATAATAGGTAGGTACTGTATACAAGGAAAAAAGCAGTGGAAGCCCAATGGTAACGCACTCGCTTGAATGGCCGAGTGCAGCGAGTTTAAAATACAAATATGGGTCACGCACCTCCTATATTGTCATGTGCAAATCAATTCTAACATGATTACTCCTTGTCTTACAGTGAAGAAAAATTTCGTGAGGCAGCTTCCATGTTTGAGAGAACCGAGCAAGCTTAAGATAAACAAGTTATACAAACCACACAAGGCCAGCGTGGTGGATCTCTGATCCCTCTTGTATTGAAGGGAGGTTAAAAAATTAAATACATACAGGAATTAGCCATTAAATATAATATAATGTGAGTTACTTGGCATGCAGAGCGAGCGCGAAGACGCCGGCGGCCTCGGGCGCGGCGGCGGACGTGCCGGAGTGCGTGGCCGTGCACTTGCCGTACAGGTCGGTGGTGGCCACGCCCGTGCTGGGGTCGCGCGCGCCGTTGCTGAACGTGCTGGCCAGCGTCGACGAGCACGACTCGTCGTAGTGCGCGTTCTGCCCGTCGTTTATTGCGCTACACATATACACTTAGCTATATGGAAATAATTTATTTAGGAAGCTGTGTTAAATACTCTGGAAGTACATCCAGATTTTATGGAATTTGCTGTTTTTTAATCGATGGTTTAGGATTGGGATGGTTTCTACATTTTTTGAGTTTTATGGGTTCATACGTTTTATTATTGTATTTAAAAATTAAATATATCGATCAAATAAATAAACCAAACTACCTTTTATAAACATTTTGAAATAAAATGCACACTATTCACAACTCATTAATTATTACACTGCATTACATTTATTTTGATGCGATACAGGTGTACCAAGAAGACAAAATACTTCTAGTAAATATTTTATTTCATAAGATATTAATTTTTGTTATTAGTTAACTATCGAATTAAGTAAAAAAATAAGTACAATATGACCACCTGTTAATTGAAACAGTCCACATTGACGCTGCGTAGCCATCACAGTTACAGTCGTCATCCTCGCCGCCGTCGCCACTCGCCCACACGTAGATATTCCCCAGACCATTACGCCCCTACCAATAAAGTAAACTTTAAAACTTATCAATGAGTCAATTCGAGTGTTATTCGAAGTTTTACTTCAAATCTAAGTGGAAAAGTTTTGATGAAGAGTGAGATTCGCAACAATCAAAGTTTAAAAAACAAATCTAACTTATTTATCTGAAGAATCACGACTATCTGTCACGACATGACCGACAACGCCTGAACGGATTGGAACGAAATTTTTGCACCGAGATAGATTACAGTCTGGAATAGCACATAGGTTATCATTATGCCTGAAAAATGTACGGCAGTATGTTCGCACCGTCTACTTGAAATTATTTGGGAATACTACACGTTGTTATAGAAAAACTTGGTAACAAAAACTCACATTTAAGTTTTCATTGACATATCGTAACTGTAGATGCAAATAAAAGAAACAAAAATCTGAGGCGCTAGCTATTTATGGAATATTCCACCCTAAAGTATTTTCGAATATTGTAAAATACTCAGGGGAAATTTGTTATTTCCTAAACTTATGATGAGACTTCACTCTCGGGAACTAAGATCATAACGATGTTTTCGTTTACATTTTGTTACATAAACAGTTACTTAGACTCGGAGCAATTAGGAAGATAATTTAAAAGTAATTACAAATTATTGAATTGAGCTAGCTACGAGTAATTCTGAAAATGCAGGTAGTGGTTTTGGTAGTTGGTACCCATTCGACCTACACTAAAGAGTTTTTTAATTCGTTTTAGTAGTTCCTGAAATAAGTGCGTTCGACCAAACATACCTACAAACCCCATCAGCTATAATTATATAAATTATTCTTCGTATAATATCACAATATTGGAAATACAATATTTGAAATTGCTTAATACACCATCGGGTATACTATATTTATTCTTAAACACACGTATGTATAAGGTGCTAATAATTTAACATGCACTTAGGTAAGCACAATAGAACACTTATAACGACAAGTATTTTTGTAACTGAATGCCATTGTAACGGCGAAAGCTGCCTTTCATCACGACAAAGTATGTTATTTTGAAGCTATATAATATGACCTTATTTAAATTATGACGAAATTGTTTGTATTAAATTGCTGAATCGACGTTTAAACGTTTAGAATTTAATATTTATTAACATAAAGAAGTGCTTGGTTCAGTGTATAGTATATTTTACTTGCTAATCCGAAAGTTACAAAGTTGAATCTTTGCAAGGTATGTTTTCACGAATATATTGTTCGTTAGTATACATGCACGTCAATGGACATAAAAGTTTATGGTATGAAAGTGAATAGTAATACCACTGATTACACAATATTACACATAATACCTTTTACATCGCACTTATAGAATTTTTAAAAATCATAGATTACAATCCCTTACAATCAAATATGTTTGATCAAAATCTTAGCGTAAACAATAAAATAGAAAATTACCTAGAAGGACATATAATTGTTTATATGTGTATATATTCAAAACATCAAAATTTACACAAATTCTCAAAATTGGGTCATTCAAAAAAAAATACAGATCTCATTTGAAATTTCTAGGTAAAAAAGAACCAAATATTCCGGCGACTGTCTCGGCTATCCCATTAGGAAGAGTCGTTACTAGCAGGAAATCTAACATCGATTTGATTTCGTAGCTCTTACAGCTGAAGTGAAATCGCATTGGCAATGTTTTTAAAACCTAAATAATTTTTGGAAATCATTCACTCAAACATAGTTATGAACAACCCTAATCTATCTTGATAATGGTTTATAGTTGGATACTTATTTGATTTATTTTATAAGACCACCAACAAAATACTTACTAAACACACAAAACCATTTGTACATGGAAAAGAAAACATAAGTAGGTACCTTAATTATAACGACATTCAGAAGATAATCTATCTATACATATTATAAAACAAAGTCCTCCGCCGCGTCTGTCTGTCTGTCTGTCTGTCTTTCTGTTCGCGATAAACTCAAAATCTACTGCACCGATTTTCATGCAGGTTTTACCAATGGATAGAATGGTTCTCCAGGAAGGATTTAGTATACCATTTGTCAAAACTTTATAAAATTAACGGCGTTTGACGTATCATATATACAACACGTGCCTAGGGACGAACCCGAGCGAAGCAAGGGTGAGCCCTTAGTAATAGATAAAAAACGTAAACCAAGTAAAATTATAATAAAGACAACAATGGAAAGATAAGAAGAAAAGATTTACAATTTTAAGTAAGATATTATGTGTTATTGGACTACAAAGAACTATGTATTGGACTCCATACATCCACTGTATAAGAAAGATAGCGCGGTAGATAAACGAACTAGACTGAGAACTCAATTTCCTTAAACAAACACTCTACACCCTCTTCTCCATATAAAAGCATTTATATGGAAATAGATTCATATTCAGAGACAACACGAGGCTATTGTTAAATCTTTAGCATACATTGAAGTTGTATGCTTGGTTAAACTGGATTTGCGAATATCTTTGATATTCTAAATTTAAAACAAAACACTTTTTCATATTTCAACACTTGTTCAGACATGTACGTGGCTTACGAAATTTAAATAAGCTCAGAAAGTTCTCATAACGCTATTATTATAATTATGCTATTTTGTGGTTTCATGTTGAAATTAATTTCAATGACTTACGGTCACTTAAGCATAGCTCATGACGACTTTTAAACAAAAGCTTTGAAAGTAAAGTTACGTAAAAAATAATTAGTTTTTTTTAAATGTTATAAATATACGTATTACGATCGTGATTGTGTCGCATGAAACCCTTACATTACGTGCGTAGGTAGTCTAGGTACATCAGTAACTTTTGGTTGCTGATTATTATCATACACGAATGTGTAATAACCATTTAAATTATATAATTAAAGCTATTACCACCCATTAAATACACTTATTTTCTCAAAAGAATACGAGTATTTAAGGCAATAAAAATTATTTATTGGCCACTTTCTTGATTGAGGCGCAGATGACATAATTATAATACTGGGTTTGGGTTTCAAAAGGCAACATGAGGAAAATCTCTTTCGTGAAGTTATAAACTAAGCATGTTAGTTTAAAGTTGTTCAACATGTAATTAGTGAAACCATACATTATTCAACTTCCACGCTTAAACAATTATTCATTGTTCCACAAATTATAAAGGCTATTCATACTCAAGCTGTTTGAACACAGCGAAATTATTCCATTTTCATTGCTTTTATAATAATAATTCATAACAACAAACATTTCACATTTAGTAATTATGTATTTAATACATACATTAATGTCGAAATTGCAAACTAATATGCGAGCAATTTATGTTTTTGTTTGTTTCATCTGAACTCACGTAGCATTTATGAAAGATAATTTATGCATTGTTTTAATTTAAATATTTTAACTTGTCATGTACTATGACTTGGCTCTATGAAAATATTCTAAACAAAAGATACGAAAATGTTAATATCAAAAGCCAATAACGATTTTTAGTGAAAAGTTAGTGAAATAAAAAAATATATATACCTACCTATAGATAAATTACTTTAAAATTTTATCTTGAAGCATGCCCTCAAAAATAAAAAAAAATATTTTATATTACACAATAACAGTCATGTATATATTTCATTATTTTTCAATCCAAAGTAATTAACGTATAGTAAATAACTACATTACCTACGCAACGTTATACGTAATAGGTATATTGATTAGGTTCTTGAGAGTTCAGATAAATTAAATAATTAAACTTTGTACACCAGATCGCTTAAATAAATTGCTATTTCAAAACTCTACGAAGTGATTGGAAGTTGAAACATTATCCCCAATAACTAAAACAATAAATTCATCGAATTTCTGCGCTGAAAGTGCTACATTTTCTCGGTCGCAAATATGTGCGTTCCAACAACTTTATATTCATAGTGAGAACTATTTCTATTAGGCTCGAAGTCTTACAATTTGGAGAGAAAAAACTTATTCTGTAAGTGTAAATAGGCATTTATAAGTTTTCTGACTAAAAGAAAAGTCTGTGGAACAGTTTAACAAATGGCTTTCAAATTTTAATTAACACGTTTTGAACATACCTCATTTACTCCTCTAACGATGGCTCTCATAGTAGCATTTCTTGGGCCATCAACAGTCCGTCCGTCGTCTGTGGGACCCCAAGACGCGCTGTAGATGTGAATCTTATGAGGCTCATGTCCCATGGAATTGGCCTCGATAAGATCAGTCATATACGGCTGATCCAGCATTCTTATACCTGTTTAAATTAGATTTACATTACTTTTAAATATAAATTTAGAGGTGATAGTTACAAATATTTGTTATAATTAAAGATGGCGAATATAGCGTAAGTTTAATACCTACAACTCAACAAAGTATCTAATATAATAATATACGCACAAAAAATTAAAAAAATGTGGAAAATAACATAAATTAAGTGTGTTATATAATATTACGAGACTTCTTAATAATATTTTATATCTCTCGCTTAGATATTACTAACGGACACGCATGGGTTTCCATTACAGGATTAGAGAATGAATAATGAATGGACATAGCTATCTTGTACACGCCTGTTTCCAAAATAGGACGGTTGAGTGAGGTAAGTGAAGTATAAATACACTTATTTCCATTTATTTTCCCTTTGAATAAATTTTAATGCAACTTACATTAGGTTAAAGAACTAATCGCCGCACTCAGAGTAATGAATCGTTCTTTAGTATAGAGATTCTCGACTAATGGTTCATTAAGCGACTCTGAGTGCGGCGGTAAATCTATGTGGGTATTATTACTAAACTAATAGTTACCGATAGAGTTTAGATTTAAACTTATTGTGCAAATAGACGAAATGTATTTAAATATAACCAAATATGAGAAAAGTTTTCCTATGTAGGTAACTAGTAAATATCCCCTGAGTAATTTAGTGGCTGAAACTTAGTTCGTTTCATCTTAGTTCACTATAAGAGCAAGAGCGAAGCTATTGTACTTGGAAAGTACAATTAATTTTATTTGCCATCTAAATTAGGTACTAATGATTTTCATTTCAATTCGAGATAAATGGAAGTTTAATTAAAAATAGTTTCCAGGCCTATTTTATATCAAGAAAATTCTGTTAGATTTTAGCAATTTTTATACATTTTCTTTGAAAAATACCTCTATCTATACAAAATATACTCTACAATAAGAAAGGTGAAGGATTACAATAATTATTATGTAGACATTAATTTAGTTGAATCCGTTTTACATTAAATATTTTAAGATACATAGTTTTTAGAATTTTTGCCTGTCTGTCTGAGACCTCATCACGAGAAAACCGCTGAACAGGTTTTGATAAAATTTGGTGTGATGGTAGCTGGTTATCCGGGTTAACATATAGAATACTTTTTAATGAGGGAAAATATCTAATTTCCGAGAAATCTATAGTAACCGTTATTGTCATCAGCCCTTTCTTTTTTTTTAACGTCCTACTGCTGAGCACGGGCCTCCCTCAGTACGAGGGGGATCAGGCCATAGTCCACCGCGCTGGCCTAGTACGTGTTGGCGGACTTCACATGTCTTACGAAAACTTGCTATATTACTCTATCACTCAGTTATACAAGCGAGCGCGTTACCGCTGGGCTACCACTGCCTTATAGTAACCGTTAACCGAAACCGTAAACCGAACCCCAGCGGAGCGAGCGTCAGTCGCTAGGTCATTATATAATAATAAATTATCCCTTATTTGAAAGCTGTAAAGTCGCTCCTGGATTAATTCCCATCCGCAACGTGCCCCAAAGCTCTCTAAGATTTATATTTAACATGGAAAATTTATTATTCATAAAATAAAGGATCGTAGAGAACGATAGCTACACGATTCTATCCATACCTACCATGTAATTTAAATAACTTGTATTAAATTAGTGTGTTTACTATTTATACTAGTGACTCATCATCGCTTCGCTCGGGTTCGTCCCTAGATACGTTGTGGAGGTTAATTGTGATTTCTCAAAAATAATATATTTTCCAGAAGTAAAAAGTATCATGGGTATATGTTGACCCAAATACCCAGCTTTCAACATACCAAATTTCATCAAAATCTGTTCAGTGGTTTACACGTGATGCGGTCACAGGCACACAGACAGACAAAGATTCTAATAACTATAGATTCGGCCTCCGTATCGTTAATAATGAATATTTTTTTATAATTAGATTTTCCGAAATATATTCAATGTACAGATTTGACTAACTTAGAATTTTATTATATGTATAGATAAATTACAATAGTGACTAGGTACATTAAATAAGGGCTCATTTTCATTAGTCGTTAACTCAGTCGTTACACCGCAAGCGGGGAATCCCCGAATACGGGCTGTCGACTAATGAAAATAGGCTATCTATATCTCGGTCGTTATACGGCATGCGCATATTCCCCGTACGTGGCCTAACAACCAATGAAATTCGTCGGTTGGTTTAAAGCATGCGTGGTGCGCCGTGCGGGGACTCAGTTTACGAATGTAATTGTCTAACTTCAGTGAAGCTAATAATTTCTTCTTCAGTAAATCACAAACAGATAACATTGCTCCACACAACAATAATTGTTGATCCATAGCAGGTACCTACGTCTACTCAGTCCCACTCTTTCAAAATAAATGTGCAATGAAGAATATCAAACAATCCGCAAACGGGCCCTATCGACTAATGAAAACGGTTATCGCATGCTGGCCCTATCGCATGCTTAACTAGAAATCTCCCGTACCTCGTATGCGAGCCATATCGACTAATGAAAACGATTACAGCATGCGGTCCCTATGGCATGCGTGAACAGTAATCTCCCGCACCCCGAATGCGTGCTCTAACGACTAATGAAAATGAGCCCTAACTTGTACGTCAAAACAGAGAGCGACGTGTGCAGATAGATGACAAGAGATTGATATAGGGTTATACATTATTATAGGGAACAATCTCAGTCCCAGGAGAAAACACGTTATACTTACAACTCACAATAACTCATCATATCTACGAATACATAATATATATTAGTTATAATATTTAAAGATTTAAAAGTCTATGAAGTATGTTTTTAATAGTTTAGTTTTTATAAACGGACAAAATATTGAGTTGTGTTTGCTTTCAAACGGTTATGCATCATTGTATTTTTTTAGTATTAATCTAAATTATGTATTTATTGTAATAACCACTATCAAACCTAATTAAAAAAATAAATAATACATATGACGTAGTCTATCTATTACATAATAACCGTTAGGACATTACCAAATACCAAGGCAAACTCGAGCGAGGCGAGGATAAGCCGCTAATATTCTATAAAATCGTATTACTATAAGAAATACTATCATAATACATAAATAATAGAATTTGTTTTGTTGTCTATTTGAATTGTAATAAAAAAATCACGTCAAAGTCCAATATATTTAATTCGTAGAAACAGAAATGGAAAAATAGTCTTAAACATAATCTAAAAATCTAAACATGTTGCGTTATTTTTACCCGACTGCGACAAACTCCTTTTGTCGGAGTCGGGTAAATGTTATGTTTTTCGAGGGTATGTACTTATAATTGCTCGGCATACTCTGCGACCTGAACGGCTCGATGGATTTTAGCTTGAAAGGTGTTGTTAGATTCGTATTAATTCTAAAAATGACACCGGGTATAAATTTTGAATGAGAAGTGAGAACATAACATATTTTAGGGTTATTTCATTTCCTAATTACACAGAAACGGAGTTTTTTAATTACACTGACTTATTGAAAACCATCTTAACTTCTTTAACATACTTATAATTATTTATGAAGATAAGTTTGTAAATACACGTAGCTTTGTAGCAAACTCATAAATCTTACGTAGGTACCTAATATATATTCAAAACTTTCTGAAAATAACATGTACATACATAATGAAGCAACTATTAAACTATACTTTATATTCATTGAATAGTGTAATCTGAATGACGTAAGTTATAAATTATACCTAGGAAAATGTGTTAAATATTGTAAATGAATACTACTTACAATAATTGTATTACTTAGTAATATTTAAGTAAAGTTCTAAAATCTACCAAAATATTTTAAGTGTAATAGGTCCTACAATACTGCTTTATCTGTTAATTTCGTTAACAGATAGAGCAATATTGTAGGATTTGGATTTAATCTTAAAGTACTTAATATTAATCTTGTACTGTGATTGTAAAATCGAACAAATAGACAGAATAGAAGAAAAGAAAATTAATAACCTCCTTTTTTGACATTCGGTTAAGAAAACAGTATTTGAATAAAGCAGGGCTAGGGTTTTATTCGAAAGAATTCGCCTTTCTCAAATTACTAAGCAACAAAACATTCTCATTCCCTTGAAAGAAGACGTGAGTGTTGCAAATATTTGTATATGTACGAGCACGTTAGATTGGAGCGTCAATTTACCAAAAGGGGTAAACTTCTATAGGTATTATGTGTCAAACAAAAACCCCTTTTATTTAACGAAGCTTATTCTTCAAGTATAAATAGAATTCGTTATCATTTTATTATTATAGTTTTCGTGTAGACAAATTATTCATTTGTACAAAATCGTGTTGTATGGAATATGGAATGTAGTGTTTATTTATCGATGCTAATATGTGTTATATGATATGATGTGAAAATGTGTTTTTTGTTTGTTTTTCTTTCACGTCGAAACAAAGTGGTAGATAGTTGGAGGGCTATGTCACTTTCATACGATAAACTTTACTTAATGTAAGAGAAATTATCGAATTCCTACGCGGAAACGGCGTTATAATACAATTCACATAAACTCATAATACCAATTCTTACCGTAATAATGCATCTAGGGACAAACCGGAGCAAAGTGACGAGGCGATAGAGATTTTAAAATAATATTTGTAGGTATGTATTATATGTTTTGTTTTGGTCATTTCCGTAACGGCTAAGGTTTTTAGAGGTTTTCTCTGGGAAATAGAAAAGTTAAACGATAGGGACATACGCCATTTTAACCTTTATAATGCGCAATAACGAGATTATAAACATTATTTTTCGTCCTTCACTTGCTTACAATATTTTATTAACACCATAGCTGTCAAATAGCTGGCAATAAAACTACTGAGTAGATGTTGGGAAACTTCCATAAGACAAATTGAATTAATAACCAGCAAGAATAACATGCCTAAAACATTGAAAGATAATTAGTAAATACACAGTTGTATATTATATAAATCTGCAATAATATATATACGTACAATATTCATCTCTAATGAAGTGGTAAAATGTAATCACAAACAAATTAAAATCTTATCAACAACTTATCTTGATAATTTATCAAAGCAACTATACCTACATCAAAACAACTTCGTGTATCCTAGATTTTTACAAAGTTAACTTTTATATTACTGTTTGAAATACAGACGTGATTCTACGTGTAAAATTATATCTTCTTTTCTGAAGTAAGTACCTACAGCATCTTAACCTTTTATATTTTGAAACAAAATATATATAATCTCAACTTTTTCTTGGCTGGAAACTTTTAAAAGCTTTTTCACAGATTTGAAACAGACGCATGCAGCATTAAACCGTTTGAACTATGGACTTCCAGTTTAAGGATGTTTTAGAACAAAGGGTAAAAGATAAAGTATTTAAGTAATTAAAAATTAAAGACAACTACATAAGACTTTGAGAAATTTTTACAAAGGTGTTAAAATACGTTTTTTAATAAAAATGTTTTTGTTTATTATTACAAATACCATTACTTCATCAAACACGTTCAAATACATACGTTTAAACACATCAAATAGGGATGACGTAAAACGAAAAGTGGAGCTAAAAATGATTTGGATTCATTACTAGTACATTTATAGTAGATATTAATCTTTAGCTAAAGGTTATTTTATAATAAAACATAAATAGTCCGAAAACAATCAGTCTGCACTATATTTATGTCCACTTAAACGAACGAAGACTTTGTTTCCTCCAATGAATTGTAACGTTAGCATGCAAATAATTTCTTTTAAATGTGCATTTAAAATACCTACATGTAGAGAAGAAAAAGAAAAGAAAGAGTTGAATTAAGTACATTTGTATGTGAATAAGCTCTATATAAAGTTCTGGGTCGAATCTGTATATTAAATATTTGTTAGAAAATGTTATAAAAAAAAATATTATTATCGACACAAAGGCCGTTAGTTAGTTAAATAGTTTTAAGAATGTATGTCTATCTGTTTGAGAACGCATCCCGAGAAAGCCACTGAAAAGATTTTGATGAAGTTTCATGATTATAGCTGGTTATGTTTAATGTGAATGATGATGTATAAAATTAAAACGAGAAACAACTCTTTGTACTTATCTTTACTAAGCAGCAACGGTAATTATATGAAATCTAAAGATCGGTCTGATATAATGTTTATTCATGATTAATCACACTAATATTGCCTGAATTGGAATATATTTATGTGGAGTTTATGAGTGCTACAGAAACTAATTATACCCTAAATTAAAAGAAAAATGTTTTCATATTTTGTTCCAAAGCATGTTATAAAAATTAACTAAGTATATCGCATATTTTAAATTACAAACTTTATTTCATCATAACATTTGCACTATAGTATAATATGTAACTAGTTCGTACAGTTCATATTATAACTCCGAAATTGCTTTCAACTCAATTTTGAGGTGTTGTGTACATTCCAAAGTTATAATTTGATTTCAGTTCTCTTTGTTTGCCGACAACACGAGATTCACGACTTACATTGACTTTTCCGACATGGTTTTCGACATTGATAACAAAAAGCTACCCACGCCACCCTTTCGCCACCATTGACGTTTCTGCTTTGACTGAATCTTCTCGAATAAGTCGAGATGATGGTGACGGAACATATAGATTGTTAGTGAAAAATTAGTTACTAGAGCTGGCTGAAAGGGGGGAATACAGCTGGCATTCTTTCCACAATTCGACCCTGCACTGACATGATTTGTACAGTAACAATTAAGAGTTTTGCATTTGTTTTACGTATGTAATTTATAAAGGTTGTCACCTAAAAATAATTACGCAATATAAATTTAATTTAGTAATGTAAATATTTTTACTTACCCGCTACCTTCGAATGGTATGCGACGCCGACCCCGCACACTCCATTATCGCGGGCAGCCGCCACTTCACCCGCGCACCGCGTGCCATGACTACAATTTAAAGGATTTAATTTGGTTTTTAGAATAATCATAATTATCAATGCCGATGACAGTGTCCTCCCCGTCCCGACCGATTTCGGCCACGGCCATTTTTTATTATCATTTTAAAATTATACATAATGCGGAGGTCTACGAGTACGACTGAGGTCTAAAACTAAGTAATACAAGTTACAACCTTCAATCAAGCTCAAGCTCGATTAAAAGGAAAATTGAATTTTTATGTTTTTATATATCTTAAACTATAAAAAAACCATAAAAAGGGCCATAGGCCAAGCCGCATTTTTCCAGTGCGGACTACGGCCTAAGGCCTTATTCCCTTCGTATTGAACGGACAAATCTCCCGCCCTAAGGTGGACGCTAAAAAGAGGTTAAATACATAAATAATTAAATACATACTATACATATGTTTCTAAATGATTCATACAATCAAAAATAATGATTTATGAAATACGGACAAAATTATTTTAGGTTTTAAGCAAACAAGTATTTACTAAAGTATGAGGAGGGCTTAAAAACTAATTTCGTCCGAATGTTCCCCAAACGAAATTCTAATTAACGTATCTAGAGTGTTTGAATTGAAGACAAACTCGAACTGGATTGACATCTATTTGAAATTGCAAAACTTTTGAAATACCAGCCATTTCGTGGATACGTTGAGTAGATCTTGCAGCATTATTATACTTAGTTTTGTTTTTACAAGTAACATAATTGCTATGAATATTAAAAAACTTGTAAGCTATCAGCAATAATAAATGAATATTATTTTAATCAACTTTAATTTGTGCGTATTTATTTAATTTTTTTGGCCTGAAAGATCTGAAAAGACCTAAATAATTAAATATACATCATTTTTGTAAAATATTTTTTTTACGAAAGTCTACTTGATGCCTATATAGCAACAACAAATTAAATTTATATATACAAAACACAAAAATTGTTCCTATTCACAAGTATGTACGTTACAGACTTTGAAAACGTCCAACCGATGTGCCCCCCTAAATCGAATTAGAAAGGTAATAATGCTAGGATGGTTGTAGGCCATTTAAAAAAACACTAAACCCTACCTACGAGCGAACCACTAGTATATTATATCAATAGGTATTTATATATTGCAAAAAATCTGTATCGTATCAATGCACAAAAATTTTGTCTATTCTCTGATAATATGTTATTAAAGTACGGGTCTTTCAAATTTCAAAATATGGTAATATGAATCATATTTATCGTTTTCCTTTTTATTTTTCTACTACTCATGGTTACTCTTAACCATCTAATGTCGTTAAGCGACGAAAATTTACAAGTTAATGGGTCTATATAATAAACAATTTATAAGTACACTGTACAGCAATTTCGTGAATGGCTAATAAAATTGAGTTTTATCTGTGTTTCCAACGAAACAAATGGGAATGATCGTTAAATAATTTTAATTAACTTAGTTTTCCAAAGTAATTAATTACGCAAATATGATTAAAAAGTTGAAGATCGATTATAGTCTTATTACTAGGTACTAAAATCACACGAAGTATATTAATTCGATTTGATTTTGCGGGTTGATTTTGATTTTTGGCTCCGATGTTCAAATTTCCATGGATGCTCCATTTACTGTAAATCATTCGAAAAGCTAGAAATAGATAAAACGCTAATAGCTAAGAAATCCGCTTAAAAATTAAAACGGAACAAGAATGTGCCCGAGAAAAGCGAGGGTCAGTCCTAAATTAAAATAGAAAGTCCCAATCTACATTTTCCCTCTTTTTATTAGAATACCTCTGTTTAATCTTGTACTATAGAAATATAAAATATAATTTAGATTTGTTTGGGCTCCAGGCTTATTTAAGTTTCTAAACTTAATTTATCAGGCTTTTAAATTTATAACAATTTAAAATACCTATTCAAACATTAAAACTTTCCGTTGGTACACTTAAAATTGCTTTTCTAAGATTATTATAAAAGAATATAACATAAGTATTAGATAATATAACACAACATTTTCCAAATGAAAATTCACATACTGTAAATAAATATAAATATAAGCTACATTCCTTCTTAATTAAAACAAATAGCTAAAAATACTGAATTAACAACACTCACCTATTGAACCAATCATCTGTATATCGAGGATAAGGAAATGGGTCGTTACTACTGAAATCGTACGAAGCTTCAGCGTTCTGCAACAAAGGACATGATACGTTATCAACTACTTATAATAAAATTTATAATTTAAATGTAGTCAATAAATATCTAAGCCATATTTTCATTTTTATCACTAAAATATATCTCAACGTTATACGTTTAAAAGGTCTGCAAAACAAAATATTGCACGGTGTCCTATTTTGTAAGAATTACATTTTCTAGGTTAAACAAACAAATGAATACTGACACTGACAGACTAACAATAGCGGGAATTTTTTCCGCCAATTTCCCGGTCATTTTCACTTACATGACATTGACAGCTCGGCTATTAAACAGGTTTTATAACTATATGTAATACGAATTAATATAATTAATATATATAAACAATATTACAATTTTAAAAACTAGATACGACTTAGCTAAGATTTTTTTTATTCTATAACTATTTCGAAACGACAAAAATGCAATATTTATTAAAAAATGAATTTTAATAAAAACATAAGACTCCCAAATTCACAGCAAAATGTAATGGTATCTTGCGTAAACGTACTGTTACTTGAAACTCAATGGTGCATGTAATTTATATCGCACGTTTAACGTTCTATTGTTGACTTAATTTAGTTTAGGCGTTTCATCTCTTATTTCTTATTCATTACATCGTTTAGTCCACAGAGACAAATAGAATTGTAAGAGTTCCTAAACATTTTATGTACGGTATAAGCCTAAAATATCCTAAGCTTGCGAAATCAGGCTCTCCCGATTGTTGCATAGTTAACTTCATACATGATGAAATATTCAAAATTAGCAAAATTTATTTATTATAAAATATAAAGAAATTTCTTCCTTTTATTCTTAATAAAACGACTATTATAGCGCCTTGAACCTTTTTTATTCATAAATAAGGGGTTTGCATTTTCGGAGCAAAACAATTTAATGTTACCTAAAATAGATTCAGTATTTATTGACATAAAATAAATTAACATACAATTAAAGTTATTTTTATTTTATATCCAGTATCTTATTGACGACAGATCACAAACATAAAAAAATATTATAGCAAAAATAATATATTTTGTAAAAAAATATATAAAATATTACTTCTTCCATAAAGCCTAATTGCCTAAAAAGCGTAAAAGCGATTTCTGGTAAGTTTATTCTGATTTTGTAAGCAGTCCCCGCAAATTTATGAGGATAAAGCGATGGCCGTAAAAGTCCACTTAGTTGTTGAAATTCGGCATATAAAAATAAATATATATTTAGGAACAATACTATTGTACCTAAGACATTTGTAAAGTTTTTTTTTCGAAAGCTTCTTCTACAATATTTAAAAACTTATAAGTAGGTATTAATATATTTTTTAATACTTACATAATTATATTTCAAGTCTGGATGCATGTAGTCAACACCTATGAAAAAGATAATACATATTTAATTTACACAAATCGTCACGAATTAAAAGAAATATATGAAATGGCTTTATGCTCTATCTAAAATAGTAAAACAAGTTTATGTCACGTCGCTTGTTCCTTTATACATTTACATATGGGTATGCTAGTATCTTTTTCATTATATTTTCTCCTAAACTTATTAAAATTAAATTAATAAATATTTAATTCATATTTTTTATTGATATGAGACATACGAATTTAATATGATATATGGTTAAAATTGAAACAAAAATTAAGTTATAGTTCTATTCATACATTTAATCTAATATTGAAATAACTTTAACTATTGAAGTTTTATTAGTATTAAGTTCTAAAGAACATTGACGAAATACAAGTTTAGTTAGTACTCAGACAGCGACCTAGACGAAGAAAGGGCAAGTCGTGTCATATATCTCTAGAAACTTTGAAGGTTATGTTCTTTAAATAGTAGTCTTCGTTAGGGCCTAAGAATTGTTATCCAATTTATTTTGATTTTAGTGATTTTCAACTTTTAATTATTACTGCTTTTTGATTATCGTATAAATACGAACAAAATTCAATTTTGTAGTAGAGATCATATAATTCCTCGCAGAACACGTGAAATCGGTCAGTCCTGCTGCCTGTGTCCTCTTACTGATCATTTATCATCTGTTTCTATTTCGAGTTGTTGTTTGAATGAAAATAATGGAGAGTGCTTGTGTTTTAAGCAAGTGACTGAATTAGTGAAAATAATTTTCTTCAAAATAATATTATGAGCCATTTTACTTACCATCGTCCATTATAGCCGTGGTTACATTTACACCAGTATAACCTTGAGCCCAGGCCGCTTCTACATTCAAGTCCAATTTAGGTTTTCCTCCATTTTGCCCAGTATTCTTCAGATACCATTGTAGAGGGAAATAAGGGTCTCGAGGTTCAGCAGCCGCCGGCGCGGTTTCTGGTAGACGGAGCGGGCGGAACCCTCGCTTGACTCTTTTGAAGCCGGTCTGTTGGACTGCCGTATGAACCTGATAATAAAGTATGCCTTTTTATAAAGTCATAATTAACGGATTTGATCTTATTTTGTGGCATTTTCACCAATTTTCAAAGTCTGTCATTAAAAGTTTTTAATAAAAACGGGTACTAAAATATTATTCCTAGTTCTAGCTGTATAACATTGTTACTTAGAAATGCAATGTACTTTGTAAACTGAAGTAACATGTAATGGATTAGATAAAGGTACTTTGTTCAAGTCAAAGTTTAAAATTGGAAAGTAATCCACTAATGTGTTTTCTAAGACTTAAAGTAACTACTTTGCTGAAAGTGGTACCTATCTAGTACCTTTCTAGTTACGGTTGCTTTAGATTTTTATTGCATGTTCATTCTTCAGGTAAAACTCCTTACTAAATGACTATTAACCACTAACCATTTAAGATAGTGGTTTTATTTAGCTATGGTGCAATAGAATTGATATAAAAATGTAGTCTTGATAGCTCCGTATTTATTTGAGCGAGTTGATTTTAATATAAGAATTAATTAAAATACGTAATACTTTGTGCAAACAACGCACATATCTTTCTGTCTTTAATTTCTCTAAGCTTTTGCTTTTAGCTTTTTTATTTCAAGAAATATTCAATATGTGTAAAACTTTCTAGTTTTGGTTTTTATAACTTTGTTTGATAGTTCTCCTGTTCTTATATGATTTTTAAAATATCAGTAAAAGCAAAAGTTAAATAAAGACTTTTATGAAATATTCATAATTAATATTTATTTACTAATAATAATTAATTAATAATAATAATTTTATCGATCCTTACTAGTGGGTGACGTTTCAGCAAACGAGTATGAGCGATGGACCTGCGAGGACGCGCGTGCGGCAAGCCGCGATGCGCGAAATGCCACTCTGTGTCAGAACCGAGGACCTGTAAAAACAAAATAATCAGTGACATGTCAATAACTGCCCTATATTAAAACAAATGATAATGATGATGATCGTAAACGGGATAGAACCTTTAAAATAATTCGCCAATTTAAATAAATTTGAAAATATCAGCAATATCGAGTAAATTAAAACTAACGTCTTTGAACGATTCTGTAATTCTCAAAAAAATTCGAAAAGATTTTTTGTTTAAACTTTCGCGTACTTAAATCTAAGAAAATATAATACCTATTTTAGATTTGTATACGATATATTGTCGTAGTTATGTAAAACAAACCTACGTGGGTACTAAGTAATAAAGAAACCTTTATACTTAAGGGTAATAGACTTTTACTTCACGTGAATAGCATCCATCCATCAAAATAATGTAATTGCTATAATATTTATTATCGTTTCTACGAAGAAAATATTTCTAAAAGACGTATATATCCCTCTTCTTTTTAACGCTACGAGTATATTACGGGTATATTTACAGTACGTGAATAGAACTAAGAGCTTTGAGAGTAGGTACTTGAATACTTTTACTTACAAGTACTCTTGAATACGACTGAAATATACTATCGATAAATATATTGATCGATTGATTCATGTTAGGCGAAGCGTTTTAAAAGTGATAATAATTTAATAATTTTTTTTTCCGTTATTATCGACGTAAAAAGACTTAATTTAGTCTTTTATTTTTGTAATAACTCAACTAGATAGAATAATGGCTAGACGATTAGTTTTAACAGATAAAAGAAAATAAATTATAAATGGGCGCTTTACCGCACAAAGAAGACTTGTTAATAAAACTTGACGACCATCGCGTCGTTCAAGTTGAGAAAACTTTAAAAACAATCCTGTTAGTTCAGGAAGTAACAACAAGAAAAGAGCAAACTTAATTTTCTTTACAACAGCAGCAAGAAAAACTTTGCACGTGTCGCCTAACTAAATATGTATGTTTATACTCGTAGGGACTCTATATACTCATACGTAGCTTGAACAAACTTACTTACTAACAATACCGGCCCTTCACTTCAGCTTCACTGGGCGTAAGTTTAAATAAATTTAGCTGTTTTTATAATTTTCTAATATATAAAATTATATAATAATATAACATTAGCTATAATAATATAACATTAGCTATCTGCGAGTAAAAGTCCTGTCGAAATCGGTCCGCCCGTTTCAGAGATTAGCCGGAACAAACAGACAGACAAAAAAATTAAAAATTGTTTTTTTTATGTCAGTACTGTATATACATTCATATGCATTTAGTGAAAAGGTGTTCATTTGATTGAGAAGAAATACTTCCATTTTATTTACATGTACTGATGTACTGATATGTTACTTACCAAAGAAAATTAGCAAGTAAAACTTTATAATATTCTTTATTAGAACCAGAAAATTTACTTCCCTTATACAATTATAATTTAAATATACTTATTGACTCTTATGTTACCGACCAATCTCCTTCGTGTCTTCTCCATTCCACGTGACATTGGCGAAGTAATATAGATTACTCATATACAGGCTCAACACACGCACGCTTGAAGCCATTAACAAGAGAATTGAATTAGAACCAGAAAGATTAGAGCTAATAAGGATTTAGTAGAATCGAAATTGAGTTCTCGCCTTTACACGCTATAAATTTGTAAGAAAAAACGTGTGACATTGCCTATCAAAGCTTAGTAAATCGTGTAATAAATAAGCAATATCTACATGCATAAAAACCAAAGCCATAAGCAGGAGATAACCTGTGCAGAAAGCCTCAGATCGTTACAATCTTCAATCTTGTTCCAATATAAAATAGCTATATACTTCCTATTTCCTCCAATTTATTAGCTACACTCAATGCCTGAATATTCGACACAGGCGCAAATGAAAGCGAACTTTACTACAAGACAATAAAGTCCAAGTAGCCATTATTTTTATAGCTACGCCTCGACCGTGGAGGCGCTTAACGAAATGTTATTTTGACGAATATTTTTACACGAGTAGAATACGAAATTACAGTTTACAGGCATTTACAAGGGAATCTTCTTTGTTATATATTAAGTATTGTCTGTGGTTTATAGTTTATGGTATGAGTCATGATAGTAAGATCTGTAGAGATAGATTGACTATGGAACTGGAATTAAGCATCACCGACTTGTTATCTAATAATGTAATTATAATAATAAACCTGTTGAAGACTTAAATGGATGTTTCATTAATAACATCATAACATGGCGCTGCGCAATCAAGAAAAACAGGTTCGTGAAACAAACTAACTAATAATTGCACGCTTTGGTGTCCGGGTTCTACGACGCACAATAAGAAAAAAAAAATGGCGGAGTCTGCACAAAGAGAAATTAAAAAAACATGTGGAATAATGGGATTAAAACCCCCTACGGGCTTAAAAAACCTGTCCATGGAAGAGTATAAAAAATTTCTGCAGAGATTTGAAATATATAGATTAGCGTCAGGTGCTAAAAGTGAATCCAGTGAGGTACAGACGGCATTATTATTGCACTGCATGGGTGAGGAAGCTCAAGACATACATGCTACTTTCGACTTTGCTAAAGATGAGGCTTACAACTATGAAAAAGTGATAACTAAATTCAATGAGTATTTTATTCCGAGAAAAAATGAAAGTGTTAATTCACATTTGTTTTTTACAAGAAACCAAAAAGAAGGTGAAACTTTTGATAGCTTTTATACTGACATAAAAAAGTTGAGCGCAGAATGTGAATTTGGAAATCTTTTAGATAGAATGTTAAAAGACAGAATAGTAACGGGAATTTTAGATAAGAGATTGAAAGATAGACTACTAAGAGAAAGTGACCTGACATTGAGTAAAGCAATCCAGATATGTAAAGCAGCAGAACTAGCAGAGGAACAAATCAAGAAAATTGCAAACGAACCGGGGACGAGTGCAATACAAAGTGTAAAAAAGAAGAATGGAAAAGTAACAGAGTCGGAAAGGGTAACAAGAAACTCAACAGATAAGAGAAGATATACCAGAACAGACCGAGATTCAAGACACAGACCAGAACATAGGAATACAGAAGATAGATATCCAGAGAAGAATAAGAAACAAGAAGGACAGAGGACTGAGAAGAAGTTTGACTGTTCGAGATGTGGATTTCATCATAGTGAAAGAAGATGCCCAGCATATGGAAAGAAGTGCAAGAAATGCGGGAAGTTGAACCATTTTGCGAGAAAATGCAGAGCAAGAGATGCTATAAAAGCTGTTCAAGAAAGTGAGTCTAGTGATAGTGAGTCGTGTCATATGTATATTATTAATATTAGTAATATTAATTTAGAAAGAAACTGGTATGAGTATGTATACTTCACCGAATTGAATAGAAATTTAAAATTCAAATTAGATACAGGTGCACAATGCAACGTAATATCTGCAAATGATTGCTATAGGTTTGGTATAAGTAAATTTGACAAAACTAATTGTAAATTGACTAGTTATAGTAATGAGAAAATAGAAACTTTAGGAAAGATTAATTTATCAGTGAAAATAAATGATCAGATTCAGAAAATAGAATTCCAGGTTTGTAAAGGTAATTATATACCTATTTTAGGTTTACCTACTTTAATAAAATTTAAATTAATTCAGAGGACAAATAATGAGAAAATTGGTAGTGTTCAGACTACAAATTTAGAACTATTAGAGAAATATGAAGATGTTTTCAAGGGGATAGGTGAAATAAAAAATTATGAGTATGATATTCAGTTAAAAGAAGGTTGGCAAGGAAAAATTGAAAGAAATAGGCATATACCATTTAAATTGAAAGATAAGTTAAAGGAAGAATTAAGTAAATTAGAAAAAATAGGAATAATAAGTAAGACAGAAGGTCCTACAGATTTTGTAAGTTCATTAGTTATGACAACTAAACCAGGTGGGGCTATGAGAATTTGTTTAGATCCACAATATTTAAATACTCAGATTAAAAGAGAACAAATGATGATACCTAATGTAGATGAAATAATAGTCAAGTTAAAGGGAAGTAATTATTTTAGTACCTTAGATGCGAATAAAGGGTTTTGGATGATAAAATTAACAAATAATAGTAAATATTTAACAACATTTAATACCCCATTTGGAAGATTTTATTTTAATAGATTACCTTTTGGTTTAGCCTCAAGTCCAGAAGTTTTTCACAGAGTATTTAGTGATATATTTAAAGATATTGACGGAGTAGAGATATATATTGATGATATATTAATTCATGCAAAAACAGAAGTGGAACATGACAGAATATTAGAACAGGTACTTAAGAAAGCACAGGAATATAATATAAAATTTAATAGGAAGAAGTGTAATTTTAAAAAGAAAGAAGTTAAATATCTAGGCCATGTCTTAACGACAGAAGGAATTAAGATAGATCAAAACAGAATCAAAGCAATAGTAGAGATGAAAGAACCAAAAACTCAGAAAGAATTATTAAGATTTCTAGGAATGATTAATTATGTTGCAAGATTTATTCCTAATGTGTCTGAGGTAACAGCACCATTGAGGCAATTGATTAAGAAACAAGTACCTTTTTTGTGGTCAAAAGAACAAAATAAAGCTTATAAGACTTTGAAAAAATTATTAATTGAACCACCAGTTTTGAGTTATTTTGATATGAATAAACAGATAGTACTAAGTGTAGATGCTTCTAAAGCAGGATTAGGTGCAGTTATTTTACAAGAAGGAAAGCCTATAGCTTATGGTTCTAGGGCAATGACAGAAACAGAAATACAATATAGCCAGATTGAGAAAGAATGTTTAGCAATTTTATATGGAATAACCAAGTTTCATCAGTATTTGTATGGAAGTCAATTTAAAGTAGAGACAGATCATAAACCACTGGTAGCAATTTTTTCTAAACCATTAAATAGATGTCCAGCTAGATTACAAAAAATGAGAATGGCTTTACAACCATATTCATTTGAGTTAAATTATAAACCAGGTAAAGAACTTGTGGTAGCAGATCATTTGAGTAGATCACATTTATTAGAAACAGAAGAAAATTCAGATTTAAAAGTAGAAACACATGTAGCCATGATTATGGAAAGTTATAGAATATCTGATAAAAAACTTGAAGAATTAGTGTTAGAAACAGCAAAAGACGAGGAATTAATGGCAGTAAATAAATATATAATAGAAGGATGGCCAGAAAATAAGTCACTTATAGATAGTAAAGCTAAAATTTATTATAGTTACAGAGATGAGTTGAGTAATATTAGAGGATTAATTGTAAAAGGTAGAAATATAGTAATACCACAGTCAAAAAGAAAGGAAGTATTAGAGAACATACATTATGCACACTTAGGCATAGAAAAGAGCAAGGTGTTAGCAAGAAATACAGTATTTTGGCCAAATATGAATAAAGAGATAGAAGATTTGATACAAAATTGTGATACTTGTAAAAGTTTTCAGAATGTTAATAGGAAAGAATTTATGATAGAGAAGGAAATTCCACAAAGACCATGGGAAATTTTATCAATAGACATATTTTTCCTATATTCAAAACCATACATATTGATTGTTGATGCATATAGTAAGTATGTGGAAATACAACCATTAAATAATTTATATGCAACAAGTACTATTGAAAGTATTAAAGAAATACTAGGAAGACATGGTATTCCAGATATAGTTTATACAGATGCAGGAACTCAATTTACTAGCTTAGAATTCAGACATTTTTCTAAAGAATGGAATTTTAAACATAAGGTCATAAGTCCAAAACATCATCAAGGAAATGGATTAGCAGAAAGATACATACAAACTGTTAAGAAATTATTAAAAAAGCTAATTTATGATAAAAAAGATATTTACTTAGGTTTGTTAATGTATAGAAGTACTCCTGTAACCACAGATGGAAAATCACCTTCAGAATTGTTATTCAATAGAAATATTAAAACAATTTTGCCAAAATTAGAGTTAAGTCAAGATAGAAAGGATAAACATAGACAAGAACTTTTAAATAAACAGGAAATTCAGAAAAAGTACTATAATAGAGGATGTAGAAATTTACCAGAATTAAGAGGAGGAGAAATTGTTAAAATACAGGATGAGAATGGCAAGAAACCTCATGAGAGTGGTATAGTGATAGGTAAAGGAAGTGGTCCGAGATCATACCAATTAAGGAATGAGTCAGGAAATATTTTAACTAGGAATAGGAAAATGTTAATTAAAGGAGGAATGTATTATGATAGGAGCAGGGTAGAAGATCAAGGATATTGTGAAGATAGTGAAAGACAAGAAAAAGAAAAACATATAATTCAAAAAAGGGACATACAAACTAATGTAATACCTAGAGAGATCAATAATGGTTCAGGACAAGTAATTTCTAATAATGATGCATCTGGTAGTAGAGTATCAAGATCAGGTAGATTAATTAAAAGACCAAAGTATCTTAAAGATTTTGTTTAATTCATAAGAACATGAATAATGATAATTTAATTAATAAGTTTGTATCTTCATATGACTGATTGTAACTAAAAAAAAAAAAAAAAAAAAGAAGAAACGAAAAAGAGTCTTCATGTCTTGTTTTTATAAAAGTTGACTGTAATAATTGGTGTTAACATAATAATTGCCTATAGTTTTGTTCATATGTAATAATGTGAATATGTTTGTATAAATTACATAGTTTGCAAAGTAACTTGAATTGTAAACTTTAATGTTCCTATAGTAAATACAAAAGTAAGTGTAGTTCAGTATAAATTAATCTCAATAATGTAAAAGGGAAGGATGTTATATATTAAGTATTGTCTGTGGTTTATAGTTTATGGTATGAGTCATGATAGTAAGATCTGTAGAGATAGATTGACTATGGAACTGGAATTAAGCATCACCGACTTGTTATCTAATAATGTAATTATAATAATAAACCTGTTGAAGACTTAAATGGATGTTTCATTAATAACATCATAACACTTCTTGTAGTCCCTTAAAATAATAGCTAATTTCGCCAAATTTGTATTGCCCTTTAATTAGAAAAGAAATAAGACATTTATTGAACTATTTTGATAGTTTTAGTATAGTGTTTTAATATTTAATTAATTTATATAGAAAGCGCTAAACATTATTTCCAAGATTTCAGTGAATTTGAGGAGCTTGTAAATATTAAAGATCGTGGAGCAAACAATCTGCAAAATGTAAATCAAATTTTGTTCACATAAACAAGCCCACAATTTACCTACAACTAACAAACTGTAAATATTTGCTTTAGTTTAACCCCACAACACAAATTGAGATTTGAATGTATCTTGATTGTATACTTTTCAGTTCATTTCAGTTCATTTTCGTACAAAACGTTGTATTACATTTTTTCAAGAACATTTTGTAAATGTAGAGACCTCAAAACATTCTGCCTTCATTACAAAGGAGCTTTCTTGCTTTCACAACAGCGCTTGAATTAAAAGTAGACTTTGCGAAGTGTACTCAAATGTAGTGAAGTATATATGCTGAGTTTTAATGAGAAAGTACTGACACAAATACGCAAAATATGCATTTCACCAAATTAAAGTACTATATCCTATTAATAATTAATACTTGAGCTACTAAAAACATTTTTAGTATAGGTTTTCTTACTTTCAGCATATTATAATGTTCATATGAATTAATTTAATGATGATCAAAATTTATCCGCAACTAAATCCGAAAAGAAATACTTTCATTTATATATATTTTAGCTCCTGAAACACAGGTTTCTAGTTCAGGAGCAAGGGCTGTATGAAATTGTACCAATGTATTTTGTTTTTAATAAAGTCCTTTTTTTTATAATGTCTAATATTCGCATAAACCTAAGAAAGTATTCACATGTCGTGTAAGTCGTTACACGTGTATCAGCTCACCAGCAGTGAGAAATATAAAGCGAAATACGCTAGATTTTACAAAAATACCACACTCATAACTAATTGCTGTCAAACTAAGTACAATACAAAATATATGGCCTACAGAAAAATCGATCTTAAATTAAATTAATATTGACTCGAAGACAAAAGCTTTGCTTAAATCAGTTTAAATGTTCACCGTGACAAAATAGAAACTTTATCAATACCAATCTGCCTGAAAATTAACTTACCCAATTACCGAAATATTTCCTGAATTGTACTTATTTAAAGTAAGGTGTAGTAAACGTTTATTAAATATCATCCAAATTCTTCTAGTTTTGAGGCACAGTAACTGATATAAAATAAGTGTAAGAAAAAATCATTTTAAATAGGGATCTACTCGTAGGAGCGCTTGGCACCCGTCTAAGAACTTATTACACATAGCATTTGACAAAAAAAAATATTTTGTCCCTTTGTGAGACCGGAGACTTTGTGAGTTTAGTGAATAAAGCAAAGTGAATTCCAATGTTAGAAAAAGTACAAAAAAATTGTATAATATTGATTATTATTGAATATCCTAAGAAGCAATTAATGAAAACACAAGTAAATGATATTATTACGAAGATGTTGTTATTAATAACTAACCATCACTAAAGAACAAAGAGAGAAGAGAAGCCTTGTACAAAAGACGTATCTATCTATACATATTATAAAACAAAACTCAAAAACTATTTTTTCATGCGGTTTTCACCAATGGATAGAATGGTTCTCTAGGAAGTTTTAAGTACATAATTTGTCAAGTTTTTGTATACATTGGCTAAAATATAATGATATCTGTTGGAGGTGTCGGAAAAACAAGTCGTCTGGGAGCTTTCAACGAAAACGCTGCCTAACCCTTTGAGATATAACAAAATGATGTATGGTGGAATTGTGTAGCTTATATAGGTCTACAAAAAAAAGTCCGCAATGGAATATGTCTATCTCTTAAGGATAACTTAACATACTATACATATATGTTTATTCTATACATATATGTGTTAATAGTTTAAAAAATGGGCAATTGTAAAGCGGTGATTGGAAAGCTATTTACACAAATACGGTATTAATCCTTATCATTTTAAATAAACTTTAAGCATATCATGCAAATTATTTTACTCTTTTACACCACATAATTAATTGAATATCTTAGGAGTAATCGCAAAAAAATACGGACGCGAGAATAAAATGCAAGCGCTGATTCAAGCGCAGCTTCGCTTGATGCAATCGCCGACCCTTCGCGCACCGTCTTGCCTACTTTTACTCTTACAAGAAGCGCAAAATTTTCAACGTTCTACCACAATTCCTATTTTACATAGAGATTAGAACGCGGGCAAAGCCACGGGAATTGCTAGTTAAAAGTAAAACAATTCTTTAATCAAGACAGAGCGGCTTTATTATTAAATAAGTATCTTTAACAATACAAGATGAACATTATTCTTAAATAGAGTGCCTTTTACGAACTATTTACCAATTCGAAGGCTAAACTTTGGGAACTATTCACTACACATAATAGACGGGACAAGAACTATATCAAGTCCATATTGTGCTTACATTTTTTCCTTGCTCCTAAATATTTTGTTTTAACGGTTAGAATAGATAAATAACGGTAAGTAAGATGACATATTATTATTATCATCAGTAAAAATTATAGAATATGTTGACCTAAAATTCAAAATCAGTTGTTTTCTCGAGAAGTGTGATTCTGCTGGTAGAAAAAAATACCAAAAGACAAAAACCTTAAACAACTAAAGGCTCTTTATCGACAATACTGACAATAAGGTTAAATCCAAAATATATATTAAATGTACAAATTTGTCTCAGTTAAAAAAATATTATACCTAATATAAATCTTTCCTCTTTTTATTTGACATAAATATTAATTTATTTATAAATTTTGGGCATTATTTTACAGTTTCCATAAAATAAAATTGAATACACGTGGCGAAGTTATGTATTCTATAAAGTAAAAATGCTCTCAATGCCTCCAAATGTTCTTCCATTTTTCGTATACAAATAATACAAAGGATATTACCCTAAGAAATCTGAAGAGATCCCTTTGTGTCAAGTTCATGGCCAAACTCGGAGCAAGAGGAGCGGTTGACATTACGTCCCTTGACATTGAAGAGTATTATATTGAATATGGCATAGATAAATATATTGTGATATAATAAAAGTTATGGATAAGTATTATTTAGGTACCTACAATTAAATCTTATATTTAACGTAAATATAGAAACTTTTTCAAACGACCATGTTCATATTTTGTTTTCAAGGTTTTTTGTTATTAAAAATGTCAATTACTTCTTATGGAAAATTCATATAAATTAATGGCACGTCCTGACTTTCCCACATAAAAACTAAGTCACTTATACCCTTATTACATCCATACTAATATTATAAATGCGAAAGTAACTCTGTCTGTCTGTCTGTCTGTTACCTTTTCACGCCTAAACCACCCAACCGATTTTGCTGAAATTTGGTATGTAGATAGTTTGCATTCATGAGAAGGAAATAGGCATATTATTTTTTGGAAATTCAACCCCTAAAAGGGTTAAAAGGGGTGGCAAAGTTTGTATGAGAAAAATATTTTTATTGCACATTTTTGCATGAAACTTTGAATTAATGCTTTTTAGTACAAATGATGAAACACGTATTTCAGGGTTTTTCGAAATTCACCCCCATTGGGGGTTAAAGGGGGTGGCTAAGTTTGTATAGGAAATTCAATTCTATTGAAATATTTTGCGTGACACTGAAATAATGCTCTGCAATACAAATTATGAGATACACATATCTAAGCGTTTTTTGAAAATCAACCCCTATGGGGGTTAACGGGGGTGGCACAATTTGCGTAGGAAAAATATTTAACAGTAATTTTTACCATAAGTCCATAACAATGAACCACGTACATCAGTTTATCATTAACGAAGAACACACAAAAAAATTATGATACGCATAGTAGAAAAAAATTGGTTAAAAATAGGAAATAAGTTTTAGAAAGCGCAGCAGTGGCGGCACGGCATGATGCTACACAGTAGTTTTTAGAAAAGAGGGCCAGAACTTTAAATGGGGAATCAGTCCTTGGTACATTATAAGTAACAGTATATAAGCAAAAATGTTTATTTTATTCACTCTTAGCGCGAGCGAAGCCGCGGGCACCGCTAGTTTTATATAAAATACATTTGCTTCGTTCTTTTTATTATTGGTGTCTGCAAAAATTGTTCGCAGATCAAAAGCAAACTAAAACGTACTCGTAATTCTACATTCAGTAGGCAGCGCAAAAAGATTGGTTCTTGATAGGATATCACAAAGCCCTTCCGCTCGATATCCATTTCATTCGGGCGATATTTCTATTATAATTTCTATTATCCTTTTGTCGAGCATTGATGGCAACGGTATTGTTTTATACAGCTCTTAATGTAATATCTTGATAGATTGTATCAATTTTCGTTATTTTATAATTTGAGTTAATAATTACAGCTATAATTAAAAATATACAGTCTTATAAATATATATACGAAGTTCAAGTAGCTACCTTAATTTATTATTAAATTGAACCTTACTTAAAATTAAACCTTACTTGAAAGTGAAAACTCTGAACTTTGTTTATACTTTTTGATCAACTTCGAAATTCGTCTATATTTTGTGCGAGGATTTTCATTCGATATGTTCGCTAATTGTGGATGATACAATTTCATAATTACTTGTTAGGAAAAAGTTACCACAAAGATTATGCTTGCTTATAATGAATTCATTCGAATATAATAATTTCAAATCGATTCGTTATGTTTCTACGTATTATCAGTTAGTTTATTTTATACCCTTTTTAATCGGTCAGACTCAGATGAGTCTTCAGTTCTAAGCGGCATTGGCGAAGTTAATACGTCCAGAAGTCATTCCTAGAAACCATAAAAAGAATTTTATTTACAAAGATGGTGTAGTATACGTACCTCTACAAGTTATTTAGCCTAATAGCTTTATTGTGGAGTAAAATATAAGAAAAACATTAAAAATAATTAATTCTTTATTCTTAGTTGTATTGGAAAAGAAAGTTCATACCAAGAAAATGTATAGATACGGCCATTGTCTCTTAAAAGCTTAGGCAGTTGCTATTATGGATCGCTATTATGGAAATCTTTTTATACGATTTAACCGAAAGAACAAAGGAATTTCTACCCTTATCTTAATTATATGTGAACTTTGAATTCTATAAGAAAAGAGTTTAAGATTTAATATATTACGTATTACAATTTCATCTATCGAATGTTATCGTGTTTTTTTTGTAGTTTCCATTATTTATTTTAAAATATTTTATTTTAAAGTGAATCGGCTTGACCGATTTTCATGATTTTTTTGTGTATATTTGGTAGACCTGAGAATAGGTCGAGGGCTAATTCTTATTCCCCTAGTCGATAAGTGGCTCTCTCCAGATATTTTATTGTTTATTTTTAGACATAAAATTCTTATAGCCCTATCTATAAGGAATCGCTAGTTACCCTTATAAATTAAACTATCTCTTCGGATTTTGTCGCAGACTTATTTAATTTTTTTTTTTATTCTCTACATTTCGAACACTTAACAGCAATCACGGTTACGGGAGAGGCTATTAGTGACAAAATTCGAAAAGAAAGTTTTATTTATAATGTCAAATATGTGTTCGTGTCCTAAGAAAGTATTATTAAATAATAATAAATATTTTTTGTCAATCTCCCTCGTGTCTTCTCCATTCTACGTGATTGAAAATTGCCAAAAGTATCATATAACATGTATTAATAACTATTATACATATCATAGTTATTAACATCATACACAATTGAATAAAATATTGTCTAATCTATTTAAGTGAATATAACAATTGTGTAATTCAACAGTAGTATACGCAAAAGGCTTTTAATTAATTCCAACTACAGTTCACTACAACTATACCTACATATAAGAAGTTATACGGCTTTACGGTATACGGCTTTGTACTATTATGCTGTAATTGTAGCATAATTAATCACTATCACTAATATTATAAGACAAAGTCCTCCACCGCGTCTATCTGTTTGTCTGTTATCGCGATAAACTCAAAAACTACTGCACCGATGTTCATGCTTTATTTACCAATTAATAGAATAGTTTTCGAGCAAGGTTTTAGTATATAAATTGTTAAGTTTTTGTATACATTTACTAGTGGAACCCGCGGCTTCGCACGCGCTAAATCTTGTTATGTATATATAACATACAAGCCACTCGCTCTCGCTCCACTCGGGTTCGTCCCTAATTATCGTTAGTATACATTTATCAGAGATCAGATATTTCCCGGCAATAAAAAGTATCCCCACAAGTAAGTATGGTATCTTCATACCAAATTTCATCAAAATCTGTCTTGTGGTTTTCTCGTCATGCAGTCACAGACAGAAAGGCAAAAATTCTTAAGTCTATAAATTCGGCCTCTGCATTAATAATAAAGACTAAATCAATTATATTGTCTAAAACTATATTATGTACACAGTCGACTAAATTAGAATTTTATTATACGTATAGACAATTATAATTAAAAGAAAATATTAATGTTTATTATCTTTCATTTATACGTGAAAATCAAAATAATACGAAGCGAACAAAGCTTCCTACTTAATTCCTTTTTTAGGTCTATCTGCACGTCCTGGCATTATCCTTGTTCATCCGTGTATGCAGTACAGTACCCAATAGCCACAACTGATGATGTTTATTGAGCTTTTCTAGCAAAATTCAAACTCATTTTACGTGCAATGTAATAATTTAATTTATTTAAATTTCAATTGTGCTAGCAAAAGCTTTAAGTGTTTCGTTTACTATTTAGTATTTATTAATCTTTTTATTACAAAATTCTATTTTTCGACAGGGATCAGTCAATGGGAAGAATGAGACTATTTTTAATAAATGTAGATATTAGTATTTTAAGGCAGTGTTAGCTCTATGGTAACCCAGTGGCTTTGTAAAATGTAAAGCTTTCGCTAGGGAGACCCAGTGAAAAGAATTCAAATCTCGGGTCTTGCATGATTGCGACTTGTTTTTGTTAACAAAACTAGCATCTATAAGAGAACCTATCTAGTATTTCAAAGACATATGAAATCTGCTAACATTTACATTGTGCATAGCCAGAGTGGTACATTTGATAGTCTGATCCCACTCGTCTTGGGGGAAGGCTCTCGGCTCGACTCGGCTTGGTACGCAAGGATGGGATGTTAAAAAGCGAGTCCTTTATAATTAAAAAAGCTAGTATTTAAAAGCTCGTTTAGCTTCAATTATAGTTATTTTTTATCGCATTACATAGTAAATTGTAAACGTAACAAATCAAAGCTTCAAATTAAAGTGCCATAAAATGTTAACTTGCATACTTATTTTAAAACGAGAAAAACTTGTAAACTTTAACTCAATCTTTTAGAAAATGATTACGGACATTAGCGTAGGTTTATATGTATTTTTAACCAAACCTTGAGATAGAAAGCCCACGCCTATCAGAATTCATCATAATTGTACTGACTGCTCCTTTGAGAGTGGGGGTCGATATAAATTATGGGATAAACAAGTCTTACGCCCCGACCAGACCGACGTCACTTTGACGTCTATGCATTGATGTCACTCGATAATGTGAACACGTCTGAAAGAGTTTCATACCTATAAATAGAAGGTATAATTATTTTTTAAATAACACAGCCAAGACGACATGTTTGGCTCTGTTTGTAGTGACCCTACTGGATGTGCCAACCGCGCCGGTTCGAGTCCCGCTGGGGGCATTTATTTGTGTGATGAGTACGAATGTTTGTACACCAGTATTGGGTGTTATTTCGGGTATATTTATATGTAGGTATACCTAATGGTAGTAATGTCCCAACACATTTATTTACTTATAGACAAGCCAATCCGTCTCATAAAACCGAAACATATTTTGTTTCAATATGGTAATAATTCTTTACGCTATTGATAAGCTAGTAAATGAAAACCTTTAATAAGCTTTAAACTTACATGTTTTTCGCACACTTGGATACACACAGTGATGTCACCAAGACTGTTATAGATTAATGTATAAATAGAAGTTATAAGTTTAGTCAGAATGATAATAGTAGCTAAGGGTTGAAGCCCGTCCGAGTTTATTTTTATAAAACACCCGCTTATCGTTATATTTATAAGACTTATTTAACTGGCAGATAGGATCCACGCCCGCAGGCCATGTTGGCAAAACTCCACGTAATTTTAGCGAAAACATCTACTACATTCGCCTCTACGTTAATTTATTTTGTAGAACGTTTTAGAGCTGATACACTCGTAGATGATATTTTTGGGAACAAGTGAAACTGTTGCCTTTGAATGTACAAACAAGTTCATTAAAGATAATTTAATGAAATTCTGATAAATTAATAAATAAGTAACATGTAACATAATTCCGAGTCGAATCACATAAAATATTTTCGGAAAATGTACCTAATTGAAATTATGAGGATCTATACAGAGGCCAAATCTATAGTTTTTAGAATTTTTGTCAGTCTGTTTGTGACCACATTTCGAAAAAAACACTGAATGGATTTTGATATATTTAGTATGAACATGGCACATATCTGGGTCAATATATAGATATGAGTTAGATCAAGTCTACTTATTAGGTTATACTGTCACAAAACTTATAGTATCAGCTCGATAGTTGAGGAGTAAGATGGGGTAAAGTTCATTGCCTCAAATATTAGGTAAAGCCGTCGGATCTGCGCATTACCGCTCTTGTCAAATTGTCTTTTTATAGGAAAAGGAATAGAGAGTGCACTGTCTGTCCATTCACAATTCTCCTGCGCAGTCAGATTACCTGGTCTAAGGAGTATTAGTCGTCCGAATTACTTCATTATTATTAGATGCTTAGCAAACTATAGACCAGGCAACCTAAGCATTGTCTAAAAAATGACGTATAAATATATAAATATAAATAATAAAATGCGTATGTACGAAATACTATAGTAATTCGTATTTTTACACGAAAATATACTTCAAAACCTTTTTACTGGTTACTCACTTTATTTGATTAGCTGTATAGGTACATACCAAACATGCTCACTTAAGTGCCCTAAGTAGGTTCAAAGTTGGTGTGGGTGTTCGTCACTACGCGAAACTAATGATACAATTATGAGGATATTCAAATTTCTAGTGAATTCGCCAATCGAACTGACTGAGTGGGATTAAATTTTAGCTACAAAAAAACTAAAAACTTAGAATTCTTTTCACTTTGTATAAATTCGCCACGTATTTAAATTAGATTTTCCAAGAAGTACCTATGTAATGTACAGACTCAACTCACATTTTTATGTGTAAAGTGCCTGCATTAAGGTTCTTGTGCTTTACTAAATATATTGGTGTAAGCTCAATTACTGTAAGTCCAAACACATTTTATATTATGCAAGCCAAGCTTTTTGATGTACCTACATAAGCTATTAGGAGTTTATCATAAAAGAAATACCCTAATGAATCTATAATAAATGAATATCTATAATAAAGGAAGGAAGATAAAGATTTGACTTTAAAGTATCAGTAAAATATATACCTACATACTTACGCAAAAAATAATACGTTATGTTTGTACGTGTTTGAAAGACTTTACTTAAAGACTAGTCCTTTACTCTTTCTTTGTACACTTTTAGCTAGCATATAAGTAAGTAAGATAATTAACTTGTTAATTATCTTTGAAACATGCTTCGTAATAGAGTATCTTTGATGCTCATACGCGGTTACAAAGCTGATTAATATATTATATTTTAAATATATATAACAATCTAAAGTCTTGATAAAATACGTTTCATTAATAGTGGTAACAAATTTTATATTTCTAAGCGCAACGGACCATGTAAATATGTAGGGATCTATCTACATTTATATGGAAAAAATTTACTATTACCATAGCCATTACGTTCGATAACAAAATTTCCTCTGCGTGCCTATAATATTAATAACCCAAGTCACAAAAGGTTTTTGCTTTAGGTATCAAGAAGTTTTATTAATTAAATAAAACGTCCATTTATGGGTGGGTTGATTACCATTTACGACCACCGCCTTTTGCAGTCTCCACACATTTCTTGTAAACATTTCGTTTAAAAAAATATGTTAATAGTAGGTTTGGCATAAGTATTTTAGTAAAATTTTAATTAATGCTAATCTTTATATTACTCGTAAATATTTATTAAGAAAATCGTATTGACGAATTTATAGTTTTTAGAATATTTGTCTGTCTGCAATTTGACTTTAACTTATAAATATACCCGAAATAACACCAGTATTGGGTGTTATTTCGGGTATATTTATATGTAGGTATACCTAATGGTAGTAATGTCCCAACACATTTATTTACTTATAGACAAGCCAATCCGTCTCATAAAACCGAAACATATTTTGTTTCAATATGGTAATAATTCTTTACGCTATTGATAAGCTAGTAAATGAAAACCTTTAATAAGCTTTAAACTTACATGTTTTTCGCACACTTGGATACACACAGTGATGTCACCAAGACTGTTATAGATTAATGTATAAATAGAAGTTATAAGTTTAGTCAGAATGATAATAGTAGCTAAGGGTTGAAGCCCGTCCGAGTTTATTTTTATAAAACACCCGCTTATCGTTATATTTATAAGACTTATTTAACTGGCAGATAGGATCCACGCCCGCAGGCCATGTTGGCAAAACTCCACGTAATTTTAGCGAAAACATCTACTACATTCGCCTCTACGTTAATTTATTTTGTAGAACGTTTTAGAGCTGATACACTCGTAGATGATATTTTTGGGAACAAGTGAAACTGTTGCCTTTGAATGTACAAACAAGTTCATTAAAGATAATTTAATGAAATTCTGATAAATTAATAAATAAGTAACATGTAACATATTTCCGAGTCGAATCACATAAAATATTTTCGGAAAATGTACCTAATTGAAATTATGAGGATCTATACAGAGGCCAAATCTATAGTTTTTAGAATTTTTGTCAGTCTGTTTGTGACCACATTTCGAAAAAAACACTGAATGGATTTTGATATATTTAGTATGAACATAGCACATATCTGGGTCAATATATAGATATGAGTTAGATCAAGTCTACTTATTAGGTTATACTGTCACAAAACTTATAGTATCAGCTCGATAGTTGAGGAGTAAGATGGGGTAAAGTTCATTGCCTCAAATATTAGGTAAAGCCGTCGGATCTGCGCATTACCGCTCTTGTCAAATTGTCTTTTTATAGGAAAAGGAATAGAGAGTGCACTGTCTGTCCATTCACAATTCTCCTGCGCAGTCAGATTACCTGGTCTAAGGAGTATTAGTCGTCCGAATTACTTCATTATTATTAGATGCTTAGCAAACTATAGACCAGGCAACCTAAGCATTGTCTAAAAAATGACGTATAAATATATAAATATAAATAATAAAATGCGTATGTACGAAATACTATAGTAATTCGTATTTTTACACGAAAATATACTTCAAAACCTTTTTACTGGTTACTCACTTTATTTGATTAGCTGTATAGGTACATACCAAACATGCTCACTTAAGTGCCCTAAGTAGGTTCAAAGTTGGTGTGGGTGTTCGTCACTACGCGAAACTAATGATACAATTATGAGGATATTCAAATTTCTAGTGAATTCGCCAATCGAACTGACTGAGTGGGATTAAATTTTAGCTACAAAAAAACTAAAAACTTAGAATTCTTTTCACTTTGTATAAATTCGCCACGTATTTAAATTAGATTTTCCAAGAAGTACCTATGTAATGTACAGACTCAACTCACATTTTTATGTGTAAAGTGCCTGCATTAAGGTTCTTGTGCTTTACTAAATATATTGGTGTAAGCTCAATTACTGTAAGTCCAAACACATTTTATATTATGCAAGCCAAGCTTTTTGATGTACCTACATAAGCTATTAGGAGTTTATCATAAAAGAAATACCCTAATGAATCTATAATAAATGAATATCTATAATAAAGGAAGGAAGATAAAGATTTGACTTTAAAGTATCAGTAAAATATATACCTACATACTTACGCAAAAAATAATACGTTATGTTTGTACGTGTTTGAAAGACTTTACTTAAAGACTAGTCCTTTACTCTTTCTTTGTACACTTTTAGCTAGCATATAAGTAAGTAAGATAATTAACTTGTTAATTATCTTTGAAACATGCTTCGTAATAGAGTATCTTTGATGCTCATACGCGGTTACAAAGCTGATTAATATATTATATTTTAAATATATATAACAATCTAAAGTCTTGATAAAATACGTTTCATTAATAGTGGTAACAAATTTTATATTTCTAAGCGCAACGGACCATGTAAATATGTAGGGATCTATCTACATTTATATGGAAAAAATTTACTATTACCATAGCCATTACGTTCGATAACAAAATTTCCTCTGCGTGCCTATAATATTAATAACCCAAGTCATAAAAGGTTTTTGCTTTAGGTATCAAGAAGTTTTATTAATTAAATAAAACGTCCATTTATGGGTGGGTTGATTACCATTTACGACCACCGCCTTTTGCAGTCTCCACACATTTCTTGTAAACATTTCGTTTAAAAAAATATGTTAATAGTAGGTTTGGCATAAGTATTTTAGTAAAATTTTAATTAATGCTAATCTTTATATTACTCGTAAATATTTATTAAGAAAATCGTATTGACGAATTTATAGTTTTTAGAATATTTGTCTGTCTGCAATTTGACTTTAAATTGATTTCATTGTCATTAAAAGTACCTTATATCATTCTTCGACCTCTACGTAAAAAAATGAACCAATCAACCGTAAAAAGCTTATATCTTTGTCTTAATACATTGAGTAAAGGTACAATAACTACATTCCATTAAGAATATTACTTATAAAAATAAATTTACTTGATGAATAAACTTAAAAAGGTTATCTCACTAATACAAGCCACTATACCATCGCCATTTAGCCATGTTTAACTAATGATTGTATCGTATTCGTGTACAACATTAATCTTATCCGGACAATAACAAACGATGTTTGCTAATAAGGCTATTATCACCATTTTCACTGATTCATGTATATTTTTTCAAACAAAATATGTTACTATTTTTACTTTAATTCAAAAAAGTATACATTTTATTTAAAACTCGCGTCACTCGTGTGTTGATAACAAAGAGAGGAGAGAGCTTTAACACAAGCTTTCTTTTTTATCTAACAAAACTTCATGGTTTTATGGCATTATATACTTTACTATGTATACATATATATACAATATAAACCACTCTATAGATTTTGATGAAAATTTATACACGAGCAGAGCGTGAGTGAATCGCTAGTCTATTAATATTAAATAATCACATTACTGGAGAATTAGTTTGTTTAGAGGAAAACTTTCATAATTTATTTGCGGATGTAAAAAGAAAATATGATCCAATATCGCAACAAGTATAATTATGGGGCTCATCCCTCTTTACTTCAGAGACATCGGTCAAGGCTGTCTTATAATGAGCAACCCATTGCACTTCACTAGAGGCCTTATTAAAATTTTATGATTGTTTACTACAGCCAGTACAATTACGAAGCCTTGTACTGGCAGTCTTGTTTTGGTACTATTTTGCTTACCTTATAATACTATTTCTTACACCTAAATCATAAATGCCTCGAAGAAATCTGTATTTTAGTCGTAAAGAGGCGACCTTTGTCTCTTTACTTTCTCCTATATTTTGTATATTATCTTATCTTTTTTTGAGTCTACAATAAAGGTTATTGTGTTGCGTGAAAGAATGACTTCGAAAGGATGTTTTTATTACGTACATATCAAGCTATAATATCCTTAGAATGAAAAAAAATTCCTTACCCTAATCAAAAGCTTCATTCATTCATTTCCTATGGGAATACGGGAATGCGGTACAGAGTACCTCATTTCGGAACAATTTCAATTACAGCAGGCATTAGAGCATAGATTTCGAAGGAAATGTATCATGAGTTTTAATGAAAAACAAACAAAAACCGCGACCTAGCGGTTGGAACATTGTATTAAAGTTTTCCCTAAGTGAGGTGGACAGTAGGGCATTGTAAATACCCTACGTATACGTATTATACAACGTGATTAATTTATATTAAATGTAAGTGTAACAGTTTATATATAAATGTGTATGGTTGATTAATCGTTCATGCAGAAACAGCTGAAACGATTTTGATGAAATTAAGCTTTTCAGATAGACTATAACTTGAAGTCACTCTTAGGACTTTTAGGTGCCTGCCTTAAGTTCGCAACCGAAACTGAAACGTGAGCGCTAGTAATATAACAATAACCGTAATCCCAGAATTCCATATCTAACAAATGGCTGAAGTGATCGCTAATCGTTATCTCTTAATATATTGAAATGTATTTTGTTGGTACTCCATAATCTGTATTCAATTTATAATGTAAATAAATATAAATATGTTGTTGGGACATTATTACAACAGCACCATCTGGTTCCATGCTAAGCTAAGCTTGTGTTACGGATACCAGCTGATAGTTGATATACTACACATATAAATTTTAAATACATACATATTATAAATATAAACACCCATGACTGGATTACAAACATTCGTGTTCAACAAATGAATGCCCCCAACGGGACTCGAACCCGAGACCGCTGGCGCAGAAAGTAGGGTCACTACCAGCTGAACCAAACGTGTCGTCCGATAATTTTAACCTTAATGGTTTTTCAACCAGTTTTAAAGAGTTCGCTTAAACAATATGAAATTCGACAACTGACACAAATTAATTTATTTTTTAACTTATGTCGTGTAGTTAAAGTTCAAAGTTGGTACATATATCTAGGTGCATATATTTTAGAGCTTTCCTGCTCATAAATACTTTTCCAATCTACTATATTATTTAAATTAAATGATTTCGATCCAAGTTTGGTTTGGGCGTTAATTATTATAAATGTAGGCAAGCGACTTCATGAATATATAATAACATTAGGAAATAGGTATTTGATATGGAAATGACTTGAAAATATTTTCACAAAGAACATATTATCTTGGTTTTATAGTTCAAAAATTTAAACGTGATTTTTAGCATCGCGTATTTTATGTGTAAAGCCTGAGTTCCTATTACGAAAAGTGATTAAGAGAAATGTAAATATTAAGAAGCGACTTAAAAAACTTCTACTTTTTTATTTGGCTACCTAAATAGTAACAAAATAAAAAAACTAAGATAATAATGTATAATAATAGCCAAAGCTCTTTAAAAATAGAAACTAATTTTCTCATCGCAAGAAAATATTACAGATTTCCCGAAAACGTCATAAGCCCACGAAATCTCTAAAATAACGAGTCTCGGCGGTATATATCACGAATTTAGGTCACGAATTAGGTTACCCACTGACCAATAGATATTGGTAGATGTTGATTTAATAAGTTTATTCTCAATGAACATTCGATTAGTGAAATGAAGTCAATAACGTGATTCAGAGACTCTTACTAGTGTTGTACATTGTTTTAGATCGTTTTTATAAAAATCTGCCGTTTTATTTACATCACTATACAATTCGTTCAACTGCTTTGGAAACTATGAATTTTAATCACTGTAATTATAGACGCATTATCAAAAAGATACGGTACGGCGATATTAACTAATTATTATCGAATTCGTCTCATCATGCAAAATATTTAGGATAACCAGGTTAGTTAGTTAGTAAGTTTTTCTTCTATCACGGTTGTATCATGGTTTTAATAATAACGCAGTGTAAAGGGTGTAAATGTATACAATATACATATATACGTATCCAATCAATTTGTAAAACATATACGTAACTGAAACACGTTCGTTGAACTAACCCGCATATTATGCTTATCAATGTCAGGGTTATCTATCCATCTGTCTATGTGAAGTGGCGAGTACTAGATATAATCGCGGGTTCAAAATTTGGAAGTGTAAAGTGAGGCATTTAAATGATTTATATCTACTTTTACAAACTGTTTATAAATTAAGTATTCCTATGCTCTGAAAAACATATTTATTGCCATTATAGCTAGCTAAAAGCCTTAACGGAAATAGCAATAACAATACAAAAACTGCTATATTAATTGAGTGATAATTATTTCCGTTGAAAATATATTTGTTTAACTTAGCTTTTCAGTTTAAATATCCTTACGAGTATTTTCTGCGCTTATTTCATAAACGCCAGATATAGAATATAGCAAAAAGAGTTCAAAATGAACCGTTAAAAGTCCGTTCGTTCATTGAAAGTTCCCCTCTTTTTATCTAAGCGATATTAAATATCAATATGTAATTGCAGGTGCTAAGCCGCCTATTGAAACGACTCCATGCTTAGAGCTTACGAGTTACGCGCCGCTAGAAGCTTATGTATAGATACTACAGTCAGTATACATCGTTGGATGTATTATATCTTTAAATAGATATGTTTCTCACTTTACTGTACCATAGTCAAACATTTAGGTATAGTATAACCTTATATACCAGTATAATAATATTATATTAAACAAAAGTATAAAATTAGTATATTGGTATATAAGGTAACCTGCTATATAAATTTAGCCTTTTTTATCCTTTGGCATTTACGCATACCACCTGTTGAGTACAGGTGGTTATGTGGGGCTTTCCGACAATACAACAAATGCTATCAGAGAAGTACCAGGAGCAACTCGCACCGAAGTTGGCCAGTGGGCCCTCCCTGCACGTTTCTTGACTTCACGCCCGGCTGAATTGCCAGAAGCTACGGAGCCCCTCACCAAGACAAGGTGAACGCACGTTGGGGGGGACTATACCTACCCTACCAGAAACTGAAAGAAATAGTAGCTCAGTGATAGGGCGTCCGCTTTACGAACCATATGAAATAGATTCAAATCTCGTTTCTCGCCTCAATAACATTTTCATAAGAGAATCATATTGATATAACTATCTTTAACCCACGCTTTGTTCTCCTTCCTCCCGCATAATATTTCATAAAAGCCTGAATATTTGTAATGAACCTCCTCGCTGTGTCAGCGGTCGCGAGTTTGAGTCCCGGAGCACGAATAATTACTCCAGTTATACTTATATTTATAATAGGTATTTAAAGTTATACACGTGTAGATATAAATAAAATTGAAGTGTCTGTTTTTAATTTCAAATTAACAGCTTTCCACTAAATGCATATGAACGTATATATATACGGTACTAACATCAAAAAATCAATAATTAAAGTCTGTCTGTCTTTTTGTTCCAGCTAATCTCTGAAACGGCTAAGCCGATTTTGACGGGACATTCACTCGCAGATAGTTAATGTTATAAGGAACTTTATTTTAGAAATTTTATTTATTTTATCAAGCGGAGCTCGCGGCTTTGCTCGCATTAAATCATTTTAATAAAATCTTAAATTATATACACACATCTATAGGTACCTAGGTATTATATACATACATCTATTATAGGTACATAATAGAAAATGTGAACAAGTTTGTTGAAAAAAATGTTTTTTACATATCAGCTAGACTTAAAATGTCCGAATTTTCAAAATATACCTCCTGCCAACCACTCAAAATTAATTAGAGTAAGGTATTTTCAATATCTGATTCAATTTAATATTTTGTATATAACAGTTAAAGTATTCTTTAGGTATATTCAATAGTAAATAAACGCAAACTGTAATCCTAACAAAATACAAGGCTCTTAAAGGTAAGCTGTATAAAAGTACAAAGAACAAAATAAACATAATACTCCATGTTGTAAAATTGCGAACTTAATACGCATGCAGTAAAATAAATTACGGAAACAAATTGGCGTTTGAACAAGCAGTTTCCACAAAATTAGGCTACGCGTAAATTGGTAAGCCTATGTTTACAATATCACGTGGTCGCTCACCGGGCCGAGGTTGTCGAAGCCGTGCCGGCGAGCGAGGTCCTGGGCCTCCTCGTGCAGGATGGACCTCTTGAACCGGACCAGGAAAGTGTTGGTGAATATTTCGCGGGTCGAAGTCGCGGCGATCAGCACCGTCAGAGCGATGCATTGTAGCCACATGTTCATTGCGGCCACCGACGGCTGACTGAAGCCTGACTCCCCCTGACGTCACCATATATCGACCCGGGAACCGCGCACGCGCGAAAGCCTTACAGATTATGAAAGGACCCAACACTCATGAGCATTGTTAATTGTAAATACAGTTAGTAAATATGACCTTGTTTTGCATAACGATGACTAAAAATCAGTCGAACACTGCTGTTTCATCCCGATATTACGAAAATTGTATTCATTTAATTTATTGTCCACTGCAAACAAGAAAAAGAATCTATTCTTGTCTGAAGTAAAAACTATTTTTGGAACTTTACCTGAATATAATTTTTTTTTGTAAGTAAAGCTAGTTTTATTATGAATAACAATTTAAAATACTGAAAAGTTGAATAATAATCCTAATATATTTTGTATCCTTATCTATACGATATAAATAAAATTGCAGTGTCTGTTTTTAATTTCAAATTAACAGATTTTCACTAAATGCATATGAAAGTGTATACGGTACTAACATCAAAAATTCTATTTTTAAATCTTTTGCTTGCCTGTATGTCTGTTTGTTCCGGTTAATCTCTGAAACGGCTGGACCAAGGGATTTTCACTCGCAGATAGTTAATATTATAAGGAGTTACTTACTATACTTATAATTACTTACTATACTATATTTGAACTAGCGAAAACCGCGGCTTTGGTCGCGCTAAATGCAGAGACGAACCAGAGCGAAGCGAGGGTGAGTCGCTAGTGTATAATATGTATGTACCTACCTAAGCAACTAAACTATATTACTTTTATAATAAAATTACATTTCTGTCCATTGGAAAATTTTAGACAAGTTAGATATGTATACATAAGCATATTAATAAATTTTCGTAGGTATCGCGTCATCAACGTCGTAGCCCGTAGGTGTAACATGGTGTATGTCGGGATCACATTAAATGACGTAGACACACATATCTATTGCATGGAAGAAAATTTGACGTTATGGCATTAATATTTCTTTCAATTCAGAACAAGCAATTAGAAAATGATTATCCAATTATTGTTACCTTTACGATCGCTTACTGAAATCAAACCGTGAATATAATCAGTAAAAATAAAACCAAATCACGTAGCTAGTTTTAATTATTAAATATGTGTCCAATGGTTGGCTTAATTAGAAAAAATTTCATTCTTTTACTTATTTATTTCATACGTAAATCTTATACAAGCTTAGAAAAGAAAATAATTGGTGGTGATTATGTCAAAATACGAAGTCATCCTCACGCAGTGTTTCTAGAAATTACAAATAAAGTTGGCGAAACTCATATATGTGGTTCTTCAGTTTTAAACCAACTGTATTTATTATCTGCTGCCCATTGCTTTTACGATGACAGGAATTATGAAATATCGGCGTTCGCTGGACATGAAAACATTAAAAACGTAATTCAACTGTTAAAATTATTATAAATTTAATATCTCCCCGACCATTTCCGGTCATGGTGGCCAATCTTATTGAGACTAGCTATCTGCACTGAATATATTTTAGTGTACACAGTACGCGCATAAAACAAGTGCACTCTCTATTCCTGTCACTCTCCATCTCGTCCGGTGGGACGAATACTTGACACGACCACTAAGAGTTAAGGACCGACGACGGCTTTACGTGCTCTCGGAGGCACCGAGGTGATACACCGCAAGCAACCCAAATCCGAGCTCTTACTTAGGATTAATAAACAATAAACAGAAAGACTGAACAACTTAACTTGGCTGATCCAAGGACTCGTACCCAGGACTTCTACACTACTATACCAACCAGGGTTATGTCCATTTCTATCCTGATTACCACTTGGCTTACGGTGAAGAAAAACATCGTGAGGGAACCTACTAATTTAAGAAAGCCTAGCAAGTTTTTGTAAGACGTGTGAAGTCCGCCAACACGCACTGGGCCAGCGCGGTGGACTATGGCCTAATCCTCCCTCGTACTGAGGGAGGCTCGTGCCCAGCAGTGAGACGTTGAAAAGGGCTGATGACAACCAGGCACCATAGCTTGTGAATGTAGGAGCATTCAATTTAAATTTTTTGATATACTTATATCAAAAGCTACTACATATAATATATGTATTTTGCCTTCAACTCTTTGTATCCTTTGATTGTGAGCTAAATACAACTTAGTATACTACTACTTATTTCATAGTTAGATATAAAAAACGCAAGCAGTTAGGATAAGGTTTACTTACTTATGGCAACTACTTACGCGACGAATGTTGCAAGAAGACTTTGACTAAGTATATATTTATCGCGAACGTGTCGAAAAAATTTTTCTTTCTTCTTAGGAATTGTAGGTTTTCATTTTCATTATCACTTTGATTAAATTTAGATGCCAATAAAGTTGATTCTTAAATTACTTTTCAGGCTTTAGTCCATAGAAAGGTTAGAGCGCCAATCATTCACAATAACTATAAATACGATACTGTAGAAAATGACATCGCCCTATTATTACTCGATAAGGAGCTTCCTTTGGGGAAATATATTAAAAGGATTACATTAAAGCGATCCTTTCCCAGTGGTGCTATGGGTTTTGTAGCCGGTTGGGGCATTATAAATGTAAGCATAATTAAATTATTATTAATTTGAAGTATTATCACGTATAATATTATCTATACATGAAAAATTCTAACTTAGTCGAATCATATTTTTTTTAAATCTTATTGAAATTGTTATCTATTATTGAATCTATAGTTTTTACAATTTTTTTGTCTGTCTGTGTCTACATCACGAAAAAAAATCACTGGTAGATTTCAATAAAGGGTGTTGATAGCTGCTTATCCATCTCGGTTAACATATAGGATCCTTTTTACTGCGGGAAAATATCTCATTTCTGAGAAATCTATACAGATAATAACAATCAAAACGAATCTAGGAACAAAACCGAGTGGGGCAAGGCTAAGTTGCTAGTATAATAAATATATAGTTAAAGGATGTATGTATGTTTGAATTGGTAATAAGGATATTCATACATCACTCGCTTGGGACATTAGTGTATGGCAGCTTGGGCTGTCATCGTCCGTCGTCGTCGTTGGCCGACTATATGTTTCATAGGCTTTGGTATTACTTTGGTTTGCTGGAATAAATGATAGATGGCGCTTATCGGAAAACTATTTTATTTTATCATCAATGTGTATTATAATTTGTATAAGATAGCTAATAAAACACATTTTGAAATATAGAGCCTTTTGCTATCAACTATTTATTCAATTAAATTACTAATAAAATTATAAATTGTAGTTAATTTATTAGGGTCTAATATAATTTTCCTTTGCATTCAATTTTCTATAAACATTTATTTGAAATTTGAATTTATTATTTTAAATAAATGTTTATAACTTAAAAAAGTCCAAATTCTGCTAAAGAAAAAGAAATAGTAGAGCAGATATCGCCCACACCAACACACATAAACAAAGTTCGTTACCTTAACTTGCAAGTCGGCTCAATATTTTTTGGTGCACTTCTCAGGGTGACACTCAAACGATATTTATTGTTCCGAGATCATAATAGATATTATTGAATTAAGTACTTATGAATTTGGTAGCGTTTGAAAAAAATACTGAGGCAGAGTATAGCTAACTTGCTAGTTTTGGTATTGACTTGGCTCTATAAAAATACTAGGACATAACCGGACAAGAACCTGTAAGTCTTAAATCAGTGAGGCAATCCGTCAAAAGTAAACGTTTATGTGCTGTCGTTGGGATTACAAAAAGTACATTTTGCGCTGGGAGCTTCCGAACTTCAGACCCGCGGCCGGCCGCGTAAGTACTTTTTAACGAATGAAATCTTTTAAACATAATGAAAACCGAGGATAACTAGAAACTAAACAAAAACACCGATGATTCCGTAACATGATACATTATACATAAAGGTACTTACGTACTAACGATGACGCACTTTTATTTTTTCTATAGATTTGTGTGAATGTGCTTATATCGTAAAATCTTAAATCGAAAATTAATAATAGGTTCATAAAGTTAATTTTAAGAATGTTTCTTTCTAGGTTGGTTAGGTTAGGTTAGATATATGCCTTAGACAAAATAAATTAAAATTAAAATTCTTAAAATTAACCTTATGAACCTATTATTAATTTTTGACTATAGCACTCGCCGGCCGCTGCCGCGGCACGCTCGCTGCGCTCGCTCGGCTCGTGCGATATTGTGGTCATATTGTGGCTTGGTGACTCCAAGTTTTCAACTTTTGGGTATAGTGTCATACAACTTAGGATTATACTCAGCATTACCAGTGTACACTAATGTATCATATTTCTACCACTGGATTAAACAACAAACTCAATTTTCATACTGCCAATATTAGTTCAATAAATGAATACAATAAAAAACTTAAAAAATAATAATAAAATAAAATTGTTTTATTAAAGGACTTTAAAATTATTAGATGGCATATTTTGTAGTCTGTCAGTCTGTAGTGCTGCACCAGAGTTTGCAGGTATGAGTTTCATTTGTGTGATAAGCTCAGGAGAGAAAGACAACGCAGGTCAAGGACCATAGACAGACTAAACGCAAGGGGAACTGATGACAGTGAACCTGAGACTCAGGGTGGCAGACGGTACACCACTGAGGGGAGTTCATCCACGGCTGTTCCTGGAGGTACCGGGTCACCGACTGGAGGAAACCAGCGCGCGGTGAAGCCTGAACAAGGTGACACTGCGCCGGCGAAATCCAGCACGGGACTCGCGGGCTCCTCGAGCGGCCATGGTAGTGGACACTCCAAGGTGGGAGGGCGTTCTGCTACCCTTACAAACAACAAAAAACAGACGGAGGGGTCTAAGGGCAAGAGGTTGCCTGGAGTACGCACAGCCCAGGGAGCTAAGGGCGGTCCAAGTGGTTCCAGCCACGGGACTGCCCGCCCAACGAGCTCGAGCGGAAAAAGCACATCGGGCCCTCTAGACCCCCGTAAACCACACCATACGAAGGCGACCACTTCCAGGGCTAACCCAAGCCAGTCGAGGCTCACACGCCCGCGTGTGAACAGCGGCACAAGTGAGGGAGAAGCCCTGGAAGAAGGCCGCCCGAAACAAACCAAAAGGGACAGGCTTGATGACTCTATCTCCCCAAAGATGGCGTCAAAACGCCCCCGAACAGACCGCCCCGTAAGGGAAGGTGAAACTAGCTACGCACAGGCGCTTAACCCGCGCCTGAACTTAGCTATTGTAACCAACCCTAGGATAGACCTTACGGAAATCGAATCCACCGCCATAAAGGACCAACTGCAAAAGGCTATCTTCGAGGCAATGAAGACGGCTCTTGCCTCACCCACCGAATCACACTTCGCTCCGGAATTCCGAGGCCGAACCTTCCTGCAAGATGGAGTGGTAAAGCTGAGGGTTGCGGACGACGAAACACTGGCCTGGCTGAAAGGAGTCGTAGCCACGATGAAGGCTCCGAGGGAAGGCTACAGTCTATCCCTCATCGAACAACGACAGATCAGGCCCAAGATCAAAGCTGCACTATACGTCCCTGACTATCAAGGTGACGCCGATTTCCTGCATAAACTCTTAATATGGCAGAACAGGAAATACTTCAACATTGGCTCTTGGCAGCTCACACATTACGACATCAGTAAGGGAGATCGTCCTGGGATGTTCCTGTATCTAGGAATACCCAGCGACGAGATCCCCAAAATTCTAAAGGAAGGCCGCCGCATTAACTTTTCCCACGGAAACATTTACATCCGGTTCTTCACTCCTGAAGGACTGAGTGATGTACCACCCAGTGTTGGAAACCAGGAGGCCCCCGTGAGCCGCCCAAACGACAGACTTACCCCTAGCTCTAGCATGGCCACGCACGGACAGACAGACGGACAGACAGACAGACAGACAGACGGACAGACAGACGGACAGACGGACAAACAGAAGCTCTCTCCGACTGACTTCCAGATCCCCTCCGACACAGAGAGACTTGATAGAGCTCTACTCTCCCCAAGCGCAACAAACGATCCCCAGACTTCGACTGACCGACCAGACGGACCGGCGGACAACTCGGACCTCCTTATGGAAACCGACACTGAACGGTCCCCAGTGCCCCAAGACCTCAATGAGCTGCTGACGCCTGCCTCGCAGGAGTCCACATCGCCGGTGTCCTGGGAAGCACTGGCCGAAGCAGATTTTTAACAAAATGACACCCAACCGACGGTCCATAGCCGTCACTCAAGCCAACCTCCAGCACAGTCATCAAGCCACGGCTGTACTACGTAGGCAACTGGAGGTTGAAGGGAAGGAGACCATAGCCCTAATCCAAGAGCCGTGGATTAGAGGCTTTAACATCTGTGGTCTGACACTCAGTGACGGTAAGATATTCTATCATGCACCAAACGAAAAACCCAGAACAGGCATCTACTGCCCCAATACCATTAATGCGACACTTTTAACACAATTCTGTTCCAGAGATCAAACTGCAATAAGAATACAAAATGACGGAAACAGTCATAACGATGCGCCATTGGCACCGCTGATCATGGTGTCACTGTACCTACCAATCGAAGACGAAATACCACATACTATCACGGCAGACCTCATAGAGTACTGCGACACAAATAAACTAGACATCATAATTGGCGCGGATACAAACGCCCACCACACCCTATGGGGAAACTCATCCAACAATAAGAGAGGTGAGAATCTACTATCCTTTCTTAACACCACAAACTTAACAATTATAAACAAAGGTACTGAACCAACGTTCATAACAAGTAGATTTCAAACAATTATAGACCTTACAATATCAAACCTAGACCTTTCTGACCGCATATATGACTGGAAGGTCTCTGACGAACCTACACTATCAGATCACAGACACATAAAATTCAACATAGATATAGCAAAATCAAAACCAACAGAATCAAACTTCATAAACACCAAAAAACTAAACAAAGATAAGTTTCTAAAAACACTACGAAAAAACCTACCAGAAGACGCGCTTCTAATGGTAAGAAATAATACCGACATAGAAACAAATGTCTACAATCTAACAACAGCAATTACATCCAGTTACGAAACTGCTTGTACCCGTAAGCGTAACACAAAACATACCCCCATTAACACATGGTGGGACAGGGAACTAGAGAGAATAAGACAACAACTAAGACACCGCTTTAACAGAGCAAAAAACACCAGGAAAGACGAAGACTGGGCTAAATTTAAAGAAACCCAGTCAAACTACAAAAAGACGATAAGACGAAAAGAAAATCAATCTTGGCAGAACTTCTGCAGTAACATTGAATCAGACAGTACCGCGAACAGGGTAAGAAAAATAATCTCAAAAGACAAACACTGTGCACTAGGCACTATCAAAAAACCGGATGGCACCTACACAAACTCTGAAAAAGAAACCAATATGATCCTATTAGAAACACATTTCCCGGGATGTAAACTCGGAGGACATGTTAAAAACAATGTAACACAAACACAACACACCAAATCCCAAGTACAGGATAACGACTTACTAGTAGATCAAATAATCACGGCAGATAAACTTAAATGGGCTATATTCAGCTTCAAGCCACACAAATCACCAGGCGTGGACAAAATCACACCACACCTACTACAGATAAGCTATGAGATAATAGAACCATGGCTACTGAACATTTTTAAAAACAGCCTAATGCTAAGCTACATACCAGAACTTTGGAGAACAGTGAAAGTCGTCTTTCTCCCTAAACCAGGTAAAGACGATTACTCACAACCCAAAGCCTTTAGACCAATCAGCCTCACATCATTTTTACTAAAATCCTTAGAAAGGTTATGTGAACGCTACATACGGGACAGAATCCTGACTGTCGCGCCACTAAATGACAACCAACACGCATACACCGTAGGTAAATCAACAGAGACAGCCCTACATCAGGTAATCAGCACCATAGAAAACAATCTGATCCACAAAACCAGCACACTAGGGGCCTTCATTGACATAGAAGGAGCTTTTGACAAAACAACCTATAAAAGCATTAATATAGCTTTACAAAAACACAACACCCCAAACCTCCTCATTAACTGGATAAACGAAATGTTAAGCAGGAGATCAATAACAACAGGTAACAATGACTGCATAACAGGGGTAGTCTCAAGAGGCTGCCCACAAGGAGGAGTCCTATCACCACTATTATGGAACCTTGTGGTCAATAGCCTCTTAGAAGAATTCAAAACGAATGACATACACGCAATTGGATATGCAGATGACATTACCATTCTAATCAGTGGTAAATTCGAATCAACCTTAGGGGAACTTATGCAAAGTGCACTTCTCATAGCAGAAGAATGGTGCATAAGGAATGACCTATCGATAAATCCCGCTAAAACAGAACTAATGCTGTTTACAGACAAACGCAAAATCTCATTAACAAGAATGCCTATATTATTTAATGAACCGCTAAAACTATCCAGCGAGGTGAAATACCTGGGAATAACACTAGATAACAAACTGAGCTGGAACAAACACATAAACAAAAAACTTACCTCATCCCATAAAATCCTAAATCAGTGCCGACGCATGGTTGGGAAACAATGGGGTATTAAACCAAAGATAATGCTATGGCTATACACCGCAGTTGTAAGAACAGCATTCACTTACGCATGTCTCGTCTGGTGGCCCAGAACGGACCTGAGCACAACTCAAAAAGAACTTCAGAAGTTCCAAAGAACCGCCACACTTGCCATCACAAGTAGCATGAGAACGACTCCCTCAGCAGCACTGGAGATAATCCTGGGAATACCTCCACTTCACATTTTCATAAAACAGGAAGCTGCCATGGCCGCTCTACGACTTCGATCTACAAATCAATGGAGCGGAAACCAAGGCAGACACACAAAGATCATCGAACTTTACGCAGCAGATTGCCCAAAACTAAATTGGCCTAACGACAAGACCAACAAAACACACATGATAGATAAAAACTACAAAATTATACTCAACGATAACGAAGAGGATAACTCGGATAAACCAAGTACAAGTTCCACACACACCGTATACACGGACGGATCTAAGAACAAAAACGGAGCTGGAGTAGGTATCTTCAGTCATACATTAAACATCGAAATCAGTCACCATCTAGGAGCGCACAACTCTGTGTTTCAGGCAGAATGTGCAGGGGTTATAGTAAGTGCCCAAGAACTCCTAACCAATAACCTCAAAAACACAACCATACACATTAAAACAGACAGTAAGACACTCTTACAGGCACTAACCAAAAACACGACAAAATCCAAATACACTCTGGAATGTCACAAAACACTTGAACATCTCTCGAAGAATAACAAACTAACCCTATCCTGGGTTAAGGGTCATGCTAACAATAAAGGCAACACAATGGCAGACGAACTAGCCAAGAAAGGCTCAAAACTAACCATACAAGGCCCTACTCCACTAACAACAATACCATTTAGTGAATACAAAACATGGTTACACGAACTAACAATTAAAACAATGAACTCACTATGGGAAGCTAATAGCGACTGTCGTCAGTGCAAACTAGCCTTCCCTAAAACAAACAAACAACTAACAGCAAAACTAATACGCCTAAATAGAACAAAACTCAAAACGGTGGTGGGACTAATAACAGGACACTGCCAACTCAATAAACATTTGTTTAACATAGGTATCACCGACAGTCCCCTGTGTAGAGCATGTCTAAAAGGGGAAGAAACACCGGCCCACATTCTACTAGAATGCTGCGAGCTCGAACGCCTGCGTAAAGAAAAACTAGGCCCCAGAAGGACTCTTCAGGAAATCATTCAGGACACCGGCAGCCTGCTTGACTACTGGGACGCCCTGGGGTGGACAGACTAACGCATTCAGCACAAGCTCACGCACAACGGGCATCTACTGCCTAAGTGCGGAAACCAGCCGTGCGAAGAAGAAGAAGAAGAAGCTCAAACGTGTGCAAAGTGTACTCAAGCCATGGGCGTTTTATAATAATTATTTGTTATATATTAGAATTTTGCTGAATTGGTAATTACTGAAAATTAAAAGTATTGAAATAGAATAATTAATGAGGACTTTTAATTACAATTAAATGCAATCAAAAATAAGCCTTATAATTAACAATAATCCAGGGATATGTAATAAAAACACAATATAACCATAAAAAATTAACTTTTATATAATTTCCTCAATAACAAGAGTCATTATCATCCTAGCCATTTATCACACAGTTTTAATCAGTGGTAGTAGTGGTGGTACCAGAGTTGGCTGTTGATGAAGCACATTCATTCTCCACAGCATGAGATGGTGGATGTTCGAGTATATTATCAATCAAACCAAATGCTTTTGCTTCTGTTGGTGACATGAAATGATCTCGTTCCATAGTGCTTTGCACTTTTTCAGCAGGCAATCCTGTGTGACGAGCAAAGAGATTGTTTATTTGTGTTTTTAACTTCAATATTTCTTCCGCTTGAATTTGAATATCTGTTGCTTGACCTCTCACTCCACCTGAAGGCTGGTGAATCATGATACGTGAATTAGGGAGTGCATGGCGCATACCTGGAGCTCCAGCAGCTAAAAGAAGAGAAGCCATACTACAAGCTTGACCAACGCACCAAGTGGCTACTGGTGGTGTTATGTACTGCATAGTATCGTAAATACCAAGACCAGAAGTCACATTTCCACCTGGAGAGTTGATGTAAAGATGTACAGGCTTTTTGGTAGATTCAGATTGAAGGAAAAGTAACTGAGCTACAACTAAGGAACTAACATCATCATTAATAGGTCCCATAAGACAAATAATACGTTCACGAAGAAGTCTAGAATATATATCATAAGCTCGCTCTCCTCTTCCAGTTTGTTCAACGACAATGGGTATCATTCCAAGTCTTACGGGTTGAGTCGTGTTTAATGCTCTATTCAATCGAATCTTCGAAATTTGTACATTACATACACCTCTACTAAGTTGACGAACATAAGTGAGAGCCATGTTATTAGTTATTAATTAATCCACTTTTTACCGTTTTAAACACAAAAATATCTGGAGGAATTAGCAGATTTTATAAATAGCCCTATCGTTGTTTTATAATATACATATTTATTATATGATATATAATTATTAAAAATGAACAGGAGGAATCTCTTTTTAAGTTTTGAAGTTTCATAAAATGACAGTGACGGCGAAACATTGACGGCAGGTAGCAATATACTCTATGGTCACCACTCACCAGTGTTGCAAGAATTACGAAGCACAAAGTTGAAATAAAAGCAGAGACATGATAGTTGAAGTAACATGTCTCTGGCTCGGCTTTTGAAACGTGCCGCCCTGATAGAGCCAAGATGCACTGACTTCTATAATACCACTGGACTGGCTGTTCCAAGCGTTTGACAGCAATTTTTTTGTGTCCATTTGAAGCGCCACTAACGAGAGTCCCGAGAACTTTTCTAGTGGTAGTGCCATGCTTGTTACCTTCGGGTAGCAGCCGAATGGGCCGGCACGCCCCGTATAGTACCACTCTCTCACAGAAGACCGGCGTGAAGTGGCAGCTATGCTGTCGCGTTTCGTCCGGTAAGTGAGAGTCCGGGAGGCCCACTCCCCATCCCTACTCCCGTCCTTCTCCCTCCTCCCTCCCTCCCTTTCCTGAAAGGCCGGCAACGCATCTGCAAGCCCTGTGGTGTTGCAGATGTCCATGGGCGGAGGTGATCACTTACCATCAGGTGAGCCTCCTGCCCGTTTGCCCCCTTTGTCCCATAAAAAAAAAACTAATTTTAACGTATATTGCAAAAGACAGCGAGAAGTGTTGGTTTACTGTAAAGTAATTTTGCATTTTCGTTGTTAATATAACATAAATAGTAATTATGATGATACGGTTATGGATTAATAAAAATAAAAAAATAAAATCTTTATATCGACATCCTTAGTTTTAGTACCACGAACTCTCGCTACGTCCGACAGTGGCGGACAGCGCCAAAATGGCGAATATCAAGCAGCCACAAAAGCACGTTAACAACAGCCAGTCCAGTGGTATTATAGAGGTCAGTGGCCAAGATGAGTTTATAGGGGCGTCCTAGATGGTCTTTCGATGCCCCCGAAACAATTTTTTTGCCGGACGCGTGTTTTTTTTTTTTACAAAAAATACGAATAAACTTATATTTTTAGGTTAGAAATGTAAATTTTCGATAAAAAATTTGCGTGAAGCGAAACATTGTTTGACACGACCGACGCAGGGAGGCCGTGTGCCGGGATTTGTGGGGAATTTCCCAACCTGTGGGGAGATTTGAAATTGTTTTATTTCTGACAATAATATGTACTTATAGCAAAAAAGCTTTTCCACTCTGAAACGACATGGACTGATATAGATCGAAAAGTGTGACAGAACCGAATTGGCCAACCCCGACTCCACGTAGTCTTGTCTGTCCTACCCCTAGAGTGTTTTTATGAAGCGCGAAGCCAGAAGCTCGCGGAGGAGGTCCTGAATGAAGCGAGCCTACAAGGCCGAGTGGAGCGAAGGGAAAGAAGGTCGAGTAGGTGAAGCTGAATGAAGGGGCGACGGAGCGAGTCTTCTGGCGTAGGTAGCCCATTTGATTTGTAGCTTGAACAAAATTTCAGTTTAATCAATATTAAAAAATTCATAAAAAAAAAAGTATGCGCGTCCGGCAAAGGAAGTGAGGGGGGATGACTTAGCCCCCCCCCCCCCCCACTTACCGAGGCGGCACGTTTCAAAATTTTACCCGACGCCTTATATATGATTATAGTGCTATCACTTTGACTCTAAAGTTAACTTCCATATAAAATACTTCTTTATGACTTTGGCGCCAAACCAGACAATAATAGGAATTAGGAATGAGGCAGTTCGCCCGCGGAGAACCAGTTTGCACTCTCGTATTCGTCAAATAAGTTAGCGAGTAGTGAAGTGCTTGCTTGTAGAATAGCTAATAGACATTGTTTTTAACGAATAGGTAGAAGATGTAAGAGAGGACGAGGAGTCCAGTCTCTGTATGTAACATAAAAGGCAAGAGCTGAATTTGAAAAATATCGTCCTACTGGGTGTCTCACGAGCCACGTCAGTTTCTTACAAATCTGTTCGAATGTTAAATCGATTCTGGAAATGTTCTCTCTTTTGCCTTAAGGACTAACATTTACTTGTACGATTCAGGCGTGAATCTTCGCTGTAGCAAATGATGAATATAAAATGTAATGTAACGTGATATCAAGTTCTCATTTTAAAAATTCTTAAAATATTCTTGTAGAAGTAAGAGGATGCTATTATCTTCTAATATATAGAAATCTCGTATCAGTGTTTGTTATCGAACTCCTCCGAAACGGCTTGACCGATTTTTATGAAATTTTGTGCATATTTGGTAGGTCTGGGAATAGGTCCTAGGCTATTTTCTATTCCCCTAGGTCACAAGTGTGGTCCTCTCCAGACTTTTATTTTTATTTTTTTATGATGTAGCATCAAAAAATACTTATAATCCTACATTTGCATCCTACTACCACCAATCCATTTTAAAAATGAACGTTTTAGAACGCGGGCGGAGCCGCGGGAATTGCTAGTAGGTATACTTATATAAATCTCAGCTAACAGGTAATATATTATGTATAAAAAAATAGTATTTATTATACTATCTTTGTCTAAACTGCTTGAATAAAAAAAATCTTATCTGTTGCTTTATTTTTTTTAAATCATAGTATCATTAATTACAATGGTATCTTTTACTCAATCACATTTTAAAAGTTATAGACACTGCATATAAAAATACAATAACATCATTATATATAACTTGATTTAGATAACATAAAACATTAATTGTAATAAGTAGTCAAGTATGTATTAGTAAGGCTTTTAAGAGGATTTATTTTGAAGTTGTCTTCGCCTCAATTTCATTAGGGCTTCTTGTCTTTTTTTCTCAATTATTAATTTAATATCAACATTTTCATTTGGATTTGTTTTTCCATTAGATTCTCTTTCACTTATTGATTTAGGTTCATTTACTTTTAAATTTATTGGGTTTTTAGAAGGTGGGATTTTATAACAAAACATGGGTTTCTTCGGAACAACATTATTTTGGGATGGTGCCAGAGGGAGTCCAGATGATGTAAATGGCAATTGTCTCTTAGCAAGAAGTTTTTCTCTGGCTTGCTGATGTTTTTTCTTTATCTCCTCAGGTGTACATCTTGTTGGGGAATCATCTAGAATTAATATAATACTAGTTAGCTATGATTATAATATATAATAACTTATATTATAGCTAATTAGCAATACGCGTAAAAAATAGTATTTTTATTAAAAGCTTATATTTTTACTCTTGATTATAATGCAACTAGGAAATTTTTATTAATTTCATTAATTTAGAAAGTAGAATAGTAAGCATCTAGATTCTAGAAGTAGTTAAGGAAACTTTTCAAAAACCTTCAAAATGGACATGTAAAGATAAATAACAATATTAAATGGGATGTTATTAATGTTTTATAGGTAAAGTTTTTATAAATATGAAAACTATACTCTACCTGATACTTTCTCTTCACTTTTGTTAAATGGCATTGAATTATATCTTCCAAAAACCATTCCACTTGTTGAAGGTTTGTTAGTTTCTATAACGGATGGTGATTCAGGCATAGAGTTGTGTCTGCCAAAAGTAGACTTATTTGATGGGCTCATCCTTACTTGTTCTTTAACAGACCAATTAGCATTATCTATTCTTTTTTTTGATGTTTCATTCTTAACTGGTATTTGTGATAACCTTTCCAAAGCACTGTCATCTAAACTTCCAAGTAAATTATCAAAGGAATCATTATTTAACCTAGGTGAATCACATTTTTTTACTTTATTTACAAATGGGGAATCTAAATTTACATTGCATAAAATGGCATCTATAGAATCTTGGTCAATATTTAAGCTTGCATTAGCATTAGGCTTTACACATTTACTATAATTTTCAAAACAAGGCCTTTTTGCATCTTTATTAAATTCATTGCCAAGAATTTTATCTTCTACCATTTGGCTTACTTTTATTAAACATTCATTTATGGAATCATCAAATTCTAAACCACTTTCTGTTTCAGAATTAATAAATTTTGAGCTCAATACACTTTTACGTAGACATCGAGTTTTATTTTTGATTGTGCTTTTAGGAGAACTATCACTTATGTCACTAAACATATCTTCATCAGATTGAGGTTTTTCAGTTTTAATTTCCTGTTTTTTTGGTAGAAATTCTAGCACATTTTGATTTAATGTAATAAGATCTTGTAATACTTCATTTTTTTTCTGTGATGATTTTATCATTCTTCGTTTAGGTACTGCTTTTTCAATTACTTTTGGCCTTTTTGTTTTTTTTACTCTTCTGCTAACTGGTGTAGAATTTTTATTGTATGAATTGCTTTCTTGAGAAGTTGGTGTATAAAAATTCCATACAACATCTCTCTTCCCATCAACACCATCTTGAGTGCACTGAAAAGGCACAGGACTGGATGCCTCAGAATCGTAAAAAGAGTCACTGTCTCTTGATGGTGAATCTACTCGATGCTCAGGGGTAGAACATGACAGTACTGGAACAACATGCATTGCAGTTAAAGTAAATAGTCAAAGCCAAAAACAAAAAAATAAAATTATTTCAAATGTCAAAATACTTGCCTTTATTTTTATTTTTTGCAACCATTTTACAATCCTTTATTTTTTTAGTACTCAAACGTAAATGAAATTCGGCATGCATGCTTATGTATTTTTCATAACATTTGAAATCTTTTGCACTACATAATAATTAATAATTTCAAAATAAAGTAAGACTTTTCGGGAAAAGCGGAAATACAAATAGATTACAATTACAATATGATTCAATCTACGTTTTTAATTTATTGTTATTCTAATTCATGGAATATTAGTTATCAATGTCAATCATGTTACCATGTAATAGGTATTTATTGTCTATAAGTCATTTTTTCAAAAGACAGTTGACGTCAGATAAAATAAAGATATTTATGTATAATATGTGTAAGTAGTAATGAATACATACAAGTTAACATTTTAAAACTATTAAAAAAATACATTTATTTTTAAATTAAATATGACGTAAGTATTTGGATATATTCAAAATAAAAAGAATAATTCTTAATGGAATCGATAATATAATTTACACTGGTCACCCTAAATTATTTTCAACAACATTTTACACTCAGAACAATAACTAAAACATAGAAGGAGGGCTAAATTAAGGCATAAATTTAAATGAAAACTGTCCACAAAGCAAACGTCAATCTGGTTACCTACGATATCTGTATGATACTAAGTTTAAATGCTACCTAACGTCTCAGGTTTTTGTCCCTGACTTAGTTCATCGCATTTTTGTTGTATAATACTTCGATAATGATGTATTGGATGATCATAGAAATTTATCGGTTAAATTGATAAGCAAATAATATTTAACAATTAGATTCATTATGTCGCAAAGAATTATCTTCTCCTGTAGAAAAAGTAAGGACATTTTTAACAAAAACTATAATATTTTTTAAAGGTCAGTGATTTTAATTTTTCTGTTACTCGTTCCGGGGCCAATATATGAATATATATATAATAAATAATAAATGAATTGAACAGACAAAAGTGAGTTCTTTATTTCATCTTAGCATATTTCGATTTATTGCCAGATATTTATCCCTATTTCTTTGTCTTTGTTTTTTGCCAATATCTAAGGTGTTACGTGCAGCTAAGTAGCACCCATCTTTCAAAAGATAATTTATCATAAAGCAATTTATTAAAAATATACTTACATACGATTGAAGCTAGCGGGTACTTTAGTATTTTTAGGAACTAGTTACATTATAAAATACAGTGCTCTGTAGTTTGATAGAAAATGTGATCGTTTATCTTTCTTTAGCGACAGAAATCTGTATTGTATAACTAAATTGGGTGGGACTTACAAGAAATATACCATAACACATCGTAACGCACAAGAAAAAATATTTTTTAATAACTATTACTAGCAAGAGATGGGACTTCCGCGGACAGCGACGCCCGTTACGGGACGATAGGTCCCGAGGTTTGAGGTTGTTCATCGCCGTTCAGCAAGGTAACGCGGCAAATGTTATGAACACTTTTGTTCCAGTTATATCTCGGGGTCTTATTTGTGTGTGACCTGGTACTTCGTAATTAATTAAATATTCACCCTATATCTGTGCCTATTTTATACCTACAATCTAACCTAAACCTAGAAAATGTATACAATATTACCTATTTTATTAAAAATTTCGTAGTAAATTCTTAGTGTGTACTAATCTAAAAACTATTTCACGTGTGTTACCCAGTCACGTCACGTTTCACGTACATTTCTTGTGAGCCCCGTCCAACTAGGTTCTAAAAAGATCAATCGTATGTAAGCGAATCTTCGATAAATCGTTTGGTTCGTGCGTATTGATTTTTTAAAGATGAGGGTGCCACCGCAGGTACGTCGCACGCCTGTAATACTTAACAAACTATTAATGCCCATTTCTTTCATTCAATATATTTGTATATAACGTCTCTGTCATTTTATTAAGAAACTCGACATTTGCTTGCATGAATTTTGGATGTTACATTTTTATACCATAAACTAAAAAATCGATATCGGTATTTTTTTTTCATAGTCACATCACTAGCTAATTCTCTTTTGTCTATGACAGCCGACACACTTCAAAGTTCAAAGTTCAAATCAGGGAATCTCAGACTTGGTTTCGGCGGCCGAAATCTGATCTTATTCTGATTCCATTGTTGGTAAGGCCGAAAGTCGGCCTTACCAACAATGGAATCAGAACATAAATGAAGTTTCTTCATACTTAGCCTCGGCCTTTCGTCATATCTGAACATATGAAATTTACAAGACTAGGCTGTATGGATTATAGTCCTTTGCCTTTCCCTATTGAGGATAAATTTTAAAAGCAACAAAAATTATGTAACCACTGACCTCTATAATACCACTGGACTGGCTGTTGTCAACGTGCTTTTGTGGCTGCTTGATATTCGCCATTTTGGCGCTGCCGGACGTAGCGAGACGTAGCGAGAGTTCGTGGTACTAAAACTAATGATGTCAATATCAGCGAGCAAATATCGATGATTTTTAATAATAAGTTTTTACAATCAATAAAACTGTTTCAAATAAAGATTTTTATTTTTTTAATCAATAACCGTATCATCATAATTACTACTTATGTTATATTAACAACGAAAATGCAAAATTACTTTACAGTAATCAAACACTTCTTGCTGGCAATTGCAATATACGTCAAAATTAGTTCTCGGGACTCTCGCTAGTGGCGCTTCAAATGGTTAATGGACACAAAAAAATTGCTGTCAAACGCTTGGAACAGCCTGTCCAGGGCTACCCTACCCCAGCCTGCAAATTTATGATATTTGCAATGAAAAAAATACTAATCGATAGATTTTCAATAGCTCAATTTAACTACGTAGCCCTTTCAAATTGCTCACCTTTAATTATTTAATTAAAAATCAATAAAGTCTTTGAAAAAAAATTAATTTATCTGTATATTCAAACTCCTATATCTTTTGATGTATACAATATTTCAAATTGCTCAAAGTTCTAAAACACTGCTCAAGTTGCATTTGTAATTGCTCAAGTAGAGTTTTTACCAGCTCCACTTTCGCTGATTATTAAATAATTAAAAGTATAGTTGTAACAAGGTTAAGTGAGCGTGCGCATGCGCACCGCGCATTGTCGGTCGGCCTCGGCGGGCTTGGACAATCGTTCCAATTCAACGTCTTAATTCTGTTTCTCGGTGGATTTCTTTAAATTTATTGAATTGAATGCGCGGTGCGCATGCGCACGCTCACTTAACCTACGTTACATTTGTTACAACTATACTTTTAATTATTTAATAATCAGCGAAAGTGGAGCTGGTAAAAACTCTACTTGAGCAATTACAAATGCAACTTGAGCAGTGTTTTAGAACTTTGAGCAATTTGAAATATTGTATACATCAAAAGATATAGGAGTTTGAATATACAGATAAATTAATTTTTTTTCAAAGACTTTATTGATTTTTAATTAAATAATTAAAGGTGAGCAATTTGAAAGGGCTACGTAGTTAAATTGAGCTATTGAAAATCTATCGATTACTATTTTTTTCATTGCAAATATCATAAATTTGCAGGCTGGGGTAGGGTAGCCCCTGTCCAGTGGTATTATATAGAGGTCAGTGCAAAGAGTATAGATAATATACTGGGTCAGTGTATGTAACAAATAGCAATATACTCTATGGTTCAGATGTCGTAAAGCGCCTTCTATGCTATAGTTATTGTTCTGAGATTTTACACGTCCGTACGTCACCCTCCTGACTCCTCACTTCAATCCTCAGTTCTCACTCCTCACTCCTCTCCGTATTCGTCTCGCACCGTTATCAGCAGTCGCATGTCATTCGTGTAAAAGTATGCATGTTCATACGTTATTATAAAAGTTTTATGTTCGCGATGCGCCAACGGGAGTGATATAGTTATAGTGTGTAGTGAATTTATTTTTGTACAAAATGCTGGCAGACGGTGAGATTGTTGGTGACGGATCATGGAACCTCACGATCTATGTGACGGACTTGAACGAGAAGCGTACTATGGTCGTGAAAGGAGATATGCACATTGGTGGAGTAATGCTGAAGTTGACGGAAAGCTTCGGTAAGTTATTATGATATATGAAGTCACTATGCGAATTTGTAATATTTATAACATTTGAATTGTTCAGCTCCTGTCTGCTCTGACTAATTTGTGTTTTAATATGTGTATTACTGTACAAAAAAAACTGGTAATTATACTGATACCAACTTTTGGGTTTTACAATTTGATAAATTGAAATAGATAGTAACATTACTTGAAAGTTGAAACTGCATTCAAATAAATTCGAACTATATAGTACATATCAATATTGATATGTGGAAAAAAAATTGTAAAAAAACCAATTAACATTAGTTAATTAAAATGACCTAATTGTTTGTATAATAACCATTTATATTGGAAACTGACAAAGCTTGCTTTTCTTAGTGACTTTTTTATCTTTGACTAGAATCCTAATTCTCTTTTTAAGATAAAGTCGCCTAAGTTACTTCTTATAACCTCAGCCATCTCAATGAAAGGTCTGCCATAGTTCCAGCTGATTCAGACATTAGCTAGGACTATCAGATGGAAACAAATTATACATTATGATTCTTACATGTACTGTAGCATGCCAGTTGAGCACAGATTACTTTGCCAATGTCACATCGAATGGAGAAGACACAAAGGAGTACATGTACTGTTTAATATATACTTGTATATGAAGATGTTATGCTTGACATTAAAAATAGAAACTTAACTTAACCTTATTTATCCATATAGGATAGGTATGAACATCAGCAATTGTTTTCATACTTATTATTATTTCTTACACTACACTTATAATTACATATAGGTATATGAACCTATTTTTGTTTTACTTGAAGTAATAATGTTTGTAAAATATATTTTTTTCGAAGTTTTCAGATTATAAGTTAATTTTTAAAGGTATATTTAGAAATTCAAGGATTTAGATTTTCATAAATATTTTAAAATGCAGGAACTGGAAAAAGTTATATAATATTCACACACATAATATCATCCATATCAACAAGAATAAAGAAAATATATTAAAAGTGCAGTTGCTTATTTTAGTTTATTATGGAACTATATAGAATAGAAATAAATAAGACAATTATTTCAATAATATTATAGGTATTAATTATTATTATACAAAAAGTTTTGTTTTTAAAACTAAAAATTAGCTCTATCCTATAAGGAATTTTCAAAATTTGCATTTTATCAGTATTCATTACTCCCTGTAGTTAGTACATAACAGGTTTTGATAGTAATAAAAGCAGTACCTGATTTGCGAGGTAGGGATAGAGCTGATAATTTGCGAGAGCGAGATACGAGATGCGTGTACGCAGGCACGCGTCCTTCGCGGACGATATGCTCGCTCGGGCTAGTTTTTTTAAAATACAGCCAGATATCACGGGTTAAAGAATATGCGATTGCTATGGAATATAAGAATGATTAAAACAAACTAAAATAAAATATTATAGAAAAGTGAAGATCTTTATCAATAATCGTAACACTCTTGTGATAGAAGCACATACCCATATTTTATTTATAAGAAAAAAAAAGATATCTTTTACAAAATAGCACCTTATATTTTTATTTAAACAAAATAAGATTTCTGTTAACCATTAGTATGACCATAATTTTTGCACCTACGCAAATATATTTATTATGGAATTACTTTCAAAATGGCGGTCGATATGCGCCCACTGTTATCCAATAGTATGAATAATTCAGTATCTATTCAATGAACTTTATTATAATGTAAATTGTGGTGTGTGTGTGATAAATGCTTATGAACTGTACTTTATTAAACATTTGAACAAGATACATAACTTACATTATATTAAAAAAAATATCATTGCAAGTCTCATATATACTATAAATTAGCGTATTTATCTGATATATACAGGTTATTTTTATTCTCTTGTCTTCAGCCCTTTTTAACGTCCCACTGCTGGGCACGGGCCTCCTCAGTACGAGGGGGATTAGGCCATAGACTATAGCCCATAGCCCACCGCGCTGGCCTAGTGCGTGTTGGCAGACTTGACATGTCTTTCGAAAACTTGCTAGGATTTTCTCAGACATGCAGGTTTCCTCATGATATTTTCCTTCATTTCCGTAAGACAAGTGGCAATCATGATGAAATGATTCGCACATGAAAATATCAGAGGTACGAGACCCGGATTTGAACCCGCATCACTCGGTTATCCAAGCGAGCACGTTACCTTTGGGCTACCCCTGCCTTTTATTACTGTAAGTAAATTACTTCTTTCGAAAAAATATCTTGCTGCTGCTGACGTTAATCGTCACTCTTGACACGTCCCCAACAAACCAAAAAAGGTTTATGTAAATTGGTCCAGCATTTTTGAGTTTTAGTGAAACGAACAATATTTTAATTTATTTGTACCTATATGTACACGATTGGCCTGATCCCCCTCGTACTGAGGGAGGCCCGTGCCCAGCAAAGAGAATGTAAAGGAGTTGTGCCCAGCAGTGGGACGTTAAACAGGGCTGATGATGATGATGATGTACACGATTACGTTTCACTCACTAGAAATTTTTTGCAACAACAAAATGCTTACTAAAATGCTCCTGATGTAGACAATGAGTCATAGGTCAGGTTAGAAAACAAAACAATTTTAGTATGTTTACAATCAAAGCGATAAGTAACGTAAGCATGTGTATTTTAATAACACTTCTTACAAACAAAATATGTAAGTAATTTAGTAGACTATTATCTATTTAATCTTTCAGGGGCAATTTACCTTTGCTAATAACAACATCGATGTATTATTAATTATTAAATAAGTACCTACCTCCTAGCGACTCGCCTTCGCTGTTTTAGGTACGTCACTACATAACGGTTTGTAGATATACGTTTTTCAAAAATAAAATATTTACCACATAAAAATATCCTAAAGGTATGTCATCCTAACATCAAATTCTATCTAGTGGTTTTCTCGCTATACAGTCACAGACGGGGAGAAAATTTTAAAACTATTGATTGGGCCTCTGTTTCTGTATCAATGAAAATGACTGAAATAGTCATTTTCAATAAGATTTTATTTTTTATAGGTATAATACAGGATATGTACATAGATATAGAAACTTTTCAAAGCGAAGATAACTCAATACTCATGGTAATGTTGCTCAAGTATGTTGTTACTAAATCGTGTTGTTAATTGGAGAGAAAGGAAATTGAGTGATCTCAACTATTAAGCTAAACATGGTTTCACCTGCATAATCATGCCCTTATTGCGTAGTGCTATACAGAGTAAATGTTTACTAAGTAACTCTTAACTATAGCTAAAAAGGAAACAAATCAATCAACATGAAGTAGAAAACCCGAAGATTTTATTTATAGAATTTATTAAAAATATAAAGCAGGTTATTTAATAACGCACTAGTGGCCAATTGCCTTGAATTTTCTGGAATAAAGTGTCTCGTTTCTACCTATTCAAGTAATTATTGTTTATTAGATAAAAATATCAGAACAAGTCTATAAAAACATGGTGGTAAAAACATGATATGAATACATGGTATATTGTTTTTGTTTTTTACATTTTATTTATAATTCTTTTGCTGTTTTAGTAGTAAGTAATAACTAATAACCAATAATAAATTAAAAAAATAGTTTCTTTTTTTAATTAGATATCAAATATTAGTATAAAAAGCTCGTAAAATCCCATATCTTATTGATTTATTATATTAAAAGTTTAAAACCAGAACAAATAATCATTAGTTGTTGCCAATTGTATCCAACAGACGATGCAATTTTGCGATGTCTCCTAAGTAGTAGATATCGCGTATGCGCATATATAGTGAGAAGCCGCCATGTTGTCGCATGTTTCCGGCGCCTCTTCCCTGCCGCGTAGATAAGGCGTTATCATCCGCTTATTGTTCCTCAATGTTGATGAGGCACATTACCAATTGGTGCACGACGTTAACGTACTATTTTAGCACATAGACCCCGGCACATTAAATCATATAAAAAGTTAAACAGGCTTCCCCATGTACCTATAACGTTGTCCTTACATATTATAATTTATTTAAAACAAAGTCCTCCGCCGCGTTTAGTCGGTCTGTCTGTCTGTCTGCGATAAACTCAAAAACTACACCGATTATGCTCTTTTTTCCAATAGATAGAATGGTTCTCTAGGAAAGTTTTAGTATATAATTTTTCAGGTTTTTGTATACATTTACTTGCAGAACCCGCGGCTTCGCTCCCTCTAAAGGGCGAGTCGTTAGTAAACATATAAATGCAAATGTTTGGATTGAGAAATGTTCCTTTAATTCTTACTCATTCACGTCAGAACGGCTGTATGGATCTGAATTTGTCGCACAAACATAGACTATAGTCTGTAATACCTAGCGCTTTTAATTCCGGGATAATGTACAGTTTCTAGAGGGCTTTGTTTTTGTATTTCACAGAGCAAGGGATCTACTATCTATGTATATTCTATTCCATACTAACTGCTCAAACGTACCTAAGCTAGGGCTAGCGACGAACCCATGTTATGTGGCTATGTAGTAAGTTATAACCAAGCCTCAGTGTCAGTAATAGCAACTAGAAAATACTGGTATTTTGCTTATCATGAAAATCATATTTTATTATCAGTAAAGCAATAAAATGTGTTGATTCCCGATTTATTTACTCTTCGCCGTTTGAAGGACAAGGATTTCCATTAGTACCTATAGTAGGTACGTTCAATATGGGGAACGACGAACAAATTTGCCATATTTAAAAGGTTTTTTCATATCTGGCGAAGTAAACGAATGTGTGACTAAAAAGCGAGGCCATCCACTGAATACATATATATTATTTCATGGTTAATTTATTCATTATTGTCATACGTTTTAGGTAAATACAAGAATACGCGGCTCGCATTTTCCGTTTCGGCGATATTTCCTTAAAAAGAAAGTTTCATTTATTGCATGTACCGAGTTAAGCTTGTAATTTGTATTGATAATCAGCCGTTGCTTCTTCTAGGCAAAAACTTAATAATTTTGTCCTATTATTGCAAACTTTTAGTTCATCGTTCGTTCGTAACACATTACTACATTACATATAATATCAGAATTAGAAGAAAAGTATGTCACTCCAAAAAGCTAGATGTGGGGACGACCACGGTAATCCCCACAATATAATTAAAAATATATTTGTAAACTAAAGAAAAACGAAATTGAAAGCATGAATTTTACTTCAATTCCTATATGGACTACTTTATTCATTTTTTGTGTAATTTCCACGGTACCTATACAATTATTTTAGAGCTTTTGCTATCAGGATGTGTCAACGGAGAGGGCATGTTAGTTATCTCGAATGCGATAATGTATGTCCATGCACTTATAATGAAACACTTATGACAGTCATGCTCAACTGGTAAATAGGTACAACCCGCATTGTAAGAGTGGATAAAAGCGCCTGTCAATTATATTCAATACTAGCAAACCCGTGCCACTTCGCTCGGCGTAAGTTCAAATAAATTAAAGGGTTTTTATAATTTTCTAATAAAATAAAAGTTACTCTTTATAACATTAGTTATCTGCGAGTTATAGCCCCGTCTAAATAGGTCGAGCCATTTCAGAGATTAGCTGGAACAAACTGACAGAAAAACAAACATTTAAATATTATTTTTTTGATATAAATACCGCTGTTAATTTGAAATTACAAACAGTCACTTCAATATATATTATGTACTGATTGATTTTAAGAACAGGTAAAGCTGATTTTGAGAGAATTGATTCTAAACGAGTTTAAAACAATATTGGGGATAGATCAATAAAACTTTTCATGTAGGTATGTATTTGCAAGGATTAAATATGGACTAATTTATTGTGATAATAAAAATTATTATTACTTAAATTTGCTTAGTGAAACTAACCTACAGTGGATAAACAAGAAAATATGATTTTTATAAAGTAAGTACCTATTTACTTTATTATTTAAAATAGAAACCATGATGTGACACTTTTATCATATTCGCTTGAATTACTACCTTATTGTTTTGTATATGTATCAGCGCTTCATTGTAAATTGTAATGCCTCATTGGTAAGATCGAGTTAGATCAAGACGTGGTTCAGGAGTGTCACCAACTAGGGCTACTTGCCGGACGCTAACGGTCGCGCGCATTCCTCCCTCTTTCCTTCCAACGACTAATTGCTTTTTATGCACAATGGTTTCACTCCACTTTTTAATATCAAAATATCTATGCTATTTAAGAAAATATTTCAAATATTTCCATTTCATGTACAACTATTCAACAATAAGGTATTTCAGGTACAATAACTGCAGATCTGACATTATATACATTCATATTTAAAATATGTGTACAAAACTACAATAAAACTAAATCTGTACGTACTTAATTACAAAGTCAACAGATCTATTTACCTAATTACGATTAGTGCCGCGTGGAATAGAGACAAGTAGGTACCTACTCAACTAGGTACGCTAGTTGAATCGTAATGCTATACTTTAGGCGTAAAGTGAGTCGACCCGCATGTCAATAGTAGGTGATAAAGTGATCAATTAGAAATACATTTCTTTGAATTAAATATAAATTTGAGTAAAATAATATAAATAGTGATTCACCCTCGCTTTTTTCAAGTTTGTCCCAAGGTATGTTTTAGAATTTAGTGAATCCCGTACAAAAGAAAAACAGTACCGAACTTTTCAATTCCCTGACACCCCCAAATAATAAAAAAATTTAACTAACGACTTTAGATTACTGATATTTACTATCTTTCAAAAAGTGGTTTAAACGTTCAAACGATTTCTAAATATTTTTTTAAGTTTTCAAAATATTATCTTAAAATATGTCATCATGTCGACTGAACGTTTACATAATATATGTAATAAAATAAATTTATTTCTCATTAGCTTTAACTACCATATTAAGGTATTCATTCCATCAGCGATAAGAATCTATGACTATTAATTATAATTGTGGTTAGTTAAGTTATTTCTGTACTCTGCAGCGATGGAATGTCCAACATCAAGGCATACATTTTATAAAACGTATTATATTCAATAGTATCATATTCTTGTGTTACGTTTATTTAGTTGTAGTTTACTCAGCTTGTTCATCACTACGTTGGACTTTTTTAATTTCCCAGTAACATCAAGTACTACTTATTAAAATGTTTTTAATCTGTATTTTACTTAATAAAGTTACCTAAGGTGTAAACGATTACTGTATTAATATTGATGTATTCAATTTATCATGTTTTTGCAACATGGCGGCATGGAATGTATTCAGCCCTGTATAACGTCCCATTGCTGGGCACGGGCCTCCCCTCAATACGTGGGGGATCAGGCCATAGTCCACCACGCTGGCACGTGCGGGTTGGCGGGCTTCACATGTCTTTTGAAAACTTGCTAGGTTGCTAGGTTCTCTTAGACATGCAGGTTTCCTCAAGATGTTTTTCGTCAATTGGTACAAGCGGTAATCATGCTAGAAATGATTCGCACATGAAAATATCAGAAGTGCGAGACTCTGATTTGAACCCGCGTCACTCTGTTATTCAAGCAAACGCGTTACCACTGGGCTACCACTGCCTAATTTATTCACGGCGTGCAATATCTAACCTTTTTCCAAAGTATTCAAATCGCCTACGCGCCTTGTACAGTTAAATCTAATAGCAGCAAAATTAGGGTTGGTTACTGGTTATATTGATAATAAATAATAATAAAGAATAGTTTGCGTATAACTTACATAATATTTAAAACCTATTTACTATTTATGTACATAATATAGTTCCTACAGTGTTTATTCACAGTCATCTTTTTACTGAATTTCAAATCTTTGCGATTTTATTTATTATTGATAAATATGGCTTCGAGTAAAGCTCTCTTTTATATGTTAACGAAATACAGTAAACGAAGAATGTTAGAGTACACAGTATGCAAATTTTAATTGCATCGTAAGATAACTGCAAGGTACTCGATATTACTACATGACATGGTAGGTACGAGTTTGAATGCGTGAATAATACAACCTATATAATACCTAATAAGCTTCACTTTGCCTACGTGATGTACAGTAGTTTTACATAAATAATAAGTGAATGTAACGCTATTACAACATTATGGTGGATGATTCAGGATCGCGAATTACTGTAGCGGTCACGCATGATCGCGACCGGTTTTGCCTCGACCGCTAATGACGTCATCGAACTAAGAACTGACGTCTGACAGTGCTAGTCATTACGATGATGCTATACTGTAAAATTTAAAGGAAGCAAGGCATAATCAATTGATATAATGTATATTTATTAATATTCAGAACCCAACGTAGGACATTGAGAACTTAAATTACAATGTTATACATTACTGGTGAAGGTTGAATCAATTCCAACTTGAAAATTGCGTTAACATTTGCCGACTTTATCTGATTCTGTTGTATAAAATATCAAAATTGAACTGGGCAGGTACGTTATATCAAATGATCTCTACTCTGGTTGAAACGTTTTTAAAACCGACTTAAGTTACGTAAAGTGCCATGAATAAATAAATATATAAATGCCTCATTTATTGAATTGGTAATATTATAGATTTCCATAACTATTTCTATAAGGACGTATAATATAAATAGTACATTTATTTACAAAACGTGGTCGTAAATTGTATAGTGAAACTTCAAACTGGAAAATGTTTCGGTTCATATGTCTAATTATAAAGGTCTGACTTCATTCGCGTATGTGTAATATCAACAATACCCTTAAAATATCTTGCTTCGTTCAGAAACTAATATTGATAATTAAATTACGCCATGTTTAAAACATTTGATTTTAATAATTATTGTGAAATATTATTTTAAATATGTTTTAATGTTTGGTTAATTGGCATAACTATAGAAAAGCTTTTGGTATACCTAACTATGGAATTATTGCAAAATATATGACACTCCCGTGTTCCACTCGGAGATTCTCGGAGATCCACTCTCTTTTCAGAGATGAAATATTTTTCTGCAGTAAAAAAGTATCCTATATTTTGTCTTGGATTACCCAGCTATCCTCAAACCAAGTGTCATCAAAATCACTCAGCAGACTAGAATTCTTAAATACATATATAGGTTCAGCCTCTGTATATATAATACCTAACCTTCTTAAAAAGGTTTTATAATATTGTAATTAATAAATATATTACAGTCACAGTTATAATATTTTACACATTAGTTTTCACCATAACATCATATTTATTAGTGCGCGTTTACTTCGCATGTTTTTACAGGCTGTTAGGTCAAGGTCCATATCACCGCTCCTTTTATTTACCGATCCATTAAGAACAATTGTTTAACCCCAGCTGGTCCTTTGTGTTCAGTTTTCTTTTTATAGTAATTTTCTTAAAGACTTCCTTTTTAAAATGTACTTTATCGCGCTTGTTATCTTATCAAGACCGTCTTGTATGTAATGTTGCTATTTAATAATTAATTATATCTAATAAAATATACGTACAGTATTATGTGAGGGCATTTTAATCGATTAATCCAAATATAAAAGAGATTAGCCAGTGAATATAGAATAGCGAAGTGGTAACGGGCTGGGGTAAACGAATGTAACTAGTGTTGCCCAAATGCAAGAACAAGACGAGACTTAGCCAGTCTTGGTCTTGGTCTTGCGCCAACACATCTGGTCTTGGTCTTGGTCTTGGTATTGCGCTCCCAGTCTTGGTCTTGGTCTTGGTCTTGCAGCAAGAGTCTTGCAAGTCTCGCAATTACCTATTAGCCTATTGCTGTTTGTTAAACGTTACTTTAGGTCTTAGAACAACGTAATGGAGTAGGTACATTTTGAGATTGAATTAATATATAGTGAAGTGCAAACAAATTGATAAATGTCTAAACAATTGACACCGGGGGGTTTGAGAACCCACGACCTAAGCGATCCGTGCCGATGCTCTAACCAACTGAGATACCTACCGTGTCCCACGGGAGTCGGTCTGTTTCTTAATAAACGTTTACATTTAATAAGCTTACATGTGCTAAAACTAAAACATATAAAAACAAATTAATGACATTAACTTGTATTGACTTGACTGTATTTTAAAGAACATTATCTGTCTAGGAAGAGTTTGAAAGACCCTCACCTTATAATATGAAAAGGGATAAAAGAGTTATACAATTTATACAATTTACCATTTATTTAAATAAAAAAAAATTGACATTACTGTTACTTTATTTTAATTCTTTTGACCAAGAATTAATACAATTGATGGCCCGACACCACGGCAGGCGACGTAGTAAACTTTCGGGCGTCCGCGTATGGTACATTTTAGCACGCACGAAGGCTTGAAATATTTTTGTTGGTAACTATAGCGTTAGGTATCTATCTTTTTCTATGGACTGAAGTATCTGTTCCAAAGGAACTATTAGTTAATCTGTGCTATTAGTTAATTTGTGGTACATATTAGGTATTTGTACGCGGATGGCGGTGAGTATCCCGCACATAGCGTTCAAAGTAGTTACCTCTACATTCGATGCATAAATGACACCTAAAACTTAACTGTTCACCTGACACGGGATAATAATTGAGTATTCACTTTGGTTTGATCGAATGCTCATATTATTATTTTTTTCAACACTTCGCGGATTTCTATTGTGCGGCCAGTGTACACTAATGTCTTTACTTGCCCCCACAAATGAAATATTTATTTAATATATTATTTTTTAATATGTATTTAATATATTATTACTTATTCGGACTGCGTAAATTCCCCCTTCAACGTAAATGCAATGATAGTCATTTATATCTGTACTTTACGTCTTCCTATTTTCTCCCTATTTTCTTCTTCAAAATTTTATGTACTGGTACTTTCTTTTGTTTTGTTTCGTTTGTTTTCTATGTGTCAATTTTTTGTATTATAAATTAAGCCTGTGCGCTCCCTGAAACGACACTCAGTCCTAATTGCAAGACGCAAGAGTCTCGCAGACTTAGTCTTGTTCTTGCTCAAATCTTGCATGGTCAGTCTTGGTCTTGGTCTTGCTAAAATTAGGCGGTCTTGGTCTTGGTCTTGGTCTCGCAAAAATGCAAGAACAAGACCAAGACTGCAAGACCAAGACCGATTTTGGGCAACACTAAATGTAACGGGTTCGAATCACGGATTTCGCTCTGATATTTTGATGTGTAAGTCATTTTTATCATGCATACTACTTGTATTGCGGTGAAGGAAAAGCTGGGAAACTCACAAACCCGCACTTTGGCAGCGTGGTGGAATAAAGTTGTAATTGAGGGAGGCTCGTGCCCAGGAGTGGGACGTTAATAAGAGCTGAATGAACGGATAATATTGTGTAACGGTATTCTTAAACGATTAATCCAAATATAAAAAAGATTACCTCAAGGTTTGCGAGTGAATATTTTAACAGATAGATGGTACGGTATGAATAAGGATAATGCGTATTGCATTATGTCATAACTGTCCGGTTTTTACTATGAATTACGTGACAACTCTAGTTATTGTTTGCTGTATGCAGTAAACATTAACTTAATTAATTTTCCTTATAAGTTGGTACTAACAAATAATAATATTTAGATTGTCATATTTTTGTTTTGCACAAAAATAGTTAAAAATAGGTACCTATATTATACAACTACGAAAGGCCTGTTATAAAAAGTTTTAGAAGGTACGTTAGAAAATTTTCAAGTTTCGAAAAAGTCTCCTCTTTAGTTTGATTTGGTCTTGGCATCATTTTGAATAAATCTTGCTGATATTATGAAGAAAAAGGAATGGCATGGGATGGCATGGGATGGATGAATGGGATATGGGAGGTAATCCGGATATGACCTAAGAAGCCCTAGTCTTAAACTACGTCCTCTGTCTACTACTATTGAGTGCTCCAACCGCTTTTGATCAGCGTGGTAGACTTATCGTGCTTGCGCTGAGGAGAGTGTAACGCCCAACTTGCAGACATTCTTACATATTAATATCTTTTAATAGATTATAAGAATCATGCAGGAATTTCCTTAAATAGATTCTTTTGTTCTGAATTTAGCCACAAAATCCGGTTTCGTCGTAATCCGCAAAGAAGCCGTCTCGAGTAGGGGGTCGTAAGGGAGGTCAATGCACTGAATATATTCGAATACTTGTCCTGGCGCACCGTGTCATGTAATATGAAAATGGCGAGTCCTTTACATACTACATGATGGATTGAAAGTTTCTAATTGATGTATTTTAACTTGTAAAATAATAAATAGTGACCAAAATCAAATGATATAATGAAATAAGTGGTTCAGGAGCTTACGTTTATGTTTATAAATTTAGAAGCTGTTATATAACGCGTTCTTCTATTGACTTAAGAAAAAAACCTTTTTTTAACAACATCATAGATATCATTTTTAAAGAAATCACTATTTACTCTGTAGTCCGCTCGTAAATATATTTTATAATAATATTTATATATATTTATTATAATTTTGCCCTTTGCTACGAAACACTTCTCAAAAATCAAGATAATGTACTGATATTAAATTCATTATTATATTATTTTAAATTAAGATGCATCATGCATGTGGCAACCCAATTTCATTTAAGGCCATGCCTTTATTAAGTCGAACTAAAGCAAGTCATTCTTATAATGATCAACTACATTAAGTTTAACCCTATTATATTAACACCCGCATATGTTTAGTTCATATGTTTAGTTTCGTCTGTAAGTATTATGAACTAGATTTGGACTAAATAGTTAATAATATTAACTAGTTTTACATTCATCAGAGAGAGAGAGAGAGAGAGAGAGTTCACAAAAGATTTATATTTTATTACTTAAGGTACCCAAGTTAGGCTCATTTTATAATAATTATTATCAATAGGTACCATGACAAAAAACTACAAGTACATAATGAGAGTGATAATAATCAGAATACAGAAATGATCACTTCAAATCGTCAAAAATCTCTTTTTAATTATTAACTTCACAAAGCAATAATGAAGATGACCTTATACGTTTGTCTGGAAAATTTTAAAGATAAATTATATACATATACATTCTTCCCTGGGAAAGCAAAGCAATGCATTTCTGCAATTTTCAGCGGTTAGTCACGAACTATGACTTTTGTGATATAATCGCCGTTATGGTATACGTAATAAGAACATTGAGATAAGCATGACTGTGTATAAACTCACAAACGATAAGTATTATGTTCCCACGCGAAATGTTTGGGCGGTGGTAAGTGGAGAGATAAATATTTGTAAACAAGCACCAGCCTCTGACCTCGCTTAGAAAATAGTCGTTTAATATATTATAAAGAGAATAGATGAATGTAATTTATGATTTAATATGATATACTTATATATAATAATTAATAATAATACAGATACTTTAAGTCTTAAGACAACTCTAGGCTGCGGTTGTGTGACAAGGCGCAAGATATTTTTGATTGTATGTGTATGTTGACCATGGTGGTGATGATGATAAGGGATGCATGATGGTATCATGTAATTATAACCAATTGCAAAATATTTTAAAAACATTAATTGCGCTTTGCAACATAATGATAAGTATAGCTAAAACGACATATTAATCAAGTGATTCATAACAGGAATTCAATGAATTTTAACAAGTTTAAGCCCAGACGTCTCCAGTGGCACATGGCCCGCACTGGGCGTTATGTCCCGACAAAAATAGAAAAGTCGCTATTTATATATCGTATCCGCCCTGCGCACGCGCACCGCTTGACGGCGCCTGCGCGCGTAAACATGGCGCCGATCTATAGAAATCGTCATTTGATTACAAGGCTCACTACTCTTTAATCTAGTTTACATCGCAACTCACTAAAGACTTCGTTGTTCTTCTAGGTCTTAAATCTAAATATATGAATTTGAAAATTGTATTAAATAATATTAGCTATGAACGAACCTTAACATTCAGTGAAGAGTTGCAAATCATGAAAGCAATATGCTAGATAGGTTTTAACGAAGGCGGACATAATTCATCAATCACGTTTAGACCATAAAAATGTTGGGAAAGAACGATACATAAGAAAACCCACACCTTTCTCATACTTCTGGGAGGCTTTGTCTGCCTACGTGGCCCAAAATCAAGTAATAAAACTAACGGTCCATAAATTTTAAATATGAATTCTTTATGAATTACGCCACTTCATTGAATTGGAATCGATCATAGCAATTAAATTTATTTATGTACGTATGTACAAACTACAAAGTACTTATAAGAATCTTAATTGTAATAGTACAACGTTCTTAAAATTAAGTCTTTCATAAAAAAAATATCATCATACTTTCGATTTCAAGGTAGGTAGAAATTTTAATAACATCTTTTTGCTTTATCCTTTATTTTTTTTTTAATAGTTCACTATTGAAACTAAACAAATTTTAGTTGATATTATAATATATTATTGGAGAAGTTATTTAGTTTTAATTATAGTAAGCAATATTAGTGTATACTCATTTACTAGTTGGCATTCACCTAAAACAACATTACAATAATAAACAATAATTTGATCATACGCTGTCGCTGCTTGTGTTCGTACTTCGCGTACTTCATTCGTGGTAGTCTTGAGAGTCGCGTCCACTCGATTCTTAGCAAACACGTAATCTGGGTCACGGTCCATCGTGAATCTCGTTTTGACTTGTCTGTCTGTAACCTTTATACTCATTTCTACGTGTGTTTACTAAATGCGATCATCGATATTTAAGTCGAAAGAATCATGACGTTATGTTCAGCGATGAAAATAACTTATTTGCGAGATGTTAAGTTTGATGTATGATACGATGTCGACATTCTTGAAATACTTTATTGTAGTATGCGATATAATATGAATATCTAAATTGTTTAAATTAAAAATGTACTGCACAAATAAGTATTCTCCGCGAGATTTTTTTAACATCTTCATAGAGTTCTAAAATATTCACCTATGTACATAGAGCTTTTTAAAAAGATTAATTAATTATTAAAAAAACTTTTTTCATATTATTATATTGAAATATCATATATAGAATTTTTTCACAAACAGTTGAAATAAACGTAAATGTTATAGGACGGACGTCGAAAATTGTGTAGAGTTAAAAAAGTACTTCATGCGTCATTACACATCGTTATATTTGCTACTAATTAGTTTGATAAATGTTGAGAACTTCATTATGGGATGCATGGCCACTATAAATCAAACTCAAAAGTCCAATCAATTGGAATTACAATAGCAGCTGTTGTACCAGCTGGTTACCATATTCTTTTGTACATGACGTCAATGTATAGTACATCGTATGTTATATTGTAGGAATTTGCATTCGCTTGAAGGAAAGTTCACAACATCTATAAACTTTCTTAAATAAACGACAATTTTAAACAATGGCATTAAAATAAATTTTATAGTATTTTTTGCTTTTTTAAGATGTCAAATAATAGTTACTCGATTGCATTTTTAGACAAAGAGAACGTTGTTACAAGTGTCAGTCGTAGGTTAACTACTTGATTGGCCAAGACGGCGATCTGCAAACGTGCTAAGTGGATGATGACAGTATTCCGACTCCGTTTAATACTGCCATGTATTATCTTTTGTGCTGTGTATTTTTCAACCGACTTCCAAAAAGAAGGAGGTTCTCACTTCGTCTGTATTTTTGTTATGTTTGTTATCACATGTCTAAATCTAAATGCTTTAAACTTCAAAAATTCGAATACTGACTACTGTAGAATTAGCATTTCTTTGGGAAATGTAAGAAAATAAAACGATAAGATAAAACTTATCAACATGAAAAATATTTCTCGCTTCATTTTCTCGTACATACCTATTACATATTTACATTATCTGCTAAATATTTACTCAACCGAGATCTTTATGTTCAGAGATTTTGTCATAGAGACAGCAGCTTAAATGGATGATATGAGTATTAAACAATTCTCTACATTGATTATGATTATGTATCAATATATAGATAGATCTTAAATTAGTACTTTCCTAAACGCAGTACTTTCGTATAGTGTCTAGCTTTATTAGTGTTATAGTGATATCTGCAAAATTAATACAATACAACAGTTCGTTGACCCTATTCTAAGAATGAATCCTTAGACGGTCTGTTCTTAGAGATTCGTATGGCATCACGTGAAACAGTTTTGAGGCTTTAAAAGGCATGCATGTTAAACTAAAACACGCTAATAGGCAGCTTCGGAATATCTCGCCTCAATTGATAATTGTTCTACAATCGTTAATTGTAGCATCGACCGTATCTAATTTGTAGATTCTTTTGAAAACATGTTAGTAAGCCAAGCAAATGAAATTTGATTAGATTATGACCGAAATTGTTAACCTAGACGTCTAGACTTTCTTTTTGAATAATTTGTACTTGATCAATTTATTGAATGAATTTCTGGTTCACATAATACTTTCTTAGGTTTACGCAAATTTTCAACGTTATAAATGAAACTATCTTTACACTGGTCACGGGAGACACACCATGATTGCTGTGAAGCATTCGAAACGTCGGGAACCAAAAATCATAATAAATCCTCGACAAAATCCGAAAAGATAGTTATTTATAATTTCTGGTTGTAAATTAACTATAAGTTTTTAAATAATCGTATGCCATTTTACAAAATTAAAAGATTTTGATTTTACAATTTAAAGACTTTTCTTACATGAAATGGTTGTGCTAAGAAATTATGACTATATTTAAAGCAATATTTGTGAATTATTTCGTAAATCATTATATGATCGTTTGCGCAAAAATATATTTATTTGAAAATTGAAATATTTTAATTTTTAAATGTACAAACGGAGAAAAAAAATCATACAAAATTCAAAGCAAGTAATTATGCAGATTTTAAAGAGTATATAAAAAATAAATAAAAAATACTGTAAGTTAAATTTTAAATCCTCGAAACTATGGTTGCGTGTGGAAAAAAAATTCTGCGATGACATAATTAGGAATATTAGGTTGTACCAGCCAAACGTTTAATTCAACTAATATCCACACCCTGTATATCATTGCATACTTACGTCATGCCTGTAACCAAAATAAGGAAAACCCTATCATTTTTTCAGTCATGTTCATTTGCAACGAATGATAAAACACAATAATTAATAAGTGTTTAATAATTAACAGCATAACTATAATTATTAATTATTATATTTTACTAATTAAAATTGTTTACGTACTTGTTAAAGTACAAAATACAATTTTATTTTTTTATTATATTACTTACATTTTAAACAGTTGTGAAACTTTTATTAATATTCGCCCACTAAGAACTTATTTTTTGAAGTGGAGTAGGCTCACAGTATTTACTACATATATTATACTGACATACATTACTTAACGATTGCGTTAACGCTATTTACATAGCAACTTTATTTCTTAAAAACAGCATAATATTATATTCTGAATATTATTTTTACACACACCTATAAACGTTTCTCATATATTATAATACTAATTTATGATGTTTGTTTGTTTCAGGTAAAGGTGGGTCAAAAGGACTGGTAGGAATTGATCCTATACAAAAACAGCTTTAAATGGCATTTTTTACGTAAATACGTAATGACGTTTTCCTTATAAAATCATTGATCAAGTACAAAATCGTATAATAAAATCATCTTGTTTTTACTTTCATTATAATTACATACACTAAACCTTTCTTTCTGTTCATAAATTTAAAAATTTCTATGAAACACGTTTAAATTTAATACATTTAAGTAATCTTAGTTATTGCAAATTCGATTCCATTATGAATAAAGTAAGAGTAACTCAATCTAACCATGATTTGATTAGTTTCAAGATTTTTAAACTCGGTTTCGAATTACTGCGTCCAGCTGTAACGTCTAATGAATGAACGCAGTGAATGGTCACTTTTCGACCCTTTCATTAAATTCTTGTGGGCGTTTAAAAGATGATTCAATAATATGGGTTGTACTTATGTTCTTTTTTACCGTCGAAATCTGCTACCATCACTTTACTAATTATAATATATTTAAATATCAAACAAACTAATTTTTATTTACGTTTTTAGGGCTAAAATAGTATTATGTTTCGATAATAAGGCAAAAATTATTACTTTAGTGGTGAAGTTTCATGATATTTCAAATTGATAATATCATATTTAACTCAATGGATTCCTAATATCAATTAAAACGAATTAATCAGTAAAAAATGATATGATCTATCAATAAATAACTGAGAAATTAATTTAAATTTTGGTCGTTCCACCGCAACTTTAAAGTTTCATAACTATCTCATTTGACGTACCTATTATATATTTTAATAATTGTTTAAAATTTGTATTTTACTAGTATATTATTTAAATTTGTATGAATAATATATAAAAAAATTGGTAACTTCTTTTGTTATTTTTTGTCGTTACCTGTTATGAAGAGGAAAAAAAGTAAAAATTTCATAAATTAAGTTGTACAACAAAATTATTTATTTAAATTTTTTCATGACGGTTAACATCACGCACAAAAATCATTATGCTTTGTAATAATGACACTTATCCTGTTATTCCAGATGAGTTTCCTGTTATTTATAGAAATGACTAAATAATTTTGTTTTAACGGTACAACATTTATCCACGTGTTCAATTGTTGCACGACTCGTAATGGGAAATTACGAAATAACGCATACATATGACTCGGCAGCGTGTTTTTAGTTTTCAGTTTAAATAAGCTTTATATTATTACTAGCAGTACGTTTTAACTTTTAACGTTTAATATACATTTCACAGATATGAGATATTTTCTCGAAGAAAAAATATAGTCGATACAATGTAAGCGTACACAAATATGTTTTTAACGACATCACATTGCATTTTTTTTCAAATTTTCAGCATTTTTCTTCTATAATAAATATAAACCTACCTTTTGAATAAATCCTACTGATAAAACCGCATTTAAATCCGTTGCTTAAGGAATTTTAAAGATCTAAGCGTACAGAGTACCTACAGATGGCGAGAAACGACTTTGTTTTATAAGTTTACTATGTAGAGATAGTAATCTTTTACTAATTTCTTGTTATCTCATAGTGCGAGTAAAATGTCTACACAGAGATTTCATAGAAGAAATTTCGTAATTAGGTTAACGATAAATAATTAAAATTTTAATGATTTGAAATGGTATTGACGTTGAAATAAACGATATAAAGTGATCGAATATATGTAGTAAGTAAACGACACTAACGTGTGAGAAAACTTGATAAAATATGTACTTAATGATTTTTTACATTTTTATAAAAACAAACATACAAAATCAGACGATTTCTTGTTAAATCGGCATTTACTTACTAGCTCAGTAGCGGTTATCTAGAGGACACTGCTATATATGCACCTACCAGTGTTTAGATTTAGTTTTCAAAATGTTATATTTTTAAATAGACTGTTGTTCGATAAAAACTAAACAGCATTGAGAAGAACGAAACATAAAAAGTAAATAAGAAATGTAATGAATGAAATGTACTATTGAGTAAAGAGCAGGTATTTAGATTTTTCATGCCATTTCATTCACCACGCCTACATACCTGCCTACATCCAAAAGCGCTGAAGCCCACATGATTTGAAAATAACAATTTGCGCAACTTGCCAATCCAGTCTTAATCTTCGCTTTATAGAATTGCCTTTGTGCATTCCTAATGAGCTCGGACGCCCTAGATCTCTGCCTTTGATATTTGTCAGTGTATGAGTACTACAATCGCGTTATTATGATTTATTATATTTTCGTAACATATTATTATTATTATTATTATTATAAAGGAGTATTTTTATTATGTATTTAAAAAGTTGTATTATTTAAAAAGGAGTAGGTATTTTAAAATATACTTAACGAAAGAAACGACAAAAATTTACGTCACAGAATATGATTGAGTTAATGTAACAACAAGTTGTGTGTTAGTTTTTTTGTGCAAACTTTATCCTGTAGAATATTTGTACTTGTCTCTTATTGCGTCGTCCTCCATCTAAAGTAAGCAATTATTGATTTAAATTTTAACCATATAAGGCAAAACAGACCGCATTGACGACATTATAGATAATAGCCGGGGCCGGTTAAAGGTCATGTACCTAATCTAAATGCAACAATGACTAATGCGAATATTTGTATGCTCCATTTAATGTGTTATGTATTATGATTAATGTATTATATAGCAACATTTTTACGATTTACATTATGTCAGGTTTGATAAGATATCGTTATTATAGGAAAGAATTACGATGCGATTTTTAAATATAAAAATTTTGATGTTATTAATACGAAATGTTACAATAATTTTAGTTTTGTTAATTCTCTATCAGGTAGTCCGCCTCCACACGGAAGCAGTAGGCGTCGATCGTGTGCCCACTATGATTATGTCACCAATACCTCACATCATATATGGACAGCTGTTCGAAGTTTTACGCTTTTGTTACGTTACAAACACGTATTTGGCCTAAGCACTGCAGACGTAGTGTACTAAAATATTTAGGTACCAACATTTACATGATGTGTATAAAATGTATTACATTTTAAGGAACTAAGTTGCTCTTTTAACCTACTTTGTGTCTTAATTGTATAATTAATGTAGCTAATACCTCTGGCCTCAACTAAGCAGCCTAGTTCTATTTAACTATCACAGCTGAATTTTCTTTACACGTTTGAAACTGTTAGCCTCGAAGCACGTATTATAGTGATAACTTGTTTTTCTTTTAAAATGGCATTGCTCTCACTTTCTCCTATAAACGTTGTAAGAACAAAATAAAGCGAAAGTTACTACAAGTACCTTCTTGACATTATTTAAATAGACGTGACAGAAAAATAAATAAACTAAAAAGATACATACTCACGAACATAGAACCTACTCCTTTTCGAAGTCGGTTAACAAAGAGAAGCCACATGATTTTCTATTAGAATTTTAACATGATTGCATAGCTGTTTCCAGAAATTTTGGTAGCTTCTAAGAATATGCATTAAGAAAATATTTACACAGTTCACCTTTTAACGAACAGTAGCGGTCAGTAAAATTTAACATAACGGATGCGCTCGAAATTATAACAAAAATTTACATTCAACCTTACACCAACGTTGTAGGAGGCGAACTTTCTGTGTAGCCCAAAGCCGTGTAATTAGTTGTAATATTATCTTTATCGTAACCGTAGAGCCTATTATGCCATGAAGCCCACCTAAGATAAAAGATCAAAAACATTCCAGCAATATGTTTATGAAATCTCTGCTTTACAGACGTTCCACAGAAATATAACATACCTCTATACATTTATACATTCAATTATGTATTACTAGATCCTTATTGTTGTTTTAAAATATCCTAATCTTAAGAATATATCTTTTACTATTCATATTTTGTTGATTTAGCAAAAACAAGTATTTCTTATAAATATTTTTACGAGTATAGTTTTTTTATTAAAATGTTTATAACTTGTCATGTCAACTCAGTAGGCAGCATGTAGATAAATACTAGTGAGTAATGTAAGTCTGTTTAGTCCAAACAAAGCCGAGATCCATGAAAGCGGGCGCTTGTTTTCCTTCTGTTTGTTTTACGAGTCACTTAGATTTATTTACTTCAACAGATAACGGTTCTGCTTAATTACTTTACCCGTTTTATAAATTACGGGCACACGAGATCGTGTAAGCAAAGCTACTTACCTTGTAATGAAACGTTACGTAACGCACGCTTGGTACGTATTCTGGGAGTCTATACTGAAACTTGCTTCTCACTTTCACTTTTTTTACATTTTTTTTTATAAATACTAAATAGTTGAATACCTTCGTAGATTTTTTTTAAATAAGTAACAATTAATGATATTCGGAGTATAGACAAAAAGTGTGTGTGTGTGTGTGTGTGTGTGTGTGTGTGTGTGTGTGTGTGTAAGTTTTACCAAGTAGGCTTTTGAATACATATAATAATATATTACTATATTTTACCTATTTAATACAACTCATACGATTAATCATAAAAATCCCTACCATATGACTCATGGTTTCTATAGAATTAGTCATGGGAGATTACAAATAAATAGCTAAAATACAGAAAATAATATAAGTACATGTTAAAAAATGTTAGTCATAATATTAAGTGTTACGGCAAGATCTAAAATGATGGTTTAAATAGGTTTTAAGGAGTGCAATACGAGGCATTACGATCGACCTAGTTTATTTTGTTGCGACAACATCCGTTGAATTACCTTCAGCATTTAAAATAGGCCAAATGTATTTTTATCAACGGCAACACTAGTAGGAATAACAATAAAAGCACGCACGGTGAGTAGATAGTAGGTAGGTAGTACTATATTTGTAAAACTGACCGATTCATTTTGAAATGTGTACATGTTTTTTTGATACGGTTATTCATACATTAACTTCTTATCCGCTCTTGACACACTGTCTTTATAAAACTCATAATATACATGTATGTATTTGAAGTCGACTATGATAGACTATGGTGATCGGCTACCACTGTCACACAACCAATGGAAAATAAGAGTGGCATAATCAGCTCAGCAGAAAATATTCGCTTTCAATGAAAATATGTATTGCCACTGTTTTTGTTATAAAAAACATGTCATTGCCCAAAAAGCATATAAATAGGCATTTTTATTATTATATTAGACCTAACAATATTTTTAGTTCAATACCGTATGTAACTATTAATGCTTAAAGATTGTTTTGCAAATGTAATTTTATTTGAAGACACAAAACCAATTATAATTCTAGTACTTCCTATATGTGCTGATATGTCAATCGGCTCCATATAATTTATTATGCCTAGATATGATTGAAATATTCTGTCGAGACGCCGGCGCGTACACAGGAAGAGACAGAAATAGCTGTCGTGTCCTACATCGCCGTCGATAAACTGGAGAATACCTATTTACTAATTGGTAGACTTCACTGTATGGCGTCATAAAGCTCAGTCTAATTAAAGCGAGGGTTTCCGGGCTTTCGTATTTTTAAAGTCTTTAAAACATCAACGACATTTATTTATTACACAACATTTGATATACGTATTTCGGCATTTCGATACACCATTACTTAGCTTCATTACTTCTAATTATATAGTAAGCCTGGATGGTTGCTTTACTCCTAAGAGCAATGCTTCGAGCTACCGTAAAACCTTAATATTGAAACAAAAATTAAAATTGAACACAACATTGCGCGATATGATACGTTCTGTAATGTATTGTTGATTAAAAATAAAGCATTCATTTTAAATGTTTCTCAAATATCTCTTTGAAAATTTCTCAGAAATAGACATTACAAAAGATGAATGAGCGCTGTTAACCGCTGTAAATAATGTACACGCAATCATAAATTGCGAGAGATCGGACACTTTCGAAGAAGTCATTCGCTATCAATTTCGTCGTCTATTTTAAGATTTCATATGCATAAGAGCATAAGGTTATGTTTTCTTAGCTAACACGTTTATTGATACTCGATAATGGACTCAATCAACTTTTTTATAAAAGCTATTATGCCATGCATCATACTGCTTCTGAGGCTGAGCTCTTAAGGTTCTTAGCACCTTGGTAGCGCCACCATTTAAGGGTCAGCTAAACGACTGTTGGAATAATTAATTAATCCTAAGTCAACAACAATAATTACGTAAGCTAATTAAAATACTTCGATAAGTATCATGAGGACATTGTGACTTTATTTTGTAACTTGTATACTTACACAAGTCACATATCAGTTACAAATACAAACGATGAGGAATGTATGCGTGTATATACATACATACTCGTATGTATACTAAAATTCTAACTAAGTCAAATCTGTACTTAATTATTTTTTTTTGGAAAATCTTAATGTATAGCATTCAGCCCTTTTTTAACGTCCCACTCCTGGGCACGGGCCTCCCTCAATACGAGGAGATCAAGCAACCTTAATGAATACTATTTCATTATTATCGATACAGGCCGAATATAAAGTTTTTAGAAATTTTGTCTATATGTCTGTGACCGCATCATTAGAAAACCACTGACAAATTTTAATACTTGGTATGATCATAGCTGGTTATCAGAATAAAGATAAAGGTAGCTTTTTACTGCGAATAATAATAATAAAATACTTAGTAGTATATAATATCATCTCTGAATATTCTAAGAATATTCTAATTTCTAACCATAAATATGTAGGTATATATCCGACTGGATCGAGAGTAAGTCGAGGATCGATACGTATGATAAAAAAAATACGTGAAATTACTTCAAAATTATAAATACCTCCTTTCTAATTACATATTTTATTTATTACTACTTATACCTAGTAAAAGAATATTTACAATAATGGCTTTACCTACTGAAATACAAACAAAACAAACTGATAATCGCAAAACCTTTGGCGAAAGTCAACTCTGTGGATATAAGAATTAGAAATTCCAATCATTACATAAATACAACTATAGCTTGAATATTCTATAGTGAGACGTGCCCACTGTAGAGACAAATGTGGCAACCTCTTGGACTGCGAGCCGCGACATACAAACCATTTTGCTATTCCAGCTCGGATGCAATGTAAAAAAAGTACTTGCTTCCTTGGAAAGCCTTCATAAGTGGTTCAAATTATGTCTCGCTCTTTTAAAAACCTCGCCCAAAAATGTCAGAATACTAATCATTCTATAATTAAACTTGACTAATTCGCAAATAGAGAGCTTCTTTTTTATTTTTATTTTTAACTCTAAATCGAAAAGTTTGCTTTAATTTAAAAATATCCTTATTCCAGTGCAGTCTCTGAATCATTCGCAAAGTTTTTTGTATACGTTGAAGGCCAATCTCCCTTTTAAGAAATATAAATTTAATTCGTAATTGTAAACGAGTAATATATGCGTCACGTGGTTAATGGGTGTTTGTTTGCGTTATTTTTATGACTAAACTACGTAAGAATTATTTCTGGTACTACGAAGTATTTTCTTGTACTTATATTTAAAAGTAACACCGTAGTACTAGTTTTTCTTATAAAACAAGAATATTATTTAAAAATTATATGTGAAAGTTGTTCTTTTTATTTATAAAATATAAAACTATCTTTTTCTGGGTAAATCGTAGGTACTTTTGTGCCTTTTTAATTTTTTTTTTGTACAACTAACAAGTATACAAACCTCTGAGACGTCAAAACCTCAATCTGTCCCGTGACCATGATTGCTGTAAAGCATTCAAAACGCTGGGAACCAAAAATCTCAATAAATCCGCAACAAAATCCGAAAAGACAGTTTAAACCTAAGAAAGTTTAAATGCTTATGTTTATTTCAAAAATATAAGTAAGGCACGTAACGACTTACAACTTAGTGTTAATGTGTATGTACAGTACAAGATGTAAAGGACAAGAAACTACGGCGTTATTTTCGTAATATGTAGTAAAAATCACATAACCGTGGTAAAGTATTTTATGACTGACAATAAATTTTACTGTTTTTAGTTAGATACACCTACACAGGCACAAAAGTACCTTTTCTTACTTTTTATCGTTCAAGTACAGTGTGGAAAAACAAATAAATCAATGCTCTTCTCTTTATGATAACATAATCAAATTAAGTGTTCTCATTTAAAATTTATTATAGCTGTACTTTGAAACGAGCTGTATGTTTACACTTTTCACCTTAAGTTATCTACGTGAGACAAAGTGGGGCACTCAATAAATCAGAATACATTTAAAATTTTACGACGAAATGATTATACTCGTGTTTAAAGATTATAGTTCAATGTGCCGTGACTCACAGCTTACTCACCGAAGAAAGGATATTAACTTAATAAATAATAGGATGACAACATTACGAACTTTCAACTTGGTATGTCGCGTTTGTGAAGAACTGGTATTAGCAATCTTATTCAAAAGAACGATGTCAATGATACACGATCTTTGTACTCTAAATTTAATGACCATACATGGTTTCGTCTTTCCTTAAAATTATAACGGTTTCGGCTCTACAGTATACTTACCATACATATAGATGATTGTATATATAATTAGTTTCAATACTCAGCTTCAGCATGACGCATACGAAAGAAATAAAACATGATTGCGTTTACAAGGAAGATGTTCACAAACTGAATTAACTTTGGATATTTAAAAGGACTTTAAAAAGACTTCTATATATTATATAATAAAATTCGAATAGAGTCAAATCTGTTTATATAATTTTTTTTTTCGAAAATCCTATTGAATTAATTAGGTACAAAGGTCGAATTTATAGTTTTTAGAATTTCCTCTCCTGTCTGTGACTGCATCAAGATTTTGAAGAAAAATAGAAATGCTGTGGAATGAATACCTGGCTCATATTACGAGTATTATTAAAACACTGAGCTTATATAACTCTATTTTAATTTGTTGTTGGAGTTTATGATTATGATTTCAGATTTTATTGTATAGAGAAGCGTTAATACTAATGGGGTAGCAAAATGGTCTTATCACCAATGTTTAGAAAGTTTATAATGACTCTGACATACACGATGATCGATAGGATAACTATAATAATGTTAGCTCTCAACTCTCAAGCATGAGCAGTTAGGCAAATCGTGCACTATAACGATGACGACACGGCTACTGCTCACTTTTATTTAGTTTATTTTTTCGTTGCAAGCTGTGCTTCTAAGACCGGATGAAGTTTTTTTTTGTTTCAACTTCTACGTCTGTCTTTTTAGATACATTGAAAGATTGATCCGCATGAAATCGCTCGGGTGCGTTTTATAATTGGAAGTTCTTATTAATTTAAATAGTTTTTCTTGCGCACACAAACATTAAATTACATGTATCTATCTATAAAGTATAAACCTTTTCATTACAATAAAACACAAAAGTTATACGTTTTTACCACATTTTTATTATCAGGACAGTCATAACTCATAAGTTCCTATGATTTTATAGAGAATTTCCAACTTACTATCTCGTCAAATTCAAAAAAAGAAAAATAAGTATTGACGTAACCAATTTATAAATCATAATATTAAACTTCTAATATTTTCATTTCAGACTTCAAAAAGGATTGGTCAGATCATGCCCTCTGGTGGCCTACACGAAATAAATGGCTTTCCCGGCCAAAGCACACCCTGGACCAGTACGGCGTCCACGCAGATGCCGCGCTGCATTTCACACCAATGCACAAGCCCCTCAGAATACAATTACCCGACTTGAGGTATATTGACTGCAAAATTGACTTCTCAATCGACACATTCAGCGCCGTAGTACAACTATGTAAAAGTCTCGGTATGTATATTTGCTATGTACGTTAATATACAACTATTTCAGAATATGTAAAATAGTATTTTAAATAACAATTTGAACGTTTTAGGTATACGGCATCCAGAAGAGCTATCGCTCTGCTATCCGCTCGAGCCTTCCCACCTAAAACAGAACTATCAAAATTTAAAAGAAGCTAAAAAGATAAAATCAGTCCAAGCACCAGACACGAACACATTTATAGCAGCCACGAGAGGCTCATCCAATAGCCTGGACAGGTCCATAGCCTGCCCAGCCACGCCGCCGCCGCCACGGTCATTGTCAGCCACACCGGTGGCGTCACAACAGGTTGATACGTTTGTCAGTTTCATTATTTAAAATACAATATATGCTTACATAATAGGACTAATATTATAAGTGGGAATGTGTGTAATTTTGTTTGTTACTTGTTCGTGCTGAAACGTCTAGAATGAAATTAGAATATAGCTAGTATATAGATCTATGATATATGATCTGGAGTAATAACAATAGGCTACTGTTAGGAGGAATGTTTAACTTTACATTTAGTATTTTATAAATTTTGGATTTGATGACCGGTGACTGTCAGTATTTTCGTATGAAAACACTATATAGTGCTTGCTTATGTTACAGATATATAACATATTATACTCGTACCAATAAAATAACTTTTTTCAGAATGGCACTCTCCGGCGCTACGGGGGACACATTTACAGCACACAGAGCGACGGCTCAAGTGACGGGGGTTACGGCGGGACTCCCCCGAGGGCGGCATCGATGGATGCTTTAGATTCTCTTGCAGACCTCACATTGGCAGATTCCCCACTCGAGCCCGACAGTCAGTCTCGAGAGTCGCTCTTGACGCCGAAATCTTTGATGGAACGCGCTAGAATGAATGTTGGGTAAGTTTCATGTTGACTCTCAGATAATATGAATTTTATGTTAATATTATTCTTATAGAATAGTAAGCTAGTAAACATTTCGACATTTATAGGCGAATTTTTATTCATTTAATTTATTAGCTATTAACATTTAGAGAATAAAAACGTTTATCAATCTCTCTGGTTTTTAAAACTATTTATAAAAATTTACAATAAACTAAGTAGGCTTTATAAAAGTAAAAATAAAAGTATATCAAAGCTATAACATGGACATTAATATTGCTACTATTAATCACTAACTAGGTACTTTAAAATAACAACATCCTCGCTTTGCTTGGTTGTTTCTCTGAGAATTTGTTACTCTAGCTCATCATCTATGTGTACTTAATTTGATGGATCACGCTACATAATTTAAAAAAAATAAAATTGACTGGGCGGGTTTCCGAATTCGCTCAGTCAATTTTATTCCGCCCAATTTCCGCGTAATGAAGTAACTAAAGTAATTAATAAAATAAACATTCCAACTCTCGAACTTATTTAAACTACTAAGAAATATTTAAAAAAACTTTATTTTTCTTGTAGGTGGTTAGATTCATCACTATCCGTAATGGAGCAATACGTACGTGAATGGGACACTTTGCAACTGCGTTTCAAGTTCTACTCCTTTTTCGACTTGACCCCAAGAGCTCAGGACGCGCCACGGTTGAACCAACTCTACCAACAAGCGCGTTGGCAAATACTGAACCAAGAAGTACATTGCACTGAAGAAGAGATGCTGCTGTTTGCAGCTCTACAGGTAACGGGTTTTTAACACGTATTTAATATATATTTTTAATTAGGCATTATAATAAATCTTGTAAGTTGGTTTAAACTTAATGCTATATATACTGCATTTTATTTTGTGACATTATATTATACTATGTTGCTTTGTCCACTTGTTCTCAACTTTTAATTTTTTACGAGGCAGTTTTATTTTTATTGACAACTTTTTCGGTGTTTTTTTTTTATATTCTTTGGACGACATTTAAGTTTCGTAGTATTTATACAGAATATAATTATTTTTAAAACTATTTAGATGACAGTATGTCTTTTATTAGATCGGATTTTCCATTGACTCCTTCATTTATTCAAAATCCAGCTCCAAATCGAACTGCAAACGTTAGCCGGCGGCGGTGTAGAGGCTAACGACGGCACGCACGGCGCGAGCTCCACCAGCGCGCCAGAAGACGAGATAGACGCGGCGCTCAGCGAGCTGCAAGTGCAGCTCGAGGGGGGTCCCCCGGCGCGCCCCGACATCACGCACGTGCCCGAGCTGGCGGGATACCTGAAGTATAGAGGGTGAGGGTTTTTTTTTATATAATTGGGAGGTTTTGGCTGTAAAGTTCACTACTGAATTCTCTTTTTTATCTTATTTTTTTTTCATGTTTTTTTTTTATTATGAATTATGGCTTAGAAATCAAATCGGACACTATAACAAGACTTAGTATGTACTGTATAATGTTATTATTTATATATTTTTTGTTTATAAAAACGACGGAAAAAAATATTGATAAATATCATAATATTTATATATCTAAATATTAAAATTTAGTGTTAAGTTATATTATAATTACTATGTATAATCAACATTATATGTATATTGTATGTATTGCTCGGCGGCGCGCAGGAAGTGTCACAGCGATAACTGTGTGATCTCGTAAGATTCATTTTATTTACCCCCGTATATTGCACGAAAGCGAAGCCCTATTATTAATTTTAATTAAATAACACTATTCTGCGTTTAAAGCAACATTCAATTAAAATCCGAATTGACTTTGTATTTATCTGTGAATTCTTTACTTCCTTTTGCAATACCTATTAATTATTATTATATATTATAACACTTTTAAAAAATCCCACTTCATTTTCCTACTTAATATCCTTTGTACTGATAACTTTGTAGAAAAACTGATAACTTTGTAGAAAAAGTTATAAGTAAATAACTTGATTTTCCTTTTAACTACGTAACTCATGTGTCGCTCTGTATTCTCTGTTGTCTGTTTTTATGTAATAAATAACATCACGTATCGAATGTACAAATCTGTATAAGTTAATAAATATTCATAATATACTTATAGGTTATACGTATATGTATAACAAAATTAAAATATATAATTCTTCATAATTTCCACGTATCTACCTCCAAAAACTATTGCTTTGTTCTGAAACTAAAGTCCTGGGTTCAAGTCCCGATTTAATTATAAATTATGAAGTATTTATGAAGTATTTTTTAAGCTACCACTGACAGTAGATAAGCAAGCTGTTGTACATTATGTAGTAAGTACTCTTCCCCATTCCCAGGGCCAGTTCTAGTCGAATTAATTACTAAAATCATCCTTATTAAAGTACTTATACTTTATACTATACTGTTTTAACACTGAATGAACGTATGGTTAAAATTTATAACATACACGGTACGTTCATAATATTTAGGTTAGCGCAGAAATATAACGCCATGTTTGTAAATTATAAGAACAGCCATTAGTGAAAAGGAACGTTTGTTTGAGTTTAACAAATGTCTTCCTATCAGGCTATAATGAAAATACTATTGAAGTTCCTAACAAACTATTTAAAGCAATCTAAGCATACTTTGATTTGATTAAATTATTTTAATTTGCAGTAGTGTTGCTTAATACTTTAAAATAATCAAAATTCAATTTATAATTTTAGCAATTTTAACTTAATTTTCTTATATCAAATTAATACTTAATTTAAATTATAAAATGTAACTTAGCATAAACAATGTATAGGTAAGAAAATATACATATTATTATAATAGCAACACTACATAATACTTTTGAATAACTAATATTAAAATAAAAATTATAATAATTATAATAATTATAATAATACTAGCTAAAAATAAGTTAATAATATTGCCATAATTATAAATTATTTTAAAATTATTTAAATTTAAATATAAATGTTTAGAATTAAAATTTTATAAGGAACTCTGATACCATTTTCAAAAAATTTTTGTAAATTGTGGGTAGGCACTGTCTGTAACAAGTATATAAACCTATGAGACGTCAAATACCTTAGTCTCTCCCGTGACCATGATTGCTGTAAAACATTCGAAACGTCGGGAACTAAAAATCTAAATAAATCTGCGACAAAATCCGAAAAGGTAGTTTCATTTATAATGTCGAATATTCGCGTAAATCTAAGAAAGTATTATTCAATGAACATTTTTTTTAGTTCATATAAATCTATTATAATTTTTAAAAGTACAATATTTTTATTCAGAATATAAATAGTTTCGATAAAACGTCGAGTACTAAAAATCAAAATAAATTTTAATTTTTGTCGCGGCAAAATCCGAAAAGGTAGACATTTATAATGTCGAATATTCGCGTAAACCTAACAAAGTACCTACTTTAAAAAATTTTGTCTGTCTGTCAGTCTGTTTGTTCCGGCTAATCTCTGAAACGGCTGGACCGATTTTGACGAGACTTGCACTTGCAGATAGCTAATGTTATAAGAAGTAACTTAGGCTACTTTTATATTTTATATATGAGCCAAACGAGTCGTCGAATATAATAAAAGGTTTGTTTTTTTGTTTCCTAGTCGCCAACGCTTCACTCTCCGCGCGTACAAACGCGGCTGGGTGTCGTGTCGCGACGGCGTGCTGCGCATACACTCGTCGCGCGAGGCCGCCGCGAAGGGCGACACGCCCTCCTACGCCGTGGAGCTCAGGGGTGCTGAGGTGAGCTGTCTGCTGTGCCTTTTATGATGGCCTCCACCACCTGCCTCGGTGGTGTAGTGGCTAGCATGTACGGTCATACATTGAGAGGTCCTGGGTTCGAGTCCCGGGTCGGGCCAAGTTTAATTATTGAGTCTTTCTGTTTAGTAATTCTCAGTAATAGCCCGGAGTTGGGAAGTTGGTGGTGTGTCACCCCGTGCCTCGGAGAGCACGTAAAGCCGTCGGTCCTGCGCCTTAGCTCTCTCTGGTCGTGTCGAGTAGTCGTCCCACCGGAATATGAGAGTGATAGGAACATAGAGGGCACTTGTGTCTGCGCATACACTTGTGCACTATAATATCTCCTGCGTAGTTGGCTCTCTCAATGAGATTGGCCGCCATGGCCGCAATCGGTCGGAGAACATTATTATTATGATGGAACTATTGCTAGATAATGTCTTCGTGAAGTATTTAAACTATCATAATAACGTAATTTAATTTTAGGTTATTAGTTATTACTGATTTTTAACAAATTTTTTTATTGCTTTTTAACAATTATCTACAGTGAATGCTGTAAACTTGTTATATATGTATGCACAAATCAGGTTCTCAGCTTATGTTCTAATAAGATTATCAGAAATATTTTTTTAAGTAAATATATTGTTAGTGTGCTTGTTAAATAATATAAGCACTTTTCAGCTACCTCTTTGTTTAAAATCAACTTGTCCATCTTTCCGTTGTCTTTACGATTGATTACTTATGCTTTTTTGCTACTAATGTACTTAAACTTAATAAATGATTATTATATTAATTAATTTATATTTTCTGTACAGGTAACTCCAGATGCACACCCGGCGTCTGGCAGATATGGCATCAAGTTGGAAGTGCCGTCAGAGGACACTATGCATGAGATGTGGCTCAAATGTGAAAATGTAAGCTTGTTTTCTATTTCCTATTAGATTTATAACTGTAGTCTATAATTGTGAAATTCAAAGTCTTTAAAAAGTAAAGGGTCGCTTACCCATTCATCCACGATGCATGTGTTAAAGTGGTTTTAACTAAGTACTGGGGCGGACAACAAATGAAGTATTTATTTAAACTCAAACACAAACTATATTTCGTTATTAATATATGTATCGCTTGGCTGCTTGAATATAAGTTAGTGAGTGAATGCGCGCCGGCGATGACGACGGCCGGTCGACGCGTTATATATTGTTGTCCCTCTCTGTCCGCGCTCCCCGCTCAGGTGCATCGTAGACAAAGGGGTTGTCCATTAATCACGTGAGGCTCGAAATTGGGTAGGGGACCGGCGTGTAGTAACATATCACGTGTATTTTTCTATAATAAAATTAGATGATACTTGTATTTATATACCTATATCTGTATTTTATAAATGAAAAAAAATTAAGATTCTTTGTAGGTATTAAAAATACACGTGATATTAGGGTTATAGTCTTTATCCTCACCATGTATCGCCAAGTGGGAGGGGGGATAAAAAAATGCGAAACAAACATGACGTGATTAATGGGGCGGCGGATGTTCAAGTTTGGCATGTCGGTGGTTGTGTGCGCAGGAGGAGTCGTACGCGGAGTGGGTGGCGGCGTGCCGGCTGGGCGCGCGCGGGCGCTCGCTGGCGGACGCGGCGTTCGGCGCGGAGGCGGCGGCGGTGCGCGCGCTGCTCGCGCTGCAGCGCCCGCGCCCCGCCGCCGCGCTGGCGCCGCACGCGCTGCCGCACCTGCACGCGCTGCAGCCCGACAACTACCTCGCGCACCGCTTCCTCAAGAAGCTCAAGGGCAAGGTGAGCACACACTCACTCTTTATCATACATAATAGGTTACATTTTACAAGTGGCACTACCGCCTCGCTTGTTACCTTCGGGCAGCAGCCGAATGGGCCGGCACGCCCCGTATAGTACCACTCTCTCACAGAAGACCGGCGTGAAGTGGCAGCTATGCTGTCGCGTTTTGTCTGGTAAGTGAGAGTCCGGGAGGCCCACTTCCCAACCCTCCTCCCGTCCTTCTCCCTCCCTTTCCTAAAAGGCCGGCAACGCATCTGCAAGACTACAGATTCTTGTTAGTCTTGCAGATGTCCTTGGGCGGAGGTGATCACTTTCCATCAGGTGAGCCTCCTGCCCGTTTGCCACCTTTGTCGCATAGAAAAAAAAAGACGACATACTTCTTTCGGCTAAGGAATAAGTTATAAGACAATTGAGCAAATAAATGTTGCAGAGCTTATAGTTCAATTTTGTATTATCAATAGTATTACAAAATGTATTAGTTTATATTTTTATCATAATTATTATTTATAATTATAATAATTTTACAAAATATATTAGATTTATGTTTGTTTTAAATACATAATTGTCTTCAGCCTTTATTAACGCCCCGCTGCTACTCCATAGTCCACCACGTTGACCAATTGCGGATTGGCGAACTTCACATGTCTTACGAAAACTTGCTAGGTCCTCTCAGACATACAAGTTTCCTCAAAATGTTTTCATTCATCGTAAGAGTAAGACAAAATGGTAATCATGTTAGAAATAATGCGTACAATTATAAAAATATGAGATGTGCGAAACCACATAAAAAACTGGCAACTCTTCCGGTTATTTTTTTTTTCAGTTCTACGAATAACGTGCGTTATTTTGCAAGTCGGTTAACTTTGTCTCTGTTAATTTTTCAAAGGCTACCTATCATAATTCCATAGTATTAATAATAAATTCTTAATAACAAATATTCCGTTTTTAATGATCTTTTGTTTTTGATGTTTTCCAAATTCGTAATATTATTACTAAAATCACTTTTAGTAAAAAATACACTGAAACGAAGTTAGTTACTTAATGATATGTACAGACTTTACTTAGCCAATCGCGCGAATCCTTATACCAACATGTATTTTATATTCACAGTTCACACAAAGAGTATTGGAGAGCCACGCCAACGTCAAAGACCTGCCACTATTGGAAGCGAAACTCCAGTACATCAAGACCTGGCAGAACCTCCCCGACTACGGCCAGACTCTGTTCGTGGTGCGCTTCATGGGGCACCGCAAGGATGAGATCATCAGCATCGCCAACAACCGCATCATGAGACTCGACCCTAGTACTGGAGATCATATCAAGACTTGGCGTTATAGCACTATGAAGGTATATTTCATAAAAAATCTTATTACTGTGCGAAATTTCAACTTGGAGGCATTATATCAATATATCCGCATAAGTATAAACACATATGTATATATATACATAGATAAACTACACTTGCGCATTTAAAATAGTTATCAGCATATAATTATCGAACCCTGTTAAGGTTCACATTATATAAGTACGTGTTATATATATTTACTTCGCACCGCCCGGTATATATTTGACTTGATTATATGAATTACCATTGCACGCACCATGGCAACGATCATAATATCATGTTACGTAAATCTCCTAACTTTTTTCGATATAGTATGTTATCCTATATAAGTTACACAATTCCACCATATACCATTTTGTTATCTCAAAGGGTTTTAGGCAGCGTTTTCGTTGAAAACTCCCAGACGGCTTATTTTTTCCGACACCTCCAACAGATATCATTATATTTTAGCCAATGTATACAAAACCTTGACAAATTATTTACTAAAACCTTCCTGGAGAACCATTCTATCCATTGGTGAAACCTGCATGAAAATCGGTGCAGTTTTTGAGTATATCGCGAACAAAAAGACAGACGCGGCGGAGGAATTTTTTTACAATATGTTACATAGAAGAGGGATTGAGATTTTTACATTTGCAAGAAGTTATTTTTTTAAAACCATTGTATAATAATTATCATACTTTTAATTACTAATTTGCCTTTACTTCTGTTGTTGTTTTTAATTCTATGACATTTTTAAAGAAATCTAACAATTTCAGGCCTGGAATGTGAACTGGGAGATAAAACACATGATGGTACAATTTGAGGAGGGCAACATTATATTCTCAGTGCAGTCGGCTGATTGCAAAGTGGTCCACGAATTCATCGGAGGCTATATCTTCTTATCCATGAGGTCCAAAGACGCAAATCAAACCCTAGACGTGGAACTTTTCCACAAACTGACCGGAGGGTGGACGTAAAATCTAAAATATATGAATATACAATAATTTATTTATTATCGGGCAACACCCGATCGTAATAACACAGATTATACATTTTCGGAATATGCGGTAAATGTGAAATTCTAACATGCCTACGTATTTTTTAATTTTGGACATGTTTACCATATTTTATTAAGTTTTAAAATAAACGGCACAATAATTATTGAATAACTATTTTAAGGTCGTCACAAGAAAGGTTTAAGAGATGGTATTTTTCTAATAATAATAATATAATGAATTAAAATATTTTATTCGATATAAATCTTAATAGTAGTGCTTCCATAATATACGCATATAGCATTGCCAAATGTAATTTTGGATTCCTATCCTTACTTATGTGATACACTTTAAGGTAGAAATTCTACCTACATATATGTAGCCCATACATGAATATATGTATTTATTTTTATAGACTAGAAGCACCGTAATTGATTACATTATCGATAAATAATACTTTTAATGAATATTATGTCAAAGGTAAGTTATCATAGAAATTATTATCATATCACATAAGTAAGAATAGGCCTCTCACACTTAACAGTTATTCTACATCACTATGATTACTGTATTTTATGTCAATTACAATAATATTAAGAGTATGCATTGGACAAAAGCTTTTATATTTTAGACTAATTTTAGTTAAACTGACAAACAAACAATAAATAAACACTTATTTCAATATATGATTTTTAATATACCAGTATGTAATAAAGTAATATTCTTTACTTGGTGCTTTACAAATATATAGACATAAAAAGTGGCCTTAATGTATATTATAAGAGATTAATATTCGCTTTTGCTATTTAAGTTTTATTGTAAATAACACCTGCCCGGAAATATATAAATAGTTCCACAAATATACCAATAAGGAGTGGGTTCGAGTTCCGAGGATTTTTTGATGTAATTTGTAAAATACATTACGTTAAAAAAGTTAAATGGAAATATATATATTCAGATGGCATGTTTCACTTGTATACCTATTAAATGCAAAGATTTATTATATCACTTGTGGACTAGTCTCCAAACTGCATGAAATGCTGTCTAAACATAAAACATTTTGATGTATGTATGTACACTAATAAACAAAATTAGTATGTTTGTAAATTAATGTCGAAATAAATGTTAATCAATAACAGATGCAGTTTTGTTTTTTTTCTTCTTATATATAAATACTTTAGATGAGCTTAAAATAAATTGAATATTATACAATAATTAAAGTTATTTTGTAGCACTACAATATTTTTTAGCAAGTCATAATAATATAGCAATAAAGGGTATATATTTTAATGTATTACAATATGTTTAATTTAGATCTGCATATCCTGATAAATATTTTTGGTGATACTGAGAGAGTTCCATACACAAAGGAGGTAATGTCATAGCCAAAACACAGGAGCCAGCCATATCATTCACTCGTAATGATGTGCATGTTCTTTCAAGCAGAACCACAGGTTTTTTTTCTATGTCTTCGCTGAATTTTTGTACGGCTACTATGTCTGACTGACCGCATACTGTTCTTATAAAAACTACAAGCTCATTCCCTGAAAACAATATATAATATTTAGGGCTAAATATTGTAAGCACATAATGTATAACTCTATTTTTAGCTAAACTGACTTTTTGGTATCAAAGAAATAAGAAAAAAAATATAAAATATAATATCTGTTAACTGGAATTTAGATATTGCAGTTATTTCATAATTATAATTTTAAATAATTTTAGATACTATTTTATTACATTTTTCTGACAAGTAGTTAAATGGGAGTTAGCATCTGAGATTACTTACTTGACGATATACTGGTATATAATAAAAAGGAGTCCTTACCAATATTACACATAGCAGCTGGAAGGCTTGCATAATAAGTTATTAATTCCATCTTTTGATCTATGTCTGGTCTAAATCTGTACATATGACTGAAATAACCCTGACTACAATAAATATAATCCTTGAATGATGCAATACAACTCATCCTTATATCAGTTCCCACAATATTTTTCCAACAATCTGATGTACCCGAGTCTTCATAACGTAATATATATTTCTGCCCAGTAGCATATACCATGTTCTTATGACAGCAAACTGCTGGGTTTTGCATAGCTTCAGGCAATTTAGCTATGTTTCTATAAGCTCTTTGCTTTAAATCATAAATTATAGCAGTTTCTAGTACTACCCTGAAAAATAAAAATAAATGAACACCTTATTTTTTACCTAAGAAAAACTAGATACCTATTTATTTTAAACATATACTAAACATATCGATTTCTCAGAAATTAGATATTTTCATGCAGCAAAAAGTCAAAAGCTACCATCATACCAACTTTCAACAAAATCTGTAATAGTTTGAGGCAAATACGAACAGAAAGATAAAATTTTTAAACACTATTGATTCACAACATCTATAACAATTTTAATGACTATTCCAATTAGATTTTCCAACAAGTATTTAATACAGATTTGACTCAGTTGGAATTTTATTATAACTTAGAAAAATCATAGATAAAAACTTATGGTGTAATCCTTTATTTAAGAATGGTACTTTATATCAATTTTAACATTTTAAAAAAAATGAAAAAAAAAATCATCTGTCATGTGCAAGGCACTGACCTAAACGCACCTACTCCTCCAACAATATACAGTGAGTTGCCAACAACAGCTAACCCAGCATGTCTTCTCGGGGGTAAATCTACACCATGCCTTGTCCATTCTTGCTTCAATGTATTATATACTTTGACATCCTTCATAAATATACCTGTGCCTCTCCCATGTTCACCACAAACTACTATTACTTTTGTCAATCCCCAAGAAACAACACTCCAACCCCATAAGTTTTTTTCACATATTTCCAACCATGGCTGAAATCCTTTTTCTTTTTCGAATGTGTACAAATAATGTGGTACAAGATCTGGTTTACCATTCTTTATGACCCACATTGGCACCACTGGAGTATAACTCAAAAGACGGGATTTACTTTCTTTTGTTAAATTTACTGTTTCTTTCCAAACTCTCTCAGTAAACTTCTCACATAATTCAGATTTTTTATCATTTAAAACTGCTTCACAGATCTCTACATTGTTACTTGATAATTCATAAAGACAATCTGCTACTTTAAGGGCTAAACTGTTTTCATATTCACTTGTACATTTTTTTATTTCTTCCATATCACGATTTGTTATCTTACGGAAATCTAAGCATCCAAGAATAATTAATAGTGCATCAGCACCAGTCTCATTGTGTAAAATCCATTTCAGACCAAAATTAAAAACATCTAATTCACTATGAGTGTCTAAATATGGGTGTGATAAATACCAGGCCAATTTATGAATTGTAGGAATATATTCTGGTTTCATAGATCTAAATGAATATAGTCCAAATGCAGCAGACAGTCGTTCAAGTTTAGAGTAAGAAGCGGTTTCAGCTAGAGCCATTGTCTCCAACCAATTAGACTCACTCAATTGCATGTCTAATGTATACTCAATCTGTTTTATTAATTCAGTTATTTGAAGAAAGTTTGCTGCTACTGTGATATCGCTGATTGTTTCCAGGGAATACTCGGATAGATCAATTAAGCCTATATTCATATATTGTAGAACAATACTCATTATGTTTGGGTCTAACACCTGAAATTGAATAAACAAAATTAACAAGCAACCTCTTTCTAATGGATAATATTTATAAGTAAAAAAAAGTGAAAAGTCATCAATAATATAATCATAATTTGCAAGTACTGATACTTATATATTTTTAAAATTTATGTTTAGTTCATAATAAAGTAACCTTACATCAATAGAAATTTGTTTTTGTTGATCTTCTATGTAATTACCGCTGAACATTGCTCGAAAATAATCACTATATTCACATAAAATTTCTTTCTTAACTTGAAAAATTTTATCACGAATTTGCAGTGATATATCTCCATCTCCCATTTTTAACGAATTTTTGTAATTGTTTATTTTTTTATTTTCTGTAGATAAAGAATAATTTATTGTTTTTTAACCAACAGTATCCAAATCACATTTCACAACAAGATTAATATACATACTATAAATGAATCAAAGAGAATGTTAATATTGATTATTAATGATTTATTGATATTTGCCTACGACGACCACAGATTGTACATCAATGAATATTTTTTAAAATTATGATACGAACTCACTAGGCACTAGCCCAGTATATTATCTATACTCTTTGCACTAGGCGCAGCGCTAACTGGTATAGCCTATAGGTACCCACTGACCTCTAGGCTCTATAATACCACTGGACTGGCTGTTGTCAACGTGCTTATGTGGCTGCTTGATATTCGCCATTTTGGCGCTGTCGGACGTAGCGAGACGTAGCGAGAGTTTGTGGTACTAAAACTAATGATGTCAATATCAGCGAACAAATATCGATAACTTTTAATAATAAGTTTTTACAATCAATAAAACTGTTTCAATCAATAACCGTATCATCATAATTACTACTTATGTTATATTAACAACGAAAATTCAAAATTACTTTACAGTAAACAAACATTTCTCGCTGTCATTTGCAACATACGTCAAAATTAGTTCTCGGGACTCGCGCTAGTGGCGCTTCAAATGGACTCAAAAAAATTGCTGTCAAACGCTTGGAACAGCCTGTCCAGTGGTATTATAGAGGTCAGTGTCTCTGGCTTAAAACAGGGATGGCGATTCTTCTCAAAAAAGATCGATTTTTGTACCGATCTGAATCGAAACCTAATAAATCGGTTCTCAAAAAATCGAGGTCTCAAAGATCGATCTCTCAAAAATCGTTCTCGATTTTTTTAAATACTTACAACATAAATATTAGTTTATTTTAAGTATTTTAAGTTTAATAAAACAGGCTAGGCCTTGAATTTTAGTTTTAGGCAGTTTATTTTCTATATTTACAAACGCAAACGCTTTTTTTATTGCTTTTATGTATTAAAAAGAAATAAAGGAAATTAAGCGTACAGTCATCTCCCTAAAAACCTTCATATCAAAATTATTCTTTAAAGTCATTAATATTATATAAGATTCCATAAACAACTTTTTCAAGAAAAAAAATGTTATTCTCACGCATGAAAAACAATCCCATTAACTATGCTTATAAAAAAAAATTAAAAACACAAAAACTGTATCTACACTACATTACACTCTTGTTTGTAGCAGGTAACAATCTGGAGCGAGAACAGTCTCACCTACACCGAGAATCGTTTATTGAAATTATGGCAACCTCTGCTTGCGGTCATTTTTTAAAGTACAACCATGGGTTATCGTAAATAGTAAATATATATTATTCACTCATGATAAAAAACTTCAATGTTAGATTACCATTTTAACTTTGCGGCTGACTGAGAGCTGATAACATTATTTTTTTTCAATTCTTTACGTGTTGTAAAATTGATAATAAAGATAAATAGTTGCAATTTATATCAACAAATAAAATATACTAAAATTTATTATAGTTTATTGCGGCTTATTTTTTATAGGCAACTCATCGCTACCTAATACATTGCGTACTCTGTCATCATTCATTTAATATTAGTTTTATCAAATGTGCCATTACCAGATAATTCGTGTTTAACTCTTCTTGAATTTTTTTTCTGAAAGTGCTGTTGGCCCTACTGGCCTTTACAGCGTCACCGGGCCGGTTCCTCTATCCCGGTCCGTCACCAGGCGGACCGGGATAGAGGATCCTGCTTAAAAACTAAAAAGGGAGCATGAAGCTCAAAGGGTATAGTTTCGTAAGGACACTTTCTGCGAGGATCGGATCTCTTTCTCTTCTTGAACTAACTTATTCTGTTTTTATCGTCTTTATTAAAGCATAAAATATCGAATGTTGATTCTTTAGGGTAAAGTACGATTCGCTGGATTCAGTATCACATATCGATTTAAAAAGATAGATTAATCGATCTCAGATCGCCATCCCTACTGGCTACTGTGAAGTGTGAACTGTGAACCATAGAGGATATTGCTAATATGTTTAAAGTGTGAACTATTAATACCTTCCCAGTATATTATCTATACTCTTTGCTAATACGGAATACCTATTACCTATACAAAAAAAAGTTGAAGGGAGGGAAATTTGACAGCTCTTGCTATTTTTAATTTTCTAAATAAAACAAAGAATTGAATTAAAAAAGTAATATTTAAGAAAAATACTTGTAGTACTCATTATTTTATGAATTATTAATTTGAACTGAAATGACTGCCACTGCATCGGCAACGACTGCTACCATTGACGAAGATCTTGATGAATGTGGACCTCAGCTAATTAGTAAATTAGAAGTGAGATTGTTGTTTGGCTTGGATTTCAATCATATTATACTGTCTTGTTTTATTTACAAGTTTCATATATCTTATTGCATTTTAGGGTAATGGAATTACCTCTGGTGATATTAAAAAATTGGAAGAAGCAGGATACCACACTGTAGAATCTGTAGCATATGCTCCAAAAAAATGGTTAATAACAATTAAAGGCATTTCTGAAGCAAAGGCTGATAAAATTCTTTCAGAGGCTTCAAAACTTGTACCAATGGGTTTTACAACTGCTACAGAATTTCACCAAAAAAGGTGTGTAAAACTGGATTGTAGTTATTCACTTATAACATTTAACATACACCTTGCAAGCGTAAAAAGCACAATGACAATAAAATTGATCCTGCACACTATATATGTGTAAGCACATGAACAAAAACAAATAAAAAATAGTAGTATAGTGTATGTTAATAACATGTCTGGCATTATTTATGAAAAACATACAGAAAAAGAAATAACTTAAGTACTTGCTATTAAAAGATTTCCAATATGGATAATAATGTAATCTTATTAAACCAACTAACCTGCTTAAACCTCTTCCAATTGCAATAATATTTCATATTGTATTTGTATTATTGTAGAGCTGAGATAATCCAGCTAACAACTGGTTCAAAAGAGTTAGACAGACTGCTTGGTGGGGGCATAGAGACAGGATCAATTACTGAGATTTTTGGTGAATTTCGCACAGGAAAAACACAATTGTGTCACACACTTGCAGTGACATGTCAGGTAATAAACAATATTACAAATGAAATGTAATGTAATATTTTATAATAAGTGATATTAATTAAAACAAGTAAAGTTTTATTTTCTTTATGTATTCAGTTACCAATAGAGCAATCAGGTGGTGAAGGCAAATGTATGTATATAGACACAGAAGGCACTTTCCGTCCAGAGCGATTATTGGCTGTTGCGCAGAGGTATGGCATGGAGGGAGCAGCGGTATTAGATAATGTAGCTTATGCTAGAGCTTATAATACAGATCATCAAACACAACTATTGGTACAAGCCTGTGCAATGATGGCTGAATCTCGGTAAGATACAATTTATTATTTGTGATTTAAAAAAATATAAACTTTAATAATTTCAACAACAAAAAATTCTAATGAATTTCTTGATTTTGTTACTTGATATTTAGATTTTTTATTTACTTATGTTATTAAAAAACAAAAAATACATAGATGTTGATCAGAATCTAATTATTTATTTATGCTGCTTAAGACTTTAAGATGACTACTGGTACGTAGAACTTGAAATGAATTTGCTGCATTTTATATTTCTGAATATATTTAAATAAAAATATATATTTTAGTACTAAAATTATTAATAATATAATTATATATTATTGTGTTCTTTCCAGATATTCCTTATTAATAGTTGACAGTGCAACAGCTTTATACAGAACAGACTACTCTGGTAGAGGGGAACTAAACTCAAGACAGCTACATCTCGGTAGATTTATGAGAATGTTATTGAGGTTAGCTGATGAGGTAAATATATAAGTGTTTGTTTATATGTCAAATTACACACAGACAACATCCACATTCTGTCTAATAGATAATATTCCATATCAAATTTGGTTTTCCAATTGTTTTTAAACATAATTAAATATGTTGAGACATTTTTTTTTTTTTTTATGGGACAAAGGGGGCAAACGGGCAGGAGGCTCACCTGATGGTAAGTGATCACCGCCGCCCATGGACATCTGCAACACTGCAGGGCTTGCAGATGCGTTGCCGGCCTTTCAGGAAAGGGAGGGAGGGAGGAGGGAGAAGGACGGGAGGAGGGATGGGCAGTGGGCCTCCCGGACGAAACGCGACAGCGTAGCTGCCACTTCACGCCGGTCTTCTGTGAGAGAGTGGTACTATACGGGGCGTGCCGGCCCATTCGGCTGCTACCCGAAGGTAACAAGCATGGCACTACCACTATTCAACAGCGCCATTTAAGCATATAAAATGCCTCCGAGAGAGAGAGAGAGACTCCTTTCCATTGTGTTTTAACTTTTAAGTTACTCCTACCATTATATGCATATGAATGGCATTTTATACACAAAATAAAAACAGAATACAATAATACAAAGCAGAATTAAAAAACAACAATATTATTTAATAATAGTTAGTAAATAAGATACCATAAGTATTATTAGTTTATTAATATTTGATTAATAATCTCCAGTTTGGCGTAGCAGTAATAATAACAAATCAAGTGGTCGCTCAAGTGGATGCAGTGGGTGTATTCAATGCTGATACAAAAAAGCCTATCGGTGGGCACATAATGGCGCATGCGTCCACCACTCGGCTCTACCTGCGGAAAGGCCGGGGAGACAACCGAGTGTGCAAGATATATGACAGCCCTTGTCTGCCCGAGACTGAAGCCATGTTTGCTATTACCACTGAAGGTATCACTGATGCTAAGGAATAGTTTGTAAATATATTTATATGGTTGATAATTAATATTAGTGTTGATATCATTTTGTAATATTTATGCTATTATATCACTGTTGAAGTCTTATTGCTAGTGTTGGTACAGTCTTTGAGTTCATATTTTTTTATTTGAAAATTGTCTTCAGATTTACCATAAGTAGTAATATTAAAATACATATAAAAAGTATAAATACATTTATGTCAACAGTATCCATGAGTATGATAAAACATATGTAAAAAACTGATAGGTTGTTCAAATATGTATTGTAAAAATCACGAACTAGTAGAATTTGAAATTTGCTAAAGTATATATTGATGATATTTGTCATCAAATTTTTGACCAAACGTAACAAACAAATTAACATATGAAGGGTACAGCGGTAAAACAAGGAATGTGACATAAAAATTCAAAATGTAGAAAAGTATGGGAACATTAAGAATTTGCCACATATTATTACTTGCAATGTTAATAAAAAAAAATTGTGACATTCCTTGTTTTGCCCCTGTACCCTTCATATTATGTTCTAAAGAAAATATATTTAACCCCTGATCTGCGCACCTTATCAAAGCAGTCCAGAGATAAAAAAAAAATATTATATGGATGAAATAAAAGTTAAAATCGAACCTCGAAATATCGCTAGTTATAAATATGTGACCTACATTTGCAAATCCGTTTTTATAAAATCAATTAATGTGAAATAAAGACTGCAAAACTTCAACACTAAATATTTTTTTTAAATGTAAAATAATTTTAAGCTAATATAATGTGATTTGTATATTTCAATAAAAAATGAAGTACCTTTTTTTTGTTTTTATTTTTATCCTCCATCCCGTTAGTTATGCTTATATGGGATACAATTTTGACATTCTAAAAGGTTAGCACCATCTCGAGGCTAATACTAGTGAGTAATATCTATCACAGCTCTGGTGCGTTTTGAGCTAATTTTTGAAATAAATCGTAATAAAGTATCTCAACGGGTTGTTTTTAAGCATTTTAAAAACATTGTTGCAATTTCTATGTCAGCGTTAATATTGCTATCAGCTTAGGTACAGATGCCTTATCCCATACAAAGAAATTGGGCAGCGCTAATTCGGGCTGTATATAATAATTTTTATTTGCTTTTAATAGATAATAATAGATGTCGTTTCGTAAATAACTAATGTTTAACTGTTAATAAACCATTCATAAAAAGGAAAAGCGCTATCCATCTGCCATCCTAAGAATTTAAAGTAAAACAATTCATGTAATAATTAAATGTATTTAAAAATCAAACAACAGTTGAGGCAAAATATTTTATTTAAATGTCAACCAATTAAACACATTCAACACTAAAATAACCCATTTTATGTGTAGAAAAATAAATAAAATTCACGTTAAAACCTTACAACGTAACACAAGCTATGTTTACAGAAATGTTATGAACTTCAAAGCATTATTTCAAACCTTTAGCTTTAGAACCTATGCCACTTATTTATAAAGGCTATTTTGCTTTGAAATATTTCAAACGGAGAGTACCAATATTAATAAGTAAGTCTCTTCCGTGACAATAGACAATAATTGCTGTGGAGTATTCGAAACGTCGGGAACAAAAAATCAAAAGAAATCCGCGACAAAATCCGAAAAGACAGTTTCATTTGTACCAACATTGATGTAATCATAGCTAGCTTATAAAAATTGTGATTCCATATACATCTTACAAACCTTCAACAAACCATCAATGTATGTCTTTATATAAGAAATACATTAAATAACAGCATAATGTTTAAATGTAGCAGTAATAATGTCCTTTCGGCCGATTTCGGCCACGGCGGCCAATCTACTTGAGACTAGCCAACGACGCGGGAGATATTATAGTGCACGAGTGTACGCGCATACACAAGTGCACTCTGTTCCTATACTCTCATATTCCGGTGGGACGACTGCTCGACACGACCAGTGAGAGTTAAGGCGCAGGACCGACGGCTTTACGTGCTCTCCGAGGCACGGGCGTGACACACCGCCAACTTCTCAACTCCGAGATATTACTGAGGCTTACAAAACAGAAAGACTCAATAACTAAACTTGGCCCGACCCGGGACTCGATCCCAGGACCTCCCGGAGTGCGACCGTACATGATAGCCACTACACCACCGAGGCAGTAGCAATAAGTACTATGTAGACTATAATAAGTAGATAAGTAGGTATGCTATGTGAGAGAAACAAGTTCGCTTGTATACAGAGAATTGTAATTAAAATATTTAATTACAATATATAGATTTCATTAAGCACTGATTTAAGTATAGTAATTATGTAGATCATAAGATATTTTTACTAATAAAAAGAAGAAATAAATTTTAAAATAATAAAGACCCATTCTTAAAAACAATAAATAATGTCAAGACAAATAAATATGAAAAAATGTTACCATTTCCTTAAAAAAATGAAAAAAATATTTACCTAACTAAAATTTGTCAATTTCACAATAAGTAAAGGATTGTAAAAAACATTTAGTGGTCAACACACAACTAGTATAGTACGATTCAAACTTAATGGCGGCTCCGAACATCGTACGTTCCGATGCGCAAATCGCAATTTTTGCGTATCAGCCAATCAGTGGGGCGTCGCGTTGACTGTACATGCGCGTACTTGCACACGCAGCTAACTTCCGAGCCGCCATTAAGTTTGAATCGTACTATATCTATTCCCTCTATATAATAAAATATATTTTTCTCAAAATCTTAAGGCATGCTAATTTAGCTTTTAATTATTGCTTCCTTTCCATTGTACACTAACCTATGCATTATGCAAGCCTCCTATAGATAAATGAATGTGTTAAAAAAATAACGTTTATTCTTGTAGTTATTAATTTATAATTATAATTATTACAATAATTGACCATATTTTTGTAGATACTATTATTTATCTTTTATCTGCAATATAAATATATATTAATTAAGAAAACAAAGTGAAAGGATTAATAAGGCCTTATTATAGGAAAATTTTCATACACTTGATCTTTTCTGAATATATTCTGAAAGTAAATTGTCCCTGATAAGGGAATATTTATTATGATCTACGATCTTTATTCTGTGGCTTCTAGGCGTGCCATTTTGGCATAAATTACTTCGCCAATGTCGTGTACAATGGATAAGACACGGTGGAGATTGAAAATTGCTCGGGTTAGAGAGAGATAAGAATATTTTATTTTTAGGGGAAAAAATTAAAAGAAATTTTGTAACCGACCAATCTCCTTCGTGTCTTCTCCTTTCTACGTGACATTGGCGAAGTAATCTGTGCTCAACTGGCACGCTTTGAAGCCATTAAACCAAAGAATTGAATTGAATTAGAAATATTCATAACAACTTTTTTTATATAGAGTCTGTATAAAAAGCACTATTTTCTCTATTTTACTTTAATGTTCTTAACTAATTTTTACACTATATATTTTAAAATAATTCAAAGTCAAGCGAGTCAATAGTACTTTTAGTTGTAGTTTATTTTTCATCTTATATATTTTCTTATCTTAATTTCAGGTCTACTTAAAATAATTATAGAAAAGACAATTTTCTAGTGGTAGTGCCATGCTTGATGCCTTCGGGTAGCAGCCGAATGGGCCGGCACGCCCCGTATAGTACCACTCTCTCACAGGAGACCGGCGTGAAGTGGCAGCTATGCTGTCGCGTTTCGTCCGGTAAGTGAGAGTCCGGGAGGCCCACTCCCCATCCCTCCTCCCGTCCTTCTCCCTCCCTTTCCTGAAAGGCCGGCAACGCATCTGCAAGCCCTGTGGTGTTGTCCATGGGCGGAGGTGATCACTTACCATCAGGTGAGCCTCCTGCCCGTTTGCCCCCTTTGTCCCATAAAAAAAAAAGACAAAATCGTATCACTTATCTTTTTTCGTTATTTGGGGATGTTAATGAAACCTTATTAATAACCTTTCTTTTTTTGAATAGTGTCTGTAGTGATTATTTTTGCTATATTTATTCATCTATAGGAGACTTTAGTGTAATACAAATAAGTATTCCCTAATAGTCTAAGATCCGGACATATGTAGTGGAAATCTCACTGTTTTCCCGACGAAATATATTTTTTAAACTATTAAAACATAGTAACAGATTAAGATCCAGTTACCGAATATTTTTTTGGGCTATTTTTAATTAATTTTTTAAAGTACTACAAATCCTATGACAACTTTGTATCAATTGAAAGTACTTAAAATACTTTAGCGGCTTTTTAAAACACGTTCAGTTATTAAAAAGTAAATTTAATTAAGCACTTGATTGATTGTAAATCATGTTTGTTAATATGTTTCAAAAATATATTTCTCCCAAAATATCAGTGGGAGGTCTACCACATACATTGGATTGGATTGGATCTTAGACTATAAATAAAAATAAATTATTATAAATTATATGAGGCATTATCATTTAATACCTATGTATGTATACTATTATTGCTATATTGCTATAGAAAGCAGTTACTGGAATAGATTAAAAACTACAAAGTTACATTTCACCTTATGAATTCATTTTTTTTTAACTTAAAAGATAATTTTGACATAGGTCAAGGTTTTAAAAAAAATCTAACAAAAATAATTTACATTAAAAAAAGGCAGTGAGAGAAAGGAAGTAAAGGGGTTAATCATTAATGATAAGTCTCAGACTACAGAATATCATTGACGTGAATAGCGTATTTTGTTATTCATGCTATTATTCTTGATTGGGATAATATGTATTCAGCCTTTTTTATCGTCCCACTGCTGGGCATGGGCCTCCTTTCAATACGAGAGTATCAGGCCATAGGCCACCACGTTGGCCTAGTACGGGTTGGCAGACTTCACATGTTTTTTGGAAACTGGCTAGGTTTTCTCAGACATGCAGGTTTCCTCACGATGTTTTCCTTCATTGTTAGACAAGTGGTAATCATGATAGAAATGATTCGCACATGAAAATATCAGAGGTGCGAGACCCGGATTTGAACCGCATCACTAGGCTATCCAAGCGAGCGCGTTACCACTGTTTACGATTGTGATATACAAACTTTCTATAAAAAATACGGGAAAATTTATATATATAAAAATTTTTTACTCAACAACGGCGCAGAAAAAGAAAGGTTATGCTTTTGACTAGTAGTTTGTATTTGGAATATCGAATCATTCCCAACATGAATACCATGTCTTATGGTGAAAGACAACATGTAACCTGCATGTCTAAGAAAATGAAGCAAGTTTTAAAAGACATGCTCAGTCCACCTACACTAGGCCCATGTGGTGGACTATGGCCTGATCCCCCTCGTATCGAAGGGAGGCCCGTGCCCAGCAGTAGGACTAGTCATTAGTTTACTATTTTAGAACATAATTCCTTGGTTTTATGTTTAGTTCTATTATACTCTGTAGACATTATTTTTTTGGTCTGAATGATAGGGATAGGATGATAGCATATAAATTAAAAAAATATAATTAAAGATAGTCCTTACACTAAAAATATTTATACATATTGTTTTAGTACTCAAGCAATTTCATTAATAATAATTATTTTATATACCTTACATTTAATGTCACTTTATCAAAATTGACTTACTTTTTCAACAAAGGTTATTAATTAGAAATATCTTATGGAAAATATGCTCTACTGCATTATTTCTAGCGCAAATGCCATACATATTACGAGGATCTTGTTTGATCTCAGTTATTTATCTTAATGTGCAAATATAGTTTATTTCTGTTTATAAAGCCCATCACTAATTTACTGGAAAGTATCAATATATTTATATATGAAACAAAAAACTGAGCTATCACAAAATATACCATCGCTTGATCTGTATAACAATTTACTGTTACTAAAGCCATAGCTTAAAATATATATTGAGGGATTATTAATATTACTTGTAAAGGAATGCAGTTAAAGCCTTAGTTTCACAGATTGGGTTCAGAGGGGGTGCCAACTCCGGGGGCGAGGGGGCTCTGGGTGGGAGGTCCGGGGGCGAGTGGGCCGGATGCGAGTGGGCCCGGAGCGAATGGTCCGGGGGCGAGTGGGCCAGGTGCGAGTGGGCCCGGAGCGAGTGGTCCGGGGGCGAGTGGGCCCGGAGCGAGTGGGCCGGGGGCAAGTGGGCCGGCGGCGAGTGGGCCGAGAGGCGTGAGGGGCGCGGGCAGCGGCACGTAGGGCTTCGTGAGCGCTCCTTCACGCTCTAAGCGCTCGTGCTCGCTTGCGACCAGCTCTCGAAGCTCGACCTATAACATATTAACATATTATATAGAAAATTTAAACGTTATTAGATATCTATACAGTATACATGTAAAGAAAATTGCAGTGTCTGTTTTTAATTTCAAATTAACAGCTTTTCATTAAATGCATATGAAAGTAAACACCGTACAAGTTCCATAAAAAAATCAACTTTTTAAATTTTTGTTTTTCTGTCTATGTATTTGTTCTGACTAATCACTGAAACGGCTGGACCGGTTTTGACGGACTTTTATTCGCAGATAGCTAATGTTATAAGTAGTAACTTAGGCTACTTTTATTTTATAAATTTCATTTATTTTAACTAGCGGAACCCGCGGCTTCGCTAGTGTTAAATCTAAGGACGAACCCAAACGAACCGAGAGTGTATCGACGCTAGTATATGATCAAACATATCACTCGACCCCCAGCCATACAAGCAAACAAAGTCAATGGTCGCTAGTCTATACTACTATATAAATTTGTAGTCTGTCTGTACACTCAATTTTTTTGTCGAATTTCGTCATAAATATTCGTTTCATGACTCACTGACATCAGTTTTAACATTTTTGAAATTTTTGTTTGTCTGCCTGTCTGTACGTCCCGCTATAACTCAAGAACGGTTGAACCGATCTTTATAAAAATTCGTATACAGTAAGAACATGTGATTGCGCAAATGGTAGACTATATAAATAAAGCCGGTAAAGGTTCATGTGCGTGTGCGTGTCCATGTGCGTGTATGTGTATGTCCCGCTTTATTTTAAAAATTGCTGTGCAGTGAAAGGGTGTCACGAGTCTCATAACAAAAATAAGGAAAAGAAAATCACATTTCACAAGTTATACTTATAATTTTAAGTAAAACATTGTTAAAAAAAATAAATAAATAAAAAAGTATGGCTACCATTTATAATAACAAATAATAATTATTATTATTAAAAAAACGCCCAACGAAGCATACAGTAAAATAGTGCGACTCACCCCCCAACCGAGGCGGTCGGCGAGGTCGAGGCAGCCGTCGTCCGCGTCGCCGAGGCGCGCGACGTCGCGCGCGCCCGCGTCCAGCTGCAGGCCGCCCGGCAGCCCCAGCGCGCGCAGCAGCGGCGCGCGCACGCCCGCGCGCTCGCGGTTGATCAGCAGCCGCGGACACCACTCCGGCACCCTGACACGGTTTTTATATCTATATTTTATCTATTCACACCATTGATATACTATAGTCGTGTTAATACCTCGCTGCAGACTCGGCCATAAATCATAATCGGACTAGGGATGTGCGCTAGTTGCGCGCGCGCAAGGCCGCTATCGATAACGAAATCATCAAGGTTACGACGTAAACATACTGCATTCATTAAGCATGCAGGGTAACTAATGGGTACTAATGTGATTAACTAACTTATTATAAAAAACTAAAGAGGGTAATTAGCAAATATGTTTAGCCTATTTAGTATAACTATTTTAGTTGTGCTGTGCTATTAAGCATATTTAAATCGCTACAAAAATAAATTAGACCATTACGTGTCAAATAAACGTGTTTTTATTTCTATCACCCATTTATAAAGATACAAAAAAAAAAAACCATCGATATCACTCATCGACTGCAGTAATGCACAGCGTAGTAATGCACAATCCCGTGCCATAAGGCCCGTGAGTGGGAAAGAGAGCGAAACACTCGAATGATTTATGGCCGAGTCTGCAGCGAGGTATTAACTCTACTATAGGAAAAAAGGTGTAGATAAGTCATACGCGCTCAAAAAGTGGCACACTAAAACTAGGCTAATTGGCCCACCTGAACTTAGTCACGCGTCGTAGGTGTCGTCGTCGTCGTGTTCGCACGTGTCATTTTTAACTTTTAAGTAGAATCAATCAATTCAAAAATGCCGTCATGTGTCATGAGATATTGTACAAATTATACAAGCAAAACTTTTAAAAGTCAAGGAATCACATATCATTCGTAAGTATACTATTTATCTTAATATTTTCAAAAAATAAACATAACGTTTCTAAAATATGGCATCAGAAAGGAAAGAGTGCAACAACAATTTCTTTTCTTCTAGTATACTTGACGACGCACTGTCGAGAATTATATTTGTCTCTTTTTCACCGGCGATACTTGAATCATGCCATCCTATTTTGACGACTAATCGTAATGTAGTGTGTTCAGTGTTATTGCAATATTTTTAGTTATTCATGTGTGCGTTAGTGTGCCGTTTTTGAAGGTAGAATGTCGTTTAGGTAACGTATCTACACCTTTTTACTTATAATATCATTGATTCACACCTATTTTTACTGTTCCATTGATGAATATGGATCTACAATATCAGGAATTCCTATAACATAATAAATGAAAGCACCCTGGAATCGTGCAAATATGTTTATATTTAATCTATTAATTATTTTTAGTGTTCCACTGATGAGCATGGACCTACATTACCAGGAATTCATATAAATAATAAATGGAGGATGTAAAGGTTTATATTATCTATTTTAATATTAGCGTTTCCCGCGACTTCGCCCGCTTTCTAAAGTTAATAAAAAAATGAGAGATTATCCTATATATTAACTAGAATAAACAGCTGTGCAGCAGTATCAAAAGTTATCTTGATGCGGTCACAAACAAACAGACAAAATTCTTATAACTATAGATTCAGCCTATGATTCGTTAATAATGACAATTTTATTTTATTTTCCGAAAAAATTTGCAACATACAGATTTGGCTAAGTTAAACATATTCTCCAGTAATAAATAAAATTTGGAGAACTTGGTTTCCGATCTTAAGACACTGGCTGAGAAATGATAGTGAATAACAACAACTCGGTCTTACATATCAATCAAAGATGCGAACGGCTGTACTTCAAGCGACGAGCCCATGATGATCAGCATGTCGCATTTTTGGAAGTCCTCTTGTACACAGTCCTGGAACCTTGCTGGTAGGCTTTCTCCAAAGAATACAATATCAGGTTTGACAACTCCAGGACATTCAGTACATATTGGAATTTGGTCTGAGAATATTGCCTCTGCAAATAAAAAAAAATAATACTACTATCTTCTAGATATATAAAAGCGAAAGGATACTCATTCACGAAATATCGAATATGGCTTGACATGTAAAAAGGAAATATGGCAGGGAGCTACCTCCCTGCTTTTACAGTTATGTAGTGCTAAGAACGGATTTTGCGACAGGACCGGATTAAGGAGGACTAAGCTCTCGCAAGTTTGTATGAGTCTTTCATTTTTTGTACTACAAAGTTTAGACACCTAGCACATAGGGACAAGCCCGAGCGAAGCCATTGTCACTTGTATTACTATATTACAATAGAAATCTCATTAAGCTTCATCATTCATGTATGAAATTTTTTGTATATGACAAAAAATAAAACATTACCTTTAATGAATTCTAAAGAATATTGTTTGCGACAGTCCAAGCAGTGGGAAGTAAAGAAGGTGCCATGAGCCTCAACTATTTTATCTTCGGGGATCCCTGCACCTCTCTCCAAAGTGTCAATATTTTGTGTGTAATGACGAAGTAAAAGGCCTGTAAAGTAATAACATTAACCGAATTACTTTTTAAACAAAAATACTTGTATGAGCCATATATTACAGCAAGATAAAAGTATACAGAAGGTTTATTATAGCTGAGAAAACAGTATGTTTTTTAATAGTACTTGGTATGGTATGGTATGGTATGGTATGAGCGGGCTGGTTTTCGCAACTCGACGACTGTGCGCCTATTTTGCGTGTGTGAGAAGTTTACTCCTGCGACCCCAGCTCTTCCAAGAACTTCAGAAGTCTTTTAGGCTTCTTAAAGATCTCCGGGAGTGTCGTTGGGGTGCCAAGATTTTTTTTAATAGTACTTTCTTAGGTTTTAAAATAATAAAAATATTTGACATCATAAATGAAACTACATTTTCGGATTTTATTGTGGATTTATTTAGATTTTTAGTACCCAACATTATCCATATACCCATTTCAAATGCTTTACAGCAACATGGTCTCACTCGTGACCATGATTGCTGTAAACTGTAAAGCATTTAAATGTCCGGTACTAAAAATCAAAATAAATTCGCAAATAATCCAAAAGTTAATTTCACTAATGTTTTTGTTGCAAAATATTTTATTTTCTCACAGTATTAAACAAAGCAAAATGGTTTAACTTCTCTTCTGCTTTGATAAGAAGGACAAATGTATGCTGATATTACTATGGTATATAACAAACTATTGAAGTAACTAAATAAACTAAAATGCTTACCTTTTTCATGTAAAAGCCTGATAAAGTAATGAGATATGGTAGGCTTAAAACTACCTGGAAACAGTTCTTTTGCTAAAGTAAAGAATGGTTTTGGATTTTGTCTAAAAAAGTTGATTTCAAATATGGCTTGTGGTTCTGGCAAATTATATTTTTGCAGATTGTGATATAAACCTGTTTCAGGACTTCTAAAATCTGGGATACCGGCAGCTGTAAAATGAGATGTGCTGTATTAGAATAAATATAGCATCTGTGTACACTATAGAGTTCTAAATATTTGAAAAATAATATATGAAGTTGAAGTATCTTGTATTGTCTTAAAATACAGAAAAAAACAAGAAAATTCTAAATTTTATGTAAATTAGTTTAGTGGTTTTGGACTCTATAGAGAACCAAAATTGTAACATGTGATATTTGTATTGGTCAAAAACAAAAAAAAATGTTTTCTTTGCTTAGTTCAATTAAACTAGAATTTAAAGATAAGAATTAGGTAATTTCTCAGGTTCTCTCTACACAATATTATACAAGGACATCAAAATGTAGCAGGCATATTATTAGGGAGAATTAGATATATGGATAACTAAGTGTCAAAACAAAAGTAATTGTTAATTTTTAGAATTTTTCTGAACCATTGAAGAAGAAAATATTTTTTTATTTTATAATATTAATATTATTCAAATATGTATACTAATAATTTATATGAATGAATTACTTTTGCATCATAACATTAATTCAATTTATAATTAATAGCAATCTGCTGAAGCTTTACCAAGCTCCATTTTGACATAAAAGAATTTGTTATCTTCACAAATGTAATATTACTGCTTTAAAACTGAATTAAAAATGTTCTTCCATTGTGTTTATATGCAATTTACACAATATAACAGTTTGTTATGTCTAGTAGTTGAGCCCGTCTGGTGCGATTCAGTCCTGGATTAGGATTCATAATAAATGGATAATATAAAAACCATTATTTACTTACATGTGGATATTCCAGCTCCAGCTAACGTTATAATATTTTGGCAACGTACACTTTTAATCCATTTGACAACACCATCCAAATTAACTTCATCTAAAACTTTCTCTATTGGTGGGGCAAGTTCTGGTGGTTCATAAAAGCCAAGTTTTTGCGCCAAATATCGTCTGATAGAATCTACATCAGTTAAGTCGCGAATTCTTGAATCTAGTCTTTCAATTGGATTTGGCGGGATAGAGATATCGTGAGGATCATCACCTAAAAATAAATAAATAATGTTGTTTATTTATGTCTATATAAGTATATTAGAATAAAATATGTTAAATAATTTACCGTCACTTGTTCCAGGAGGTGAGTTTGCGGACATTTTTTTATGAGATAAACAGAAATTGCGACTCCAAGCCTTTGTCCAATTTTGCCACCGTCTTTTTGACAGAAAAATCATGCGCATTTTCGGAAACAGTTTAACAATAATTTGCAAGGTACGCCTTAAATATGTTATATAAGTAAAAATTTGTAAAAAAATTTGTTTATTTTATGTGCTATATTTATAAAATAATTATTGGGTAATGCATTTCACATTGTTCATTTATAACTTTATATATGAATACAAATACTACGCTATAATCTTACAATTGTCAATTTGTTTATTTTGTCTTTTATCATAGCTCCGTAAATGCGCAAGTATACGCCATAGATTAAATATAACAATTAACAATTTTATTTATAATTTATTTATTAAAATGATGATGATTAGGGCCCGGATTAATATGTAAATACATATTTTTAATTTACATGATTTTCGGTCTCGAATGTGTTCTCTATATCGATTACCATATATAGATTGTGAAAAACTTATTTTTATTTTCCATATTTTTCCATATTTCATGGTTAAGTCCATATTTTACAAAAAAATGTTACAATCATCCATATTTTTGATTTTTATATCATAGAACATCAGTTAATTCACAAAAAATTATATAATTTTATGTGTTTGCATTCTCGCCACCACACGACCTCGCGTGTTTCATTTCTCTTGCGTATTATTCAACGTAATTTGATTTTTGATTCTTTAACTTTATTTATTTCACATTATCTGTCCCCGCGCCGCGGTACAAGCGAGTAGCGGCTAGCGAGCGCGCGCGGCGTAATAGCGTAATAGGAAAAAAAGTTTCTGAAGCGGAAGGCCTTATTGCTGAAATAGCTAAACAAAAACTAAAGTATATTTTAGACAAAAATTAAGTGAAATGAATGAGTATTTGACTGTCTAAAAACAATTAATGAACTTCTGTGCGGAAGTTTTGAGGGTACTGCAGAGACGTGCCTTACACATTTACGGAACTAAGCGTCTTTAAGTACGCTCCCATTACATCATGTGAGGTGGAAAGATCTTTCAGCCAATATAAGGCTATATTTAGACCAAATCGACAGAGTTATAATTTCGATAATTTAAAAAAGCATGTGATTGTGTACTGCAATCAATTTAATAAGACAGATTTAGTGGAAGATTAATAAAACTTCATTTTTTAATTTGTATTAGGTACCTAAACATTTCGCTATCTTTTTATATATTTTTTAATGTAACTTGTAGTTACTGTAGTAATTTTTCACAATAAACAATGTTTAATATGAAAGATATTCTTATTTTATACTCCATATTTTTTCCATATTTTACATTGTTTGATCCATATTATATGTACATATTTTGAATTTTTTAATACATATTTATCCGTGCCCTAATGATGATATTATAATAAACAATCAGTTTTAGTGTGTTTTAATGTAATTTTGAGATATTTTAATTTATATTTTAGTTATTGTTATAAAAATTATACAAATTTAAAGTAAATCGCATTAAAAAGAAAAAGAAGAATTCGAAGATGCTGATTATGGAGAATCCCACTAGTATGCCACAAAATCCACCAACATTACCTGCAAAAGTAAAATATAATAATATATGAAATTCTAGAAATCAAGACTGATATACAAAGTAATTAGTTAAGTTACATTAATTTTTGGTACCTTTGTTGGGCCTGGTTTACCATGTTACTGTTGACAGATAGTGTCTAGCAATATTGATTGTAGCCAGCCTTTTTAACGTCCCACTTTTGGGCACGGGCCTCCCTTCAATACGACAGGATCAGGATCAGGAGTAATTGTGTTCTGTGATCAGGCTATAGTACACCACACTGGCCCAATGCGGGTACACAGACTTCACATGTCTTTCGTTTTTCTTCACCGTAAGACAAGTGGTGATCACGTTAAAAAATGATTCGCACATTAAAATATCAGAGGTGTGAGACACGGATATGAATTCGCATCACTCGGTTATCCAATACTATTTTTACTCAATTTTAGCACCGGGTACCTCTCAAGTTTGCCGTCGACCCAAGCTGTACACTTAAAGTTAATATACTTAAACTACTAAATCATAAGTACATTTAATTACTTACAAAATAAGTAAGGTTTGGCGGCCCTTGGATCTTGGACTATTAGACATTAGTATAGTAGATACTGTGATATGTGAACTTACTCACAATCTCGAACCAGTAGAAAACAGTGTCGAGACGGTTCAATACACCATCAGTCGTCGCTTGGTATATGCTGAGCATGCCTTTACCAGTCATATTCAAGCCATCGCTACAAAATTTTATTGTTTAGATTATCCAAACAATTCGGAAGTAAAAATTAAGAGCTACTATTACAATTTTGATAGTTTATATGTACTCGTAGTATACGGATAGGCCTGGTATGAGCTGAAGTAACATAGTATAATATTAGGCACGTCTGGTTGATCGCATTGTTTTTTATGTTTATTCACAACCGAGTGACCCACCCAACCCATCTTCTCCAAAAATAGGCAAGAGCTACTGAGAGGCTAAGGCTACTGGATATCTCCGTCTTATTTATTTTAATTTGTTTATAGCAATAGATTAGATTATAAACATTGTACTCCTTACATAACTGCTTAACATAAAAATTGGAATTGAAAAAATGGAATTGATTATCCAGAAAGAGTGCTTAGAAGCTCGTACTAGGAAAACCGTAGTAGCTTTGCTTAAAAGGTTTTAGTTAGTTGGTCGTAACTTTTAGTTGGTTTCATTAGAATTTTCTGAAGATATAATTCGGTTCTTCGGCGTGATGAGTGAATAGCTCTTCAAAATGTGGCTTGTGCTCTATTGTTCGCAGAACTATTACTATGTCACTCGTAGTAACATTTAATATAAGCATTTTATTGGAGGCATTTAACGTAGGTAGGTACGATTCAGGTTCTGAATAAAAAGTATGTAAAAGCTGTCATAAGTACTTACAGAAAATATGAGGTGAATTCTTTATTTTTATTAGAAATATATGAAAGTGGTATCTTAAAATGTTTAGTAAAATGCTGGGTTAATTCACAATCAGGTAAGCATTCGCCGCAGTATAGAGCATCTTGGAGCTCAGATTCTAAGCCTTCTGTATTAACTGCGTCTTTTGGGTATAAGTAAAATAGCTTTTCTAAAATAAAAAAGGTTTTATTAGCAAATTGATAAATATTAAATATCTTTTATATTTTCAAATGAGAATTAGAACATAAAAATTTAAAAATACTACCTTTATATTTGTTTAAGCACTTCAAGTCATCTAAAGTACATATAGGTCGATTGTTAGAGGAAGTAGGAAAGAAAAATGGTGTACATTTGCATAGTGATTCAATAGTTCTAGCGCGACATTTAACAATGCAAGTGCTGTATGAGTAGATTTCATTGAATTCTTCCTTTATTTCGTTATGGAAATGACATTGCCTCTGAAAATAAATACAGTAAGCATATAAGTAACTAATTTTATTAATTAAGTTATAGAAACTCTTGTTTCGGATTCATAATAAGTATTTTAATACATTGGTTCCAAAATTTACGCGAATGGGTTTTTGATATAAATATTGCGCAAATTTATTTTGATCTGCTTGAAAAATAAACCCGCGAAAAAATCGGTAATGGTAGTTTTATTTATATGATATATATTATATAATATAATCTAAGTAAATGTTAAGATATTTAAAAATTACTTTTTTTATGATATTTATCTTATCTATCTTAATTAAGTGCAAGATAATAATTAAATGATTTCTAAGGATATAAAGCAGCAGCAGGCAGCAGGAAAATTAAGATACCTTTTTGTTATTTTTCAAGGCAAATTAAATATTAAAAAATATATTAATAAACTTTTTTTTCTACTACATATTAAATTCTTTTTATTTTATTATTTTAAGCAAAATATCTTTTCACGTTGATATTTAAACATTTTAATTAGCTGTTGCATGATAGAAACGTTGCGTACAAGTATTTGATTTCTATCGGCAACCTGTTCATTGGGTACGATTAATTATCCATTTCAACATGATATTCGTAGTATGCGAATTAACTAAGTTAATGTAACATTACTAATTTACTTCCGAGTAAAGTTTGAGAAGACGTGGTTTTGCAAATTACATGTCGCTTTCACAAGGGCTATGAATATATTTGGTTTATATTTGTGACGACACGTTTGGCTCAGTTGGTAGTGACCCTACTTTCTGCGCCAGCGGTCACGGGTTCGAGTCCCGCTAGGGGCATTCATTTGTTGAGCACGAATGTGTACTCCAGTCATGGGTGTTAATATTTATATTAAGTATGTATTTAAAATTACAATTGCATTTAATTAAAAAAATACCTGTGTGGTATCAATAAAATACACCACTTCTTTTAAACTTCCCGATAGAGTCTAAGGGTAAAATCTTTCGAACAAACAATGTTGATATACTTATAGCAATTAATGAAAACTTATGGAATATGGAAATAAAGTCGCTTAAATTCTGAAAATATTAATATTAACTCAAAGGAACCATTATTATATTTTTAAAATAAGAATACTACTATTATATATCTTTTTTATATTATATCTTTTTTAGATTAGTACTGTATTATGTATATAGATTGTCAGACGTAGTAGCATTAATGATAATAACAGGTAATTATAACACCATTTTAATTATCATCAACAACCGTTGCATGCTCCCTCTACTCATGGTTTAGTCTAAGTTTGTACCATCTTATAAGGTTTTTTCCTCTAGGAAAGCTCTTCTAGGAGCTTTAAATTATACTAGTGACTCAATCATCACACTCATTCGTAATATAAACTTGTGAGAGCCCCAGCGGACGTTTACTAACTATACACTACCTCCCTGCTAAATTTTATGTTTATAAGTCAAGCCGTTTTCGATATTTCGTAACGAGTGAATGAGTGATCTTTCGCTTTTATATATTTAGATTAGTTTTTTTTATAAAAGAATGTAAATAAGATTAGCGGAATGAAGTGAATTTTTGATATAAAATAGATGTAAACCGTTTTCGGCGGATATTTGCGAACTTCTGTAGTAGCTATTTGCTTGATGGACTGAATTTCGAAGAACACTGCATGGTTGGGCTCCGCAAAGCGTTGTATAACTCGTCCGCCGGTCGGATCCGCGAAATGTGTAGGATCGAATATGAGCACCTGCAAAATAGTAGGTATAACGTATAGGTATATGTGTTATAAGATAGTAGTCACTTTTGTAAAAGAATAGTCTGGCTTTCTTTGAATGTTACATACATAGTTCGAATTTGAGTCCTTAAATCGGTATTTTTTTTAAGCTCAAAGTTTTCAGAAATAAACGAAAAGCTCCGTTTTGCGTATAACTTTTCAAATTAGTTTTCATTTAATGCCTTAAAAATCATTTTTATTCATCATAATAACAGTTTCATTTGAGAACCTACATATAATTGTAATTTTTTAAAATTTACGTTTATTTCCTAAAAACTCATACACATGATGTTATCTCTAACTACACAATATTTAGAGTCATCTTCATCTGTACCTACTAAGTACTACCTATTCTCCTTTTATATATATTGTAAGTAAAGGGAATGTTGATTAATAGTCCTATTTTTAACCGTTTCAAAAAAATAAAAATAAAGACAGGCAACAAAAAAAACTAAAAATTGAAAATCATCGTTAATTTCATTCACTTTTGATGTCGGTTTTTACTTTTTTTCTTAGTAATTTATGATGTTGAACTTGGTAATTAAATTAAAAATTCATTTTTAAATACTAAAGATTCATTTTTACTTACTTCAAAGCCTTTCATATTAAATAATGTGTAAGTATAATCGTCGACCATAGAGTCTAAAACCACGTTAAGACCATGCAATTGCCCAGGTTCATGTTGTCTCTTGATTGTGTAAATAGTGCGGGCCAGTCTTCTGAAACCATATCACAGAAGGTATATTTTGTTAATCTTTAATTATCATTCCATATTTTAAATATGTGCTTGTTTGTCATTCTTCCATGCAGCCAATTTTGTACGCTACTTTTTATCTTGCTTTAGGCAGTGGTAATTCAGGGAGTAACCTGCTCGATTGGGAAACCGAGTGAAGCGGGTTCAAGTATGGGTCTTACACCTCTGATATTTATATGTGCAAATTATTTTTAACGTGATTTCTACTTGCTTTACAGTGAAGGAAAATATCGTAAGGTCATCAATTTCTGGGAGAATATAGAGAGTTTTTGAAAGACATTTGAAATCTACCTAACCACACTTGACTTTTGTGTACTTATAGCCTAACCCAAGGGGGGCTTACTTGCTCTATATTTAATCTTGGTAAATAAAGAGAAGAGTGAGAGTGAACTCTGACAGAGTTGTAGTGTTTTGCAAAATATGCTTTGGCACGTTCACAGATTAGTCACTGTCTCATTGACAGATAATGTAAAATCACATCAACCTGATGCTTCTCGGATGCTTGAGAAAAGAATAAAGTACCAAAAATATTTCCGAAATATTATTATTCTAATGCATTATATAATTAATTACAAGTTTTATATTTTAAAAGTACCTGCCGGTAGAGTCGTATCGAAGTATAAAATTAAAGGCACAGCAATAACCACGCACTGTACGTTGGACTGAAAATATTTTATCACAGTCCACCATATCGCCTGACCAGGAACATCTTATTAACATCTCATTACACGGTGGAGAGAGCTGAAAGTTGGTATATCTATGATTTATATTTGATATTTTAAGATCGATCGGCCATTTTTACATGCATCTTGAAATCTTGAAATGGTTTGTCTCTTTAGTATTTTAAAATAAAGGCAATTTAAATCATTAAAATTTATACGTATAAGTAGGTACGTAGTTATGTGAGAGTTAAAGTGATCGTTTGCTTAAAACAAGAAATTGTGCTGATTATTATTAAAACAAATTAAAATTGGACTTTGTTCAAAAACATTTTTAGATGTATTTTAATTATTAGTATTAATAATTTGATGCACTGACTATCTTGTCAGTGCATCAAATTATTATTATTATCATCTCTCCATGAGCAAGCGCTAGCGTGGAAAGCAGTTCTAAGCAGTCGACTCTCTTGCTACCTACTTACTTAAAATATTAAAGTTGCAACGTTTTTAGTTCATGTGAGTCAATTTATCTTCTTTCCACAAATGTTTGTGTACAAAAAACTTCGTATATACCGGTTTGCTTTGTAATACGTTTTTAATTTTAGCTTTCAAATTTTGTGAAGCTCAATCTTGTGTGACTTGAATCAAAAAATGTTTTTACTGTGTAGTGTATATTCAAATCGATTTTGGGTAATTACAATCTTAAATTCCTGACTTAGAGTGACCAAGTTAGTTTTATACTTAACATTAAATGCTAAGGAAGATTACATCAATACAATTTATTAGCCTCAAGCAAATCTTCAGAACAATATCTTAAAGTATTCTACTATTAATCTCTAATTGAAGCTGGTCGATATTTCTCGATTCCGCGATCTTGCCAATGACCCATTGTTACACGTATCGTTATAATGTTTAATAAGCCTTGGGCTATTGCTTCGACGATTTAACCTTATTTATCCCTGTCGTAAGATTGCTGCAGTAAATATTTTTACATTAAATTCTTCTAATAAAGTGAAAAAAATGACTTTGAAGTATCAAATTTAATTTTGTCTTATAAAAAAAAGGTCTTATTCAATAAAGTTCGAAATTAGTTCGATCGATTTTATCAAAGTTTCCGATGCAACCGACAACTTACGCGATATTGACTATTGTAAATTTTAAAATTAAATAAGGTATTTCTTATTTTATACCATAGATTATAAATGCTACACATAACATACACCCTTACTATAATTCTTACAAATTCAAATTGCGTATGGTTGGCAAATGAACCTGTTGCATTCCGTACAGAGCTGCATCCCAAAGTAGAATATCCTTAATAAATGTAAGAGCGTAATCATAAATATTTAATAGAACAGTTATATTGCGATGTGCGAAATGTGTCTATTCTATCTATCTACCTACGTTGTATTAGAAATACCTTTTTTTATTATTGTGTCTATCGATATTATCATACAGAAGAAAGAAAATACATATCGGCCAAATTTTCCAGTTGCTGTAAAGCATTCGAAACGTCGCCCGTCGGGTACTAAAAATTTAAATGAATAAACGACAAAATCCGAAAAGGTTAGTTTCATTTATAATGTCGAATATTCGCATAAACCTAAGAAAGTACTAAAATAACGAAATTAAATTTAATATTTTTTTAGTAAAAATCAAATTTTTGTGGAAGTGGTAGAAAAAATCCGAGTGAAGCGGGTTCAAGTCCTGATCTCGCACCAATGATATTTTCAGGCGCAAATCCTTTCTGTTAGAAATTCGAATTCGAATACCACTTTCATCTTACGGTGAAGAAGGGTTTCATCTTACAGGTTTCCTCAAGATGTTTATCTTGAGGAAACCTGCATGTCTGAGGGAATGTAGCAAGTTTTCGAAAGACATGGGAAGTCCGCTAACCCGCACTTGACCAGCATGGTGGACAATGGTCTGATCCGTATCGTAATAAAGGGTGGCCAGTTCCCAGCAGTGGAACGTTATAAAAGCAATAAATTTGAAACTACTCATCCTAGTATTACTCATCCTAGTATCATATTATCCATTGGCGACAATGTAAGTACCACAAAAATTACCGAGGTGACGTTATATGACAGTGTAATCAAGAGAGCAGAAAGAAATAAGCTCTAACATCTATACATATAATAAAATACTAACTAAGTCGAATCTGTACATTGAATATTTTTTGGAAATTCTTATTGGAATAGTAATTAATAATAATTATTACCGATACAGGGGCCGAATCTACAGTTTTTAGAATTTTTGTCTGTCTGTCTGTGACCGCATCACGAGAAAACCACTGGACCGATTTTGATGAAATTTGGTATGACGATAGCTGGTTATCCGTGTCAGTATAAGATACTTTTCACTGCTGCAAAATATCTCATTTCTGAGAAATCTCAATTAACCGTTAAAACTAGCTGCAAAACATCACACGTGAAATCTAAGAATTAAGTTTCTTTAAAACGCAAGCGGAGCCGCGGGAAATGCTAGTTCAGTTATAAATCTGTGTTTTATTTTCTAGTTAAAAAGCAAAACCGTATCTAAATACGAAATTTGATTTAAATTCCTATAGTTGACTTAAATAATAAAGAATTAATGTAAAATAAAAATGAAACTTAAATAATAAATACGAGTAATAAGGAGACATTTTCGCATTTTTTAATTTTGTTGATTTAGGTTACAGCTTACATACTAAAAAAAGTATCAACCTACTTACCTTTTCAATCAATTTTATTATGTTATAACTGTCACCAATATGTTTTGCGAAAGAAAACAATAGAGGATTTATTTGCATAGTCTTGTTATATGAAAAGTCTAAAAGTCTAACAAGTTGCATACAAAACGTCTCTACTTCATGTATTGATTCATTGTTCGGAGCTAGTTCGCTGTAGCTACAAAATTTATGAATTATTAAGGATATTATAAAAATAAAATAATTTATAAGGTTAAAAAACTATTACCCTACTACGTAAAAAGGAGTCCAAAAACGATTAAACAAGAAAATAATTCAAATAGAAAAACCAGGAATGCATAGGTGCAAAAATGGTCAAGGTAGAGTCGTGGTCTGGTGGTAATATATTTAATCTAAGTGTATGCGAGGTAATGTCCTGGCACCGCCCGCGCCAGTAAGCTATCGTAAATGAGTTGTTTTATATATTCTAAGATAATATTAGTGGTCCGTAGTAGATAACAAATACTTACTGTTCCCTTACATACTTTCTGAGAGCTTTTTTGCTAATTCTGTTGAAATTGCATAGTGTAACGGCAGGGAATTGTATGTTCGATATGGGGTAGGTAGATGATTCCATAGTAACTATCAACGGCTTGGCGAGGTTATCGAACCAAAGGTTTTGAAGAAAATAGAAGATGCATCCGAACATTGCAATAAATAATGCAATTCGAAGTATTCTGCAACAATTACGTTTAAAATGTGTTATTGATGGTGTAAACTATGTAGATACATTAATTTAAAAAAAAAAATAAGTCTATGACACCTGCTATATAGCTGTTTTTATTTATGCTTTTACCATTTTTTTATACTATTAATGCTTAGATCGACATCTGTAAAAAGACTACATACGACTAATAGCTAATTGTTGTTGTAATTTGAAAACGATAAATAACCTCACCTTTGTTTATATCCTATATCTTTACCATATATTTTAGAAATGCCTGCAAGTGAGCAATTTTGTACGTATTCCTTTGAAGTTTTTTTCAAAATTACTCGCAAAACTATTTCTAAACTCATATTTCTTGCTTTTTGTCTATTAACTCTCTTTCGGTATTCTCGCCACCAAAAATTTTTTTTAATGTCCATATTGATGACTTTCCTTTTTCACATTTACACGAATACTGATATAAAAGACATTATAATATAAAATATTACTGAAATGTATTTAAAATGAGAAACAAAGGTCAAGCTCGTTACATTTTATAGCTTTTAGATAGGGTTCCGGTTGAGTCATAAAATTAGCTATTATTGAAAATAGAAACCGTTTCCACGACCGTCATCTAAGAACTATTAATTAATGGAGATAAACGTAAACTACGAATTGTACTTACGAAGCTATAAAAAAGATGCAAATGAAAAGTTAATAAATAAATATAATATATTATATAATATAATTATTGGATTTTTTAATATTTATGTAGGTACATTCCATTTATACAGATGCTTACTTAAATTTTCAATAAAGATCTTCGATAGTAATACGACCATAAGGTCGTATTACTACCGTTCGATTTTCGGGCATATAATTACAACTAATTAGTTTAATATTTATTTTAAGGTTTAACTTAAAAAATACCACTTGGTTTAAAATCATATTCAATATTAGAAATTAATTATTTTCCTTCGGAACTTCAATATTTATTGCATGATTGATAGCAATTAATACGGAAAACAAAATTAAAGGTTAAATTATTAAGTACGCCGCTGGTAGCCTTCGTTTTATTGTATTTGAATATAAAATTATCTACTATCACCGTCACGAGGGGTTATAAAAATATAATTTATAACTACACTTTAATTTGTAATTTCTCTGGTTAAAAAAAGGAAAACAACATTGTAGCAAACTAAAATTTGGCTGCGGCTCTACTCGCATATAAAAGAGTCACTCAAAAAAGGTTGTGGTGGCGTGACGCTACAATAAAATTCAAAAAGAAATTTTCAAATCTTGCAGTTCTAGAATTTATCATATTTAGACAAACAATCAATTTAAATAAAAAGTAATTAAGCTTATAAATCAGTACATGTAAATAGTAAATGAACAGCAATGAAATGAATCTTCGACATTTAATTTTGTTGCGTAGTTTTATGTTAAATAGGCGAGTATTAGTGCTACTTGAATAATGAATTTAAGAAGCACTTAATAAAATTATGATTTTGATTTAATAGAATTATGGTAATAGGCTATAAAAGCTCCGCTTTTTTAATTCTTGCTAAATACCTAATTATTATGTAGATATTTTTAACAAATTTATATTTATTGAGGTACCTATTTTAAAAATTTCATACTTATCAATTATTTCCTTTGTGATCGCACATTGGCAGGTGAAAATGATTCATATTGTCATATCATAATATTATCTCTCTCTTTCTTTTTTTATCTTTGTTACCGAGCACAATTATTGTAATAACTAAAAAGTACTCAATTAAATAAATTTACATACTCAATTTAAAAAATAAGGTAGTTTATTATGTGCTTGTGCTATCTGTATCATAGCTTTACAATTAGATGAAAAAAATATTGTTTATTATAGCACCTAACAGATAGCATAACTATTAACTACTAACAGCACTTACTTTTTCCTTTATTAATAATTATCAATTGTATAAGTTATTAAATTAGATTAGTGAAGAAAATACATACGTAGTAATGTTGGTATATTTTTATTACTCGTATTTATGTTTAACAACTTCCAAAGATTAGCATAAAATATTTTTTCTATACATTTTTTTAAACTTTTGTAGAGTCATTGTATGTGTTCTATGTTATATACTATCACATCGGGGTTGGAAATAACAGACAAAGGTAGCATCTATGGTGTAATCAGCTCGTCATTGGCTTACAGTTGTAACCCTACAGTGCTACATCTACTTAAGTAGAGTTCGCAAATTATAGTATCAGATACGCATTTATATGAAATTACAGAACAAAACAAGAAATTATTGCCTCCTAGGCAAAATACCGCCATTTTTAATGATATACCGATACCCAACAGTGATATGCAACTTGCAATGTGAAGATCAATTTATGTATATTTTTGATTATACCGTCGAGTTAGGCCCGAACGTGTACTTACTGACTTGTAATTTATAAGCTACTTATATTAATAAGTGAGTTTGCAAGCGGAAAAATCATTTTTTTTTCCTGTACTTGATGATATTGAAGTTTCTTTAGATTATACTAGCTTCAGATCGCGGTTTCATAAGGTTTTAAGGACACGATATGCTTTGTTGAGATATTTTATCTCATTAGACGGATCCAAGTTCTATGTATTGTCCGTCAAAAATATGAAAACTTTGCCTACTTACAACAGTAACGGAGCTGAAAATTTAAAGAACAACTGTTTTTATTTATTTTATTAATAAATTTAACAATAACATTTTAGTTAAATATGTATTATTATATTAGTTTTTTTTATATTTCTAAAAACTCCTGAGGCCAAAAAAATTTACCATCTCCCCTGGACTTCTTAGGCTTAGCTAAGTGCCCCCGTGATAAGGGTTGACATAAGTTTTTTCATTAGAAAGAGATAGATTATAGTCTGGAATTGCACATAGGTTTATTATCCCGAAATGAAATATATGGTTATTCCGTGGGACAGGTTTCTTTTTGTTATTCATTAGCCTAGCGAGGTTGAGTAGCTAGTTTAAAATAAACATTTTTTTTTCTAGTCTAGGTATTGCCCTTGCTTTACTTGGGTATACCTTTGTAGATGACTAGGTAAGAATACTTTTTAGCTACCTTTACATTATTACAAGTAAGCTACATGTTATTCCAGTTAAAGTTCAAAATTACTTGGTCTTCAATTTTATACGATAGAATATAAACAAATAGTATGTTAATAGAAATATCGCGCGTTTTAGAACAGCCCTAATGGCTAATTTTATATATTTTTTTATTAGTCCGTCCATCCAATTATACTGGCCTCATTGGAACAGACCGCAGGAAAGGATATAGGAACTGAGTTTCGACTAGATCTTTTATTAACGGAATCCTAAGGAATATTTTACGATAAGTTTTCAAAAAATTTCAAGCGCCAGGAACAAAACATTAAAATTAATTTAGTTATGTTTTCTTTTAAATTTCTTTTATACCTATAGCTTCGTTGATACCGTTGTACCCGGATCTACGTAAATTCTGGACTTACTAACTACTGTTTTGTTCATTACACCGTGACTTACTAACTGCCGACTAGTCCATTAGATGGGGTTGTACTCGTTTATCTAGCAACGCATGTGGTTGTTCTATGAATTTAAAGCCAGCTCAGCACATCTAGTGCAGTGTGTTTTATAAATATTGGCGAGAGATGGCGCTGTGTGTTTTTTATGTTGCTTAAATTGTTTTTATAACATACAAATAGTCCATTTCTGTATCAATTGCTTGAAATGTTTTAATACTTCTTAAGGAATCATAGACAATTTACATTATGTTAATAGATAGTTATTTGACCATGATAAAATATTATGATGTACTTAGTTTCAAGGTTTTGATATTAAAAAGTTACTTCGGAGAAAAAACTTTAATTATTGATATAGTTCTAGTTGCCTTTATAATTATGCTATATTTTTTCTATTTATGAGGATTTCTAAGCAATAGGTTAGGTATAATAAGTAATAGGTAGTGGAGTCATTATTATTTCGGTAAGTAAGTCCGTCTGTGACGATCTGTGTGTGATGTACTTTTAATTTTGCATTTAAAATATGTTATTTGGATGGTGCGAGAAATGTACACGAAGGCGCATGCAGTCAAATTGCACTAAACAAATAATTACGGCGGTAGCATTTCACACCTGTGATTGAGTGGTACAAAAAATTTGGTGCATGAGCCTGTAGTTCTGCCAAAACAATTTTATGTTTCGCGTTAACCAAGAAATAATAATTATAATAAATATAATTATTTATGTACCTAATTATTAAGTACGTTAGTAGTAGACAATGATAGCTCAGCAATAACACGCTCGCTTGGGAAAGCGAATGAAGCGAATTCAAGTCCCGGGTCTCGCACCTCTGATATTTTAAGAACAACCCTTTGAGGAAACCTTTTCCTGCATGTATGAGAGAACATAGCAAATAGTGCAACCTAGCGTAGACTATGGCTTGACCTCCGTCGTTCTGAAGGGAAGCCCATGCCCAGCAGTGGGATGTAAAAAGGGCTAAATACGTAAGTTACATGCGGTACTTAGTAAAATAAGTATATAATAAAGAAATAATTGAATATATATTGGTACAGGAGTATAATGTGGTGATTCACCACCCCCAGATGGCATTACAGAATCCCGGTCCGATTTTACCATACTAGGACGATATTAAATTAAAATCTTTTTAAACATCCTAGAAACATTTTAAGTATAGTAATTATTATTAATAATAAACAATATTGAAATTATACACGCATGTTCAATATCGCAATTTTAATGATAACTTTCGTTATGATTTATATATATTTATTAAAGCTTCCAGACCGGTAATAGGCAGTAAAAACATTAAAATCGTAAGGGTAAGCCATAAAATGGAATACGTCTGGAACGTAAAACGTTTAACAAATTGCGTAGTAAAAACGTGATTGGTTAACCGAACCCGTAATAATATGTTATGGCTGTTATAGATTAGTATAGACCAGTTGTACAAACTGGAAAATTATAAAAACATTAATAAGTACCTGTTTGAATACTATCACTAACGTTGAGACTACAGTTTAGTTGTTAGGATTCACAGATTTTAATTAATAAGACCAAGCATTAAGAAACCATGTCATATTTTTTCCCTCAATATATTCACCGAATAATAAAACATATAGTAATGCTCTCCTGAGCGACTCTCAGTCATGGCGACTAGTCCTAAGAAATACATATTTTTGACGATTCGTTTGTCTTGTTGTAAAGACCTCACTTACTGCACAAGCGGTCGCGGTATCGAGTCCCGTCGGGGGCATTCATTTCTATGATGTGGACGAATGTTTGTACTCTAATCATGACTCATGGGTGTTTATAATATGCATGTATTTAAAGTTATATATTTGTTGTGTGTAACAGACAATTGTCTGGTATTCATAACACAAGCCTCGTATCTTACCACGGAATTAGATAGTGCTGTGTGATAATGTCCCAACATATGTATTATATTTTATTTAAACGATACGCTCTATGTTCTTACATATGTGGCACTATCGACTGAAGGTTTATGATCTCATTTTTTTTTCATCTCTTGTACTTATAGTACTGTTCTTTGGCTTTAAATTGTATTATCTCTCTCCAACACGATAGAAATTTCAACAATATTATTCTAAGCTTGTGCTTCTAATATAATATTCTGCTTGCCATGTAGTCTATCTTGTAGTTAACATAATTTAACTCAACTTTAGATTCGGCTTAATCTTGTTTAACCGCTGCATGGTATATCCCATTGATCGTTGGCAAGTGTAGATATTTGTTATACATCGCTGAACTTTGATGAACATGCTAAGTAATCAATTGGGTGACTAACTTTCCGACATTAGAATTGACATTTGCCGATTCTAGTTTTTTGGTGCCATAGAAAAATGCATGTTATGCTTAATTTTTTGTAAAAAATATAATATATAATACAATTTTATAATATACAAACAGTATAAATACTCGTAGATTACTTTTTATCGTAGATTACTTGATTATTAGTTACATTGAAAAAGCTTCTAATTGGTAAAATGTAAGGTTATAAAAATGTAAGAGGAGATAAAAAGTTGTTATTTTTTATTTTACCTTTGAGAAGATAATTGTTTGACGTACATGACTCGGTACAGCCGTTTCAACTGACTGCACCTATGCTTAGAATTCTTGTACTACTTACTATTTGGTTTAATTATATCAGCTTTACTTAGATTGAAGGCTTTTTTCATGGAAATACAAGTTACTATGGATTGTGATACTCTAGCCTTTTTTACTTTTTAATTATTAAATATATCTTCTTTCCTTCAAAATTATAAGACTCGATAAGTTCGATTTATACAAGACGAGGAACCGTAAACAACAGGTTCCAATGATAAATATCTTTTTGCAGACCACACTTGGATAAGTCTTAATAAGCCGGTTATATTGTTACGCTTTTTCTTGGTAATTCACGTCAAAATACTTTCCATTTCTTTAGGTATAAGTGTAAAATTATATACAATGAAGTAATAAAATGTCGTTTCTTTTTGCTTTAAATAATCTGCGCGTCTCGAAGTAGCGTGCGGTTCACTATGGATGTAAAAAGTTCCGCCTGCAATACATCTACATGTAATTTTTATAACATTATCAAACGTATTAGTTAATCATTAGTTAGTTGATTTAGTTTCTTTTAATCATTTTATGTACAATTGAATTATATTTTGTTAGGTTATTAATTTATAAGAACCACTCATGCAGTATTGAATTCGATAAGAAGATGCCTTTATAATTGGTACTAATCTAGAGTATATTGACATTATAATATTAACGTGATAACATAGCCTTTAGTGCAACTAGCGCGTGTAGATACTATAGTCTAACTACCTCAGTGACCAGTGTTCTCGTGTACAGTAGCATGCACGGCAGCAGATCCAGGTCCAGAATTTTAGTCCCAGGTCGAACTATGTTTAGATAATTTAGATCTATTCTGTCAATAAATCTTATCCGTCAATAAATTCTCAAATACAGCCCGGAGTTGGAGAGTAGATGGTTTTCCTCCGTGTCGTATAAGCATTTTAAACTTTAATATATACATATAAAAAAATCTTTTTTTATATTAAACATGTCAAATCTTTTTGTTCAATATTTTTGGTCTCACACTAACATTTATTTACTTTAGTCAAAAAAAAGCTGACATATAGACAGACAATCGTGTAACATATTCATATTATTAAAAATCGTAAAATCTGTAAATAAAATAGAAATTAACTACTGTTTAGAAAACGTATCGCGTATTATTATTCTTAATTAAAACTATTACTTACTGGGAAGACTCGAACATAATTATTGTAAAGATGATTAAGAAATAAAACTATTTTTATTTATTTATTTTTTTTTATTTTACTATAAAAGTATTTCATCTTCACTGTTTTAACTTGTTTCACGAAATGTAATTGTTTAAGCTTTTATATTGGGAAGTTTTTGTAGATAATGTCACCACGTCTATAAGAAACAATTTTTTCTTAATTTTATTGATTCACTAACCCAAAAGGGGTAAGTGAATCTACAATAATTAATAAATAATTATTATCATGCCCAGTCTTGTTAACTCCCGTATTAAAAGTAGCAAGAAACGCTGTTTCCAGTAAATATTGATGATAGGAATACGTTCCTTATAAGTATAACACAAGGCTAGAAGTAAGGTCAGGTGCTTAATTCAAAGTGCCCGCGGATGAACGTGTATGCGTCTATGAAAAAAATAGGTCATGTGCGATTCAGACTTGCTCAGTTAAGAAGTGCAGTTCCGGACATTCCAAATGAAAATATCGTTACATTTCGTATATTAACAGTAAACTATAGATTATTCATTATACAATTATTCATTAATATTTTACATTGTAAAGATGGGTTTGACATTTTTTATATCATAACTTTAAGCCTCTAAGTCATAATCATTTATTTAAGTTACATAATGTTCTTCGACCGATTGCGCACATGGCGCCCAATCTCATTGTGATCAGCCAACTACGCAGGAGATATTATAGTGCACAAGTGTACGCGCAGACACAAGTGCACTCTCTGTTCCTATCATTCTCATACTCCAGTGGGACGAATACTCGACACGACCAGTGAGAGCTAAGGCGCAGGACCGACGGCTTTACGAACTCTCTGAGGCACGGGGGTGACACACCGCCAACTTCTCAATTCCGGGCTTGTTACTGAGACTTACTAAACAGAAAGACTCAATAATTAAACTTGGCCCGACCCGGGACTTGAACCCAAGACCTCTCGATGTATGACCGTACATGCTAGCCACTACACCACGGAGACAGTCAAAAAGTTACATAACAGCTTAATAAAAACTATACATACATACATTATTGACTTACTAAAATTTATAGAATAAAAGCATTGTTTGTCTATCCAGATGTAGAGTTAAAGAATTAGCCCAAAAGTATTTTAAAAATTCTTACGTATCTGTAACTTTAAATTTTTCATTCGGTTTAAATATTAAATACGAATTGTGTATTTATTAAATTTAAATATATATAAGGGAGAGTAGGATGGGCTACTTAAGGTTTAAATAAAAATAAAAAAAAACAAAACTTGCATACAGAATCGTATTTATTTTACTCTATACTAATAGTTTGCTCTATACTATTCGTAAAACGTTATCTATCTCTATAATAATAACGTAAAAGACTGCTGTACACATTGTGGCAATAAAACAAGAACCCATTTAGTGTAAAATACAAAACAAAGAATAAACAATTATCACCCTCATTATGGGGCAAGAAGGATAGTCTTCTTCCATCTTGATCCACCATATTATTTTGTAGTAATATTGACAACAAATAAAAAACTATTATCAATTTTAAAAGAGCATATAACATATTGTTTATCTTTTCTTATTATAGGATTTTTGTAGCAGCTGCAGAAATCAGTTTTTTTCAAGATAATTTTGACAATGTACACAATAACCAAGCTACTGACTGGTTTCATGGTAGCGCATCGAATGACGAGTAAACGAAGAAGATTGCTTAGTTTTAACTGCGATTTTTGCTGGGTAACCCGTCGTACCTGCTAACCCGTCTTGCCTCCATCTCGCCTAAGTACATGCATAAGTTATTCTTGTATAAACAGAGTCGGACTAGAAATTTAATAATAGCAGCTACATTACAAATGAGCTAATCTGTAATTGTCATCGGCGAAGCGTAACGTATTCTAGTTCATCGTGCAAATGGAGTAAACACGGAAGATGCTCTTTTGGTTGATGATTTTATCCAGCATCGTTTGACTTTACAGTAAAAATAAAACTGAAATGCCTATGATCTCAGAAATAGTTTAAATGTCAAAGATACACACAGGCATTGTGCATTTTTTTCATTGATTTTCTAACGAATCTGTCTAGTGTCTAGTAAATTTTTTAATATACTTAACTGAAAGCTAACATTTAACTGGCTCTACAGTATGTTAATAATGTTGTGTTGTGAGTTTAATTTAAATCATTATTTTTAATGATTGTATTAATTTGCTAAAAGCTGCGTCCATTCCGTTACAATAAGCTCAAGTTTTATTATTACTTTTATAGTAGTATAATAGATGTTATTAGTTAGCATGTTGTCATAATAATAGCAATAAAATTCTTCTAAAGAAAAAGAAATTAAAAATATTCAATACCCTAACATTAAAATGAATTCACTATTAAGTTTTAAATAAAAAAAATATATAATATTGCATTTTTTTTCATCGTCGATACCATTTGATATAGGTAGGTACCTACTACCTATATATATTTCTTTCAAACGAAATTTTCTACGACGATGAGAAGCAATATAAAGGCGAACATTTTTGAAACCTTGGGGAAACCTTGGGGAATTCGGACTGTAGTCCGAATAGTAGCTAGTAGTACTAGCTGTAGCTAGTTAGACCCTTCCGTGCTTCGATTTTTTTACCACATTTTAGATATTTTGACATTACCAAATATGGACATTATACATATAGAAACACGTGTATAGTTAGGTGGTGTCTACTCCGAAGGCATTATAAGCCATAGTCACATCATGAATGACAGTTATTTGAATATTGAACGTTACATTAAAAAGGTTTTAGATGCGCATACCGCGATTTTATTACTGTGCTAGAGCTCGTAAAGTTTGAATAAAACCTCTTTGGTCGACGCGAAACTTTTAAAGTATCTATATAATGAAACGAATTTCATTATCTTTTAGTAATAATATAACTTTTCCTTTTTACAATTTTTCCATACACCTTATAAATAGGTACGGTGTATATTTTACAAATAACTTTAAATGCTATAATATAGTTATGTCTTTAGTCACTGATTTGTAATTTAATTAGGTATATAAAGTACATTATTATGTATATATTTCATATTTTATTATTATATCTAATAAGCCTTTCCGGGAAAACTGTAGAACCTGGAAATACTGAAATTATTTTAATATTCACGAAGAAAATCTTTTGTTATTTGGATAAAGGGAATCTCTCGATCGAGATCGAGAATTGAATCTGTTTTTTATATAAGTAGATTTATTCGTACAAAAATACCTGTGACTGGAATCGGAGTGAATGAAATTCGAAAATGGTACGGTGTGATATATCGGCAGATAATAACTAATTTAATCCACTTAATAAATTACAAGATACTTATAACAAAGTTCTCATATTTTATTCATACCTACATTTAATTAAGTTTAATAATTTGAAATTATAATTATCTGCATCTATTTAGCCATTGAAAACCAAAGCAACAATGTAGATGGTGATTTTTTTTATAATTAGTTTTACTTTTCTAAGGGATATCTACAAAAAATGTTTTGAAAAAGAAAATAAAAAAATATCAAATTAAGACTAATTAAGAAAAACGGATAAAATATTTATAAATTAAATATTATTTGATATTAATTAATAATTATAATAGCTAAGTAGGTACTTCAACACCCTTCTGATAATAACTTCACTTCGAACAAACCACTTTATTTGCTTATATTTTATTTATTTTGTACTATAATAGGTTTGTACACAATCATTATCGTAAAATTAATTTTTAATCTGTTTATAAGTAAAACTAAGAAGTTCAAAATAAAAAAAAGTATACATCAAAAACATTTGTGACGTAATTACACACGCGCATCATTGCACGTCTGCACACAATGACACTTGACCCACACACTCGCTGTGTTTACAGGAGTTGCAAGTGTATGTTGCATGCGATCGGATGAATGCAGTCACGCATAGGCGGCGCATTTATAACTGTGCAATTTTTTCTATAAAAGTATTTGGTTTTACAATCTTCTTATTTACTAAGAGAGTCATATAGTTTTAGAAGTGCACTTTTGGAAGCGTAACCTCTTGACACTTCAGATATATTATTGTTCATTATATATTTCATTAACATTTCTGTTTTGAGTAAAAGTAAATTTAAAATAATTCTGTTGTAAGACTAAATGTCTGATTGAAATCAACAATAACTATATTTTTTATCAATACTTACCAAGTTATCACAACATATCACTATATTTTCATTTTCATAATAGTATTTATTATGTATATCTAGTTATTTAACTTTATATATTCATACCGATCAAAGAAATAGGATTAATAGATTTAATATAATACCGCATCCATTATTTCATATATTGGGAAAGTGCATACTTGCAACGTGCACAGCAATAAATGCAGTGGCGGGGGGAAGGCGCGGGGCGGGGCAGTGCAGCGGCGGCGGGGCAATCAGTCGCATCGTGACCGCGCGTCGCGCTGCGTGTGCGTCTGATCCATGCGCGCCGTACTTCCGGACCCGAACACGGACGAGCGCGAGATGGTCTCCGTGGGCGCGTGGAGGCGTCGCACGCCCGACGAATGCGAGGAGCGCTCCGAACCTGGAGCGTCCAGCTCGGCCGTGCCGCGCGCGCCTCCGAACTGTGCGAGGTGCCGCAACCATCGCCTGAAGATAGAGCTGAAGGGCCATAAACGCTACTGCAAGTACCGGTATTGCAACTGCGAGAAATGTCGCCTCACAGCTGATAGACAGCGGGTCATGGCCTTGCAAACCGCTCTCCGAAGAGCCCAAGCGCAGGATGAGGCTCGAGCTCGCGCCATAGAGTCGGGATCCCAACCCCCTGGAGTGGAACTTGACAGACCAGAGCCTCCGTTGGTAAAAGCGCCGCGAAGCCCGGTGATTCCCCCGGCTCCCTCCAGATCTCTGGGCTCGCCCAGCTGTGACTCTATCCCGGGATCGCCTGGAGTGTCTCCATACGCGCCACCGCCGCCATCGGCGCCCCCGCAGCCGGCCATGCCGCCACTATTGCCGCCGCAACAGCCCGGTTAGTGCATTTTTTGGTTATCACAACTAAGATAAAAATATATGTTGATAACAGTGTAATAATATTAACATATAAGCGTGCTAGTGACCGAAACTTACAATGTCGGCGTGTTCTTAAGATAAATTTGCGTAAAGTTTATCACCTCGTCTTGACATGGCTATAGAAATATAAAATTGAGGTAGGCTCACTTTGATAATAATAACACGGATAGCTGCTATAGCAGTGATAACAAAGTAAAATAATACGATACAACTGCAAATTATCTGTCAATAAATGGCATTGGAATATAAATTAGTATGAGAAAAAATATTTGCGTAGAGAATATCATACTCAGACACTTAAAATTCAAAACTAAAACATTTATGGACATATTGAACAATTTTAGATTTCCTGAAAATTTAAACAACATTATGGAATTGCAGAATAAAAAGACACCTTACATTGCTTATTACAAAACGATAATAATAATAACAATCAATAGGAAGAACATTATAGAAGGTTATAGATACCTATGTAGGCACAATGATTTTATTCCGACTAAAGATTTGATTACAATTATTCTTTTAAAAAATATGAAATTTAAAAGTTTATTACTTTGAATTTTAAACAAAAGAAATTATGCGTGGTTTAATTTTATACATATGAAACAACAAGATTTATTAAAATAAGTTAATATTATTTTATTTTCAAAGTGGCTTGCTATATATAGTATTTTGTAATGAAAAAGAAATTAATTATATTTATATCGGTAAGACATGCAACATCTATTTAACATTTTTCTATAAAAATAAGGGTAATTATATTTTTAATCATTCTTTGTGTTTCTGATACATTGTTTGCTTAGTGACATTTATTGTCTTAGCATTCCAATTTAATATAAATAATTTTCTTATCTTTTGTTATTAAATATTCATCTATAAGGCTGATATTAAAATAGGTATATTCAAAATAAAAAGATCTAGTTCTCTTTCTACGACAATGAATGAGCTCTACGATTTTTTTCATATGTGAATAACTTCTATATAAGAATTAACACACAAACACACACACACACACACATAATACACTATCCTTTTTTATCTTACTTCCATTTAAGAGTAAATAATTATAAAAATAAAAACAAGAAATCTTTCGTCCGAAAACGGAATTAATATCTCAATATATAAAAATGTCAATTCTAATTAGCCCATCAAACCTTTTCGCAAAAAAAAAGTATCATTTGATAGGATAAAAAGTGTTGGTTATAATATGGTATTAAGTTAATCTTCGATATTTAACCTTATAAAAGGTCACAAGATCGTATGGAAAATAAATACATAATATGTCAGTGTTATGTTGAGTTTATTGATAAGATATTGCAATATGGGTATAACACGTTTGCAACAACGATGACTAATTATAAAAAAAATGAAAATTCTTTTGATAAATACAACCCTAATCTGTTCATCTGTTTTAGAACGAAATTTTTTGAACGTTGTATAATTATTGTATTCCTAAGAACGATAGAAAAGCACAATTTTGGGTATCTCTATCGTAAAATATTTTGCTGGAATTCTCATATTTTTTTAAAGAATGTAACATTGTATCATTAATCAATTAAGAATAAAATAATTTATCAGCCTTTGTTTTGTAATGCATAATTATGCAACAGATAACTACATTTTTGACCTTCATCACGTCTACTAAGATAAAATGGACTCGCCAAGTGTATAATGTCTATCGTGTGTGCCTAGTAGGTAAATGTCAAATTAACATTTTTATCATTTGCTCTTGTATCTGCTAAATAATAATAATTTTAACTACCAATTTATATTATTTGGTTAAATCTATGGGGTATACCTACCTATATGATAATGTTCGTCTTTAAACATCAAATTGCAGATAGTGTACATGTAGAGTTAAGGTGCGATGCGGCATTGAAAACTAATATTTATAAATGTACTCAATTTTTTATTTGTTAAAGTACTCGCTTACAGTTAAAAATATATATTTTGGGTGGTCTCTTTGCATATGAATAAAAAAATATCTCTGGAAACCATTTGGTTAGGTTAGTACCCCTATTTTTGGGCTAATTTGACTAGACTATTTATTTATTTCATTTGTTTAAATTTTTCATAGTTAATTCGACATGTGAAATCTGAATTTAAAATGTTCTTATTCATTACGTCGGATATATAAATGTTAGGTCAATATTCATTAAATTTGATTAAAATGAAAATATATAGTGAAAACAAAGCTTAAGCTTAGCAATTTCAATTTTTTTTTTAAATCATGCACCCCTTAAAGTCAGTTATTCTACTATTGTTTTGAAAGTCCGTAAATGCTACTACTGACTGTATTGTATAATTCATGTACTTATGTACATTGTACATTTTATAATACCATTCAATAGTTATATTTGATTATTGAGGCTTTAATATAACTTCAGTCTTACTTCAGCAAAAATTTTACTTTTGAAATACGTTTTTAGATAGCGTCTATATTTCTATCATTTGTTATCGACTACCAATCTTAATCATCTTTAGGCAGGCAACGTATTAGATTTGGCATAATTTTTCCTTCATCTTATTTATTTATTTATTTATTTATTTATTTAAAGGCATACTAACTAAATTTATAAAATAACATACTTATTAGGAACAAAACAAAGATACTTCTCTTTTTTCAATATAAATTTAACTTAAAAGTATGCACATCATTTTATAAATGATATATATATATATATATATATATATATATATATATATATATATATATATATATATATATATATATATATATATATATATATATATATATATATATATATATATATATATATATCTTCAACATATTTCAGTGAATTTTAACGCGAACATACAGACAGACGCAGCGTGGGACTTTGTTTTATAATATTATGTAGGTACTTAGTGATAGTGATTTTATTCTTATCAATATTATCGAAGATATATGCAAGTATATTGTTAGAAGTTGGCGGTCATAATACTTATATTTTAAAAATTTAATGAAAACCACTTCTTATGAAGAGAAATATAAAAAAATATTAATAAAAGTCAATGTACGCTTGTACTTGTCATACATTCAAACTTGGTAGGCAACACGATATGGTACAAATATATACATTATACATATTAAATAGATATGTAATAATCATTGTGATAAGCATGTCAAGAAGGTGAACAGATAAGGCTTGCATACAAAATACACATTTGCGAATCCTTTAAATTTGCTTATTCGAATATTAGTCTAAACTCTAAATATTTAAATTAAACAAACAGAACTTACTACAAAAAAATCTTAATATTAATTTTTAAAATTTTTCGATATAGTATTTGAAATATTACTGGAAATATGTTGTTAAGTTTTGAGAAATTGAGTGTAAAAAAAGTTTAAAATTCTATTATTTTATATTAAAGTTAAAAAAATTGTGTCCATGTTATTAATATTTTTGAACTAATAATTACTTAAGTAGTACTTAACTAGCTACTCAACCTATATAGTTATGCGATGATGCTTTTGTCTAAGTATATCGGCTTATGTTTTTGTCTCTTGATAATGAACATTTAAAATACTTATATTTTATTAATTTATTCAGGTCCGTACTTAGTAATTTTATAAACTAAATTTAGTTTTCTCTTCGGAAAGCTTAGAATTCAGTATATAAATACATTTTCTTTTTCAAATTTTCTTTACGATGCTGTATCTGATTCTTCGCTTCAAAATGCGACGGGTTATTCAAGCGGATATCCTTTCGACCTATTTATAACCACATTATCCTGCTGTCTTGCTCTCTCCTTGAGATCGTTACCGCCATTTAGGGGTGGGTCCTTTACGTTGAACGGGAGGGAGAAATGAAATACTAAGCCTATAGCGTCAGGTAAATAACGTAATGGGGTCGAAATTGTACCCCCAAAATATCCAGTTGTGTACCTACGCCTGTCAGGAGTTTTACTGCCGACATTGTACCTGCCCAACCACCCTGTGTATTTAAATATGTTAAATTATACTCTTAAAACATTACGTTACATGTCACTATGTTTAACTTGATTAGACAAATATTAAGCTTGTCTAATGTCTTTATAAATATTTCATTCAAATCTTATTACTATCTAATATCTATACTATAATCTATTTTAAAAATTAAGGATTATATAATATTGTGGAAGATGAATAGGAAAGAGGATGTTAGAGTGGGGAGAAAACTATAAAAGTCGATGCATAACCGGCATCGGGGGGTAGTTCTATCTTGACGCTTGTCGTGGTAGCATTGTTAGGTCGTTACTCTGTTGGTTTATTTCTTTAAAATATCATTGTTGGTAGCTTAGTTGTCTTTTTGGTTAGTTTAATTGTGTTTTAGCGTTTTCAGATACTTACAATAAATTGAGGTCGATTTAGTATGCTTGTTTTTTTTAAAAGAAAGCTCACTTCTGGTCTAAATTCACAAGATCAGAAGTGGGATAGGTCCTGTTTCGCCCACAACTTTTGTTAGCGTGTGGTATTTGTTCGTCGTTTTTGTTTAAAAGTTTTTATCGGAGGGTGCCGTGATTTTGGTGTATTTTTATTGATTTTGGTGATTCGTGTTTTTTGTTGGTCGCTGTGTTTAGTATAGTTTTGTTTTGCTTGTAAGTACTAAATTAGAAAATTTAGTTGTTATGTCAGACAACCAGCGAGATCGTAGTGAAAGTCGCCGATGTAGTTATAGTCCTCGTCATGAGCGTGGCGGTAGTCGTGATCTGTGTTATAGTAGGTGCTGTGCTTTATGCTAGGCCTTTGTAGAAATGTTAACTGTAAAATTTTTATTTTATTTTTTACTGTGTACGTAAAAGAGCTTATTTTGTGTTTTCTCATTGGGGTTGACACATTCAAGGGAAGTTGTATCTTGCGGTCGGGGATGGCATGTCTCGCAGGTCTTTGTACTCGGATATGCTGTCCTGGCCGACAGATGCACTTCAAGTGGGGTACGGTTTCATATTATTGGATGCTGTCTTGGAGTGCGCTCAGACATGCGATCCTAGTATATGGGACATACCTTGTGTAGCTTAAGATTAATGTGTGTGAGCTCGGACAGTGTCTTGGAGGTTACTCAGACATGCCGTCCTGGAGCAGTGATCATACTATGAGTTGACCGTTGCATATGTTTTTGCAGCAAACATTAAACGTATATTTGGGGGTAGGTTGGATTGAAACACGCTTTTATAGGTACTGATTTACACACGTAAAGCTATGACATGGTTCTCTGGCGAGTCGTGAGGGTACACTCCCCCGACGGGTCCTGCCCCGGGTAATTGGTACAGATATCTGTTTGTTTTACATCCACTGTGCTTAGGTTATGCTAGGTAACGTATATTTGTGGTTAGGTTGGGTTGAACCATGCTTTTATAGGTACTGATTTACACACGCAAAGCTATGACATGGTTCTCTGGCGAGTCGTGAGGGCGCACTCCCCCGACGGGTCCTGCCCCGGGTAATTGGTACAGATATCTGTTTGTTTCACAACCCATTGTGTTTAGGTTATGCTAGGTGAGCTTAGCCCACGAATGAATCAAATTGAAACCTTCATATAGACATGCAAGTTTTGGAAATGCCATTTATGTTTTTTTTTGTCTGGTGATTTTATTGTTACATACAGCAGCAGATGATGAGAGTGTAATGTCTATAGCTCCTGGCGTCACTCAGGTTTTCGATGTCGAGGTTCTATCTGAACTCCCAAGGTTAGAAGGTGAAGAAGCCCGAGGACGGTCTTCTGTCAGGAAAGGCCGTGTGGAAGATGAATAGGAAAGAGGATGTTAGAGTGGGGAGAAAACTATAAAAGTCGATGCATAACCGGCATCGGGGGGTAGTTCTATCTTGACGCTTGTCGTGGTAGCATTGTTAGGTCGTTACTCTGTTGGTTTATTTCTTTAAAATATCATTGTTGGTAGCTTAGTTGTCTTTTTGGTTAGTTTAATTGTGTTTTAGCGTTTTCAGATACTTACAATAAATTGAGGTCGATTTAGTATGCTTGTTTTTTTTAAAAGAAAGCTCACTTCTGGTCTAAATTCACAAGAATATATTACATGGCCAGTAAGTATGTATTTTTAATTATTTATACTCGTAGTTACTTTCTATTTAAGACGGTAAAATGATATTTACATTGAACGACATTTAAATAATTTTGTGGTATTAGAATTCAGAAGTAATCGTAGGAAATCATATTGGTCAAAATATCCAAAGCTACACATTCCTTGTAACATCCACACGCAACCTTACGTTTGTAAGGAAATTTATTACAAATATTACTGGACTATTGATACTGTATTAGAAAGTATTTATTTGCTTGTATGCACTTTGATTTTTTTTATATATTTTTCACTTATTAATAAATTTTTAAACTTTTCTTCACTATACTCGTACTAAAGTTTTCCAATTACTCCTAGCGTCTTTTAAATAGTTGTAGCGTCTTTTAAGTAGTTGTTAAAATTCCATTTGGCTTTCCATTACGATGAAGAAAGTAAAAGGCTTTGTATGGTGTGAAAGACAAAACAACAAACATCAGTTCAGGCTTAGTATAGTATAGGTAAGGTTATCGACCAGATTCTTAGGCAAAGAATCGTAAAGATGGGATCGAAGCTATAGCCAAATGTCAAAAGTACCTACATAAAGAACGAAGAAGTTCTAATATTACAAATATTTTATTATTAATGAAATTATTTATTAACTATCTTTTCTGACCTCTCCCGTGACCATGATTGCTGTAAAGCATTCGAAAAGTCGAGAACCAAAAATCAAAATAAATCCGCGACAAACTCCGAAAACAAAGTTTCTTTTATAATGTCGGATATTCGCGTAAACCTAAGAAAGTATTATGCTATTATTAAGTTCCGTCATTTGAATTATCTAGTTATACAATATCACCTTGTGTACTCGGGGTAATTGCATATAGGTGTATGTAGGTACATACTCAATACGTCATTGTTATCAAAATGTTTGTATCTATCGTATCTTTTCCTATCAAATGTACATCATATAAGTACGTCATTCATTGTTACTTGGTTATAATATGATCGAAAAATTAAATTTTATACTTGTTCGCTTTACACCTGCTTCTTTGTCCAATTGAATTCTTTTTGTTAATGTAAAATTATATCTGAATGTAATTCTAAACTCTTAAAAAATAGCAGAGATCGGTTAATTAATTGATACCTATGACGCATGCATGCTTATTTTAACAATTATGTTACATGTCATTATATTGGTGTCAATATTAATACAGTCAATCATTCTAATCGATCGAGATCCCAGCCCCACCAGACATTGATTATTGGGACCTTTAAACGTCTGGTATAAGTTACCGTAGGCGGAAAGCGTCTGGCACTATTAGTTATAGTTTTTTAACGTTATTCTCCAAAACAAAATCAGCACTTAAGCTTTAAGAAAAATGAATACTATTTTGACTTTAGCACCGGGTACCTCTTAATTGGCCGTCGGCCGAAACTAGATGGTATGAACACAGTCAAAGAATATACATAAACTAACTAATCCCATTGCTTTGGTCAGTGAGAAAATAAGAAAAGTCTGGCGGGGTTGGGTCTTGGTTCATAAGGAAAGAATGAAGGTTAACATTTACACCTTATTAAAAGCTGTTATAAGTTTTACATCAATGTTTATATCTTTGCCACCGTAGTTGCTTAACGGATAGGCCTATTTCAAGATGTCTTGCATTTAATCTATAAGTTATAGGTGTATTATTATTTATTTTATATGTGTTAAAGTAATATTACTTATGTGTTTTTTCATACATCTACAAATACAATGTATAGCTAAAGCAATTTGTAAACAAATGTATAAAACATTTATTACACTGTCATTATTTGTAATATAAAGCAAAATTATTTGTTGCGTTTGTCCAATGATTATTGCGGTAGATACGAATAGATAACATCTTTATAAATACAGCGGTTGTATGAAGGCAATAAGTGGATATTTTATCTGCAACTAAAGTATTTATTAAATGTAGTTACTTAGACTCACCCTCGCCTCGCTCGGGTTCGTCCCTAGGGGTTCCCTGACAAATTTATATGCACAAAAAATGAAGGTATTTCACACAAACTTGCTAGAGCCCTTAGACCTCCTTAATGCGGCCCTTCCGCAATATCTGTAAATAGCGGACGTCTTCTAACTAACAACAAACCCCTCCCCCCTACCAAATTTCATTTAGATTATTTTAGAGTAGTTATTTTAGATTAATAATTACAAAAATAATAAAAAAAATATATTAAAGCAGTCGGGGTACCGCCGTCAACAACGAAGTGCCTGACGCCGTTTTTTTATTCCGAATGTAATTTGATATAAAATGTCTATTGGCTACATATAAATATAAACGTATAGAGAAAGTGAATTTCAAAATATAAAACTTTTATTCACTTACTTTTCTAAGCTTGTCATACACAAATAATAATTGCTAAGGTTCCATTTCTTAAGATCTAAGAACAAATACCATTACAAAATCGCAATAACCAAATATTTAATCTTAATCACTTTATAAAAAAATACAAAATTGTTGAAAAACGATTTTATTTAATTGGATTATAGGTACCATCAAACATTTAACTAACACGTGATGAAAATAAGAGTGGCGGCTAGCGTTTGATGATAACATCCGAATTATACTGGACTGAATCGAACGTCTCGTAAGGTTTTTTCTTTATGTAATGTTCCTGTCAACCCGCTAAGCCGTGTTAAGAAACTCCATTCCAACATTTTTTTGTGTTGAATAATTTACAAAAATGGCCTTAAATTATTATATTTAAAGCAAATTAATTTTATGTGTGAAACAAACAATCTCATGTACTAAAACAATATTTTATCATGGAATGTCTTAATAGAAGTGAAAAGGGAATAATAGCATAATGTCACTAGACTCTTCTTCTTCTTTTTAGTCCACAGCTTTTTGTTCACTTATCGTCCAAGACCCCAGGACCACAAGACATTACTAATTTTCCTAGTACGAATGAATGGAATTAACCATGTACTATGAGTGTACCCGCTAGTTTGAGCCGAAGGCCAATTCAGAGGTACCCTGTACCAAAGTTAAGTAAAAATAGTATTAATTTTTCTTAAATCTTCAGTGCGGATTTTTACGTATGTTTTCGAGAATATGGTTAAAAATTAATAATTAAAACTGCCAGACACTTTCCGTCTACGGTAACTTATAGGTACCAGACGCTTTAAAGGTCTTAAAGCCAGACCAATCGGGTGGGCCAAACAGTGTTGCTATGAGCGGGAGCCTGATAATGGACACTTAGTAAAAAAGTTGTGTTACCTACTCGTATAACGAATAAATATTTATCGAGTTTGAAGTGCCACTTAACAATAGATATTTATACTTAAGAAATATAAAGAATGTGGATCTCAAAAAAAAAAAAGGAATTGAAAACTTCGTCAAATATCTCTGGTAAATTATCAAACAATCTCTTAGTAGGTTATTTATTTAAACTGTGATTAAACAACACTGTTTAATAGGATTAAATTACTTCACTAAAAATTAACATAAAACATCATGAATAATAGAAGTACCTACCTAATTGTTTTTTTACCGATTTCAAAACATAATGAGAAGCTTGCTCTCTGTTCACATTTTACGTTTTTTGTATACTAATACGTTTTTTCAGTGACATGTTCTTCTATTTATTTAACCAATTTTTTCATAACTAGGCGTCGATAATTAAGAATGATCTTTGAAACTTTTACAAGTAGTAAAACTATTAAAACCAACCTTTTGGCCATCATTCTTGTTATTTCACAAATTACATTTTTTCTATTCCAATTAACCTCACTCGTAACTCAAAGCTTTCTGTGATTTTGTTTAGAATAAAAAGCATCGATGCAGTTGCATGAGATAGAAATTGCTAGAAGTTTAAGTAGTAATATAAAGGGGATGAAACGGACCAAGTTTTTGATAGGAAAGTGATGCGGAAGGTAAATAAAATGCTACTTCTCTTCTTGGTTCTCTGAAGCTCTGAATAGTTTTTGTTAAGCTGCTCTTGTATAAATAAGGTTGGCGAAAAACAAATTTTTCCTACATTTTATCTACATTTAGTAAATGTTAGAATCTCATTTTTACTTTTATTATCATTTTTCATATAGAATTCAACATATTAATTACGATTTTATGATAATTTATATCTATTATTATTTTTATTTTATAGTATTTTTTATATTAAACATTTTATTTCAATTAATTTATTCTCCTAATCTATTTATTTCTGTTATCGTTGTTCAGAAACGATTAGAGTAAGTTCTTAATTTATTGCGCATTATATTGCCTTGGCGTTAAAGTTAAATACAGGTATATAATAATCCTAAGCAAATGTAGAGTAACGAAAAGTAATTACAATATATCAAATTAAATCGAATTGTACTGGTTTAGAGCTTTACAAGCACCTTTGAACTATCGATTTTAAGTTTTCAGAAAATAATTAAATGTCAGTAATGAACGTCCGGGTCCGTGTCATAAAGAGAGATACCTACTATGGCTTCTATAAATAAAATAGAGAGCCCTGTCCAGTAATCGTACAAAATAAAATGTTTCAAAAATCTACTTTATCCACTTAGGTGTTCGGCAGAAGTTTTGGCAATTATCATTCCTTCATTTTCTGTCCTATTATTATAGAGAACGCATACATTTTTCTTTTTCCAAACCCTTGCCAAGGTATGTATCGATAATAAAAAATATCCACGCTGAAATATATCGTAAGGGCCTGCGAAGTGCGAGCAGCACCTTTAATGTAAAATTATGTTTTTAAGGGCCATATAAACATGTAAACATATTTTTCGCATTTCTTTTCAGACCCTTTAAATCAAAATTATTCAGGCGAGACAGCCCTGACAGACTTTTGTTTTACGACTTTGCTACTTGTCATTAAACCTTCCTTGTGCAACGTTAAGGGTTGGCATTTTTGTATTAAAGTGAATATATTATTTATAATTTATGTACGTTTTTAATGTTATTTTTAGTATTATGATATTACATGTATTTTCAGTCAACATTTTATTTAAGAACTATACAGTTGTGAAATATGAGACTTCAATATTAAAAAAAATATATAGGTACCTCCTTCTTTTTTTTAAAGTCGGTAAATTATGAAGACGTTTAAATGAATAATGTGTATAGATATACCTTGTCTTAAGCGCTGCTAATTTATGAAACGAATATATATCTATATAACAGTTTTCTTACTATTGGAATGACTGCACAAATGTATAACAATTTCACTGACTTTAATGGATATAGTGCGAAGCAACCACCATAAAATTATAATAGCTGGTATTAATTAAATTGAAATAAAATTGTTGATGTACAACAATGTGTTAAAAAATTAACACTGTAAACTTTATGCTATTTTCGAATAAATAGTAAATATATATCTGGAAGTCAGCCCTGATGCAGGGTGCACGTTTTATGTGCGACCGTATTTCGGGCACTAGCTTTAGCGGGCAAGGTCGCTGCTATATCAGTTTGCTACGTTAAATTCCTCATCGTACAAACTCAAGCTCAAAATGTATTGTATGTATATGATAGTTCAAAACGTATTTTATGTGTAATAGTTCCAGTGTAACTAATTTATTAAGCAGACTGTTTAATGTTTAATAAATAATAATAATAAAATAAGTTTGAATCCTTTTAAAAGCGAAGGTTTTAATCTTATAATTGGTTAAATTAGAAAATAACCGTTTTTTTTTACTATAAAGATTTCGTTTAAATATTCGTTCATTAATTTTTTTACAAACCTTAGAAGCATGTATTAATTAACCTAGTCTTATTCAAACATGAAATAACAAAAATGTCTTAAAATTGATCATTCGTCGGTTAAACCAACTAAAAAGTTGGATAAAGTATAAGTGTTTCACTTTTCAAAGTAAAGCATTAGACATCATAAGAAAGCAGATGTTTGATACTCCTTGATTCAGTAAATTAAAATTTATGATGAATAACATATTTTTTATCAATCTTTGTTACAAAATATAGATCTCGTAGAACTTAATTATGTTGATTACTTAAAATTCATTGGCGCGTAAAAAGTTAGTTTTAACTTGAATTGTTACGAAAACAAATCTGACATAAAACGAAAACTTGGACGCCAGCCAAGAAACAATACTGTACTAAAAAGGGTATCAATTTTGTTAAGATACTTTTCTAATTCGTTAATACAACATACTATTACATAATTAACATATGCGTATGTGTAAAATACTTTTATTTTAGGGAATAAAATGTTACTTTGAATAGACCATTGCCTTGTAATTTTAAATATAAAATTGCATCGAGGTTGTTTGAAAATAATTTTCCTTGTTAACGAAATATGATTAAAAATACTAATCTTTCTCTGAATGACGATATCGTTAAATTAATTATAATGGCAATATAAACTGACTCGTAAAACTGCACACCTTGCATTAATATGTATGAATTATAAGTAGATATATTGTACCGTATAACTTATATTTAGAATTTAACTTTGGTAGTTAATTGCTAAAGATTTGTACATAATATATTATATAGCTTGAACTAAACTTATCGATACCCATATATTTTTTAAATCTAACTTGTATAATTAAATTAAAATTGGTCAAACAATTATTTTTTCTATACTAACTAATAGTTAATAGTAAATGGAAAAGATACATTAAGAAATTATTCCGGTTTACATTTATATTTTTTACATTACATCTTTACGTCTGTTTTTCCTAATTACAAAGTTCCCATTAAAATGAAAGATAAAATAAAAAGCCTAAGATTATAATTAGATTTTATTAGGCCTACGGCCATATAATTTTAAAATAAGGCACAAGAAAGGCACTATGCTAAAGTTTCATTTACTATTTGCCACATCTCGACAGTGACGATATAACCATTTTACAACATATCTATACAAATAGCAAAAATACATCAATTTCAACGTCCAGGAGTTACAAATCAAACCGAAGTATATTGGTTATAAAAGTGCAACAAGTATGCGAAATGTGCATATATAGGCGAACAAAAGCTTTACTCTTATCGTATTCGACTTAAGGATTATAATGCGAAAAAATGTGATATTCCTTGGACAGTGGACTGGCTGAATGTCTATTTCCACTTGGTTTTATAGGCTATAAATGGATTTTACGAGTGGCAGGATAATACTCATCGGGCTAAAAGGGTTTGGGTGCTATCACTGCGTAAGTATAGTGCGTGATAATTAAAAAGTATCATAATAATACGTTTGGCTTCTAAGAATTATATAAAAATCTGAAAATCAATACGTTTCGCTGTAGTTCGTATTTTTCGAATATGATTGTAAAAGTCTGTGTGATACAATTTTAATTAAATTTTTAACTGAAATTGCTAAGTATATAGCTCTACTGAAATTCACTGACTTTATAAGCTGACTTTGAATAACTCTAGGTTAGAATGTTTTTCATGATTCAATAGACAGCGTCGCACAACTATTTATGTCACAATACCGTGACACGTATATTCAGTGATGTTCTTTCCGAATGTGTGGTAAATCACAACTGAAAAGCTGAAAGGGTTTCATTTGTACTTACGAATCTAAATTTGAAATATGTCACGACCACCTTACAGCAATATTATAGTCAATAGATATAATTACACAGACATTTATTGACGTATGTTGGAGAGTGGTAAATGAAACTCACTCAAAATAAAACTTCCGTTTTTATTAATTGCTCGGGTTCGTCTCTAGGTACTCCATGCTAGATTTAAAGTTTGTAGCACAAAATTTATCCCATTGTTAAATTAAATAAAATTTCTAAAATAAAAGTAGCCGAAGTTACTCCTTATAACATTAGCTATCTGCTAGTGAAATCTTCTTCAAAGTCGGTCCAGCCGTTTTAGAGATTACCCGGATTAACAAACAAAGAGACAGTCAAAAATATTAAGAATTGTGTATATGGTGTAAGTACCGTGTATATTTTCATATGCATATAGTGAAAAGCTGTTAATATGAAACTACAAACAGACATGATTTAGGTATAATTAAATAATATAAGTCATTTCTAAACGAAAATTAAAAAGAAAATTTGATGCAATCACAATAAAATCAAGCACATTTTATGGACTTGTAATGTTTTTTCAGCTGTTAGTACGAGTATAACCCATTTACTTAGTTTCTACGGGACTGAGGTAATAAAAATAGATTCGTGCGTGCGTGATTCCGATTGATATTTACTATTTCTGATTCTTCCTTACAAAATTTTATCCTTGATTTAAACGTTTATAATTCAAGCAGTTTTCTGTTTCTTTTACTATTTTTATCATTATATTTTCTAACTTTATATAGTTTTACATAGGTACATTTCTCAAAATTTAAATTGTTTCCTCATATTTGTATCAAGTAATTTTACAATCAATTATAGTGATTGTAAAATGAACGTACGTATTTTATAAGGTAAAAGGAAAAAGGATATTTTTATAACAATAAGCCAGTTGCAATTATGCGAGTTTACTAACATTTAGGAGCAGTGTCAGACGTAAATGACTCGTATCTACAATAAAGTTTTTATTTTAGCACCGGCAAAGTTCGCCTTTGTACGATGTTTCAAAACATTAAATTCATCGCCACCACTCTCTAGAGCAGTAAACGTCACTCTGACATGTCAGTATGGAAGTTATACCTCGAAGTTTGTTCTCAGCTATGTCTACGTCGCATACACCGTCCTCCAGACGCTCGTAAAAGCCAACGTAAGGCTTGCAAATAAAAAACCTCTGCTATACCTATATATTAATTATACATAAGAAATAAAACAAACATTTATTGCCGGGTTTATAAGTTTTATGACTCGGGATCGCACTGGATAGATGTCAGTTGAACGCCTAGACGTCGTAAATAAGTATGAAATATGATAATTGCGAAATTCTTCAATATATTACGATTTAAACATTGATGATTCGTCTGACGTTTTGTAGGGCCATAACTTGAGGCTTTCGGGGAATGGCTCGTCTCGCTCGCACAGCACGCAGGACACGGTTACGCATTGTTGCACTCACGATCGTTTTAAAAGCTTTCCGCAACATTCCAAACGTATTTAATAAATACCTAATACATATTGTAATAATAGATATTTTTAATATTACAAATTTCATGTATTATCTTAGCTCTGTTGAAGAAACTAAGAAGAAAGTAAGTATTACCTAATTTGTATGCTAGTCCTTTATATTTTCAAGCTCTACAACTTGGACAGGTTATTTAGGTATAAAAAAGTTTATCTTATCAAAATTGAAACAAGAGGACAGTAGCTATCATTAGTAGGTATATACTCAAGTAAAAGTAAAACTGCTATATATTTTAAAGTACCAGTAGTTTTTTCGTGATGCGATCACATACAGACAGACAATTTTATAAAAACTGTGGATTCGGACTCTCGATAATCATATCTACTTCAATAAGATTTTCCAATAAATATTCAACGTATACATTCGACTCGGTTTAAATTTTATTAGAAGACTATCGAGTCGCCCTTGCTTCGCTCGGGTTCGTCCCTAGGTGCTTTCCAAACGCCATGACAATGCCAAATTCAATATTTGTAGCACAAAAAACGAAAGACTTTCATACAAACTTGCGACCTACCCTTGCTACAAACCCTTAGACCTTATTAATCCGGCCCTGTCGCAAAATCCGTTCTTTGCAGACGTTTACTAACTATAAACTACCTCCCTGCCAAATTTTATCCCCATACTTTCAGCGGTTTTCGATATTTCCTTTCGCTTTTATGGTTTCAGATTTTGCTATTTTATTTAGATAAGTACAGTTGTATATAAGATTTATGTAACGATAAGATAAACCTTTAACCAAAAGTCATTGTTCACTAAAACATTCCAATTATAAGTCGTGGGCGATGTTTAATTAAATAGGTTCTAAGAGTAGCGAGTTAATTTGCAACATTAAGTCATAGCTGCGATAACGCATACTAATTAATTTTTTATAGTCCGTTCGCAATTAGTACAGGACACGGTGATTATGTACTCTATAGTAAACTACCTGTGACACAATAACAGAAAGATTGATTAAAAATTATAACTATTCTTTTTATGTCTCTTACATCTTACTTTATACTTCCCCAAACAAGCGTAAACTTTTTTGATAACTCATGATTCATTTCCTTGAAACAATAACAACGCTATGCTGGTACGCTATGTAAGCATTACAGTACTACAGTTAACATTATATAGGTACATAACTTATAACAAGTATCTTAATTAACTTAGAAGAAGCTTGATTAATTAACATGCATTGTACCTATTTTGTATTTTTAAAACGCCGTAAGAATTGAATTCTAATATTACTATATTTATATATCTATAAGTTGTGATTTACTTTTATTAGTGTAAGAAGGCTTATTGTTTATTATAAGATACGGTAGCTTTTTAACGTTTGTAACATCAGATTTATAGCTCGCGAGATAATGATCGAAGACGAATGCGGTAGAGAATTATTGATAGGCCTTTACTACTCTTTCTCATCATAAAGCTATAATTGTACTAGTACTGCTTACTAACTGGCAGTAGGCATTTAGTGAGGGGGGTTCTTAGGTCGAGGCTACATTAATTATTTCAACTGTACCTAGTTCTAACGTTATTAGATAAATTCTTGTATAAGTCTTGCAGAATTAATGGATCGCCAGCTATGTTAATGATTGTGTAATTCCATATAAGATACGCGATACTCAAAAGAAAATGCAGCAACAACAACAGAGATAACCCATAATAACAACGATCATGTCCCGCCTTTCTTAGAGAGCGAAATAGAGTTCTGTATAAAAAAATTAAAAAGTGATAAAAGCCCAGGCCCAGACGGAATCAGAAATGAATTTCTAATAGAAAACAAGGAGAATCTAATAAAACCCATAACGCATCTCTTTAATAAGATACTTTATACACATGAGATCCCCAAACAGTGGTCAGAGGCTGAAATTACTTTAATATACAAGAAAGGAGATGCTCGAGAAATAACAAATTATAGGCCTATCAGTCTAATGTCTTCACTATACAAACTTTTCTCTTCCTTAATTCTACGTCGTATAACAAGAGTTGTAGACGAAAACCAGCCTATAGAGCAAGCGGGTTTTATTCGAAATTTTTCAACTGTAGATCATATTCACACACTAAAGAACTTAATAGAGAAGTATAATGAATATGGAAAGAAGTTGTATATTGGCTTTATTGACTATACCAAAGCTTTTGACACTATATTACACGAAGCTATATGGAACGCTTTGTCGTCTTTAGGAATAAATTCTACTTACATTAACATAATTAAGGAAATATACAAAAACAGCAAAGCTAGAGTGAAGCTAGAGTCACCCGGACCATCATTTGAAATTGAACGCGGTGTAAGACAGGGTGATCCGCTATCCCCCAAGCTATTTATAGCAATACTGGAGTATATGTTCAGAGCACTCGAATGGGAACACGTAGGAATAAACATTAATGGAAAAAACTTATCACATTTAAGGTTTGCGGACGATTTAGTACTACTTTCAGAAGACCCTAGAGAAATGCAATTTATGTTCGAATCTCTGAACTTCCAAAGTAAAAAGATTGGCTTGGAAATTAACCAAGAAAAAACAAAAATAATAACAAACGGAGAGCGAACAGAAATAAAATTAAACGGAACATCTATTGAATACGTTGAAAGTCATATATACTTGGGGCATCTAATATCATTCAAAAACATTACAGAAAAAGAAATTAATCGTAGAGTGGAAAATACGTGGAAAAAGTTTTGGAGCATGAAAGAAATATTTAAAGGAAACTTGCCTATCCGTTTAAAAACTAAAGCCATGGAAATATGTCTTTTACCTTGCCTAACTTACGCCTGCCAAACATGGAATAATACTAATAAAACTATGAAAAAAATAAGAACATGCCAGAGAGGCATAGAAAGAAGTTATACAGGGATAAAATTAAAAGAAAAAATAAACCATTCAAAGATAAGGGAGAAAACTAGAGCTTTAGATGTAGTGAAACACATCTTAAAACTAAAATGGCATTGGGCGGGCCACTTGCAAAGAACAACAGATGACCGATGGTCAAAAACTATAACTAATTGGTACCCTATATATAAGAAACGTAGAAAAGGTAGACCTTACAAACGATGGAGTGATGACTTCATGAAAATAGTCGGAAAAACGTGGAGCAGATTAGCTAAAGACCGAAGCAGATGGAGAAGCATGGAGGAGGCTTTTACCGCAATAGGCGGTCCTTACATAGATAAAAAAAATAAATAAATAATAATACTAATAATAATGTATTAAAATATACTGAACAATAAAAAATATATTCGAGTACAACTAAATAAATACAATGTTTATTTTTATTGTATAGATATAATAAAATAATGAACTGAATATGTACTAACAATGAAATTAATTTTAAATTAGAACTGAATAAGAAAAGAATGTTTAGATGAATAATGTACTATAAAATTAAATAATAATAATAATAATAACAATTTAAACTAACACAAATATTGATACTTTTAAAATGTAACGCATGCAATGTAAGGAATCAAATAAAAGCTTTATTTATTTATTTATTTTTATTTATATAAGATACGCTATTTTTACTACGGCTTCCTTTGTTCGCATCATAAACTATAAATTTGTATCGACAAAAATACTATATTAGCTGTCGATACATTATTTTTAGAAACAAAACGTTGCAAACCAAAATGAACTATTGAACATTATCGATAGATGATATCGCTTGCAGTAAAGAATAATAACACCATATAAAAAAATAAAATAAAAAGGTTTGTTCTAGGTGCTACGTAATAATATATAGATATCTTAATTCAAAATTTGATTCATTCTTTCTCAATCAAAGTTTCAAAGGTACCGAATGGAGTCGAAAGTCGAGAGAAAAATGGTGTCGAATTTCGAATTGAGCTATCAACGTAGAAGTTTGAATCAATAATTAGAATCATCACCTATCTACTTTGTACTTACTAAAAGTAAAATCTTAACAATAACGTAATATTCACAAGTATTTAATTATTATAAGTATTTAATATTTTTATTATAATATTATTATAAGTATTTAACAAGATGTAATGAAGCATGGTCAAAATGTCGCTACTCTTACTTAAGTAGGTTACCAATTTAGCTCCCTTTCAACATTTTTTAATGTTATTATTAAACAGTCTTATAAATTATAATAAAATATAATACACCATCGCTTTTAATGTATTTTGTTCAGTCCATGGACAAATCCTCTCGGAAAGTACGTTTTGTATTATTTTAATTAATATTCACTGTGTCACTTTTTAATTTCTACAACCGATAAGGCCTTGTGTACTTTACTAATTTTACATATAGATTACATGTATATTTAATTTTCATTTTGTATGTACATAAAAGGTTTTAATCACAATAATACACCCAGGACCTATCATAATCCTAATCGTTCGTCTCCTGTGGCGATTCACTCCACAAATTGTTTCGGTATTTCTTATACACCTATAAAAGTTCCTAAGATCTCGTTAAGCTACTCGATCCCTAATTGCGCTATTAAACAAAACTTCGGCATCTTGCAATGCCATATTTGTGATTATAACGATAATGATTTTTGTGAAGAATAATTAATACGTATTTTTAGATTTTCATGGTCAATAAAGTTAATGTTATGGTATGAAACGGGATGTCATACCAGTTTCTTATTAAGTGTAATCTTCGAAATATAGGTATTTCGGTTAATACAGGTAAATACAGGTTAAAAACATAAGATTTTAAGCGAATAGATAGAGCTCTCTTTTTAAAGATTACTTATATTGGAGGTCTCGTTAAATGATTGCGTATTATTGTTAATACACAAATTTAAAATATATTTTTAAGCAATATATAATAATAATAATAAAATCTATTACCATATTCTGATGTACCCAAAGCGACCTAATTTAAGGCACAGTTGATGTGCCAAATACATTAAGATAACCTACTTTACTTTGTAAACATATTAAAGTTAATCTTTGTATCTCTCGTGTTGTTTCAGAAAATTATTAACTAACATTGAATAACAAATGAGAATTAATAACATTTTGCACATATTTAGATTGAAACGAGTTTTAATAAATTACATTCTAAAAATAGCCAATTGCATGTACCACATATTATAAATGGCACATATGGGTTTAGTTTCAAGTCATTTACTTACTTAATATTTCATAGTTAAAACTAATTTTTTACCTTATATATGGTATATAAGGTAATATTCTTATATATAAGAATATTTCGTCAATAAGACACGATTATTAAGTATATTAACAAAATAAATTATTTTTAACAAAAAAACAAAAACCGACTTCCAAACTTAATAAATCTAAACTAAAAAGTAGAAAATAATACTTTTAAGGACTTTGTTAATTTTGGAGTCGGTGCCAGCCAGATTATGTTTACAAATCAAATTGATTAATCAAATATCAATTTAGGGTTATTTTGGTTTGGCTGGCACCGACTTCAAAATTAACAAAGTCCTTAAAAGTATTATTTTCTACTTTTTAGTTTAGATTTATTAAGTTTGGAAGTCGGTTTTTGTTTTTTTGTTAAAAATAATTTATTTTTAAATTTTCAGTGTAAAGTAGATACGTATTGTGTTAATGACTATAAAAATTTATCTTCTATGATGAGGTAAACCTAATAGCCTGAAAGTATACAACTATCCGTTCATAATTGCGTATTATATTGAAAGAATTTTCTTTAAACTGCTAACCGTTGAGGAGTTGTACCTTCCATCATCAGTTACGGTACGTGACTTATATATCCATATAGTCTATAAAAGATTCGGCCGAGCATCGTTAATTTGCTCCTAAGAATTGAAGAGTTCCGATACTTTGTCATGGATCCCATCATCAGAACCTTACCAAACTCTCATCAAACTACCCTTGAAGTATATCCTTTCCATTAAAAAAAGAATCATCGAAATCGGTTGGTGTGATATTGAGTTATTCGTCCATTTGTCGCGCAAATACCTAATGCAAATTTAAGATTTTTATGGTTTTCTCATGGATGCCATTATCAGAACTGGAAAATATTAAAATGGGACCACATGGGAAGCACTACCTTTCAAATAAAAAAAGAATCATCAAAATCGGTTCACCCAGCTCAAAGTTATGAGCTAACAAACATAAAAAAAAAAAAAAAATACAGACGAATTGATAACCTCCTCCTTTTGGAAGTCGGTTGAAAATAGGATATTGTGATCAAAGCCGAAACTTTCTGTCTTAGGCTTCTGTTGGAATAGGAAAGTCGAATTTAAAATATTTTTCTTATAACACAAGTAAGCGGTAAAACTATAAAATGAACGCTTTTTATAGGTCCTGGAAATGGTATTTCGCTTGACGCTTTAAGCTGAACAACTACGAGTACGCAGTACGCTAGGCTACTTTACAATGCAAGAGTAGAAATCGAATTTTGATGGAATTCGACAAACTCAATTTCCTCTCAAATAGGTTACTGGTGACTGGGTCAGTGCAGTAATTGTGGTGTGTACAGACAAATCCCTACGCAGGCGAGACAATCAAAAACTAATTCTAAGAATATAGACTAAAGTTTATTTTCAATTGTGCACTTCAATTCTCAATAGGTAGAGTTGATTTATGTCATATTCATTTCATAGTTTATTGCACTATCATAAGTTAAGATTTGTTGTAGTTAATCGCAGTATAAATAATAATTAATCAATACCTTGTTAATATTGTTTTATTATTACTATAAAATAAGTATAAATATTAACACTTGTCACGGTATTATGTACGTTAAAATAACTCTGTCTGTTCTTTCTTACCTTTTTCAAAATTAAACAGATTTTAATAAAATCAATTTTACAAATATATTTTATGTAAAGGACATCAACCGGTTCGTTCACAAAAAATCGGTTCACACTTAGACCTAACATTATGTTAAGAATGTAGGATAGATGTTGAATAGTTTTGTAAGAGAATTTGCCTGCAACCCATTTCACTTAACTGTATAAGATATTTAAATACTAAACTACCGCATGGACACGACTTGCGGTACCAAGCTATACCACGAACATAAAATTAATATAATATAAAATATTAGTAATTCCCGCGCGCCCGAAGGATGAAAATTTAGTGTTATAAGAATTTTTTGACGCCAAATCATAAAAAATAAAAAAAAAAAAAAAATTGTTCTAAAAATAAAAAAGAATAAAATATATGGAGAGAGCCGCCTATTATCACCTAGGGGAATAAAAAATAGCCTACGACCTATTCTCAGTTCGATAACAAACACTGATAAGATTTTTACATATTAGATTTACCAACAAAAATCTTGTTACAGCGAATTCAATTCTAGTTATCAAAGATAGAGAGAAGTTAACTTAAAATTAAAGTACGCAATGGAAAGTAAGGTATTTGTAGAGTCGGATATCTTTAGGGAGTGCATAAGTGCTAAGTTATTACATTGAGAATAACATTTGAATTTATGTAAATATTTGATGATAAATGACAATATTACTTTTGAAACAGGTATCATTAAAAAAAACTACATTTGAGAATTATTGATGCTAAATAGCGACATAATTCATCTTTCACCTTGTAAAACTTGGTGATTACATACAAACCAGTTAGACATATGAATATTTTCCACGTAAATAAAATACAAAAAATCTATAAGACGCCGATCCTATAGAATTTTTTTCGTCCGTCAGGGAGATCATCTCAAGAGAACTGGACAGACTCCGTAGAAAGGTATACTTATGACAGCTTGTCGGTCAACATTTAGGATATTTTTCACTGCAAGAATATGTCTCATATCTGTCACTACTAACCTTTAAAACGTACCTTTATATAAATATATCACTATTAGTATATACTTATACAGGATAGCAAACGAAGTATTTCCACCGTTTTCTACTTAGGGCCAATCCTTACTATAATGCTGGTCACATTTCGTTCTTGGTTCGATCTCGATCTGGTAAAGTAATACATATCATGTTAACACTATACAATCTGACTCAATTTAAGATTCCTTAATAATGAAGAAAAATTCTTAAAGTACGGTCGAATGGATTAGAGTACAATTTCTTCGAGATTGACCATGACTGGAATGGGATGGAGCGAAACTTGACTGTTACCGATAATGCTCACATTTCTTACTTCATCATATTTATCAGACCGAGTTCGGATCAAGAACTTAGCGTAAACATCATAGTGAGGATAGGACCTTATTTACCTTTTACGCATATACATATTATATACTCGTGCATATAGCGTTATGACAGTGTAGCAATGTAGAATGTTACTCCTAAGCAATTAGTTCAATTAAATAAAAAAAAGACATTCTCCCTGTACCCCATTAGGACATATCACTTAGAGCATACACCTGTTATTTTGATTATCACTGCGTTAAAATTTAGATTGAAGTAAATAATTTATATTTAATACGAAAAAACACCTTTTTATCCGAATTTTGAATTAGTGTAATGGAAAAAAGGCTCTCCATTCGGGCGAATCATAATTTAACACCACACTACGAAGACCGTATGCGAGCTTATAAAACGAAAGTGCGTCCACTGGCAGGCTATCACCGCCTAACTCCCTGTACAGATTATTGGATTTTATTGTTGCCCCACGAATGACTTTTATGTGGTATTTGCATATTTTTATGGTTTTCTGGCGGTGAAATTAAAGTATTATAAAAACGATGCGACTCGTTGCGATACAGCCGTGAGTCGTAAAATATTGTATGCGATCGTAAAATATGTGTCGAATAAAAACAATTCAAGCAAAAAAAATTGCCAGGCCGTTAAATGTTATCGATAAAAGGGATGCGAGATTTGAATATGATAGACAGTTCATAGTTCAAAGTAATTGCTATATCATAAAATAAGCATTTTCTTCATCCAGTACGTTAAATGTTTAGGCACGAGTGGTTGTTGTAATGGGGCTTCTCTTAATCATAAGTACCTAATGTTTTCAATTACGTATTTTTTCTCTAAGTAGAGGATAATATTAAATCTAACATTATTTGCATACAATGTTAACTTTAACTTCTAAGTCTAATTGGATTCCAGTTAAGCGAGATTTAGTCCATTTTTTTCGAGGCTACACTTAATATGTATATACATACTTTTAAAAAAAAGTACCATTAAAAGTATTCTCCTCCGAATTTACCACCTTTTCCTCTTTTAAATAGGGTAAAATTTACAAAAACCTAACAACGATGAATCGTGTAGATTATTTAAAGTATCTATATTAATCCCCATTTTAAGATACTGATCTCTTCGGTAACAAATTAAAAGCGACCTGTTAGTTATTTAAATTGATTTAAACACTTGGCGCAAAAAATCTATATTATGGTGTTCGGCTGCCTTCAAAGGTTTCGTATTTCTTCGAGCGCCGCACAATGTTGTTCCGTGCGGTGAAATGTTTTATTAATTTGTTAAATAAAATGTTGCCAGGGTATATAAATATTTTTACGGTATCAAATTACATTATCTCACAATGTTATGATAACTCAATTGACACCCTAAGTTGTGCACTGTAAAATACATTTTCGTTTACTTTTTCTATTATTGCTTGTTATCGAGTTGCATTTACGTAATTAGTTCTCAATGTTATATTCGAGCATAACGTTTTTTTAGGGCATTTTTTATTAGAAATGTTCTTTATAACATTTTAATTATGACTCTTTAATTGTGTTACTTTCAAAACATTCTTTAATATTCTAACAATTACGTTAAAATAACATAAACCTAGTAGAAGTAAGTAATACGGAAAATCTTTTAAATTAGTTAATATTTCTTAATAGTCACGTGTGAGACGTTCCTGAAATGAAGGAAATTGTAACGTTATTGTTATTATTTAACGCTCGGTACGTTTTAATGGTTAGGTTGAAATAGATAGAGTTATCATTTTCGAATCCTTCAGGGATGATTTCCGGAATATAAATATCATTTTTTTAACTTAGCGGCTCATATTAGTTACGAAATTTTATTTAAATCGATGTGACAATTTTAAGTTTATCCATTACAAACAAATATACCCACATTTTGTTTTCTTTATAAATTATAATAGTAGTTATATAGTGATATAAGTGATAACCTAGCCTAGCAAGACTCGCAGTTAGTACAAAACTTGCATGTCTGCGACTGCAAAGTACTGTTTCATAGACAATTTGTTCTAATATTTTTAGTTCGCTTTGTACCGCGCCGTCGGTTTTTTTATTTTGTTTTCTTATTGTGTTTACATTTAATTTTATAATTTCTTATCATACATTATTTTTAACATAATGTATATATTATGTTTTTGCGTTATGATATAATAATGATTCGGATTTAATTTACTATAAACTTGGTCCATTTTTGTTCAAAATATATTAGTTGGTACCTCAGATCCGCCAATCTCACTTTTAATGATATTTAAGATAATCTAAGTATATACTCGTATGTACCTTACGAAACTGCTTTAGGCTTCGTCGCAGTTGAGTAATCTGGTAAGCTCGACGCAAGAAAATAATTTGATTTTGAAACCCTTAGTTTTAGTTTTTTGTAGTTTATTATTTATTCTTATTTATATTATTGTTAGTATTTCTTACACTTTCATCATTTTCTTTTTTTGTCCCGTATTATATTTTCATCAGTTACTCGTTCTGTGTCGTATCGTAATGTACGGAACCCTAGAAATGCAGATTTCATGGGAAAATAAGTATTGAATTATAGACTATTTAAATTCTTATCGCAAATGATTCTAACAAATGGAGCGAATACATCCGTGCATATTATATGAGAGTCCCTGAGGATAATTGAAGTATTGTTTTTGAATTAAATTATAAATGCATATGATTGTCTGTTCGTGTTATTGTTGCGTCCGGTGTCGAATTCGTATTAAATTATCGTTTCATAGAAACCATCGAAGTTTCAGCATGATATAGTCTATAATTAATGTTAGTTTAATAAAAATACTTATGTGATTTAAACAGTGTACTTTTCTGCGGCATCAATATGTTCGCAAATTAAGATCGAATGTGCGAACATATCGCATATCGAATGTCTTAAAGCACCGGTAAAAATTTACAATAAATCAGCAATTAAAAATATTTTTATACATCTCTTTTATAGGTGCCAATAAAAAATGAAATGGAACGAGTGTAACATTATTTTAACATGCATATCTCTCTCTCAATTCATTTTTGAACTCAAAGAATATATTTACCTCAGGATCCCAGAAAATAATTCAAAGTAGATTTTACGAGATAGTATAGGTACGTAAAAGTGTAATGATTGAACTGCAGTGAGTAAATGTATATCGTAAACTCGTTGCTAGAAGCCATAATGTATTCATCATAGGAAGTCAGTTGAGCCACACAGGTGTTCAATAGTACGTTGGTAGTTGGTACGCATCGAAAAGTTTCGCCGAATCGTTTAGCAACGTAATAGCTCGATTTCGATGTCGATTTACTCGGAATATAAAGTGTGCCGTGAATTCGTTTGCTACGATGTGGTGGGTCGTACTTGCAGGCTTTCTGCAGACGGAAAGTTGTAAAATTATTATAATTGATTAGCTTTTCCTAGATAATAGATATAGAGAAATAGAAAATATTATTATTAGGTACTTTAGTTTTGGGTGCCAACAAATATTCGTTTATTGATCAAATTACCAAGTTGTAATTATCAAATTAACAGTGACCGTCAGTCACTTGGGTAAGCTATAAATTGAGAATAAGAACTTATGTTTGCATTGTTACTTATTCGCTGTTATTAAGATTACTTGCCCGAGGCAGTATACCTTTTAAACTTTGTCCGCATAAATGTTTGTCCTATATATATCATCCTAATCCTACCATCACAAACGTCCTAGATTTCCTTAGATTTATATTTTTAACAGTACTGATTTCCATCAGGAAACAAAGTAAAGACTAGCTTTAGCCTTTTCTTCGCTTTTGTGTTAAAATTGCCACTTTTTTATAATTTTGCTTTCGCATTTATTTTATTAAGTACACAATTTTTGAAGTCAAAAAACTAACTAGCCGAAAGTTTTTTGGATTTATCCGTATACGCAGATAGTAATTTTGACTATTTTTAACTACTGTCTGTGCTAGGCACAGGTCTCCCCTCGTATTGAAGAGAGGCCCGTGCCCAGCTGTGGGAGGTTAATAAGGGCTGAATACTGTATTATAAAGAATGTCGTTAATAAACTAAAAGATTCTGAAGTAAATATTACTAAACAGGACAACGGAAGATTATAGGTAACCTTACTATGTTATAACATATTTCCACTCGATTCCAGGCATAAGTATCGAGTTTCGTCCTGTCTTACCCACGTCGCAACAAGCCTATTTAAACGGTTCATAACTTGCAACGTATGCTTTTGCTTGCTTAGTCTCAACAAATCAATACAGGGTATAAAACTAAATCACTCGCCTCGTCTATGTTGCTTCGTCTGGGCACATTTTTTTACGTAACTGTTGAACAAAATATTGTTAGAGTGAGAGCCACGTAAAGTATTATATAAATATTGTATGGACTTAACTCCAAATGTAGACATGATATCAATAATTTTCAGGAAAAAATCAAAACTACATGATATTATGGCCTTAATAGCTTATTTAATTTTTTTAAAGGTTGGTTTTATAAATAATAAAATAGTAATTGGTAAAAGGTACCCTCACCCTTCAAAAATAGGCCTTTAGAATCGTCTACCTTTTTCTGTTGTTTTGAAAGGTTTAGCTAGTGTAAGCCGTTAGTTAGCGTCATGTTTTGTTACAAAAATAGTTTTTATTCGTAAATCATCGTCTAGGCTCAGTCATTTTGTATAAAATACTTATAAATTATAATTTTTACATATCGCTCTTTCTAATATTGTTTTTATTATTAAAATCCATTACGTGGCTTAGAAGAAGTAAGCTGAGGAACAGACACACGATGACAGCAACATTGTTTTAGGTATACGCCTTTAATTGGCTTAAGCAATGCAAGGACATAATGATACAACTAGTAATTATATTTAATACCTATTTAATAATATAATCTAATTTTACTGTAATCCACAGAATCTTTATAACAGTAATTGTTGTTGTAAAATAAGATATGATAACTAATACTTGTTGAAATTCCCAATAGTGACTTATTTTTTTTGTTCTTATATATGTTACACTAAAAACCCGTTCTCAGTTATAACGCGTTTTAACCCTTTTTTCGAATTTGTACGTCCTGACGGACAAGTACTTAAAAAAAATCTACTGTCTTTCCTGTTTTTATTTTCAACGCTGAATTTCTACCAAACTGTTGGTAGGTTTACCACGCTATAGTATAAAAGTAAAATTTGTGTGTGGCAATGCTATATTAGACAGTTGTCAAGAAAATATCGGGAAAACCGCGCTCTACGATAACTTTCCAGTTATTTTACTTAAAAAATATTATTTTTGTTTATGATGCGTAGTTTTTCTGTATGTTTCATATAGATTAACTTTTTAACGTTCTAATAACACTAACCTTATTCATTTTTCCCTTTTCATTGTATATAAATAACGGTTTGTTTACTTGTCCCCCACACCGGACCTTGTCGATACACCTATAATTAATGTATTATTCACCTTGTCCGTCACAGCGGACTTTGTCGAATAGGTACTAGAACTAATTTTGACTTTTACATGGTGTCTGAAAAGTAATCTTACCTACATCTATTTAGATTTTACGTACTATCATACTTGCATGTAACGACCTATTACCTACTTACTTAAAACTACCCTAAATACCTAAAATAACTACGTAAAATCACTACTAGATCTTAAACTTACAATGTTAACTATAAGACTCGAAAATGTTAAACTGTATCACGGATTAAAACTCCTTACCTGTACGTTCAAGTAGCTATGTGCTTACCCTTACCCTATGCTAAGATTTTCTTTTCTTTTGCTTCTTCCTTTGCTAACATACACATGCTAACGGAGTGTCTTTTTGTATAGAGCTTAAATACAAGATACCGTAGCAGCTGAAAATCTTCCTGAAGCCCGTTTGCCTTCACAATATTTTTCAATGTTGCAAACACCGAAAATATTATGACGAATATTTTTCACGAAACAAATGCACATTCTGTGCAAAAAACTGGCCGCTCCATAAATTTGACTCAAGACGAGTTCCGCGACTTCCTTGCAGTACATATTCTGATGGGTGTAATATCATTACCGTCATATTTACATTACTGGAGTACTAAATTTAGGTACTGTAAAATTGTAAGTATTGTTCCTTAGTTTGAAGTATTGTTTCCTCTAAAAAGATACGAAAGAATCCGGAAAACCTTACATTTTGCGGGCAATAACTTTGAGAACTTCGACCGGTATTACAAAGCACGCCCATTACTTGAAGATATAAGAAAAAACTGTTTGGCTCAGGGAATCTTAGTAGGCAAACGTATTTTCAGCATAGATGAAATGATGAATTCTTATGAAGGACGTAAAGCAGTCAAAAAGCGTCAATTCATGAAAGACAAGCCAATGAAATAGGGTTTTAAAATATATGTTCGAGCTGGAACCTTGGGCATGATAAAGTAAAGGATATCCTTCTGTAAAAGATTAAGATCCGTGCATGAACTGTAATAAAAAAACGGTTGTGTATTGCCTGAAATGCGACACTCGTCTATGTTATGATACAGCAAACAGTTTTTTCCGTTCCCGTGGTTTCCGTGTTAAATAATAATGCATTATAACTCAAAAAAATCAGTTTCGAGCATGTTCCAATGCATGAGAAATACCTGCATGTACCTACCATATTTTTGTTTTTGTTTTTTCTTCAAATAAATAGCTTTTTATACTATTTACATAAATTTTTATATTATACTGCTTCTACTACTTATTGGCTGGAGTCCGCTAGGGTGGACAAGTCATTTTGATACTTTATTACCATAAATTCGGCAGTGTCCGGAGTGGCGGACACCGATTTTTTTAAAAACGGTGGGTGGTAGAATTTTATTTTTATTTTTTAGGGCCTCTGAAAGATCATGAAAATAAGGTAATTCAATAAAATTTACAATATTTAACTACCAACTTCTCCGTCGAAAAAAGGGTTAACTAGTGAAAACTCGTTTACACGGGACTTCTTGGGACTTGTTGAATTCGGACCAGAAGAAACACAAAAAATTAGCTTATTTTAAATACCTAAAATAAATAACTGAATACATATAAAGTCACTGAGATTTTAAGTATTTACTAAACAATTGTTAAGAATACCATATTTTGTTCCAATCTTCTACTCAATTCTAGTTTTCACTAAGGCGTTTCGTGTAAACTAGTTTTGACTAGTTAAAACGCGTTGTACCTGAGAACTTAATAAGGTTTTAACTGTAATATATAAATTGTAATAAACCAATATAAACTAAGTATTTCAGGTATTTCACAGTTATAAAAAAACGAAAAGTCTTTATAATTATTCTTGCCATTTACATTTTTGTATGAAAATATTGTCTGTAGTAATTATTGTGATGTCTAACACATTAGTCTCTCATGACTACAATTGCATGTATGCATTTTGTATGACAGTTAAAAAACCTCAATGACGCTTATAAAAATATTTTTATTTCAATGTGCAATTAAAAAAGTTTGGGATTATAAAGAGGCAGAGTTTGTTTATTATCATGCTACCATAATAAAACCAACACTAGTAGGCACTTACCATCCAAGGGAGCGGATCAGTAATCATGAATGTCAACAAAATCTATAAAGACTATATTTTATAATAGCCGTTAATATAAAGTCAACATTTAACTTACCTATTTATAAATTAAATTAACAGTATTTCGTTAGCAAGGAAAACTATTTATTCATTAACGTCTAACACTTTCTCAGTTATTTTATTAACAAATACGTTGAATCACATTGAATCTGTAACAAGAAACAAACTATGGCCTAAATAGTAAATACGAGTGCTCCAAATGCTGAATATACGATTCTGAGAAGTGAATAACAAGGCCACTAGACATAGACATTTGCAATCAGTTGTGATAAACGATGGCACTATATCCACTCGTCCATCAAATTGTAAAGTGTAAATAGAAAATAAGATAAGTATCTGATAATATAATATATCAGACAATTGATAAACTATTGATACCAATTAAAACTCTTTAAAACTTACGTTAAATAGATTTTCCACATTTTCTCACATGTCACAAGATAAATTAGCTTTATTTAAGGTGTTGAATATTAATAAAAGTGTTATCTTCATTGGGTATGCATTTTATGTTGTAAAATTTCTTGTATAACTTGTCTTCTATAGTTTCATATATCCTTTGCCTTTTTAGCGGCATATTTTAGTAATAACGAAAATAATTAATATCGAATGAACATCCATACATACCAACCCATCGTATAAGAAAATCTGAGTGAAATAGTCATTATTAAGACCAAGTCTATAGTTTTTAGAGTTTTTGTCGGTATGTCTGTCTGTAACCTTGAAAAATATCTTATCTCTGAGAAACCCACACTAACAGTTAAAACGTTGGAGCGAGATTGAGTCTGTAGTAGGTATATTCATAATATTGCGATCGTGCCATTTCAAAAGTTAAAAGAACCACAACATTATAACAGCACAAATAGTAACTTTAATTAAAATTTTATTGTTTTGTCGAGAATATATTACGAAGCGGTATTAAATTTGTAATCGCAATGAGCCGTATTTACGACTAAGTTATTAGTAAAATAATTAATGGTATAAATTTTATTTCTCAATAAAATACTATACACTATTTCCTGTACTACAAAGTAGATAAACAAAGTAGTTAAGGTAATAATATATACGAGTATGCACTTCTGTCTCAGTCCTAATAAAAACTGTACAAGTCGGCTTCTGCGATATCTTGAATTTAGTAATATTTTTTTAAGGTCTTTTATTACATACAACCGATTCGTCCCTTAGTGCTTCCTGCCAAATTTAAAGTTTGTAGCACATAAATCCGTCCCATAATTAAAATTAATAAAATTTCTACAGTAAACTTAGCCCAAGTTACTCCTTGTAAAATTACCTGTCTGCAAGTGAAAGCCCCGTCAAAATTGGCTTAGCCGTTTCAGAGATTAGCCGGAAGAAACAGACAGACACGTAGATAAATAAACAGACAGACATACAGACGGACAAAAAATCTAAAATTGTGTGTTCTTAATAAGTACCGTATTATACCCGTATATACCATATTATGCGTTTGTTAAAAAACTGTATAGATAGGTACAGTGCAGGCAAACAAATTTAAGTAAAGAAATCTGAAACAACTAACTATTTTGAAGAGAATAAAAATAGGTACGATAGTGACACAGTTTTTCCGCAGTAAAATTTTCCTGTATGTAGGCTCAGGAATTATAATAGATTAAATAAATTTTTTACTAATTCTTTTGATACATTAAAAGAAAAATTTTCTAAAAAAAATAAAAATAGATTCATTCATACGGCATTGAAAATAAAACGTTCCGCCAAAATTTGAAAGTAATAGGTAAAGTATTGAAATGTTGAAATTAAGCACGTTAATAACAAATATTGAGATCAATAATTGAGGTAAAAACTACCCTATCTCCCAAGTTGAACCAAATTACAGATGCTTACAAAATTTGATGAAAATCGGTTCAGTAGTTTCGGAGTCCATCGCGGACAAACAACGTGACACGTGATTTATATATATATATTAGAATATATTTTCAATAAATAAATAGATTAGAAATCTCTTAGAATCAGCTCCCTATTTATTAAAGAGAATTAAAAAAAAATTGAATCCCTGAAAACTATCAACTTAAGAATACTAATCTACTAGATTTTATAATCAGTACGAATCGAATCGAACGATAAAGTAGAATCTTGATATATAAAAAAGTTATTTTACAACAGTCTATGAATATCAAGAATGTGTGGATTAGGTAATCCCTTACATCATCGATTGCACAAATCAAAACATTTTAATGCTGCAACATCCGTACAGTATGTTTGTAAACACGACTCATTGAGGATAGGTACGTTCATTATAATAGGTTCTAGTCTAACTATTGTTCTCTAAAATGCGTACTTATATAGAAAAGAAAATATTATTTATTTAAACAAGGAAAGATGAACTAATTCTATATATAAAGTAAATTGTTATTTTCGGAGTTTGTTGATATATTTTTCACATATCGAGGGGACAATGAAAAAATTATGCTCCTACTATATTATATCCTACTACTAACCTACCTAATTATTTAATAAAAATGTATGTATTTGTTATATTTCTGTTACTTCTGTACGCTGAAAAGTGAAACGCTTAGACGGATTTTGATTAAATATACCACATACTAACAAAGCCTATGACCTGGATGAAGATCGGTGACTGGGTTAGGCTCCTAGATCGAACTTAAGCGGAGAAAGGGTAAGTCGCCAGTACTTTTAAAAATAATAAGATAAATTATTATTTGTTTCTCGACAGCTATATCTAATCAAAAAGTGCACCTAGATCTTCGTAATAAAATATTTTTCCTGTCATTAAGTAATTTGTTATGATACAGGCGTATTATTAATCACACGTTGAGGTAGCATGCCCATTTAAATGCAGGTATCATAGTGTTATCGTGCGACATAAAAACTGATCTAAAATACAACTTATGCATAAAATCATCTCTCGAGTGCCGTCTTTGTAAACTTTATTATTAAAGAATAAACTAAATAGTTTTAAGAATTTTTGTCTGTCTTTCTGTCTGTATGAGCTAATAATACTAATAATTGTATTTCCAAAATATTTTCAACGATGAAGAGAAAAACAATTGTATTCAATCTATATTTACATTTTGAAATTTATTTAGAAAGGTTTAAGGATTAAGAACAAAATAAGAAAGGAATCTTGTAATACGCGTAGTTTTAAAACGTATACGTACTTATAGTGTTATTTATCTGCATCATAAAAGCATAATATTATGTAGGTATATGAATTTTAAATTTTACGATATTATTGGAGAAATACATATCATAGAGTTATCGTCTGTCTTGTTTTGTTATAAATTTTTAACACGTTAGACGTTTAGCGAATACAGAAATATTTTGATCTAAATACTTAAACATAAAAATAACTTATAATATTTTTTACTGTACCTACATTTAATATTATTAAGACAATTTTATACAATAATTATTATTATATTTATAGAGGCCGATGCTGAAGTTTTTAGACTTTTTATATCCGTCCGTCTACCTCATCACGAGAAAACTACTGCACAGATTTTGATGGATATGATGATAACTTTAATTAAGAAATAAAATTGATCTGAGAACAAACTTGAGCATTCGAGGGCGGGTTGCTGGTTTGAAATAGTGATAGTGAAATAGTAATGAGTGAATGAGATGTTTATAAAAAAAATACAGTCAAGCAACTTTCCGATTTGTAAGTAGTCGGTTAATTTTAATCACGGATTCTCTTTCTTCTTTTTTTTTGTCTTTTAATTGTTAGTATGAGTTGAAAAAGACATATACGGCAATAACTGGTATTCAGAACTGTTGTATAATAAATTTAAAATATTGTCAATGAAGCTTTAGAAGATTTTCCCGTGACCATTCAAACGTCGGGAATCAAAAGTTGAAATAAATCCGACAAAAAATCGAGTTATCTTAATAAACTAAGAAAGTTCATTCAAGTGTTTATTAGTAATATTTTTTTATTTAATTTTAATATAATATTTTTTTTTATTATAAATTATAATGTAATATTAATAAATAATATAACTATAAACAGTTGCTCAATTTAGAAAAACCATGCCAGTATTACAAACACTGAGTATCGGGCTCATAATACAAGTTGGGTGTAACAGTAGAGGCACTGTGCTACCACTTTCATAGCTGCAATAAAAAGTTTTCATTGGCCTCATCAACTCCGCAGGTTTAACTCAAACTTAACTTTATCTTAGTTTTATGATACCCGCGCCGTATCTACTTGTTTCTTGTATTTCATTTATTATTAAAGCAAAACATCCTTGAAAGTTGTTTTATACGATTTTTTTATAATTAATTTTGAATAAAGAGATAATCTTAATCATATATTGCTAGATAATAAATGGTACTTCTAGACTCTTCTATATTAGAAGTTTTTATTTTCTTTAGTCTGTAAGAACTAAACTGTACCGCAAAGAAAAAGGGTCGGTTAGAAAATCTTTAAAAGTACCTAGTACAAAAACTACGCATTTTTATTTATTTTACATTTTTTAAAAATAAAAAGCTTTTGAATTCACATCAAAGTTCTTTAATTTAGTTTTTATGTCTTTTTGTTAAATGTAGCTAGGCATAGTACCTACTTTTCTAACCGACCCTCTTTTCTTTGCAGTCCAGTTTTTATATACTTTTAATGAATTTCAGGTGTTTCAAACCTTAGTTTTTCGTTGATTATGGTTAAAAATAACTACATCGAAATACACAAAATTAAAAATTTGCAGATTAATAACTACTAAAATAGACTCATAAATTCATTGATGGGTTAATTCTGATTCTATATAATATCTTGTAGTAATTATGTTACTGAGTAATAAATATGTGTAAAATTAGTTTGCAGGTTAGTTTGCGCGCGTTCTAATCACAATAAAAAAATAAAATTCGGGAACTCTATTAAAAAAATTGTCTTTAAACTGTCTCTATTAAAAAAGATTTATATCTTTTAAAACAAGAATTTATTTCATTACGGAACTATAAAGGTACTATTCCGAAATAGGTGTACATTAAAATTTGTTTATGACTGGTATAAAAAAATATCATCATAATAAGCAATAGTTGTAGATACCTATAATTAACTGACTTCAAAAAAGGAGGAGGTTATATGTTCCGCTGTACCTATATTTTTTTTATAATATCACTTTCATCACAAAAGGTGACTAAAGTACCTACATTAATGGTAAATAGTGATTCTTATCTCACGTTATACTTTCATACATCTTATAGAGAAACTTACCTACTAATTATAAGATAAAATTACAAAAAAATTGCAATGTGTCGGTTATAAATTGAATATAATTTCTTAGCGCTATTAATAACGTCTATTATTTAAAGATATTTCTAAGAAAGTGCTGTGCAGGTTACTGTACGACTTGTTTTTATTGATCATAGATTATTAATACATTTAATATCACAGCTACTAAACTACTCTCAAATCGTGTTTAACACCGTAATAACGTGGATGGATACCTGGATAGTAAACTCACAGTATGTGTATAATGTAATATGTAGGTATGTGTGTTAGATAAAGTTTATTTTGTTTGAAACAAGAATAAGCAACACGTCCCTCCCTATTTTTTTTAATTAAATTTTTCTCGTCTTTTATAACTTTTTAAGTTTAACTGATGTCAAAGAGTAAACCATCCGAGAATCGAACCAGATGATGACTCAAAGTCGGATGACTTCAGTGTAATAAACAAAAGTATTTTGCGCTTTTCAAAATTATTATTCACCGCGGTGAACGTGATATGTATTTTTTTCTGAAAAAAACATCTAATTTTCTCTCATCCTTGAAATATACATACAGTGTAACCATGTAGCGTCCAATCGTGACGTTATTACGGATGATGATTTTGAGATAAATGGTAGCCGAGCATTAAAATAATGGCAACTCTAGCTCGCATTTCCAACATAATTATTGCTTACATCCCCCGCTCAAATCACTAAATTGATACTGGCAATCCGTTAATAAGAAAAAAATATTCCTAGCTATATTTAGACATATATTTTCTCTGTCATTAAGGATAATTTTTGAAAACCCGAGTGCAAGCAATGCCATCATTATCTGAATACATTTATCATTTCTTTGTCGAGGCGTGGCGGCTTCGTGGACGACGCCACATAGTGGTACGATTGTTAGTTTATAAGCTTTAGTCTTGCCAATAGAGTTTTATTTCCCCTGGCAAATAATTGAAGTTGGCTCAATGTATCTGCGCAATGGGCGGAGCGTTGTGCTGACAATTATTAATGATTCTCAGCAATAGGTCGTATTATAACGCTTGTGTGAAGCAATTTCGTGTTAGGTAATCGTGCTTTATAACATGAGCCTTCGCAATCTATCAACACCTACATTTAACAATAAAATATACATAATAATATATCTAAATTTTAATCGATTTAATGATTTAGATTATAAAATATGGCTTTGAACTTAGGTTAAAGCCGTTATGCATGATCGGAAAGTTGATTTTCAGAAAATATGACAAACTTGTAATTGAAATACGAAATTCGGTTACTTCGGAACAGTAAATCTATTTATGGATAAATACTAAAGGTAACGTGTTCATTATTACACTATTATCACAAAAAACTTTCAACGCTCCTTGTTATTGTTAAATTTAAAAACGTTGAACAACATGTGCTGGATATTTCCTTAGATAGGTACAGTTTCTTTTTTCTTCATGCTAATTAAATTTTAAATAAATACTGTAATGATTTTCACTAAATTACTAAATTAATGAATGTTTAAAAACAAAATATATTTTGTTGTAAGTTCTGTCACTAGTTTTATGTTCTGGAACATTTTCTTTTCAAAAAATATTTTCAATTTGTTCCTGGCTCATTTGTTTGTGCATGATCCTAGAATTAATTGACAGATTTTAGGATATTTTTTACTACTTACATTAAGTGTTTCATTAAAATTGAAAGTTCATTTGATTGCTATCTTATTTTCATATTTTTTGATAAATTAATATAGGTATCTACTGAGAATATTGACAATAACTTAAAAACATAAGTTTAATATCAAGTGCACACGAATGTGTTAAACATTTTATTTTTTAGTTGATTAGGCACCTAATAAATGTACGTAGGTATTATTCTATTATATATGTGTCGAGGGCTCTGGCTTTATGTTAGTTAAAGATTTATCACTATGCCTCAAGAAAAGTAACGCTGTTCAGTTGTACCTAAGTCTTTAATAATTTTAGGCACTATAATAATACCTTGAATACATTTTAATATTAAACAAATACACAATAGGTACTTAATTAATTTTTATGTTGTAATAAATGGCACCGTGACGGAAAACGAATATAAAGTTAACCGTTTGTTTAATAGCTGACGCCATTTTGAATTTAAGTCACGCCTATTTTTACAGCTCTTTTTACAAAGTTGCTTATCTAAACACTCGATGTTTGAATGTCCTGTCGTAAATAAAATATAATAACAATAATTATTTATATTTATATAATTGCTGTTTAAACTGACAGAACAAAATGTTAATGATGAAACTTAAGCGTACCATTATTTATTACTATAAATTAAAAGTCTTTTTAAAGATACTAGCCTAAAGAATTACTTTATTCATTGTACGCAAATTGGTAATTTTAAACAGATTCTCTCCTAACAATGTTTGCTACTACAGCGTTTGAAATGTTGTAAACTAAAATGCAAAATAAAAAAGTCCGCTTTATTTTATATAACAATATTATAAGCAATTTTGAAACTCAAGTTGGTATTTTTAGTATTACGAATGAATTTATCTTACTGCTTACACTTTTTATAAATAACTCCAAGATAGAGTATGCAATTATATGTACAAATTACTATGTTGTAATTTTAAGTTCTTAGAGTATCAGACTCAGATCAACTCAGGCCTAAAGAATAACCGCCGCACTCATTGTCACTTAATGATCGAGAATCTCCATACTAAGAACAACATAATGGTTCATTAAGTGACTATGAGTGCGGCAGTAAGTTATTTTTAAAACTAAGTAAGGACCAACTGAAAGATAATACTTAAATACGCCCAAATCAAGGTTCCGAAAATATCATACCAACTCTACGTACAACACCGTTCTTGCTATTTGTTTATAAAGAAAACTATTGCAAATACTTCAAAGAAGCTGAAATACGATTTCCCGTCCACAATGGGACCATATAGCGTTATCGCACTTCCTCTTAACCGCAGCACAAGTCACGTAGCCCGCACAATGTTGGTAATGTCGGCTAATGCAACGCGTTGTTCCTAAAGGCCCCTTGTGCCCCATATCACCGGACGTGCAAAATGCGACATTCATAATTTATTGTTTATTGATATCCTCCTGTAGACTGTAATTGTTTCGAATATAATGACGGTATAAACCTGACCAATTGCTCAAATCAGTGAGTGTGTTTAAACAAATGTGTATTTCAATTTAATGAACATTGATAACACATCTAAAATAATGAAATTGTAACTTGATCTTAATACACTCCTTCGTATACTTACACGAATATTTGAACTTTGAAATAGTATCAGTACGAATGAGATATCTCTCCCGTGACCTTGTTGCCATAAAGCATTTGAAACGTCAGAACAAATGAACCAAAATTAGAGAGAATAGTTTTGCTTCAAACCTGTCTGTTAGTTTAACCGCAGCACACAAGAATGATTTTATTTGAAGCTGTCTATCTGTATTGATACTTCATTCGGTAAAGTAGATTAAAAATTTTGAGTTAATTGTGTTACAGGTTGGATCTAAAACGAATAGATAAACGGGCTAAACGAAATGCACTGGTAATCAAAGCATTTGTTCTTAGATGAAGTAGGTACAATTATACTAAAATAAGACATAAAACTGTTCTGTAAACACAAATTTTACATTTTATTAAAGTAGCATATAAAAGATAAAAAAATGTTGTTTTTTTTTTAAATTGGCTCTCAAGTTAAATTCTATATTTTATTAATGTCAAAATGACGATTCAAAATATATTATTATATTAGGTATAGTATAAAATAAAAAGCAATAGATAGGTATATCAAATATCCTAAATGCAAGCCATTTTGATAATTTTTATTACATGTATTTGTATTTAATAATATATGTTATAGGAACGCAATTTTCTAAAAAATCTTGCTTTTTCGTATGTCGTAAGCTCGTTTTCGTTGAACTCTATCTACACATAAGTGGTGTTATTACGATATCAATGAAGCAGCAAAATATTTTTCTAATACCTGAAGCATGACTTAGAGGTTTCTAGTTGGATTTACTGCGTCGTATCCTATGGTTATTAACAGTCGTCCTTGTGGCGTTATTGCAAATTTATGGGCTTTTCATGACCCCCATAATTCTCTCGTTAATTGTACCTACAATGTATGCGGCGGTAAAGATTTATTGACTTAGGTATTCACGTGCATAAATTATACCTAGAGATATATGTCCATACTTCTGACAATAAAACAGTCCTATTATAGCCTACGCTATTTTTATTCCTTTTAAAACCTCATTTAACCACCACCAACCACCTACTTTAAAAAAAAAATTACTTGAGGGAACCGACTTCGACTTGCTTCAGAAAGTGTAGAAGTACGAGATTTTTTTATATAGGTACACCAAAATGAGTTTACAAGGAATTCTTTTTTTTATCGTAAAAATACATGCACACATAAACCTCTATTTTTTTGTGGTAATAATGGAAACCTCAAAGAAAAACAAGAAATAGATATAATGATAACTAGCTAAGAACTAGTCAGACTCTAGATATTTTCATCTCTACCTATAATAGGTTCTATTATTAGGTAGTTCTATTTTATTGGTAAATACGTTTCAGAAATGTATTTCGAGTTGGTATGAAATCCTGGCGCGCGAGTCTGAATTGTATTGAACAATTTTATTTTTATATTGCACCTAAACGGAATATTGAAGTTTGTTCACGTTATTGGATTCAGTATAGTAAGTTATAGGGTTCCTTAGTTTTAAACGTGAAAGCTTATTTTTTTCACATATTGTAGAAAAATACTTGCACCCATATAGTGAATTAACTAAGTAGGTCTACCTCTCTAAATATAAACATACTTATTATCCCTACAAATAAGAAAAAACTGCCACTGTTTTAGTATTATAGACATCTCTTTTTGTAAACTTTTTACTAAACATAAACTTTTCCATATACCTACCTAGAAAATACTTAGTTACAAAAAATGTGAGATAAAAATTTGCCTACAACCAAATCTATCACAAACTTACTACTTCCAAGTAAAAAACTAATTTATCTAGAAACTTATACTAAATATTTGTGGAATTGTATGCCTTTTCCGAATCGTTAGAAGCAGGCCAGAAGATAACTCTACCAAATATCATTTTAAAAGATTCAATGGGAAAACAGTATAAAAGTTTAAAAAAAAGGTAGTATCTCTAACTTCTTGGCAAGTAAGTAACATATTAAAATGCGTTGAATTTACCTTTTACCATTAATAACTTTTGATACTCGCTATGCCAGTTAAAAACGTAGATTTAACTGTACAAATACTACTATCTAAACAAACTCATATTTTAGTTATTATAGTACCCATGAAAATAAAATTATAATTCCTTAGAAGGAAGGTAGATGTAGAAAAAATAATTATGTATTATTAGAAGACACAGTTACTATATATACCTACTCATATAAATAAGCTTATTTTATAATATATACTTGGATTAAGTAGGTAGGTACTAGAAATTTACAACTTGAGTAATAAGAACGAACTTGTAGTACACGCAGAAATTACCCACACATACCTATCTTTCCGATCTTCAGATATAAAATTCAAATAGCCATTGTGCGTTCTTTATTACAGCATTACATTTAGTTTTAGTGTTATTGCCTAGTTTCTGTTACGCAATTAGCTGATATATTCTAGTTAGACTATCGCGATGAGGGAACTATGATTATTAGGCCTATAAAATACGTTAACAACTATTCGCATGGCATGAGATTTACGAAGATTGTTAGAATTAACAAAGAAATTGTTTCACAACATTACAATACACAAATATATGTTGCAACATGCACAAACTTTATACAAATTGTTAAATTTACTATATGAGATAAATAGATCATTTTTAAACGAAGTAGTTAGATACTTGCTTGATTGATTAGGTAACGCATTGTTTGAGACGTTTTGTTCGAGACGATCGATAGTCTGAATCAAAGTGTTATGTTAAAGGTAGGATATTGCAAAACTATAAGTATCAGCCAACAAGTACATAAAACAGTAAATTATCACATTAAACCTTACAACACGTAACTTAGCAGTTTAGCACTTACCTTTATCATCTCTATACTTTGTAAGGTAAGCTTAGCCTAAATACAGTCTTACCCAAACAAAACAAGAAAAAGCTGATAATTCAACATGATTTCTTTACTTTTTTTATGTTACAAGATATACCTATTACATGAGTCGATGTAATAGGAGGTATACACCTTACAGAAAAATTAAACACATATTTTTTATTTGTAAGAGTCAAAGTTTACAATAACCTCCAACATTATAAGTTAATTTACCAGCCAAAAGGCTTAAAACCATATTTCGTGTACATTAAGTAAAACATTTCGTACCAAATATCCAATTATATATAATTTTCTAACAAATTTCAGTGCTGGCAGCGGAAAAACGTAAGCTTACGTAGGCGTTAGAGAAAAAAAGCGGTTCTATAGTCAAAGTGGGCAGCCAATCGCGAGCGCTGTAGGCGTGTCCGCGCGTACTCATTGGCCAGATGCCCCGCTTATAAAGTTATAACGGTGAACGTTATGCCACGTTTTATTACGTTTTCGGGCGCGTCTAAGCAACGTTGATTTATTACTGTTTAGATAATCCTGATTTCTGATTTATTATAATGTCGTAAATGCTTCATGACGAGAAGCTTTGAAATGTAGAGCAAATGTTTTTTTTAAGTAAAACTGTTACATAACATGCCTTATTCGATGCAAATAAATATATAGTTCATATTAAATGAAAATTATAATAAAACTATTAGGTATATTTGGAAAGATAAATTTTGCAGTTGCTTAATTTAAAACATAAATAAGACTAAGAAGAATAGAGGAGTTAGATGACTAAATAATACACGTACTCTACATTATTCTTAATATTTATAGTAGGTAAATAGTAGTAGTCAAATCTATCTCAACGTACCTATTACAAATAAATAGTAATAAAATATGTTTAATTACAAAATACATATTATAATAATTGTTTTAAGAAAGCTCTAATCTATGGCTCTATAGGCTATATGGCTCTGGGTTGAAAAATTGTTTTATCATTTTATAACCTATTCATAGAGATAGCTTAGGTATAAATATAACGTTAAGACCCGCTAGAGCACAGTAAGTGACCCACTCTACAAACCATGCAACTAATTTGATATAATTTTTAAATAGAATAACTAAAAATTATTTTTTGGCATCAGTATTCAAACAAAGGTAGAATCACAGGTATTCGCACTATTATTAATAAAAGTAATTTCAGAGTTACCTCCGAAGTGTTAAGATACTAAGTAACATAGGTACCTAGGTACGCAATCGTTGAAGACCTTTAAGACAATGCCTATTGTCTTAATTAAAATATAATATTCCTTAACTGTAATAATAAAAGTCTTTAAATAAACACAGATAAATAGGTACCTATCTACAACAGGTAGGATTTTATATCATTTAAAAATTATATTAGTATAGATATATATTATGATATTCGATTCAAGCCAGCCAAATCAGAGTGTGATTATGCAAACAGAGCAATGCAATTAGCTATCAGTCATATAGCAAACGATGCCGTCATTTACTGATGCCATAAAGACTTGCCTGCCTGCCTGCCTCTTTAGATTTTGGATCTTGGCTGGCGTACCTACCTAATTCTTTATTGAATAAGGTTGCTTCAGTAAATAATTGCATCAGGTAGCGCGTCGCGTTTATTTTACGAGTTATAATAATTAATAATAATCTGTGCAATATGTAGCTCTTTTCACCATCATTGCTGGACTCACTAGGTACATATAGATAAATTGAGGTAGCCCGGCGGTAAAGAGCTCGCTTGGATATCCGAGTCAAGCAGGTTCAAATCTGGGTCTCTTACGTGTGATATCACGTGCGAATCATTTCTGATATGATTACCACTTGTCTTATGGTGAAGGAAAACATCGTGAGGAAACCTGCAAGTCTGAGAGAACCTATCAAGTTTTTGATAGACATGTGAAGTCCGCCAACCGTACTAGGCCAGCGAGGTGGACTATGGCCTGATCCCCCCTTGTATTGAAGGAAGGCCCGTACCCAGCAGTGGGACGTTAATAAAGGCTGAATACAAATGAAGAGTAGATACATCATTTGTACTCTAAATAGAAAAACTTGAAGCTCACAATGCCTATTGTCTCCTTACAAAGAAACTTTAAGCCCATTGACCCTAAGTCGAGCAAGTCGAGAGTTAAGTACAAAGAATCATACTTAAATAGTCGAACAAAGTGACAATTTTATGTACGGATGTCGTATAATTTACTGTCAATGACTTTCCTCTTACTTGGCTTATGTCGCTTCGACCATCAACTTACAAGGCATAAAATTATTGCCTTCATACGCCTAACTTGAATGTCTTTAGTTCTAAAGTCCATCGTAGTTTAGTATCAGTCAAGTTTTATTACACTGGGTAATGGTGTGGTGTGGCATCATAAGTATTTTATTTGTCAGCGAAATCGTATTCGAGAAGGTGTAATGTTTTGCTAATTGCTAGAATAATGACTATGTATATTTACATTACATAAATGAAGTGGTAACGCGCTCGCTTGTATAACCGAGTGATGCGGGTTCAAATCCGGGTTTCGCACCTCTGATATTTTCATGTGCGAATTATTTCTATCCTGATTACCACTTGTCTTACGGTGAAGGAAAACATCGTGAGGAAACCTGCATGTCTGAGAAAAGCAAGTTTTCGTAAGACATGTGAAGTCCGCCAACACGCACTAGGCCAGCGCGGTGGACTATGGTCTGATCCCCCTCGTACTGAGGGAGGCCCGTGCCCAGCAGGGCTTGTAGCAAAAGATAAAAAAATAGTAGATAGATATGGTTAAAAAATATTAAGTAGAGGTATATTATAATACCATTTTTCTGGTAAATAATACAGACGATAAAAATGGCCCGCTGGATCTAAATATGTGAAGTAAGTGTGAATGAAGACTAAGGGCGCAGTGGTATTATCTTGTATAAAAAATATAATAAATGTCGCAATCGGGAAAGCATAGAGTTAATAACTGAGTACTCGAATAAGAAGAAAAAATATATAATATCTTTTTAAATAAAATCTTTCAATGGAAATCAAAGACATTTTACTACATACCGAATATAGTTATAGCACATACAATTACTTCATCCATAATAATAAAATAAGCAGGTTTAGTTGTAACTAATGTAAACATGGTGTACCATTTATACCTCAAGAACGGATTTTTTTACTCTTTGGTTAGTTATATTTTTGAATAGCAGACACCGGATAACTTCGGGAAATACACAAAAAATTATGATCTACATGGCTAACGTTGGCTAAAAATAAGTAACTATAGTGACTTTTTTTACCTAATACCTATATTATCAATTTGAAACATGCGGTATAAGATAAAACCTATTCTTTTAAAATTCACGTACCTCAACAATCTTAGGCTTTAGGTGTTACCAACTCTGATGCTGTAGACGCTATAAATATTTGATAACTTTTCGATCTAAAATGTGTTTCAGTAAGCAGGTTAGCAAAATAACGCCGTGGCGGAAGTCGTAAAAACTGAAAACACCTAGGGTTGTCAGTATCTAAAATTTAACAAAAATATTTTAAACAAGCAAAATTCACTATGATTCGATTGAATGAATTGATTTCTTCGCACGTTGGAACTGTTAAAGAGGGATTTTTTGTTTCTTTACACGTAATGCGGCGGGAAAAAATATGTTCCGAGAGAGCTCGTCATATTTTATATGAGTAAAGCTTTTTTTGTTTGTATAATTTATTTTAATTAATTCATTTATAACAATCAGAATTGAGCCGTTTATTAATACTCACTCGATATCATTAACGTTACTTTTTTATCGATTATCATTTTTACTGTTTTCGTTGGAAGCTAGAAGCAAAGACAATTACAAGTTTATAATGATTTTCACGTTTTACACTTACCTAATATCAGCCATTTCAGTACAGATTTATTTACTTTAAAGGAAACAGCTAATTATTAATTTTAAGCAGTATACAAATTACAAATACACTTTATCTTCTTTGTTTAGAAACATTAGTTATTCTGAAATTTGACTTGGTTTTGAGCATCTGTTGTATAAATATCTTAAAAGAAAAAGCTAACCCTACACGGGTATTAAAGCAAGCAGTAAAACGTACAGAAACGGGGGAAGTGGCGCATTGCGACTTTTGCTTTATAACCTGTTCAGTATTATAGGTAATTTGATTGTTAGTAGGTAACTATAGTATAAAGCGGTTGCCCTTCGCTACTCAATTACTTAGATAAAATAATTTTAATGACTCATTTGATATTCGGCGAAACAGAATTGCCGTCATTAAACGAAAAACGTCTTAGTTTTGGTAGAGTTCTTGTTGAACTATAAGTAATACTAATATTTTAATCAAGATTAAAGCTAAAGGTTTCATTTAAAGCTTGCATTTTAGCTATACGAACAATAAAAACTTAAACAGTTACAGTCATTAATCCATTAAAATATGTTTTATATGATAAGACAGCAACATGTTATATCTAAAGTTACAGTATATACGATGTAACGCAGATGTAACATAGTTAAAAATATATATTTTTGTAGCAAGTATGAAGTACAACCCGCATATTTTTCAGGACGATGAAATAGAAGTACTACTCTACCCGTATTTTCTTGAAACAAAACCCATAAAAGTCCCATGTACCTACATAAAAGTAGAAAATAGATAATGTGTTATAATATGTTACATATTTTTTTACTACCTCTAGGTAGTAGGTATTAAACTTGGGGTTTTCGACAACAATTAATGCGTGAGAGTTAAAATCTTTGTCATTTATCATTATAAGTATGTAGTTATTTCTTTTTGATTATTTATTAAATAAATCTTATTAGATATAAATTTTACAGTGTATATTATTACTTAAATCAATGAATTGTACCTACAATGCTTATAGAGCCTTAAAGCTGCCATACACTAATGTCCCAAGCGAGTGTATGGCAACTTGGACTGGCTGTCACGTCCGTTGGCCGATTATATGTTTCAAAGGCTTTGTTATTACTTAGCGCATGGTACTTCGTTTAACACTTGCTATAATTCTTCACAGAATTAAAATATATAAGCATAACAGTAAAAATTTAGGAAACCAATTAAAATGTGTAAAATAAAACTTAGTACCTAATAATGTTAATGTTCGGCGTATTATATTATAGTACTTGCACTCGACTTAAAAGAATTCACAAAATAAATATTTAAAAACATTGTTGACTGTTGACTGATTCTCTTTAAGAGCAACCGACACTTAGTAGCTTTTATATAAACAGAGAAGTGATTTAAATTTCTTAAGTGTATTCTGGGAACGGTGACAATTAATCTGTTCCAGGTATCCTGCATGGTGTTAGGTTTTATTATATTTAGTCTACATTTTGTCTGCGCTATCATTGAATTATTAAGATGTCTTGATGCTTTATAGTTTATATAGTTTTTTTTTTAAATTTATTACTAAAGATTATTTATTTATTTATTTATTTATTTATAGGTTGCTAACAGAGCATACATTCATACAAAAGTGATATACAACAAAAAAGACAATAATACTAGACTAAATGATGCCCTAATTAAAAGCAACACTGCATTCGTATGACATGACAACATAAATAAAAAAAACTTATAGAATAAAATAATAGACTGACATTAGTAGGTAAGTAAAAGTTATAAAAAAATTTACAAAGTAGGTAACCTTCCTGTAGACAAAAACAAAAACATAAAAATGAAATTTACTTCTATATAACATATAGTTTTTAATTATAACTAATTAAATTGATGAAGTTTAAATTTAACGATTTTCTTAAATTTATACAAAGAATCAGAGAAGATATCAATATCATGACTTGTGCATAACGTCTTGTGAGAACGTATAATTCTGTTCAGAGGCGCATTATGACCCAGGTTGGTTTTGCATAGTTTTTCGCGAAATAATGTAATATTTTTAGGTCTGGAGTCTTGATGGTATAGCAAAGTCGATTTCGGATAATAATCATTCAGAGTCAAATATGACTCTTACAAGCTTAAACAGAAAAAGGTTGTCAAGCAAATGTCTTCGATCAGAAAGGGATTGCATTTTAAAGTGCTTAAGTCGGCCCTCATAACTACGAATAGATTGATAGATCCCACTATGATATGAAATGTGCCATAAGAACCGCTTTTGTACAGATTCTATTCTTTTTTTATACTTATTATAGTGTGGATTCCAAACTTGTAAACTTGTAATGTAAACTTTCTCATAATGCTAAGGATTTTTCTATGTAATGAAGTCCGTGGGCCTGAGTTAAGATTACTTCAGTGAAATTGTTAGCCTTCCTCTTAAAAAACTTAAATGAATGCAAAGGACAAAGGAAATTTTAAAATAGTGTCATTTCATTTGAAATTATGCACTTTTAGCACATTTTATAGTACACTTTTGAAACGCTTAGGTATTATGTATCTTAAGTTTTTGTATATCAATGTATTACTATACCTATAGTAGTTTATTTTAATATCCGATTTAATATTAACGTTCATTTTTTCTCTCTTTTCAGCGGTGTCACTAGAGTCTTTAGTGGAAAATTGTCATAAGCTGTTAGAAAAGTTTCACTATTCATGGGAAATGATGCCCCTTGTGCTCGTCATCCTAAATTACGCGGGGAGTGATTTGGAAGAAGCGTCTCGGAAGATAGACGAAGGTAAGTCGTAAATTAATACACATATTTATGATTTTCTTTCTTGCTAAGGAAATATTTTGTAAAATAACGAAATAATCTCGAATTAAATTAAATTTTTAATCACATATTCACAAATATTATAAAAGATTCTACCTTAGATAGATAGACTCTACCTTAATATAAATCGAAATTTTAGTTAAGCGTAAAAATTCATTTATTTCTCAGTTCAGCTGATAAAAGTGCCAATTAAAAAAAAATGTGTGATTAAAATTAAATTTATTTATAGATATTAAGTAGGTCTACTAAGAATCTACTAGTATAATAATACATTTAATATTTTTATTGATATTAAATGTAAAATATATAGCTATGCAGATGCAATGCGAATTCTTGTTTTAGTACAATAATGAGGTGGTGCTTTTAACGTTCTCTTTTGACCAATGAACAGTCATTGTTTATTAATATTTTTTTAAGTTTAACTTTGTAACATCTCTTTCTTAAAAATACTGTTATATAAAATTACTATCTTTTTCCTATAAATACTGTTTATTATGGTGCGATTAAATAAATATTTTTTATATATTTAATCAACTATTTTGGACAAATAGTCTCAATATTACTTGCTTAATCAAAAATATATACTAGTAATATACTTATGTATTGGTTATTAAGTACTTATAGATGTATTTTTACATAATTATATTCTAATTTAAGCTTTTAAAACTATGAATTGAAGGATATATGTTAGATACGAGCGATTAAATTAATTGAAACCACCACCTCATTAGTATGTCCTGGATTCTTGGCTGAAGCGAATTTGAATTAACCCAATGTGGCTTGGACAAAATATCAGTATAAAATCGTTGAAGAATTAAAAAAAAATAATGTAAAAATAATTATTTAAATTACTGAAATTGTTGTATACTTATACCTAACACATTGTTTTTTACAATTTTTCAATTTTTTTACAATTATATTCTTCAACGATTGTAGAATTATATCTTGTCTACGCCTTATTGTGTTAATATTTAGAGAGCTATGTAAAATAAAAGATTCCTGTTAAAAACCAATACGTGAAGTTCTTGATAGAAACGTAAAATAAATATAATTAAAATAATATTCGCGCACCAGGTTTAGGAATACAAGCATATCTTAATATATTATATTGTGTAAAAACGCTTCATGAAAGTCTCTTGGTGTCGACTCTACAAAAACTTAATTAGTGATTTTTTAATAATATTTTGCCTTATCCCCCTCGTATTAAAGGGAGGCTATGCCCAGCAGTGGGACGTTATAAAAGGGCTGATTACAATAATATTTTAAATGTTTTAGTTTACTTCTTTAATATTGACTACTCGATTAATTGAAAAGATTCGAGTTGAAGATAATATACCTGCTTATGTACGTAACGAACTTTTACTTAATTATAATTTTCCTGTTCATAAGAAGAAAAGTAAAAAACTATTATTTTGTATTCATTCCCATAATTAAAATAATACTAATTACTGAATAAAGTTTAAACACTGCTAATTATATTAAACAAGGGAAATAAAAAAGTATGGCGCCATGCCCCAATATGGCGGCGCAAGCGACGAAGGTGAGATGGCAAAAAGATAACTTTGATTAAGACGTTAAAATTTATAAATAAATTCTAGAAATTTCACTTTTGAGAACCGAATGACGTGCTACATGATTTTCAAACGATTAGGTTGCGCTACCTAATAAACCGTAAAGAAATCTCAGCAGCAACACGCAAGATTTTTTTAATTTTAATTTGGTGTTGATTTACTTTATTTATTTTGTTAAATTGAATAAATACAACCTTATTTTACGTATACTTTCTGAAAAAAATGATATTGTAATTGTTTATAAGCGGAGTGAATGGAGTAAATAACGGAGTGTACCTTTTCTCATTAGATTCTTATTAAAACTACTTAGACCTTTGCTTCCTTCAAAATGATATATGTATTTGTTATATTTGTACTTATAATCAAGTCTAAATTCCAATAAAGGAAAATAATAAAACAATGTGAACATGTAATGGATGCGTTAAATAGGATGGTAAATTATTACGATAAAAAACAAATTGCTAGTGTAACCATTTAGAGTGAATTATGCGACGTCAGACAAAATATTGAATCTTTTCGCGTGACAAGATTATCAATAATTCATCACTACTTATCATTAACAAATTCTTTTATTCTTCTTAAGTATTGTCAATAGTTTTTACATTCTAATTTAAATTAATCAATTCTTTAATAAGGTAGGGTAAAGTTCTTAAAAAAGGTAAATGATATTTAATGTCATACAACCTGAAAGTTAGCTAGTTATAAAATTACTAGTAATAAACATTTTTATTATATTATTTTATAGCGTAGGCAATAAATGGCTCACGCGCCTCTTCGTAGGCAAAAATGCCGCATTTCTTAGTACACTTACATATCGACTTGCTTTTAGTTATAGTCATTCCGTAAATAAAGCGTTTTGAGTTAAATATTATTTACATCATACTTTTTATTTCAAATTGTAACTATAACTTTAATAGTTTATGGAAGTTTTTATAGTGTGTTTTAATATTTTAAATTAATGGTAAATGTTGAATAACGTAAACTCTACAGTCTATGTATTAGAGATTTTTTATATGGCAACATTTTACATTATTAATAATTTTAACAATATACTTATAATAGTTCAATAAACTAAATATTTGGGGCTTAGTAAAATATTAATTTTTATTTTTAATTTCAAGTAAATTACAAGGATATAGAATAAATATTGTACCCTTTTAAGCCGTTTTCTAACTTTTGCAGCCAGATTTGAAAATGTCTAAGACACTCTTACAATAATTATTAACAATATTTTCTAACTAGAGTTTAATAAAATCATGTATTGTATAGAAATTACTTTCTATGACTTATTTTACAACACTGGCGATGAGAGAAATACCTAATATTTGTAACAAGTAGATTTTCTAACAAGTAGTAAGTAGGTTATACCTATTGGGCTTAAGACGTTAATGTCGTTACAAATAGTGTTCGCTAAAGACATTACGTGAATTTGTGACGTCTTAAGCCTTCATGCTGTATTTTCTATAGGTCGATAGAAAATCTAGTATCTCATTAAGTCGGATTGCTAAAATGAAATTATTATGAAAAATACAAGTATATATTATAGTTTTTTTTTTATATTGGCCAATAGTATATCTCTTTCTAATACAAATGAAATCTCAATATTATCAAATGTAGACTAAAAAATGCATACTAAAAACGTACTTTAATTGTTATCGATCGATATAAGTCTGCGGTGAACGGGACAAATGCAAGAGACTTTCATGGCTTTTGAATTAGTATGAATTCTGATTTTTTTTTAATGCAATGTATAGATATAAGATTTGTAAAACACAGTTGATACTGTTGTTTGCAAAGCGAATGTGCATAATACGAAAGTTGTTTGTCCACAGGAAAGATGATAATCAACGAGTACGCGAGGAAGCACAATTTAAACATCTTTGACGGTCACGAACTGCGGAACTCGACTCGCCAGTACGGACTTTAATACAGTAATATAGTTGTTCAATAACAGGCCAACTATTTCACAAGCATTTATATCCATTCATTTGAAAAACACATACACGAACACACGCACACACACACCTACACACATAAGCATATCACAATATACGGAAAACACATAATTAGGAACCTAAAATGCTAAGTCTTTATAATTTTTCATAAATTTCTCTCCTTACTAGTAACTTTTATTTTTTAAATAACACAAATCATTTAATGTTTATTAAGGTTAATATGGAAAGGCATTATTTTATCAATCAAATTATTAAGTGTAGGCGGATTTTTTTAACCCAAATTATTATCTATATATATAACTTCTTTGAAACGTATTGTAACTTATTTATATTATTTTAATTTGCTTAAAACTTAAAATTATATATTTAATATAGTTTTTCTACTAGATAAAGCTAAGTAAAAATGCTAATTTTTACTTTACATCATTACAATGTTAAAGTCTTAACCAGAGTTAACATTTATTATTAAAATCATGTAATTCGATACGATATTTCAAAAATAAGAAAAAAAGCTGAACAAAAGCAATAAGCGTGATCTGATTTGAAATGAAAACAACAAGATATTATTAAAAGATAGCTACTTAATCGGCAGAGTTGCAAAAAGGCAGTGTTGGCGAGGCCTTATGTCTTACTTAATATAGGATCATTTAATTTTTATTAATTAGTGAAGCCATTTAAAACATGTTAATACTAATATTTATTTGTATTAATCTCCAAAGTCCAATGTCTTTTTATAAGACTATTTTATTATAATTTTTTTTACTAACTTTAAAGCTTTAAAACATAAGTTTCAAGCTTTTAAAAATGACGTAATTTCCATACAAAATTTGACCTCTATTTCAACCTCTTACAGCTCTTTTTTCGCCTTGAAAAGTAGCCTATGTCCTTTCTCAGGCTCTAGACTATCTGTGTACAAAATTTCATTAAAATCGGTTCTGTAGTTTTGGCGTGAAAGTGTGACAGACAGACAGACAGACAAAGTTACTTTCGCATTATAAATGCGTTGTATATTAGTAACGACTGTTGGCTGGGGGGTGTCTTATAGTTCAACAACATTTGCTTAACAGTTTGAATATGTGTGTAAAGTACGAAAACAATTATTCCACAAAGACTAGTACTTTTTGTTATAATTATTACATTTTAAGGAAACTACTTCAATTTTTATGATGATTGATAACATAAAAGTAATTTGAGGCATAGAAGTAAAAATATTGCAATATGTTATTACTTTATAATTTATCTCTGTTTACAATCTCTTTCAATTTTCATTAAAGGCCTGACATATTACCAATTAATTAAACATGCCTAGTTTATTAATATTAGAGACTATAAACTCAATTCTCTATCGATTTTCTATTAGGTATATTATCTTCTAACGACTTTGCTGTATCTAGTGGCAATAAAAGAGGAGCCATAACTTGAAAGTGAAGGCTAGAAACAAAGTTGTATTAGACGGATCCCACAAAATAAATATCGAAGTCTAAAATAGAAACGATCGTTGTAAAGATCGAGTACCCACTTTCTTTAAAATATTTAAATTACTTAAGTTAATATGTATATAAAATTTGGAAGTGAAGTGTGTAATGTAGGCATACCTTTATTCTAAATTATACTATATTCTTTTGTATTTGTCAAGTACTACTTCTCTACCCCATGAAAGAGATATAACATAATAATATTAGCTTATTTATTTTTTTATTTATTTAATTAAAATCCGTTAACTATTTTTATTTATTAACATGTATTTAGTTATCACTCAGTATACGAGTTGTCATGTGTATAGTAATTTAAAACTTATTTTTTTACTTCATATTCAGTTTTATGAAACGATCATTTACTTTATATATTAGAAATACACAAAATTAAAAATTTGCAGATTAATAGCTGCTAAAATACGCTCATAAAGTAATTGATGGGTTATTTCTGATTCTATATAATATCTTGTAGTATTTATGTTACTGAGTGATAAATGTGTGTAAAATGACAGCGTTAGTTTGCAGGTGCTAAGAATTTTTTTATGTACAAACTACATAATATATATTATATATTAATGGCTTACTTACATGATATTGGTTGTAGTTAAAGCGGAATTTTTATCTCTAAACAATCATAGTAATGTTCATCTTAATTATCTTAATTAAATTCCGGTGTAACTTTAGAAAAGAAGATAAATACGTATTAGGTAAAAACTGAAACTTAACTGGACTTTGATCCTTAGTTTCGTGCTCCGATTATACTTCAACAAGTTTTTATTATTAACTCTGTAACAAGTTAACCAAAATGTCATTTTAACGGACTTTTACGGTAGCGGGATGCATATAATACTTTCATAAAAAATATATTTTATATAAAATTTTCGGTGTCCCAACTATTGACAAATGCTGGTAATTGTGAGTTTTTTACAACAGAGTTATAAGACATGATAAAAGCATTTTAATGTTAGCCAATGACCTGAATACAGTTTAAGTACACATTTTACATCATTATAAGCTATTAAATGAAAAATTAGTTATGCACAGTATCAGAGTCCATGGTTCACTAATACCAGATATTTATTCAAAAACATTCGTTCTTACAGTAACGTTTAGATTTCTTGCATTCTGCGCAAACACGTGTATGTTAATAATACGTACTTAAAGCAGTTTTATTGCGCAATAAAATGATAGCACTTCCTATTAATAACATATACATTGAAGTCTCCCTTATAACTAACCCAGCCACTGTCACAACAACGTACATTGTTACACGCAACAATATTGCTTACGAGCCGATAAAAGAAATGGTAGTCAGCGAATTCAGAAAACACCAACAGTAGTGATTTCTACGTTGCAGTGACCGGACGAAATAAAATTTGAAATTTTGTCAGTAAAGTGACAATTGAAGTTTGGATAGTGTTGTGCGAGTGTGTTCGATAATTTTATTTCAGTGCTTTTTTCTCTTTTGTAGGAAAATGCTGAGCGAAATTAATAATATAAGTGGTGTACTTTCGTCGTCGATGAAGTTGTTTTGCGAATGATACATAGTTTTACAAGTGTTTTTTGTGTGGACGCCATATAGACATGCTATGCGATGCTGTGCGAATGCCGACGGACTGTGCTTGTATTATCATCGGAGGACTATTGGGTAAGTTTTACAAACTATATATTAAAAATATTTTTTAGATTTTTTGTACGTAGGATATTTTTGGTTTTTAAAATATTGTGTTTTATATATACAAAATATACAGGGTTAATGCACTATATTATTTTAAGTCATTTTGAGAGGACTATTCAAACAAAATAAAGCATAATATTTTTAAAAACTACTGATATTTCAAGAATTACTTTATTTGGAGTACATTATAATGAGTAAAACTGCAAACAAAATCCAAACTTATATACTGCCTTACACTTAAAATTTGCGGTAATTTGACCTCCGTCGTATACTTCCACCGTCTATAACTAAAGTCGTTTACCATTTATAATATATAATTATAGATTGTAAAAATGCTAAGGAATCTCCGTAATGGCGTCTGCTATAAAAGAGGCCAATAACGTGTAGGCAAATTGTATTTTATATGTGGATTCGCAGAAAAGCAATAAACATTTGCAATTATGTTATACCTGTATGTTTATTGCGATTTGGAGGGTGAGTAGATTTCAGAGAAGTTAAAATGGAAAGGTGTTTTAGTAATAATTTAATGAAAGACAATTAATATAACTGGTAATTTTTATAGAACTATATATTTGCCTATATCATACATATATAACTTTAAGTTAATCCCTCTGTTGTAAACTAAATTGATGCTTAATAGAGAATATTGGTGCTAGACGTTTATATTGAAACTCGTTGTGAGAAGACTCATAAAATGACAAGTACCCAATATAACGTTTTCTTTATATGACAACAGCTTGCCAGATTTCGCTATTTGATTTTAAAAGTATGTATATGACATTAAGCTTATATATACTTCCATATTGTTTAGTCTTCGTAGTTCGTTTCCAATTATGGCTGGCTACGTCGTAAAATAACTCAACCTAACCGATAGATATAGAATTATAATAATTTAAGTTTCTGTCTAACCGCAAAACTGATTACCCGTATCCCTCATGCATAGAATTGTTAGACCATTAAACCAATACTTTGTACTCATATCCATGTTATTATTCTCCTAGGGAGGTCCGGGTGACATAAAAGTAGCAAAGTAGCGCAATTGTTAGGTGGTCTCCGGTCGTAAAAAACAAAACGAAAGTAATAAATGTGTGGGCTTGTGAAATTTCTATTGGTCGCGTATCTTGTATGTAGAGTATATGGTATATACGCGATAGTATAGATGAATTAATAATGTTTTATGAGTTGGAATAGTTTTAATTTAAAGTGAAAATGGCGGTTCAATATCTTATGAAAAAGAGGTAAATCAAGTCTTTAAAATAAGCATCAGAAAAAATATTGAAAGTTTTGGCGTTAATTGACACCAACGTATGGTAACAGCTTACACACAGTATTTTGCTTTTATTATCTAACACTGTCTAACTTACCCTCTGTGGTAAGCCTGGTGGAATCGTATTACGAGCAAGGATAAAAAATGTGAATGTGTAATTAAGTTGTTGTAAAAAGGTTGTAATAAAAATTAGACTAATTAATACTTTGTACTATATAATACCTTAATAAAATTTTAGTTTACGGTACATCAAAACCCAATTATATCGCTATCAAAATATGATAATTATTCTTCTAGCTCCTCCACCTTCGTGCACTATTTACAATACAAAACGTTAAATAAACTTCCAAGAACCTATCTTACAGCAAATTTCTGTTATTAGTAAAGAAAACTAAATAATATGTATATGTAATATAAACATAGGTTCATGAGAAAGGACGTTAGTTAGTATAAAACTGCGGGCGTAAACTATCTTTGGATGTAATCAAACGAAATTGACTTATAATTTAATATAAGGTTAATTTGTCATTACGTAATTTTTTAATCGTTCTCAAAAAATGTAACCTACGTCGTTAAAGTGTATAAGGATGATGCACCAAGTTCTTAATGTTATTTGAATTAATAAACGTTAATTATATTGCTAAGGCACCTGGCATCTGATATTTCATTACAATCTTCCTGGTAAATAAAATACTCAACTTTATTAAAGTTTATTAAGTTATATTTACTGAATAGTAGCAAAATACTTTTAGTTAAAAATACTATTTACACCCAAAATTTCTTTAAATACATATAATATGCAAGCAAAATGAAACCTAACGAAGGACACCTTAGTTCACACATGCTGAAATAAGTAGAGTCCATTTAATTTATCGATTTTTCATTGATTACCGCCTTTACGTCATCTTGTAATATCTTATAGGTGCTTGTAGTAATTGGATATAATGTAAGTGGTAATTTTTTAAGTATATTAATGTCTTACTAAATACGCAATGGTTTATAAGAAAATAGAGATCATGCTTTAGGTGTTTATAATAGTTTAATAATAATGAAAATTTGATTGTAGAAGATGTAATTTGTAATAAGTTGTTATGAAAGCCATTATTTTTATTAGAAAATTTATTTAATTAATTTTTAAAACCTGGAATTAACTAAAAATTATTATGGTTTGTTTTCTAAGCGTTATGGCAATATAAAGTTCGGAAATATTAGAGATTGTGTTCATAATATACTCTCAAGACGAAAGTTACTAAAATTATTAAAGAGTCGGTAGTGTGTAATAAAATACAGCATTTCTGTACTATTTCCTTCTATAATGTAACTAGCTTTACCTGCGGTTGTATCCTTGTCATTTATTTCCGCCGCGCTGCTGCTAAGTGTCGTAAAGTGCCTTAGATATTTTGTCTTTCCTAGAAAAATATTCTGTCTGAAATAATATTTTACTCTATAAATGTTATAAAATTGTGGTCGAATCTATACATCGAATATTATTAGGGAAATCTAATTTAAATAGTCATTATTAGCGATACAGAGCGATGAAGTTTTAAAATTTTTTGAATGTGTGTGAGCAAATCAGAATGATGACAGCTGGTTATCCAGGTCCATCATTGAGAAACGAGAAAGAATGCGTACGTGAATCACTTTCTTATATTAGCAAATGCTTATGTGCTATAATGCTATTAAAAATGTTGTGTCAAAAGTTGATTAATTTTATTCCAACAAGACATTCGTCGTGTATGCGGTTAAAAGAATTGTCGGTATTTGTTCGTATTACGCGAGATAATCGGCTTAAAGCCTTACGTGAAGGGTTGTGTTATTGCTGGGGTATCATTTTAAAGGGGATTGCATATAAAATAGTGTAATTATTGCAATGTTAGTGTAATACTTTTTACTTACAAAAACCTCAATGACTACTTCTAATTACAATCAATTATAGTTGAAAGTCATTGCTGTTGCGAAAGGGGTCAATAATGCTGCACTTGTCCGATTTCCTTCGTTGCACGGTGATCAGCTTTTTAACTAGAACATTGAAAATATGAACGAGATCTAATTTAATTTTTGTAGTAAAAATATATATACTTACGCAATATAACAATAGAAATATTGTTTTACAAAGTAATAAAAAAACCGTTGAATTATTATAAGTAGTATTGATTTCTTCTGCTCTAATTATAACATTTCTATTCGATGTTATCGTATAAATGTATTAGTAAATACATTCTATTCCGACTTATCTGATATTTTTCGCGGATTTACCGTTTTTGATTTTTTTGTCCGACGTTTTGAATGCTTTGCAACAATGATGGCCTCCCTATTCCTATAAATTCAATTGATTCATAATTTAAATATGCATTGTAAGTATATGATTTTCTCTAAAATGTGTAACTAGAGTCTGTAGTTTGAGCCCCCTTCGTTGGTTTTACCATTGGTAAGGGAGCGCGTTACTAATGGTTTTCATAGTATATAGATAGTTGCAAAAAGCTACTTAGTGACGTTTGAGCTATGTGGGGTGGGTGCGTTATTTAAATTGAGTGATTAATAGGCTCTTTTATGGGTTTTTAAAGAGCGTCTCAAATTATTAAGTAGTTATTTTCAATACTTATTCACAAAATTCAAAACTTAAACAACTTTTAAATTGACTGGCGAAACACTACTTTTCCGCAACATGGCGTCAGTGACGTCACAAGGAAGTGTCATGAATAAACAAGCATACATAAGTTCAGATAGTCTTTATCTTAATCTGATATAGAAAATGTACAAATAGTGTTTAATACCATGGTGCACAAATACAAGGAAGTAGTTACGTTGTTTGCCAGTTCACTGCTCTATGATGTCCTTACATCAGCCAAATTAATAAATTGAATCAATCACAGACGACACTAAACTTATAGGACAAGTATATGTAATTATATAGAACTAAGTATATTTCTCCTACTGTCAACTAGCCTATTCAAATCATAGCGATATTTTGATTTGTAAAACTGCATTATAGTGATATAATATACTTTTTTTTATCGATAATATACACTTTGATGAAATATAAAATTGTCTAGTTTATTAATAAAGTAATGCCGTGTTAAGGGCATTTAATCCTTGCTTTTTATAGTAACATAAACACAGTGGATGCGAAATTAATGCTTAATGGTATCCATTTAATTACATGTATTTTTTTTATTACTGACCTATTGGACTTTTAAATATTTAATAGTACTTAAATTTTCGCGTAAAACTATCATTACTATCCTATTTCAGTATAGCACTGACTACTCGGTTACAATGTTGCGTAATCTCTCATCCTTATCACACTCTCCTCATTGTAATCGCGTCTGAAAGGGATGGCTAATACTTTACGACTGCAGTTGTTTAATAGCTTGAAGGGTTTAAAACTCTTCCATTGCTTATTTTGCTGCGACTAATTTTACGTCCAGAAGTGTAGGTGTTCCGAGAAATTCTATATAACTCGAGACACTTTATGATCTTTATGAGAATGTTTCATACTCATTTTGCGCTCGTAATAAAAGCACAACTCCCTATGTCTATTCACGAGGCACGTAACTACTCCTTATCCAAATTCTTCATTGAATGTTTGGTTTATTAAGCAGTAATGAGCTTACTTCCACCAAAAATATAAACAAATCAAAAATAGCGTTTCGTAGTTATAGTAACCACGGCTACTTAGTACTTAGTAAAAATCTTAAATTTATTGTTCGGAGATCTAAAGTGCGAAATCTAAAAGAGAAAGAAAAGTGACTGTCCCTAAAAGTAAAAAAAAACAGCTACATTTATATTTGCTAATTAAATAGCCTAGACACTAGAGGAAATATTTGGTGACAACACCCCTAACGTGACATTGGCGAAATAATTTGTGCTCAACTGGCACGCATTGAAGCCAACAAACCAAAGAATTGAATTGAATTTTATTGTTTAAAAATGTATTTCGTCTGAAAAAAGAGTGACTGGTCTATCGCATACATCGAGATCTCGTTTTATAAGATTGATATAACGAATTCGTTCATTGTCGGTCTCGAGCATTAACTATGCTAGATCTTTTATCTAAGGTTGTCAGAATTTCAATATAAATTAATTTAAAATGAACTTTATAAAGGCCTAAAAGGCTTTTTATAGCAGATAATAAACTAAAAAATAAATAAAAAACGTTTATTGTAGCCGCTATTTTATTCCTATTTGTACAGGTCGTATTATTTAGTCGTAAAATTTGCAACAATGTGGTTTCTCGACTTAAATGAATCGATAAATGTTATTGTATATTTATATTTTATTGAATTCATAGATGATGCAATTTGAAAATTTCCCGTATTTTCATGTTACACGCTGAATGTTTCATTGTTAGAATGTAATTACAAGCTAAATCTATATACTTATTAATTTTAACTTAAATGTATTTAAGTGTTTGCAAAACCTTGATTAAAATAAATTAACTGACCTTGATTTATTAAAGTAGTTCAAATGTATTTAAATAAGAAATATTCTGCTTGTAACTGCTTCGGTGGCCTAATGGCTGGTACGACTAAGATCCGGGATCCAGTACAGTAGACAGAGTATTGCTATTAGGTTAAGTGATTTTCAGTAACAGTGTAAGTTATGAGGTTGAAGGTGTAAAAACACCGTGGCTTCAAAAGAATGTAAAGCCGGCAAACAAAGTAAATCAGTTAATCAATGATAAATAAATGAGTTATTTTTACCAGTCAATGAAAGTGAGAGGAATAGAAAGTGCAACGTTTAAGCACATATTAATGGTTGATTTTATCAAGATAAATAATTTTATGCGCACATACACTATACAGGCAATTTAGAAAAAGGTGTTCAAATCCCAAGTCATTTTCTGGTGCGAATAATTTCCAACATGTTTATCATTTGTGTGACAAAGAAAAAATATTGTGAAGAAACCTGCATGTTTGAAAGAACCTTATAAGTTTGCGGAAGACATGTGAAGTGAACCAACTCGCACTAGGCCAGCGTGTTGGACTATGGCCTGATCTCCCTCTCTTGAAAGGAGGCCTGTGCGCAGCGTTTCACTTTTTCATTTTTATCTCCTTCAATTAATATTTAATTACTTAATAGTCGTATGAATTATCATGAATTCAACAAGACAGAATAACAAAATTAACAACAAGTTAGTTACTATGTCAAGAATAATTCTTGTATTAAATGGCACCATCTGCTGCACGCGATATCGATCGGTTATCGTTTCAAGCACAAATACAGTTAATGTTAATTGTTTTTTTTTGTGTATTACAGTAAACTATGAGTTGGTATTAAAGTGCTAATTTAGTCAGTTGATGTGTGATATCAGATTATGTAACTTAATTCAATACAGTTTTTGCGAAACTGCTTTGAAGGCTTAAGTTTGCCATCAATATATTCCTATAAGTGAGTGAGAGAAACGTCGAAGTTATTATTTACTTCACTACTAGTTTCTTTCTACAATTTCGATATACATTTAGTTAACATTTAATATTACGATGTTCAATTTAGTTATACTCGTAGGTGCGTAGCATAATATATATTTTTTTAAATATTGGGACATTATTACAACAGCGCCATCTAGCTCCATGGTTTGCTACGAGGCTTGTGTTACGGATATTAGATAGTTGATACACTTATAATTTTTAAATGGATGCATATTATAAACACCCATAACCGGAGTACAAACATTCGCGCTCAACAAATGAATGACCCCAGCAGCACTCGAACCCGCGACTGCTGGCGTAGAAAGTACGGTCACTACAAATTGAGCCAAACTTGTCGTTAATATGTAGAATATATTGATAATTTATTCGTTGAGACTAAACAATTGAAAGGCGCTCACTTAATCGCGGTCAGTCGTCTCATTTATAAATCCCTCGCCGGACCAGCCGGTCTCATTAATTTGTGTCAAACGCATTGTATTGGAGTATCGACATAAAATTACTAGAAGACCATTTAGTTATTTTTATATGTTAGGAACCTTTTTTATCTTTTTCGCTACAAGCAGGAAGACCACATTCGATTCGCTTGTATGATCCATAAGTAATATTTATTTAAATAGCTCCTAATTTTGTTGATTATTAGCAAACAAACATTATTTTTTTCTTTATAACATAAGTATGACCTGTGAGTATGAATGAAATCTTTTCGGATTTTGTCACGGATCTATAATTTTTACAATTTTTGTCTGTCTGTCTGTGACCGCATCACAAGAAAACCACTGAACAGATTTTAATGAAATTTTACATGATGATAGTTGGTTATCCGTGTCAGGATATAGGACGCTTTTTACTGCTAGAAAATATCTAATTTCTGAGAAATATCAAGTAACGAAAAAAGAAATGCTAGTAAAATTATATATTTTAATACTTTCTTAGATTTACGTGTCTCTTCCGTGACCATGATTGCTGTAAAGCATTCGAAACGTCGTGAACTAAAAATCAAAATAAATCCGCGACAAAATCCGAAAAGGTAGTTTCATTTATATATTTTAATTCTAAACATTTAAATTTAAAAACACTAAAGTCAAACAAATTATTGAAATCGATAATTAAGGGATCTTAAATAAGTAATTTGGGTATTTTACAATTTAATGACCTTTTCGTGCGTCGTGTTAGATATTCCTCTCATATTGCGATGCAATTTATTTCTAACACACTCGTAATTGAAGGGTACAGGGGCAAAACAAGGAATGGCACATACAATTTAAAAAAGTTGAAAAGTATGGTCGAACATTTAGATTTTGCCACGCATAGATTGCAATGTAAATTTAAAAAAAAAATTGTGACATTCCTTGTTTTGCCCCTGTACCCTTCGTTATGATCCCTTAAAGAATATGTGAAATAGGCTTATGTTTTGCAAAGTCTTTTATATTTTTTTTTCATGCAACATGGGTTGTCTATCGGTTTCTAAAACATTATTTATAGATTTATGATATATATGAATCAAAGCTCTTAATTTTTAAATATGAATATCGAGACTAAGATCAATCACATATAGGTACCACTCTAATGCAAGTAAATTGCTTCCTCGATCTATTCATTTACAAACTATAGATTACGATTATATATATTTCCGTTTAATCTAAAAGTCCCTTTTTATTTAAAGAAAAATATCTTTTTATAAATTTTAATACATTTTTACATAATAGGTATTGAAGGAGCAGTTCCAGTTAATTTGTATCAATAAGCAAAAGTAAATTCGTTAAACTGAAAATTCAATTTCAATTAATCAACTTCAACATGGTCGTGTCATTGCTTATTTTAATTACTCTTTAATCGAGTGTGTGTAAATTTTGTTTAAAATTACGAATTTTGGGTAAAGTTTCGTACATTATCAGAGAATTAAGAATTATTTAAATAAAATAATTACTTTTATAACAAGTAAAAACATACATAATGATATTGAAATACTATTTTGTTTTTCATATACGTTTCTACTAACAAAATAAGTTCTGGTTCATCATAATAAACAATCAAGAAGACAATAGCAGCAACAAAATAATGATAAGCAAAATATCTGAAATATTATATGCTTTAACTTATATTGGAAACGACTTAATTTTTTTGTAAAATTTTAGGTAGTGTAACTTATAGGAAGTACCTAGGTATTAAATATAAGACTGGAAAAAACGAAAATCATTTATTTCATAAAATCATAGAATAATTATTACGATTTTCTCGACAAATTAAAAAAAAAATCACGATCTAAGTAAAACATTTAAACAAGTAAAATTAACTAGTTCGCAGAAAGTTATTGTGTTGTGTTTAGAACGTTTGTTAAGTAACTTTGAGATTGCTGTTCTCTTTTATGCCAATTTTCGTGACCATCCGTGCGAGTTTCCCCAACTTATTTGCTGCAAATTAAATTAGACTTTAACTGTGGGTAGTTGTAGTAAGTTTCCTTTGCAGGTGTTTTAATGATATTGTTTGGGCAGACGGATAGTTTTGGAAGTCGCCGCAAATTGACCGCATTTCGGAAAACAATCACTGAACAAACTTTACCTGTGATTATTGTTTTGGTTTCAGCATGTATTATAGAATGTTTCGAATCTGAACTCAAATTAAGGAGGTGAAGTGAAGGTTTTATGTTCGGGACTCGGGTGACATGTTTATATTTTTAATAAATAGCTTATTCGATGGATATTTAAATTTCAAGAAGGATCTTTATAATTAATTTCAGTTTCATCTAAAAAGTTAATGACAATGTTCATTTAGAACCGTTTTTTTTATTTTGTGGGGACTAGGAAGTTGTATTTTATATTTTCAGAAATAGGATAAAAATAACAATAAGAGAGGACACAAAATAAATAAACATTTATGTAACCAATGTATCTTAGTTTTTTTTATTCGTGTAGTCTAGGTAAGATAGATGTATTAAAGAGCAGACTGCAGGCAATCAATTGGCACATACAATGGGAGTAGCACTGTGCCAATGTGACATAAAAATACGAATTACATCAAATTAAAGTTTAATTATAGAAAGTACGTTGTAATAAATTTAATTTGATATTTCGTTCATTCTGAATAATGATATAAAATTGTAAAAATTCATATTTCCACCGTTACCCATTTCCCCATAAAAGGGAAAGATAAAATCTTTAAAATTTTAGAACTCGCATAAAACTGAGACGATACACGGACCTTTGCCAGTAAAAGCAGACTATACTCGATTCTGTGGATTCTCCTATCCTATCAAAAGTTTTATTACCCAGCCTTTTGTCCTGCTCCATCCCGGCTGTAAAGAGTGAGATATAATCTTTTTCAGGAATTCAATGTCGTTGCAAGTTTTATGTTTGGAGCATAGCATATTTTTATTGCGTCTCGTAGATTGAAACGCTCCTTCGAGGATCTTAGTTTAGATTGCTGATATCCGGATTAAAGAAATAATAGTAAAATTACATTAGTACTGTCTGTTCATAAAATTTAATATATTTAGTTGAACAGTATTAGTTACAAGATTTTACAAGATTTTTATTACAAGTTATTCAATTTGTATCGTTGGCATGTTTATTTATTCGGCTATAAATACGTAGCGCAATTTTTAACTTATTAAAGGGCTCTAATAAATAATAATTCGATATTATTGAATCGTCAATTAACTTGTTTTCAAAGCTTGTTTTTGGTACAAATTCTTTACCATATTATGAATGATTTAAATACTTAAATTGCTTGGAATCAATCCACACTAATGCAATGTATTCACGCGAACTATTTTATTAGTACATCAGTAATAATAACATTCATATGAAAACGCTGCAAAAGGAAAATTTATACTCACTTTCAGCAAGCGGATTCCGTAAATATATTCAAGACCATAAAAATGGGACGCATTCAGTTATAAGGTTTTACGTTGGATCGTAACTCTGCGTAAGCTATGGTTACGTTTTAAATTTATTGATTAACTTTTCCTTCGGAAAATGTAGTAATAATAATTTAAATTAGATGTATTTATCTTCTTCGATAAATGAAATTGGAAATTTATGTCATCTGCTTTCAGTATGACCATGATGCCATATTGAAGTTTTATCTCGTTACTTTTAGTATTGCCAGTGTTTATGAGTTATTGTGTGCTTTTTAATGATTTAATTTTTCCTGACGCTAAGGTTTCATATACTTATATCCAAATTTAAAAATTTTACGTTTTTTTCTCTTTTTATTAATAGTAATAAGTAATTAAATTTGAAATACTGTGTTGATGTTAGTAGTATTTCCTAATGTTTTAGTTCATTTAATATTATTCTTAAGTCATGATTGCAACAATATCAATAAATAAAAAAACCTATCTTCTTACAATCAAATTATATACTAGTTTTTGTGATTGGCTTTGCTCGTTTTTCGTAGGCAAGTACCTACGTCGATAAATTAGCCTGTATCTGTTAAACCAGGGTAAAAGTTATCCGTATTGAATTTGTACTTATGTTGTAATTCATAGCCACTTAACATAGTGGAGAAACCTTAAGACGTTCATGTGTAAGTTTTCCTTCAATAGTTACAAATCCTTTTAATTTGTAAGATGTAATCTAATATTTAGTTGTGCCTTAAGCTGATTTCTAGGCACATGCCTATTATAAAATTATAATATTTAATTTGTATTTGAACACTGCTTTCCTATTCTACTACAAATATTGTCGCAGTAACTTTATTATATAAAGGGTTTGGTTTTATTATTTCTCTAAAGTTAATTCAAAAGTCTAAAATGTATAGTTTGTTTTTAAAAATAATGAAAGCATGAAACTTAAGAAAACAGAAATAGCAGCGGATAATTTAATAAATAAATTTGAATCATGCGTTTGTAAACGAAAATTGTATATTTTATACGTAGGAATAGCCACTAGGCAATGTTAACGTTAATATGGATAAGATAAGATCCCACGTATAAGAAATGTCCTAATTAAGGCTATAATCTACCTCTTTGTTAATTTCGATCGAAAATCTTTTCGGTCGTTTTGCGGTGATTGCGTAACAAACATTTGTTTCTTTCAATCATGCATTTACTAAAACAAAAATTAAAATATTTCACTATAGTTAAAATTTAGCAAACAAATTAAACATGCAAGTTGCATGAACTTTTCTTCATATAGGAATTCGTTGAATCTTTGGATCTTCTTCAATAAAAACAAACATAACTTTTTTTTAATTCAGGCTTTTACATTATAAGAGTTCTTATAATTTTTGCGTACAAACACTTCGTTGCGAACAAAATGATGATTTGGATTCTACACAATCTCGCTCAAGATTTTGTACAAAATTATTTAATGTACGACTTCGTTCATTACTTATATATATACTGTAATATGAAGTTCGTATGTACTTGTGAGTATCAATTTTGTCAGTACTATCTGATCTTATTTGGAAATGCGCCAGAGGATTACTTTTCTAACACGTCAGTAGCATTTCTGACACGAGTATGTTACATTGTAGCTAATATTAATTATAGACTTTATAGCAATTCATCATTTTGAACAAAATAAACATAATAATTAATTTTGGATCTGTCATGTTATATCTACGAGTACCTATATAGTATAATTAATGCGGTGTACACCAAATTATTCGCGCTAAAAATGAATGGAGCTGCATCTTTATACAAAATATATTTAGACGTTAACATACGAACTACGTTGGACGGAACCGTTTATAATGCATTTTAATTATGTTCTTGTTTCTACCTGTCAAAACCTTTTTTATATATTGTTGGGTTATAATACATTTACGAAAACCACCTGTATTTAGGTATTAGGTACATGTATTTACATGTATATATCTACTTGTCAATACGTACCGCAAGCCGCGAAACGGCCCTTCGTGCCAAAAAAATTGCTAAATAAAAGCATAAACCAACTTCCGTCCTCTTTTAAATTGACTATATATTATATTACATACATAATAAAATGAGATGACCTAAAAAGCTCCAAAACTTCCATGTATTAAACTAACACGTAAAATAAATAAAATAATAGATACTGTGTTAAATATATGTATATCTATAGATTATAAATAATATATTCTCTTACTTGCTTTTAATTTACCGAGAGAATTGATTGTTTTGCCAAATGTACTAACATTTATTTACTAAGTGAGCTCAGAGTGACCAAATATTCTAGAGCACTTTAATTAAACTAAGGTGAACGTCATGAACGTTAAATGTGGACCATTGTAAATTCCACCGGCGTTTCAGTTTCATGGCTTTAGTTGGAAAACGTTGGACTTTTATGAGCAATTTCGGTTCTGACGTTTTGTTACATTACCAATGCTTTTAAGGCTGCACACCTCGCTCCGGTAAACATATGTGCGATTTTATAGCCCACTAGTTTATGGAAAATGTGTAATAATGTTCTCGGGAGTTGTACGTAATGCGCTATTCGTCTTTCTTGACAGATGCGCCTATTGAAAAACCGCAATCTACTTGAAAGGCGTATGAAAAATATTACTCTGCAACCGGATTCACTTGTGAAAATTCTAAATTACGCAAAAGTATACTCGTATTATTATATATTATCTTATATTGTATTTTTAGTCAAAAAAATTTATCGTTTAATATTACATGATATGAAGAAAGAAGCAATGTATTTATTTAGATATACAAATATATTATGTACCTACCTAGTAACATACAAGCATTTTACGCGCATCGTCCATTGTTATATACGAGCATGAGTACAAAAATATAAATGTATTACAAAAAGGAGAAGTTACCTACAATTTAAATCACCAATTCTTTTATATTAATAACTTACAGTGGTTAATAGGACCTACTGACAAAAAATTATAAGCACGCACTCATAATATAAAAGAATAAAATAAAATGAATAAAGGTAAAATTTGTACAAAAAAAAACAATTTAGTTAAAAGCTTAGTAAAACTAAATAAAATAAAATAATCGGGTTTTTAATTTGATGTACCGTAATTACTTAGATTTTACAAAAACTGTCACAAGTGATTTTTTTCAATTTATTTTTCAATGAATTCATTAGTGTAATTGAGTCGATATTTCGTTATTGAACTTGTCGTCCTAGGGCTTCCGCAAATAGAAACAATGTGTAATGAGGGTGAGAAACGTAAGCCTGATAGTAATCTATAAGCTATTTACGCTAATGAACGAACTGCTGTGTTTAATAATTAATTAATCGGTATTCACGCGTTTTTAGGTAATGCACTAACTTTTGTTTATGTATGTAGGTATATACAGGTCTATGTATGTTTCATGTTTCACATTTTACGCTAGTATTTTCCGTAGGAGATGATTAGCTAAGAAAATAATAAGATTAACGATAGTAATGGGTTAAAAACAGTGAGCTATTAGACTTTGCAGTAATTATACAACTTCTTACGAATAAAGTCGTAAAATTTACAATTACTCGTGGAATTTTTACTATTTCCACACTGTTGTATATAGTCCCAATTAGGGCTTGAACACACTGCTCTGAAAATGTCATAAATAGCACTTTACGAGTGCCTCGGATAGGTTCTAATAAACTTGGTGTTTAGTGTTGACTTCACAGTTTAAGAGAGTCTGGACAATTAACCGACAACAATACGATCGTGACTCGCGAGGCGCTAAAATTCATCATATGAGCTCAATTTCCACTGGCGAGTGCTTTATGGAAGGCTATTAATGGGTTTATATGTACGTTACTTTTGTTAAATATCATATACAATGTTGCACGTATTTAAATTTTAATTCAAAAATGTCTATAAAAAACACCGAGACTGTGTTGTTGTTTTTAAATTTTTTGATTAATTTAGCTAGATTTAGTTTATTAATATATATTAATTGCTGAAATTGTATTCTGTATTGCTAGATTTAGATAATAAAGTGTTAGCCGATAAGGTATTTGATGAAGTAATGTTCTGCATGTTACATTTCATTTTTATTAACTATGAATGTTTCGAGTGTAGTTCAATGCAACTTCTCTTTGGTAAGTAAATTACACAAGAAGATAAATAATATGGTAGGAAAAACCGCAAGGTTTCAAGTTTTGTGACGCCCTACAACGCCGCACCGTCCACTAGCCTCAGTTTAATATTCATTTTATACCATGTCAACACTTTTTAATAACTTCAGTAATTATGTCACTTTTTTAATTTACTTTATATTTTTATTAATTGTGGAAAAGTACAGTAAAGTAATTTTTTTTCTAGTTTTTTACAATTTTAGCTTTACCTAATATAAAAAAAAAGTTTTTACAAAGTTTTTAAAAATGAGACTGAAATTCGTTTTTAGCTTATTAAGATGATCGATTTTAATTTTACGACGTGAAATTTTGATTTTTAATTCGTGAATGTTTAAGTAGTAGAGGTGTTACCTTAGAAATAGAGTCGTCTTAAAAAGCCTATAATATGTATTATACTTATATTCGCTTAAATGAATCTTAGCGAGTCGCTTGAAATTATGTTACAGTGTAAAACAGTTTGTCTTTGATGTACTGAACTCTAATTTTTTTACAAACTTTCACCCAGGACGGGAATCGATCCATAGACCTACCACGTATGACGTGCCATATTTTACTATTACGGTCTCATCACTTAAGCAAAAATGGTATCTGTGAAAATAGTATTTGGGTAAGTCACGCGTCTGTGCTGAGTACATCGTAAACCGGACTATCTTTTACGGCCATCGAATTTCGAAGCGAGCGAAAACTTTATTTTTAAAGGAAAACTTCTTTTATTAGCTCTAGAATAGGTGCTGACTTTACGAGCGCAGTAATTATAAAGTTTTTTAATTATTTTAAGCGCTACCGTATTTTGCTTTGTTTAACTGTCGCCTTTAAATTTAGATTCTTCTACATTTCCGTATAAATAATATATTACATTAAAAATATTAGAATATTTTATTTATATTATGCAAAATAGTAGACGTTATCTAATTAATTTGAATTCGGGCATAATCCAATAAATTTCAATGTCTCACTTTGTGTTTAACGAAGGTTTAAAGGGCTATTATTTGAAACCTCGAATGAGTCTTACAATGACGACCTCAGGCTTCTCGTACAAATTTAATTTGTTTTAAAATATATTACTTTCTTTATCTTGCTCATAAGAGCATGAACTTAAATTCAATTCTTCAACATTTATTGTCTTTAAAAGTATGTTTTAATGAGTTTTTTTTAAATTTAAAACAAATATATTTAATACACATTTCGTATGTTAATGAAATGCAAGAACTTTTGTGTAATATTTAAAAGGAGGTACTTATATTAATTTATATTGAATAGTCAAATTTAACATAGCTAATATTTTCCTTCAATTTTGCTCGTGTAGGTACTGTAAAATGTTTATGGGATACTTTTTCGGGACCCTAGATTCTTCCTTAGCCTTCCTGTCAAATTTCCAGACATGTAGCATTAAAATTTATTTTTATAGCATTCTGCGATTTCGTAATATAAATGTATTAGTTACCTTTGAACTAATAACTTTTTATGGTAACCTATAGGTGAGCTATTTATAAACAAGTAATGTGTAAATTAAAACATTACTTTTTTTAAAAAAGTGTATGAAAGTATGATAAAACAATAAATATATTTATTTAATTGCATTTCTGTGTAAGCTCATAATTAAGTTTAAAAGAATAAAAATGAAATATAAACAAATAATATACTATGACGACAAGTTTGGCTCAGATCATAGTCACCGTAATTGCCAAGTCAGCACGCGGCGTTGGTTCGAATCCCCCTGAGGGCATTCATTTGTGGGATAAGCACGAACGTATGAACTCCAGGTGTTTATTGTTATAATACGTATGTATTTAATGTTATATAAATTATAATGTGTAGTGTATGAACTATCTGGTATCCATAACACAATGCTCGTAGCTTGCCATGGACTAAGTTGCTGATATTGCTGTGTATTGATTTTCGTACATAGTATTATTACCCCCTTTAGGATAAAATTTTTACATTCCTTTAGTATCTTTTTTATTTATGTCTAATCAAAAGCCTAAAAAATAAATTTCAAGCTTCTAGCTATAAAAATGACGTAATTTCCATACAAACTTTCATCCCCTATTTACACCCCTTACACCTCTTTTTTCGCGTTGAAAAGTGACCTATGTCCTTTCTCAGGCTCTAGACTATCTGTGTACCAAATTTTATTAAAATAGGTTCAGTAATTTTGGCGTGAAAACGCGAGAGACAGACAGAGAGAGCTGTTACTTTCGCATTTATTATATTAGTAAGGTTTTTTAACTTTTGAGAAATATATAATAACAAATTTTTTAAGTAACAAAAATAATTTGTTTTTAAAAAACAAAATTAATATGCAAATATGCCGCTTATAACTCGGGCTGCAAATCAATCAATTAATCATGCAATTACAGTTTATCAGCGAATATGTCACTGCTTCACCCCATTACAAAGTCGATGTTGATAATATTCGATCCACGAGTAAACCTTATTGTAGGTCATATATACATATAACCTATTTATTTGTATAATAATTATATCTTTTGCATGCATATGTTGACTTAAGGTCTTAAAATAATAATATAATGTTTGGTTTCGAAATGAAGATGATTTCTGAAAGATTTTGGAAATTTTTCTTTATTCTTCTTTTAAGAGACAGCTTCTATAGCTCGTATGTCTCATAACAAAAAAAAAAAGTAAAAAAGTTTAGTGACATATTTAACGGTACAGTATAATGAAAGCCTGAGCTCCTGCGGCTAGTAAAAACTGTATTGCAGGAGCCAGTGACTTCCCCAAATATATAATTAATGATATGTTTATGCCAATAGTATAATAAGTGTAAGCCAATTACAGAAAAAAAAACAAAAACAAAAAAACAAAAAGGAAATCAATATTGAAGAAAAAAAATAACGTCTAAACTAACTTTCTAGTGCACTCATTTTTATTGTAGAATCCTTAGTGCCTTAGTGATGTTAAAATGCCTTAAACATTTTTAAATCAATACAATATCAAACGTGAAAAGATACATCTGACTTGTCGTTCCAGAGAACACGCTAAAACTAACAAAACAACAATTTCTTTATCTTTATCGAAACCACGACCTCTATAGGACCATGTCACTAAGCCACTAAGCATTTGATCAATGCTGTATAAATCTTAGATAACATTTATTTAATTTTAAATCTTTAGCAATTGTGAAAAAATAATTACTAGTTTTCTTCTAGAGGCCGAATTTCAAGCATAATTTTATTAAAAAATTGAAGAAAACATATGTGAATTTACTTATCTGCATAAAGAAACTGTTTCCTTTATTAATAACATTAAACCTTGTGAAACTAAACCAAAAAAAGTTCGACGAACAAAAGCACTGAACTGTTTTGTTCATGACCCATACAGTTTACCTACTTTAGTAGATTTTTGTCATACTCGTATAACATTAATTGTGAGTCACCATCGATTTCCTCGGAAACATCCTAGGATAGCAGTAGGCATGCCTAATGTAACGTTTGTCAAAAAATGCTCTAAATTATAGAAAGTTAATGTATTGCAATATTGTATACAAATAATATTTTAAAAGAGCAAATGTTGAGTTTTTCGCTGGCTCCATTCATGATAAATTCAGAATTGCCTTCCGACCCGAATGGTAGATTCCAAAAAGACATTTAATGCAAAATTTTAAAATGTGAAAAATGATGATCCAAAAGTGCTCGTGCTAAGTCTGTTTAAATAAAGTATATTTAAAAATGATTTGTTTTGATTTGTTTAGTTCTGGTCATAACTTATCTTTTATTTTTTATTGTTTCTCACAATAAGTTATTTATCTTTGTACTAAGTTTCATCTCATCCGTTTAGCCGTTTCTGTGTGAAGGAGTAAAAAACGTAAAAATTATGTGGTTAGCAGGTTAAAAATAGTAACAAGGTTCTCATTAAAAGATCAAACAATAAATATTTCCAACAATTTTCATAACAAACAAACTTGCCTCCCGTAACCGCAATTTTTTACATGTCCTAACTGGTCTGCAGTTAGTGCGTATTAAGAGGCCGAGATGGTATTTTCTGAAAAAAAAAATTACAAAGAAAGCATTGTCCTGCGTACTTTTGAATAGACATAACGCTAACCACCTGTCCATCGTTGCTCAAGAAGCCATGTACAATGTACATGCAGACAGAAAGCCTACTCAATGTGATTGATATTATAAGTATATCTTACTAGCGGTGCCCGCGGCTTCGCTCGCGCTAAGAGTGAATAAAATAAACATTTTTGCTTATATACTGTTACTTATAATGTACCAAGGACTGATTCCCCATTTAAAGTTCTGGCCCTCTTTTCTGAAAACTACTGTGTAGCATCCTGCCGTGCCGCCACTGCTGCGCTTTCTAAAACTTATTTCCTATTTTTAACCAATTTTGCTACTATGTGTATCATAATTTCTTTGTGTGTTTTTCGTTAATGATAAACTGATGTACGTGGTTCATTGTTATGGACTTATGGTAAAAATTACTGTTAAATATTTCTCCTACGCAAATTGTGCCACCCCCGTTAACCCCCATAGGGGTTGATTTTCAAAAAACGCTTAGATATGTATCTCATAATTTGTATTGCAGAGCATTATTTCAGTTTCACGCAAAATATTTCAATAGAATTAAATTTCCTATACAAACTTAGCCACCCCCTTTAACCCCCAATGGGGGTGAATTTCGAAAAACCCTGAAATACGTGTTTTATCATTTGTACTAAAAAGCATTAATTCAAAGTTTCACGCAAAAATGTGCAATAAAAATATTTTTCTCATACAAACTTTGCCACCCCTTTTAACCCTTTTAGGGGTTGAATTTCCAAAAAATAATATGCCTATTTCCTTCTCATGAATGCAAACTATCTACATACCAAATTTCAGCAAAATCGGTTGGGTGGTTTAGGCGTGAAAAGGTAACAGACAGACAGACAGACAGACAGACAGACAGACAGAGTTACTTTCGCATTTATAATATTAGTATGGATATACAGAATGATCTTTTTTTATTATACGAAACAAAAAAAAGGTATAATTATAATATTAGTATCGTAATCATATTTTACGCTTGTTCGTAATAATATAGGTATAATAATAAGGAGTGTCATCTATACATATAATAAAACTGTAGAAAAGTCGTTTTTGTACATCAAAAAAAAAAATACAAAAAAAATAGCCAGGGTGTTAAAGGACAACCAATAGAACCCATTTCCAGCATTTTTAGAATTTTTGTCTGTTTGTCGGTTTGTCGGTTTGTCTGTTTATTTATCCGGGCATCACGTAAAACGTACGAAAGCAATGTAGATAACTTTTATACACAACGATTGAACGTAACTTTAAGTAACATTTAGTTTTTGTTTCATTGCAATCGGTTCAGTCTATCAAAAGATATTTGAGTTTAAAGTGAAGAAGTAGAGAAATTCCAGAAGTAAAATTAGGGTTATGTGCATTTGATCTCACAACTTCAAGTAACTTTTATACACAACCATTGAGTTATAAAAGACTAACATCATTGTACACAACAATATGTGCGTAAATTGAAGTAACATTAAGTTTTTTGTTTCATAGTAATCAGTTCACACCTTATAAAAAATGTAAATTAATAAAATTATAATAGTGTTTCCGAAGTAAAATATTAAAACAGCGCCATCTACGAGTATTCGAACTTAGACTGGACTATAACTAGAGATCAACTGCGTGCAGAATTGTTCGATAGATGGCGTTGTACGTGTGAAGTCATTTTCTGAATCGCGGTGTTAAGATTTTCCTTGAAAGAATGACCTTCGCCTATGTCTGCCGGCCATCTTTGAGTTTCGTAGGAGCACAGAACATATATTACGGGTCTTTAAAGTTCTGTCTTCAAAGAGTTTTGTCTATGTAAAGGAATTGAATTGATAGTATCGTAAATTGTTCGTTCGTTATTTCGTTTTATCTTTCAAAAAATTTTGGTTAGTTAGTTTCGGTCTTAATTTCGAAGTGCGAAGTAAATAATAACTTGCAATTTGAGTCAAGTAGATTTATTTACTTCGTAGTTTGATATTTTATTGCACAAACACATTGCTGATTGCATTATATGTTTTTAAAAACTTTTACCACTAAGGCTGATATTATGATTAATTTTGTGTTGATATTAAATTTCTAGATAAGAGATTTAAAATTATACGCAGTATTATTTTAAAGTTTAGTTTATCTTGCCTTATAATAAATTTATGTCCTCCCAAACTTTGTAACGGCACTCGGCTCAAAGTCACAAATCTGCAGCAAAACATAATCGAAGCTGAAATATTACGCGGCAGCGCCGGTGATATTGTTTTTAATCCAAGAATACCTATAATTCCCAACAACTTTCCTTTCTCTTTCAAACGAGTGCAATTCCCAGTCAGTCTCTGTTATGCCATGACGATTAGTAAAGCTCAGGGCCAGACATTATCCGTTGCGGGGGTGGACCTAAGTATTGGATGCTTTTCCCATGGTCAACTATACGTAGCTCTTTCCCGCGTAAATAACCCCAATAACCTTTTTGTGTACGCTCCAGATGGTTCCACAGCTAATGTTGTTTATAAAGAAGCACTAGCATAAATAAAAAAAATGATTTGTATCGGTATCCTCCAACAGCGCTTCACACTAAAAAATACATTGTTAAGTTCCGACATCAACGCGAACGAAGTCGCGGGCACAGCTAGTAAGAAATATAAACGGATACGTTCACAGTTTCAAGGGTACATTAAAGGTTGGTCTGACGGTGATAACGCTACCTCATACATTTATGTATATGGTACGAGTATCCACACATTGGCTATTTCATTTTAATTTGATCTGTGTAGAGCTTTTATAAAGCTTTGCGCAAAAAATGTTGATAAATGGAAATTGTTAATTTTATTATTTTTTGATGGCTAAAAATAGGTAATATCAAGTCTACAAAGATAAAGTCGTAAAATAAATTATTAAATTATTAACTAAAATCATTGGGGCATTAAGTGAGTATTTAAAAAGAAATATTAAACGATATGCACATTGAGAAAACAATAAACGGTCGATTAAACGATAAATGTCGATAAAATCTCATTCTCCTTGCGTTTTTACTGGTTTGTTTTTACAAAATCTGCATATCAAAAGATGTGTGAATTTTACGCATTATCCTTCATATAAAAGGCGCTTGTTCATTTAGCATTCTATTCAATTCATAATTTTGGCCGCCCATTTACGTCTTTGTTAGGCACAAATTTTAAATGGGGAATATCAAATTACATTTTCTTTGATGTCGCAAAATGCGGTTTTGCAGCTCTGTGTACGCACAGCCTTATAGGCGTTACATTGTAAGCAATCGTTGACCTCCCGAGGCTGTATGACGATTATAACTACTTGTTGGCCGTTTCTGTACTTCTGTTTATTTCTATGGATACTTATTTTTAAATGATATGTAATAATTAATATAAAAATTGTAAAAAAAATTTCAGTTGTTTTCCTCGAGTTTTTTATAAAAGAAACGCTTAGTTATATAAAATATGTATTGTAAGTAGAAATATTTTAAAAATGGGAGAGATGAGAGCAATAAAATCACATCCTCATTTTAACATCAATATAATATATTATACTAGTCATTCCCGCGGCCCCGCCCGCGCCCGACAGATGAAAATTTTGGGTTATAAGTATTTTTTTGGTACCAAATCATAAAAAAATAAAAAATAAAAATTTGTTCCTAAAAAAACAATAAAATATCTTTAGAGGGCCACCCTTATCTCCTAGGGGAATAAAAAAGAGCCTACGACCTATTCTCAGACCTACCAAATATACACAAAAAAATCATAAAAATCGATCAAGCCATTTCGGAGGAGTTCGATAACAAACACTGCAGTGACACAAGATTTTTATATATGTATTAAATTATACTATCTTTATCCATTAATATAATATTTACTTTAGATAACATGCTTACAGATTACTAGACATAACTAGAAATACTTTTTACAACTATAATTATAGGATTAAGCAATATCAGATTTCTTTATCGTAATATTAAAAAAAATAAGATTATAGGAAAACTACCATGATTCAACTACAATGAGCAAAATAAGATCAATTATACTCGTAACTGTTTAGTAAAATGCCAGGAAGTTGTATTTTAGTGTCCGTCTTTAAACTAATATATTCCTGTTATGAAGTAAGGGTAATAAAGTTTACAATTTGTTGCTTTCGATCTCACATTGCACACAATATGCAAGGTTTGTATAAATTTCCATCTTAATTGCATCAAGAGCTACATTTGATTAGCAACTTAATAAAAAACGGGTTTTTATAATTTCTCGGTTCCATTAATAGAACGAAAAGTCGGTTAACTTTTTATGGTTTAACAAGTAGCAAAAACGATCGGTTTTTACCTTTATAAACATTATCAGTGATACTATAAATAACTAATTTTAGTTAGAAACAATTTGCAATTGTAGTTCAAATCAGATTAGATCAGATAGATTTGTTAAACCTGAACTGAGAAAGTCAGCAATTTCAATACAATTGTAAGTAGTAAATGAAGTGTCAAGCAATTTTGAAATACGACAATTTTTTACTCTTCTTACTGCGCCAGCGGTCGCGGGTTTGATTCCGGCTGGGGGCATTCGTTTGTTCATACGTACGAATTTAAAATTTGTATTACAGTCATAGAAAGATGTATTAACTATCTATCCATAACCCAGGCTTCGTAGCTTACCATAGAACTTGATGGTGGTATCCCAAAATATTTATTCACCATCTTTTTCACATAAATAAATCTTAAGGAATTAAGTGGGATATTTACATTGTACCACCTGGTATGATGTAATCGAAAACCTTTTTGCTTCGTTACTACGGAATCTGTGCTTCGCAAGATCAAGGTCGCGCAACACTGTAACAGATTGTTGCCCCACGACGGCGGCGTATCAAAATATTTAAGCTAACATTATGTTTCATTTGTTTCACTGGTGACTTTATTATGTCAAGGCCCTGCATAATGTTAGTATAAATGTGAATGAACGTACGCGTATGAGAGTCATTGACTTCTTTTTTATTGGTACTACAAGTAGGTATAATATTATTTTTCCAGGCTTACCTCGTTTGCGTTATCACTTATCATATTTTTGTTGATGATAAAATTCATAATTATTTTTGAATACTTGCTTGCATTTTACTTTAGACATTCGACTTAACTTAAGTAAATTCGATGATGAATTGATGAACGTACCTACCACAAATCCATATTATGGGATCAAATTATAAAAATAACAGAAAAATTTTTGAGAAATATCAAAATAGTCTTTTTTTGCATTTTATTTTTATTGTTTAATAATCAATATCGCAACGTTCGATCGGTGCAGGTGTTAAAAGTAAACTTTCTAGGCCTATTAATGCTAAAATGCTGCAGAACTCGTTTACCTTTTTATTATAACATACTCGTACTAACTAAAACATGTTCAAGCCATTAACCACATACGGCGAATAACGAATGTTACTTTTTATATTGTGATTTCGGAAAATATTATAAGTATTTTGATTTATTACAACAATAATGTAACCAAAAATAAAAAAAAATATTTAATTTGCAAATATTTTTCTCTCTTTTGATTAAATCTCATGAAGCTAACTTTCCTTCATCTTCCGTTATAAGTATGCATTGAAAGTTGGTCTACCTGCTTTATAAAATTTAATTTTTTGCGCCATGTCTATCAAAGTCAGTCTCGCCAGACAAAGTGAAAAAACCTGTTGAACTCTTAAATTACATGTAGTTTAAGAAGAATTAAGTTTTCAATTATTCACCATTTTTTTATCCAAGTACCGTACATAGCTCTGTGTTGGTTTGGTGTCATTAGACTTTTGTTAACAAAATGCTAGATTGTCGCAAAACTCGGAGCGTTTTTGCTTTGAAAATTTCTTTAGGTCAAGGTCTCCTACATGAGAGCGGTGAACGTTGCTAAGAAAGTTCAATCTTATATACTTACTTATCATATTTTATATCATAGGTTATATATATTGTTTTAGTTTTATTAATATAAGATATTATATATTATTATAAATACCTTATGTTGTTTCATTCATTATTGTTAGCATTGTTTCTTTCATTTATAACTTTTATTGCTGTTGGTCTAGTTTTTTTCGTTATAATAAAGGAGAAAATTATAAGTAAACATTTTAAACATTAAAAATATTACCAGTCTATGCTTATTAATATTGTATAAGTTTCCAGACAAGGTCTATCTATTCACTTCCAAGTATTAAACCCGGCTTGTTCGGCAGATAGGTCAAAATTTTAGAACGAGTTTTTAGTTTCAACGTTAGCTTAGAATAATAAGTACGTAGGAAATAGAAATAATATATTTAATTAACTATTCAATCATATAGGATGTGTTTATCTTTGCATGCACAGATGTGTATAATAAATAGTTGAAGTCCACAGTAATAATATAAATATGTACATTATATTATTTCACGTTACATTGATTTACTATACTATACTATACTATACTATACTATACTATACTATACTATACTATACTATATAAAGTCGTAGGTACTCTATATATTAGCGCAGTGTGGTTACATACTAGGTACCTGCTCGTAGTGAAAATGACGTATTGTACATAATACTAATTAAAATTATAATTACTTAAACATTATATAAATATTTCTTTTATTATGCTCCATCTTGGTACTCTTATAGCATTACACGTGGAAATATTGTATTAAATCAATAGCAAGGTCGCAGACAATGTTGCATTTAATTGGCACATCGAGCACTGATCTGTTATAATGAGTTGAACATTTTTTAAAAGTACCATTAACTGATTTATTCTTAAGCTAGCGACATACCCTCGCTTCGCTCGTTTCACTTTTTTAACTAAGTCTAGTCTAAGTTACTCATAACATCCGTTACGAGCAGTGAAAGTTCTATCAAAATCGGTCGAGATGTTTCGAAGATTAACCGGAACCAACAGACAGACAAACATTTTAAGAATTGAGTTAAGAGTTTGAAATAACGAAAAACACTTCAATTTTATTTTTCTGTATTATATAAAATAGATCATACTTCAAAATATAGCAATTAAAATACCTACTAGTCGGTATCAATTTATGTAATTACAGTTTGAAACATATGAAACTATGTATTTAAAACTCTACCTACTTCATACTTGACGACAATTACGTTAGTTTAACTTTGATTTTTTATAGCATGTGTAATTAAGATTAATTCTTAACCCGACAAAGTCATGAAAAGGGCAGACATTACATAACATTTAATTATAATACATTCTTTGCATATTGCTAATGTCTAATATACATTAACTAGCAATGTTTCTTCGCTTCGCTCTGGTTTGTCTTTAGAACCTTAACGGTTAGTGATCTCCATACAAAATAAACAGTTCTAATTAGAAAATACGAATACAAATACGTATACTTCTATGATCAATTTTTAGCTAAGCCCCAAAATACTGTATATATAAAATTGCAAACGAAATTACTATATAATACTTACATTGTCTGTTGCTGTTGACATTAGTTGTATTTTTCTTAAATTATAAAAGTATAAATCAGTAAATTCCTGGTAAGACAAAATTTATGAGTGCGATTTCCTTTTTATTCGTGTAATGGTCAGTAAATATGTATCATTTTTCATCCCACTTTGGTCAAAACTGTACGGGTTTTTTGCTATACACCGTTATGACACATTTTATCTTGATACGTACGAGAAGAAAACGAATGTACAACAACTAACAAGTATACTTAATTTCTACTTACGGAAATTATCTTTAGTTATACCTTCTAAGATAAAGCTTCATGAGTAAAACTCTACATGGTAAAAAACAAAATCGCTTCCCGCGACCGTACGACCGTACGCTAGGATCTTTTATACTACGCAACTGATTATAATTGTGGTTTTCATCAGTAGATCAATAGAATCTATTGATTAAAAATAAAAGAAAAATTTAATGAGAATGATTTATATGCATAAAACTTGGTATTATTATAGTAGAATAAAGCCGATAAAACATCATTTCTGAGAAATTCATACTAATCTTTAAAACGTATACGTTAGCGAGGGTGAGTCGCTCTTTATATTATAAATTCATATTACATCTCTACTTACATAACCCTTTACCGTAATACCTCAACAGGTGCACAAACCTCTTCGTCACCACGTTAACAGTAACAATGTATGTAGTTCATTGAGCGAACGCGGGCTAGATTGTAATCTTTTCCTTATGAATACGTTACGTAACGTCTTACTCGCATCCTTGTCTGTATTGCAATGGTCAAGGTCGACTAACATTGTTGCCGTTTGTTGGCCTACTGGCAAGAAATCACACTGGTGTTGCTCGTTTTGTGCATCTAAAAATATACACAGTGACTCGTCTCAACTGTAGAGATCTAGTTTTTAAGTCTTAGCTCTACTGTATTTAAAAACTATTTAATGTAGATACTGTAGTTTTTACCAGTTTTTTAGTTTGTAGGAGTACATATTAAAAATAAATGTAGCTCGTAAATGCTCTACACTAAATCTAAATATATAAAAGCGAAAGGTCACTCACTCATCGCAAAATATCGAAAACCTCTTGACGTATAAAGATGAAAGTTGAGAGGGAGGTAGCTTATAATAAGTAGACGTCGGCTAAGAACGGATTTTACGACAGGGCCGGATTAAGGTCTAAGAGCTCTCGCAAGTTTGTGTGAAAGTTTTTGTCGTACATACTTTAAATTTGTCAGGGAGTACCTAGGGACGAACCCGAGCGAAGCGAGGATGAGTTGATAGTTTTATTATAAAGCTAGTTTAAGAAATTCCTTAATTCCGCATTATATAAACTGAAAAATTCTTTTAAAATAATTTTGTTTTAATAATTTTTTTTATCTATAGTTTTCACATGTATTACTCGCAGAGGAAAATAACGGCTTTAATTTATAGCTCCATAATTACATAAAAGGTAAAGTAAATGTACATTGTACATTGAACTTTTAACCGTAAACGTTGGAGCTATTTTAATTCTGAATAATTTATGATATAATATCCGTGTAATTAAAAGACTATTGGCTCAAGGACATAGAAGTAATTTCAATAATTAACTGCATTGGCTTAAGCATCGATTACGGGCATAGAATGTAAAAAATGATTAATAGTACTATTTAAGAAAAAATATGCATTCGTTTACTGATAGTTATTAAAATTAAAAAGGTTTTTTAAATCTTTCGATATTGTACTGACTACAATATACCTATTGGTCAGGTTTTTATGTGTTGTTTCGAATTGATTGGAATAATTTTATATACTTTTTAAGATTTGGTAATTAATAATTATGGTAAAATACAGCTCACTGGCAAAATAATACATTAATGGTCACGTGACCCTGTATATAGGTTTAGTCTCTTAGCAGTAAGGCAAGGTACAATGTGAGACTGCAACAAGATAGGATCCTCCTCATTCTTTATTGAATATTTTTCGAAATATCACATAAACACTCAGAACACGCCTAGCGTGTCCGCGGCGTGGCACAGTGGATCCATATTGAAAATTAGTGGACATAGGCAACAAAGTTCCAATATCGGTTCGATATTTTTTTATGTGATTCTTCATGATATTCCAGACAACTTTTACTCTTGTAAAATTTCTTCTAAAGTTGATCTTTTGTCTGAAAAAAAATAAATTAGATTTTTTTGTATGGAGCGAATCACGTTTATTTTTTTTTCTTCAACTGTACGAATATGTTGGGTGTATGGCGTGAGTATATGATAGCTAGGGTCATTCTCTATCCACGAAAAAATATATCAGCGCCGGCCATCCGCGGCCGCGCGAGTAATCATTCGGTAAAAAAACAATATTGAAAATTAGTGGACATAGGCAACAAAGTTCCAATATCGATTCGATATTTTTTTATGTGATTCTTCATGATATTCCAGACAACTTTTACTCTTGTGAAATTTCTTTTAAAGTTGATCTTTTGTCTGAAAAAAAATAAATTAGATTTTTTTGTATGGAGCGAATCACGTTTATTTTTTTTTCTTCAACTGTACGAATATGTTGGGTGTATGGCGTGAGTATATGATAGCTAGGGTCATTCTCTATCCACGAAAAAATATATCAGCGCCGGCCATCCGCGGCCGCGCGAGTAATCATTCGGTAAAAAAACAATATTGAAAATTAGTGGACATAGGCAACAAAGTTCCAATATCGATTCGATATTTTTTTATGTGATTCTTCATGATATTCCAGACAACTTTTACTCTTGTGAAATTTCTTTTAAAGTTGATCTTTTGTCTGAAAAAAAATAAATTAGATTTTTTTGTATGGAGCGAATCACGTTTATTTTTTTTTCTTCAATTGTACGAATATGTTGGGTGTATGGCGTGAGTATATGATAGCTAGGGTCATTCTCTATCCACGAAAAAATATATCAGCGCCGGCCATCCGCGGCCGCGCGAGTAATCATTCGGTAAAAAAACAATATTGAAAATTAGTGGACATAGGCAACAAAGTTCCAATATCGATTCGATATTTTTTTAATGTGATTCTTCATGATATTCCAGACAACTTTTACTCTTGTGATTTTTTTTAAAGTTGATCTTTTGTCTGAAAAAAAAATAAATTAGATTTTTTTGTATGGAGCGAATCACGTTTATTTTTTTTTCTTCAATTGTACGAATATGTTGGGTGTATGGCGTGAGTATATGATAGCTAGGGTCATTCTCTATCCACGAAAAAATATATCAGCGCCGGCCATCCGCGGCCGCGCGAGTAATCATTCGGTAAAAAAACAATATTGAAAATTAGTGGACATAGGCAACAAAGTTCCAATATCGATTCGATATTTTTTTATGTGATTCTTCATGATATTCCAGACAACTTTTACTCTTGTGAAATTTCTTTTAAAGTTGATCTTTTGTCTGAAAAAAAATAAATTAGATTTTTTTGTATGGAGCGAATCACGTTTATTTTTTTTTCTTCAATTGTACGAATATGTTGGGTGTATGGCGTGAGTATATGATAGCTAGGGTCATTCTCTATCCATGAAAAAATATATCAGCGCCGGCCATCCGCGGCCGCGCGAGTAATAATTCGGTAAAAAAACAATATTTTCTATGAAATTTTTTGCCTTTTAAAATCATTTCAAAGTATATTTTCTGTCTCACTTGGCTGTTTTCACCTTCTTTTTAGTTAAATATATAGTTTTAATAGCACATAGGTACTCACAACTAGTAATTCTGGCACAGGTTTAGTTATTATTGCATGTTATCGGTGGCACCTGCATTGTGATTGATGACTCATTTGTTTGTGCGCTCGGCTAAGTGCACAACAAACGAGTCACTTAAACGAGTCATTTAGATTTACACAAAAAAGCCGACAGAACTCCTTGATTAGGTTTTTGTCTTCTTCAGAAACTGTGGTATTTAAAACAGAAATTATACTTTCATATAGAAACATATAATTTTTCAGATCACCACCACTTCTTAATTTCACAAAAAGATCTAGGTTGGTACAAAATCCAGCCATAGTTCTAAAGTAAATATAAAAATAAAAGTATTTCACTGTGTTCACAAATAAGCGACAAGAGCGAAACTAGAGGGACTTAATGAATGTCTTTGTATTTATAGTCAGTGTTAATTACTCAAGTAGTGAACATATTAACATGACTGAAAATTATTCAGCCATACAGAGACGAGCATTTTTCGATGACTCATTAATTATGCGCTTAGACGAGCGCACAAACAAATGAGTCATCAATCACAAAGCAGGTGCCACCGATAACAATAGATAACGTGCAGGTAGAAAAAAAAATAACAACCAATCAGAGACAATTATTTTTCGGTGACTCGTTTGTTATACACTTAGCCGAGCGCACAAACAAATGAGTCATCAATCACAATGCAGGTGCCACCGATAACATGCAATAATAACTAAACCTGTGCCAGAATTACTAGTTGTGAGTACCTATGTGCTATTAAAACTATATATTTAACTAAAAAGAAGGTGAAAACAGCCAAGTGAGACAGAAAATATACTTTGAATTGATTTTAAAAGGCAAAAAATTTCATAGAAAATATTGTTTTTTTACCGAATGATTACTCGCGCGGCCGCGGATGGCCGGCGCCGATATATTTTTTCATGGATAGAGAATGACCCTAGCTATCATATACTCACGCCATACACCCAACATATTCGTACAATTGAAGAAAAAAAAATAAACGTGATTCGCTCCATACAAAAAAATCTAATTTATTTTTTTTTCAGACAAAAGATCAACTTTAAAAGAAATTTCACAAGAGTAAAAGTTGTCTGGAATATCATGAAGAATCACATAAAAAAATATCGAATCGATATTGGAACTTTGTTGCCTATGTCCACTAATTTTCAATATTGTTTTTTTACCGAATGATTACTCGCGCGGCCGCGGATGGCCGGCGCTGATATATTTTTTCGTGGATAGAGAATGACCCTAGCTATCATATACTCACGCCATACACCCAACATATTCGTACAATTGAAGAAAAAAAAATAAGCGTGATTCGCTCCATACAAAAAAATCTAATTTATTTTTTTTCAGACAAAAGATCAACTTTAAAATAAATTTCACAAGAGTAAAAGTTGTCTGGAAGATCATGAAGAATCACATAAAAAAATATCGAATCGATATTGGAACTTTGTTGCCTATGTCCACTAATTTTCAATATTGTTTTTTTACCGAATGATTACTCGCGCGGCCGCGGATGGCCGGCGCTGATATATTTTTTCGTGGATAGAGAATGACCCTAGCTATCATATACTCACGCCATACACCCAACATATTCGTACAATTGAAGAAAAAAAAATAAACGTGATTCGCTCCATACAAAAAAATCTAATTTATTTTTTTTCAGACAAAAGATCAACTTTAGAAGAAATTTTACAAGAGTAAAAGTTGTCTGGAATATCATGAAGAATCACATAAAAAAATATCGAATCGATATTGGAACTTTGTTGCCTATGTCCACTAATTTTCAATATGGATCCACTGTGCGTGGCTGAGAAATTTAATGTGAGCACGCTGTGCGTGACGGTGGCTCTGAATGTGTTAAGTTTTTAGCAAAGGAAACTTGTTTTCAGTAAAAAAAATAATGTCCCCACATATTATTATTATTAATTACAAGTCTAGTATTATTAGTCTTGAGAAAATAGCTTATATATATACGATATACCTAGAGTTAGTTTAGTATCGATAAACAATATTTATCGATCTGATCGAAAGCCAGAAAATCAACTATTACCTATTTATTTTATGAAATGTATTATTTTATATGTTTGAAATATTATAAAATTCTGTAAATAATGTAAAAATTTAAAGAATAAAAATTAAAGTTATTTTTTTAGAAGGAAACTATTTCTACAGAAACGGTAACTAAGTTAACGTAACTAACGACTCTCCCTAGTTTGGGTTCGTCTCAACAAAAATATGACTTTCATACAAACTTGCAAGAGCTCTTAGACCTCCTTAATCCGGCCCTATTGTAAAATTGGTTGATCGCGGACGTCTACTAACTATAAACTACCTCCTTGTCATAATATTTCATCTTTATACATAGGTCAAGCGGTTTTTGATATTTCGTGAGGTAACTCTCTCTCTCTCTCTCTCTCTCTCTCTCTCTCTCTCTCTCTCTGTACTCTCTTATGATATCCACATGAACAATTTCTGCCATGGTCGTAAATCTCCCTGACACTACCCAGATGCGCAGAAGATATTACAGTGCAAAAGTGTACCCGTATCGTCCCCTAGACTGAGGCTACTTTTAAATGTAGAGATGTCGATATTGGTAGTACGCCAAACATTGTCATTTACCGAATGAAGCCATGAGACTAGAATTAAAAAGTATGTTTGTGACGTAAAATCTAATTATGTCGCTTGTAAACATTTCCATACATTAAGTAGGTATTATAATCGCCACGTGTTGAGACTTAGACTGCATTACGGTAAAGATTACTTACGGTATGTACTCAGCAATTAACCTCTTTTGAGTTGGTTATATGTATTGCTTATTTAAGATGCAAAGAAGATAAAAAAGAAGTAGTCTATAACGTCACTAATCTTAAATTAGTATAATATACTCTGATAAATAATATTGAAGTGTCTGTTTAGCTTTGCACTAAATGCAAACACACATTTACAATTTTAATTTTTTTTCATCTGTCTGTTGGCTCCGGCTAATCTCTGAAACGGTTAGTCAGATTTTGACGGGACTTTCACTCGCAGATAGCTAATGTTATAAGGTATAACTTAGGCTGCTTTTATTTTATTAGTAAAATTATAAAAACCGTTCAATGTATTTTAACTTTCGCCCAGCAAAGACCGGGTTTACTAAAAATGGGAAAATGGTAAGGATGTAACATTTTATTTCTCTAAATGGGGCCACAATTTATTTCACTAATGCATACGCGCTTAATAATCCTGTTCCCTTTTTTGAAACCGGTTGTTTTGCGTACGTATTGTATTTGAGGTTTTTGCAGGTATAAAAAATCAAAGTTTGTTACAATTAATAATATAATTTAATTTTTTGTCCGTATTCAAAGCAGCAGGTAAAATGTAAAATAAAAACACTAATCGTTCCTGCAAAGTGTTGAACTGGCTTAGGAGGTGAAGTTTATGTTGTGCAACAACTTTATACTATTTAATACTGCGTTGACCTAGAAATAGTCATGTGCTTCTACAATGCTTTAGAATGATTATTCGTGACACGCAATCTGCTTTTATTTTAACCCGATAACAAATAAGTTCCAACTAACTACCTATTAGTTACATAGTTTCAAGGAAAGTAGAAAAACATGTCTTTGTAGAGCTTCCTTTCATTCAATTTGACTGTACCGAAAAGTATATAAAATTTATTAACCCAAATTTTACGAGGTTATTAAAACCATCAGCTCTATGTTAAAATTGTCTTCCAAAATATAGATTATGTAGATAGAATATAAGTAAAGCTATGAAAAGCTTGTTAAAATAATTAGAACCCAAAAACATGACATAGGAATTTAAACCTTTGCTTTCTACCATTTATATTATGACCTTCGTATTGTATTGCAAAATGTCAGTATTAATATTTATTGGCTGTCTGTTTATCACCCATCAATCAAAACGGTGATTTCTCATTTGAATGGTGCTTTTTTGTACAGATTAAATAACATTTTACTGTTATCAAACAAGAACAACAAACACTTATTAAAAAGGTTGTGTCATCCCTTCCTATTTAAAGGAGATAAAGATAGATCCTAAATATAACACACACAAAATGGTGTTATTTATATTAGTCTCTATATGAGACTTGAACTAAAATATCTACAAAGAAATGACCCGAGAGTCGGACATTCGTAAGTCATAGATAGCAAAGTCTATCTGCTTGCATATCTCGTATCATAGCATTGGCCTTGACCGTGAATACACGTGGATGCGCGCGTTTCGCCGGCAATGCATCCATGAGAAATAGTATCGAAATAGAAATTTGAATAGAAATTATTAATTTATTTTTGTTTACTTAAAAAATAATAATTCAAATATTTTTATTTTTTAAAAGTAATTTATTTACTGTTATATAATCAAGTCGATTCTTGATTTAGCGGTACTTTTAATATCTGATATATGTATTTTATTCTACACTTTTTGTTTATAACAATGCAAAATAAAAATTGTTACCAAGTAATAGTTAAGATATATTTTAATACTAATTCATTTTTGTATAAAAAATATAAAATTCGGAATTATTTCAAATGTATGTTATAAAGTATAAACCTACCCCAAGAAAGGTAGAATTAAATTAAAAACGGAATCCAACAATGATAAAAAAGTAGTAATTATAGCTGTCCTGCTAATATCTATTCACTATTGCATGGCAATCGAAGTATTTGCATTGTGATTACGCATGACCTGCCTGAACTGAGCCTCTAGATCGTTCAACGCGACCTTGTTGCAACTTGCAATTTATGTATGCACTAATAAACTTTGTTTTAATCTAATCGCTTTAGTAAATATGTTCCCTCGTGTACTTGTGTTTAGATATATCATTGCCAATAATAATATAATAATAATATACAGCTATGCGTCATTTGAAAATGGATTTCATATAAATTTAAGCTAGCATGAGACTTTCAGAATTGGGCATTGTATGCTTAGTTAGTTAGTACGTTAAATATACTAATAACTAATAGAAATAATTTGAAGTGCAAGAATAATGCAGCCCAAATAGTATTCTCTATAGTTTAACTTTATCTACGAAAACAGTCAAACAGCTACCACATTTTGCCAAAAAAACAACTAACAAACGTACAAAATAATAAAAATCAAATTATTAAATATAAATTATAGTAGGACAGTTTTATACCCTGGCAATTTAAATACTCGTGTAATGCACATGTTGTATATCGCGCCGTTGCATTATAAAGTGATCACACTTTGTATAACTAGGGCACGCGAAGCTAAGGAAATATCGTGCATACTTTTTGTTTTTACTGACCTTTTAAGTTTCTGTTAACGAAAATGATTGTACAAATTAATAAATTAGTTTTTTGGTTCCTTGTGTTCCTCCATCTAAGGTTTTCGTAATTTCATCTTTATAATATTGGTAAGCATGGTATAAGATTGAACAATATAATATTCTAAAAATAATTCTATCCCATCTTACTACATATTATTATTACGGGTTGAAAGGATGATTGTAAATTACGCCAGACCTGAACGTATCTAGATAAAATTTAGCATTAAGATAGATTGTAGCCTGGAAACTCATACGTATTTTATTTTATTTACGAAATCTTTAAGAAATACTTCATGCTGACCGCTTGGCTTAAACGGAGCTTTTCTGTAGGCAGTAGGGCACGTCACACGCTTCGTAATGCAAGGTCAACGGCATATATATCCAGCGATTAAAGTTGATGCAGCTGGAAGACATTAAAGTACATACCAGAACCGAGAATTTTTCGATAGTACCTTAGTACAAATTAATTTTTGACTAGTACTCACGCTCTCGCTGCGTTCGGATTCGTCCCTATTAAACAAAAACAAATCTATTCCACGGAAATTAAAAATTTTTTCGGGATAAAAGTAAATAAGACTATACAATATTTGTTTTTCGTATTTGTTAAACTGCCTCGGTGGTGTAGTGGCTAGCATGTACGTAGTAGGGCCAAGTTTAATTTCATTTTCTATTCATTAAGCCTCAGTAACAGCCCGGAGTTGGGAAGTTGGCGGTGATTCACCCCATGCCTCGGAAAGCACGTAAAGCCGTTGGTCCTGCGCCTTAACTCTCACTGGTCGTGACGAGTTGTCCCACCGGACTATGAGAGTGATAGGAACAGCTAGTGCACTTGTGTCTGCGCGTACACAATAATAACGTAATTGACCAGTCAAAGTTTGAATTCATTTGTATCTTTGGAGTTTGGATCTATAACAATCGAACTCTTGATCTTTAGTTTAGTATATCTCGCTTCTTGACTATGTCTACGTCCTACATTCATTGGCATTGGGCCAGAGTATCTTAAACTTTAATATTATTTATATATAGCTAAATCACTCCAAAATTAGAAATATCCGTCATGTTTTAGCATTTATTTTGATACTTTATTAACGCAAAGAATGCTTTGTTTTAGTCGAAAAATAAGAATAAACAGATAATTTTAACAATAATAGACCACAAATTTCACATTTTCAATGTCAGTAAAATTCTTTGTCATGGTTCCAATTTGTTCTAGCTTTCAGGTAAATAGTCCAACTGTCTCGTGTCAAAACTTCTTGAGCTGTAGTTCTTAACACAATAGGCTAAAGGTACGTTCATTTGCGTACTGCTTTGTTTTAACGCATTGTCGTTTTCCTTAGTTTTTCTTATTAAGTTACATAAAATGTATAAAAAATGTAGTACGAGAGACAATAACACATTGTTAGTTTTTTTATTAAGGTCGCTAGACGTCTAGCGACAGATTAAGTAAAACTTATCAATATTATTAAATCCTAGCTGATGTTCTGCACCTTTAATAAATTGGTTACATATAACCCCTAAAAATTTTACAAACAAACCACTAATTAAAAAAAATATATACATAATATGTGCCTATATTGTGTATAAAGTCTACAAACTAACCGTCCAAGGCCATCATCACTCATATCATTAGTTACTAAGTGGCGAACAACATGGGAAAGTGCAACTGACGCACGTGTCTATTATAAATAGAACGGAGACAATGCGCTTAAAGTGCCTAGGCATAAATCTTGTCTAAATAACAAGGCTCATTACCCGAATAACTTTAGACACTTGGATGTATTCCAAAATATATGTTGAAAATACTTATTACCGTCTTATTCGATATCTAACTTAAGCAATAGAATCTTAAAAAAAGGGACGTAAATGGCTTGTAAAATATACACACCATATTCTAAAAGTAAAAATAACAAATATACCTAAGATAAAATTATTACTTATACTATTTACTATATATTTTCTGATTTAACAAAAATAAAAAAAGAAATTACGGATCCATATTTTTATTCAGTTTTAACTTTGGAGTTAGCAAGGTAAATCAGACAAAATCTAAAATATTTCGTATTGGTCTTATAAATTAACTTATCTTTTAATAGCACTATATTATATAAGAAGCTTCTAGATAGATAATAATTTGAATTGCAAATATATAGATTGTTTGAATACTTGATTGTACACTCATGAAGTAGGTACAAGGTTTAGAGATATGTCTTCAGACTGTTTTATTATTCTAATAAAATCATATAACGTATCAAGAAAACAGGAAGAGATAACATTATATATAAGAAGATCTTAACCTACGAGAATGCAGCGGATATAAAATCTATAGTAAAAAAAGAGCCATTCGGGCTATTTATAATATACGCGCTCGGGATACTCTCCGCGAATTTTTAAAGAAAATATTAATACTTACGGTTGCTTCGCAATATATATATATATATATATATATATATATATATATATATATATATATATATATATATATATATATATATATATATATATATATATATATATATATATATATATATATATATATATATATATATATAATAAATTGGTAACAGATCGTTCACAGAAATCTAAATAATAAGACACTTTAGATTTCTGTGAGATCGTTTATGGGACAAGGTGTACGCATGTATAATTGAATACCACAGTCCATTTTGAGTTTGCCCTTCAAACAATTTAAATCTAAAATTAAAAATACATTATTGATTAAAGCTTATTACATGATAGCAGAATACTTTGAAGATGTATGGGATTAATGTCTGGTTTGGTCTCACGTAGGATAAGTAGATGATTATTGTATTGCAATATTGTATCCAATTTTACTTTAAAAGAGCAACTGTTGAGTTTCTCGACGGCTCTTTTCAGCAGAACTGCCTTCCGAGGCGGTAGTAACTTCCGCATAGACTTACAGACTGACATTTAATTTTAATTCTATATTATAATGTAAAAGTGACGATTCAAAAATGCTTGTACGAGTCTAGTTGAGTAAAGTATATTTTGATTTGATTTGAAATTAGAACTTTTTGTTACAAAAAGTAGACGGACTTACCCGATGGTATATGACCGAGAGTAACACATAGGCTATTGTTAGGCACCTAAAGAGGCATACGAGTGGAGCGAGGATAAGTCGTTATCATATAAGACTATATTACTATAGTTATATATTTTACTAACTTGCTACACACCCTGGCTTCGTTTGGGCTCGTTCCTAGTGAAAAACAAAAACAAAAACAAATATATCTTACGGAAACCATGCAGTTTTTCAGAATATTTTTTCAAAAAATTAGCCAATGAACTATTCCAGATTATAATGTATCTACGAGCCAAATTTTATCCATATGAGCCGTTCTTGCGTGATTGAGTAACAAACTTCCATGCATCCAAACAACAAAACTTTCACATTTATAATATTAGATGCAAGAAGTTATATGTGTGTATTATATAAGATAAATACTTATAATATTTATTCAATGGAAGATTTTATTACATTTTTTCTCGGATAAAATACATTATAGCAAGTTTATTAAACATTGTTTAACAATAAACTATTCATTTAACTGTTCACAAGGGTCATTGTTTATGTAAATTACTTCGTTCTGTCGTTATACCACTTATCGCACCTTGATAAAGAAACAATTAATACTCTGTTCTCTTACATTTTATACTACAAAGATATAATTGTGTTAGTTTTAAAGTGAAAAGACTTTATTTTGTTAAAGTGCGATGATATAATTAATGTCAAATATCGTTTATGTTTAATTCATTGTTATCAATAATTTTATTGACCAATTTATATACGTTACCTATAAAAAAACACTTTTTTAAGTAACCTGGACTTTTTTTTATAAATTGAATTAAGGTTCCGCTTGTAACCGTACGTAACATAAAACATATCTAGCGACAAACCGAGCAAACTCTAGTTATATATAAGTAATATTAAAAATAAAAAATATATAATATTAAAAACACAAGAGATTATGAACAATAGAAGAGGTAAACCATATCTTCACAGCGATTGCTCAATGGCATTACTAGTTGTTGAGAACAATTAAGAACGTTAATTTACTTACCTTCAACTTCATATCTTATAAAGAAGATAATATTTGTTTAATATCCTTCCTGTCTACTCCATTCTACGTGACATAGGCGAAGAAATCTGTGCCCAACTGGCACGCTTTGAAGCCATTAACAAGAGAATTGAATTGAATAATATTTGAACAATTTTGATAGACGGATATGACACATTAAAGCAATAAAGAACACACTGTTGAATAAATTGACAACTAATCTCTAGTCTCTAAAATAATAATTAACTAAAATAAAAAAAAGCTGCGTTGAAAGCGAACTTAAAAGGCGAGGACTACTTGTTCTGACAAAGGAACATAGTACTCGTAGTATGACGTCGCAGACATACATAATATAGTTCATTTTTTATGTAAACTGCGTAAGTACATGTCTTCGACTGTGTAATATGTTATGTTATTATACTTGTTTTCTTGATAGTAATATCACATTAGGAATGAAACTACTTTTTCTGATTTTGTCGCGAAAAAAATAATGACATTTTCATCTTTTTAGTTATATTTTTACACAGACGGGTTTTATTTTTGTAATTTACTTTTACCTTATCTTACTGCCAACATTTAGGTATTTTAAACTGATAAAATATTTGACTAAATAATCAAGTAGGTATAGAGCAAATAGTTGCTGTTTACAAGTCACGGTCGTTAATCTCTGATCAAAAGGCAAGCCATCACGAGATCATTTCGGATCGCTTGTAACAGTTTATTATAGCATATTAGTTACAGATAAAATCGTCGGTAATCACTGGTTTACGGTCAGAGAGATTTTTATTATTCCATACATCATTATATGCAGTCTTCGCGATGGAGCCTGCGTTAAAAATGCAAATTTTAAATTTATGACCCGAGAACAAAAAAGTTCTTGAATAAACTGTGAGAGCTTTGAGCTTCTGTGTAGTTATTTATGATCTTTGATTTACAAAATGTGCTTTTTAATATATATTCATATTCTGGCTGCCTCTTTGTACAAATAAAAATTATATTTAATGAAAGAAAGTGTAAGTACTGATTAATAAAAAGTAGAGAATTATGTGAAATATGGAAGAAAGAATTATTAAAAATACAATTCAATGGCTTACTATATCCATAAAATTAAATGTAAGCAAAAAATAACTTTTAATAGAAATATTAGGTTAATATTAGGTTAATAATAGTTGCATTCACATACTTTTATATCCAGCAGATAACGATCCTTCGTTAACTTTCCAAACTCTATGTCCCAATAATATGCCCATGTTCTTACATTGAAATTGTAATTTTAATGTAGGCCTTTATTTTTTTATGATCTCATTAACTCAATTTTTGGTCAAATCGGTCTGTTTGTCTTCTTTTATTATTTCGCAAAAGTTTAAAACTGACTTTTAAAAAAGTTAAATTACTTATTAGAAAAAAAATGTTCAGATTTCAATGGCAACATTATTAATGTTTCTTAACTCTGGCAAATAGTTTTACTTCAGTAAGACTTTGGCCTAGATTTTATGAAATTTTCCTTAAAAAGATCGGTGTATAATAATTTATTTATTGAAGTATACCCTGCTGTGTTGCTCTATATATATTTTTTTAGACATTATTACAACAGCACCATCTAGTTCCGAAGTAAGATAAGAGGCTTGTGTTACGTATACCAGATATTTTATATACTACACATATTATATAAACCTTAAATACATACATATTATAAATATAAACACTCATGACTGGAGTACATACATTTGTGCTCAACAAATGAATGCCTCCAGCAGGACTCGAATCCGCGACCGCTGGCGCAGAAAGTAGGGTCACTACCAAACGTGTCGTCAAAGTTTAAAATAAAGTGCTCTACTATTGAGTGCACTATATGTATCAATACTACGCCTAGTATATTGCTTGTGACTCCAACTACATTAGTGATATGACACGCGCCTACAAGCTACTCAAAGACTAAAGGCTAGATAAAAATAAACAATTTAAATTTCTATTTACATATAAATAGAGTTCAAAATTTAATAAACATTAAATTGCAAATCAAATAGTAAAAATATTTATACATATTTGATATGTAGTACGATTTAAATGTGTTCGACGACATTGTAGCTCGATGCTTGGCACTTTACGAGCACACTTCCTCGTTTGTTGATAATATTATTGCAATAGACCGCTTTCGGAAATAGAGCGTCCTGTTTACTATTGCCTTGTTCTAAAGGCGGTTATGGAAACCAATGGAAGGTATAATATAATATGGCGTATAATCTACACAAGCAGAAAAGTTTGTGATTTCAAATAAAAAGAAAATGCTTGAAATGAATTTTCAATTTTATCAATACGAAGTTATACGAAGTTATCATGTGGTTATTAGCTATAATGATTTTACTAGACGTATTGCAAAGTCATTGAAGGATGTACTCGAAGTATATGTATTTAGGATTTGAATGAAAGTATAGTTCGATATTAAAATATAATATTACCCGCGGCTTCGCCCGCGTTCATGGTTTCTTTCTAGCCCGCTAGAAAAAAAGTATCCTATGTTACTTTTACCACATCCAAGAATATGTGTACAAAGTTATATGAGTAGTCTTAGCGTGAAAACTTGACAAACAAACTTACATTCACATTTATAATAGTATAGATGTTGATACAAAAGAAATCTTACTCAATGAATTCGTATTTGTAATTACTACGTCCGTAGATTAAGGTGAAGATTAAGCATTTAATCTCCTGGTAAATTTCGATAAGGGTAAAATTTTTATAATGTTTAAGCTGCTTCTTATCACGGAAAAATATCACATCTGTAACAATTCAATACTAACCGTTAAAACATTATGTAGGTACTCGTACCTATGGAACGAACCCGATCGAAGCGAGGTGAGTCACTAGTATAATTTATATAATTTATGATAATTCCTAGAGCCATTCTGTCAATGCTATTGGCAGATGGTAATTAAAAAGTTAATTAAGTTTTATCCATACGAATATTATAAATGCGAAAGTAACTCTGTCTTTCTGTCTGTCTGTTACCTTTTCACGCCTAAACCACCCAACCGATTTTGCTGAAATTTGGTATGTAGATAGTTTGCATTCATGAGAAGGAAATAGGCATATTATTTTTTGGAAATTCAACCCCTAAAAGGGTTAAAAGGGGTGGCAAAGTTTGTATGAGAAAAATATTTTTTTGAACTTTTTGGCATGAAACTTTGAATTAATGCTTTTTAGTACAAATGATGAAACACGTATTTCAGGGTTTTTCGAAATTCACCCCCATTGGGGGTTAAAGGGGGTGGCTAAGTTTGTATGGGAAATTTAATTCTATTGAAATATTTTGCGTGAAACTGAAATAATGCTCTGCAATACAAATTATGAGATACATATCTAAGCGTTTTTTGAAAATCAACCCCTGTGGGGGTGGCACAATTTGCGTAGGAGAAATATTTAACAGTAATTTTTACCATAAGTCCATAACAATGAACCACGTACATCAGTTTATCATTAACGAAAAACACACAAAGAAATTATGATACACATAGTAGCAAAATTGGTTAAAAATAGGAAATAAGTTTTAGAAAGCGCAGCAGTGGCGGCACGGCAGGATGCTACACAGTAGTTTTCAGAAAAGAGGGCCAGAACTTTAAATGGGGAATCAGTCCTTGGTACATTATAAGTAACAGTATATAAGCAAAAATTTTTATTTTATTCACTCTTAGCGCGAGCGAAGCCGCGGGCACCGCTAGTCTAGAATAAATAATAATAATAATAATAATAATAACTTTATTTCTTAAAAAGGTTACACATACAAATATATATTAGGTCAAATTATGGTTTCACATAACAGTGCATTATATATCAGTTGGATGCCTCTGCTGCCGTACTAGGATAACCTGTGTTACGGCAAACAGCGCCCACCCCTCAAACATGGGCAAGAATGATAATGTAAAACTTAATTATATTTTTATAAAGAAAAAAAATACAGAGATATAAAATAAATGTGTGTGTGTGTGTGTGTGTGTGTGTGTGTGTGTGTGTGTGTGAGTGCGTGTGTGTGTGTGTGCGTGTGTGTGTTTGTGTGTGCGCGCGCGCGTGTGTGTGTGTGTGTGTTGTGGTTGTCATAGCAATGTAGAAAGTGAATTATATCAATTGCAGCTGTCTAAGAGGTTTTCAGTTTCATGGTATGATAGGTTCAAAAAGAAGTTAACAAGTTTCATCTTACATATATTACTATTGACAGAGAAAATATCTAATTTTTTATTAATTTTATTATAAATAAACGGTCCCAAATAACAGTAAAACTTATTAATAAACATAGTTCGGAAAGCTTTACTCTCGACGCAAGCTGTTTGATTTCTACGTTTATTTAATAAATTTGGCATATATTTCAACTCGGCATGTTGTTTTAGAACAATATTTTGTAAAAAAAGTTGGTTAAAACATGTTTAGAATAAATTATTCTGAAACTATATTTACCATAAAGTGTGATTTTTAAAATAGCATTCTTAATAGCGGAATATTGAATGCATCGCTTCCAAGATGTAATAAGGTAATAAATTGACACCTGACTTGAGGCACGCATCAGCTCGCCCATTATTAGGCTCCGATCGTGCATAAATTATGCCGATCAGCTTATTATCCGCGAGTTCTTTATTTACGACCTGTATTCAATGTAATCATTCATTTATACCATGATTACCTCCCAGATTTATGTTTAAAAAAGGCAAACATATGGTATTACTAATGTTTCATGTTTTGATCGTTTTGGTATGAATTTTAAATTTCTTATGGGATTCGTAATATTATGTTATTAATTTTTTCTCTACTTCTTTTCTGTTGGGAGGGCAAATCTTTACATTAAGCTTATTCTAATTTATATCTTATAGCACAGGGTCCATACTATACCTGTTATAGGGTAATATCCAGTAGAGTGGAAAATGAAGATGTCGAGGGATAGGGGACAAGCATTTGTATGAATATCTATATGTAATTCGTTAATTGCGACTATGCGTTTTTAGAATTTTGTGTTTACTTTTATTTAACCAACTTTACGAATGAGAGACTATAGTTTGTTTAATAATATTTACATATCATAAATTCGTAAATACTTGTTGTCATGCACAATAGTAATCTATCTTTTAATAATGCTGTGTGAAGTTTGACACCGACCATGGTTTCTTTTTATCTCTTTGTTTGTTTTTTTTGAGCATCATGCAAAACATGATCGATGCAAAAGATGATATGTCTAATAGCTATTAATTACACCTAAAAACCGTCACGCTTTTATATTCCTAGTACTTCTAATGAGAAGAGGATGGACAAAACTCCTTCATAATAAGAATAAATTAATTACTTATATACGTAATAATAATATCGTCCCGGCCGATTGTGACAATGGTGACCAATTTTACTGAAACGTGCGCGTGTTAACTGCGTAGGAGATATTATAGTGCTAAGCAGGAGTGCACTCTCTTTTCCTCTTACTTTCAAAGTCCGATGCGACCACACTGCGATCACAGAACCGACGGCTTTACGTACTCCCTTAGGCGCGAGGGTTTAATGTCGTAAAATTAACTTCCAATTTTGCTACTTATCTTAAGACCTAGCATATCTAGAATATCTTAATATGTAGAATAACGCTGTAATAAAACTTGGATCTACCCAGGATTCGACCTAAGGAACTCTGTAACTGTAACCGTACACGCTATCTAGGCCACCCAAGCAGTTAATTACTCGTAACACTCTATGGATCGGCATTTTTTTAGTATTACATGTGGATACATGTAGTCTCAATGGAACATTAAGATACAAAAGTGGTCTATATATTATGCACTTGTAGTTGGCGTAACCTTTTGCATTATTAAAATACTCGAATAAAATACAATTGAAATACTTTCCGGCAGCATTTAAAAGCTATCATTAGAAGCTATTCTAGATCATCAGAAAATTAATAAAATAGTTTTTGGAATTATTAGGTAACAAAAAATATTTATTACGCTGTTTTTGCATGGACATTGGACAGTCTGATTTTTTATTACGTAAATATTGTATACCAGTCAACTATGTACTGTATGTAATGGTTTAATAATATTTTTTTAATAATTTATGGTTTGATAATAAAACCTACTTTCAGTGAGATCAGTCATCTGAGCAGGAGATATAATAGTTTATAAGTTTGCGTGCAGACGCAAGTGCACTCTCTAATCCTTACACGCACAGATTCCGGTCGGACGATAATTTGACACGACCCCCGAGATGTCAGTCTTAGAATCGGTTATTTGGTTTCAGCTTTACGTGTTCTTCGAGGCACGAGGGTGACATATCGCCAATTTCCATACTCCGGCCTATCATGGAGTATTTGCTACCAGAGAACTTCAATAACTTAACTTTTCTCGACTTAGGAGATATATATTTATATTTTATTATATAGAAGGGATAGAGTTGGGAGTATTTTTCAATACCAGATTGTCTTACTTTGCGTGCTTCAGTCCTTCGTAGAATTAAGTTGGTTATGTCGTAAGGCTTTCTAATACTTAATGGTCAATGGAAAAAGTTAATGGAAATATTCAATTCAATTATTTCCTTTAATGGCTTCCAGGAGTGCCAGTTGGGCACAGTTGACTTCGCCAATGTCGCGTAGAATGGAGAATACACGTTACATATAAACTGATCGGTGAATATGAAAAAAAACAAATGGAAATATTTACCTAGTTTGGTCGTAGCATCTGCTGTCAGAGCAATATAGTATATAATCTATGATATGTACATACGTACGATTCTGATTTTTACATAACCAATTGCTTAAAAATAACCTATTATACATAGGTATTAGGTATGTACATCAGAAAAAAATATTAAACAATATATTAAATGAAACTATTTTAATATTGTAATAATGTCACATATTCAAGCAATAGACGTAAATTTATTTTCAACTATAAAATTCTATGGTTTACTAATGATATTAATTAATACGCAAAAATGTCTTAGTACGCTTGCCATCGTTACGTGCGAGGCAGGTTTGAAGTTTTTACTTCATAATTTCGAAACAAAGGCTAATATAATAAGTGCATAGAAAAATATGTCATTAAAGCTTAGTGTAGAAATATTTCTATTTATTAAATGTGTGTGGAAGGGACACTTCTTGCTGTACATATATTTGTGTTACTTGACTAAAACTTAAAATACTTATATATGGCTATGTTTTTGTGAATTGTATAAATATAAGAATATTGATTCAACACAACCCGTATATCACTAGATGCAGGGTCATGTTCTCGTGCTCTTCTAAGCACAGAAGTGAAAAACCGCTAACTTCTTAACATACATTGTTACTAGTACTGAAAGTTTACACAGAAAATTAATAACATTATTTGGCCCGACCCTGACTCGAACCTAAGCCTACTTGACCATCCATACAGTTAAGAAAATCTATAGTAGTAAACGCATTTATATATGCATACCTGCGCGATATAAATTCTTTCGTGTTGGTAGCCTAAACTCAGTTAAAATAACATAAATTCTTGGTATGAGTACAGATATAAGGGTGATGAAAAAACAATTTTGAAATTTTCTTACACTTTAACGTGTGAATATTTAAATTATTGTATTTAATTTATTTTTTCCATCGACATAGTTTTTTATAGTGCTATTTATGCATATTTGTAAGTAAGGAGTCGATTATTCCAAATATGACCATAAACGACATGTCGAACCGTTTATTGATAATAACTACAAAGGTTAGGCATTGTTTAACACATACGAGTAAGTTGCATGTAAGCAGTTAATTAAACATAGTTACTTTGTACTGGCGTATCACCCTCGTTTCGTTCGGGTTCGTCCCTAGGTGCTGCCATATTAACAATTTTTTAGCGCAAAAAATGAAGGACTTTTGTACATTTTAGCGAGGCCCTTAGATCACCTTAAACCTGCCCAGTCGCAAAATGAATTTTCTGTCTTTCAACTTTATACGTCAAGCCGTATTCGATATTTCGTGATTGAGTGATATTAATTCATATTCGGTAAATCAACGGTAATAATTAAAAACAATGTATTCATGTAAAAAACTCCAAATAAAGTTAATTCTTAGGTAATTTATAATAAATAAATAAATAAATATGTTGGGACATTATTACAACAGCGCCATCTAGTTCCGTGGTAAGCTACGTTACGTGCTTGTGTTACGGATACCAGATGGTTGATATACTACACATATAAATTTTAAATACATACATATTATAAATATAAACACCCATGACTGAAGTACAAACATTTGTGCTCAACAAATGAATGCCTCCAGCGGGACTCGAACCCGCGACCGCTGGCGAAGAAAGTAGGGCCACTACCAACTGCGCCAAACGTGTCGCAGTTATGTTTAGATAATTTTTATTATTTACTACTAGGTAGGAACTCTTCTTTGAAAGTAAATTTAATCTTAATAATTCAATTGCATTTAGTGGTTCACATATGTATTTGTTTTATATTATTTAAGAAAAACAGGATATATACCTATAAAATGTGTACATAATATAGTATATACATTACGATCAAATGCTTTAGTTTACTTATTAAGTTTTATTTATTAAGTTTATCGGTGTAAGTGTCCTTTTTAAAAAAAAATTGGTAAAATTAATGTCTTAATTAAAATCATAACAATAAGCTGTGCGAATGTGCAGGCTATATAGACCAGTGTCGATAATTTTTGAAACCAAAAAAAAATAATAGTAGGATGAAACCAACTAGAAAGGAGGATAATATTATAAAATTGAAAGGCAAAATAAATTACGGGCGATCTGAGGTCGGAAAGGAAGGGGCCTGGGTGTTTTAAGGGTAAAAAACTGTTTATCTCGATTTCCGGCAAAACTACAAGTCCTATGGAAAAAAGTTCAATGGCGATGTTGTAGGTAATAAAAAGATCTAAAACTTATGTATTTCCACTTTTTTCACATAACCTCAAAATTTGTGAAAAATTCAAAAAACCAAGTTTTTGGTTTGTTATTTTAATCTTATACAAAAAGAAAATATTTTTCACGAAATTTGGTGAAAACTTACCTTTTTATGTCCTAAATACACTGTAACTTTTTTTTATTTAAAATATTTATTTTCGTCACCTTATTTTGACTTCATATCGAAAAAGCACCCTAGTTTTCAAACGAAAATTCTCCCGTCAAAATATTGGCTTATTAAAAAAAGGTAGGCTTTATATTTGTTCAAATTTCTACTTTCTAACGGTGTAAAAAAATATGCATTAGGTACCATAGTAAATTTTCTCAGAAAAGCTCCTCCTCCTTTTCCAATGGGTTTCATCCTACTATTTTTTTATTCACTTTTTATTATTTCTAAAGGTCTCTAGTCTCTACCCTGGTCTAATATCTATTTTGTCTCAAATGTATAATTTACTAGTTACACTTATATCGTCACTTCATAACATTTTGTAAGTTTTTGTATCACTTGCAGCATATTGGGTGGTGCATCAGTGGCAGTTATACGAGCGGTCGCTGTGCTCGTTGCTGGATCAAGCTCGGAAGCGATCTTATGGTGTCTGTTGTTCGCCACGCTATGTGTTAGCGCCAGACTACCCGCCGCATTTACTCCCCCTGCCGCTAGCCGCGCGCCACTCGCCGCCGCCTGCGCACTTGTAGCGAAGCGAAGCGCCGCGACAGGTGAGATTTTCATCCATATCTATTGTTATTGAATTCTTTTGACTAATATTTCACTTGGTAAAGTTCCCTTTACATACTACGTTTACGAGTGTTCTGTATTGATTAATTTAAAAGGCCCACTAACCACCAGGTTTCATACATGTTCTTATGACGCGCTTAACCTACTTCGTCTACACATATTGTGCTCAGATAAACTTAAAAAATGCAGACTACTTGCATTTGTATTATACAAACGCGTGAGAAGCGTCGACAGCGAGATAAAAACTCGTCGAGCATAATATGTCCTTAAAGGTGACATGGGTCCAACTAAAACTACGCAAGAAAGTAAAGCCACAGATTCGCTCACAGATAAATTGGTGGTCAGAAAATATTTCAATAACGTAGTAAAATATTAAAAGAAGGATTTAAATAAAAGTTGGAACGTGCATTACTGTGACAATTATCAAAATAAACTTTAAACCTTACTTAGTTCTCATAATAAATCAAATAAAAAATGTTAAGAATAGAAATTATAAATATAAACTTGTTAAAAATAGTTCACCTTATTATAAAAGTTTTTAAAATCAATCGACTAAAGTCACCACTACTACTATCAAAGACTTCTCTATTACATTTTAACTTAAATTCCTACTACTATGGTAACAAAAGTAGACACAGATGTAATTTTTACAAAAAAATAGGTGGATACGAAGATTTTAAAGTGACTCTCGTGTCTCTTTGACAATATTTGACTTACGAGTATGTATTGTAATGTACTAGCATTAGTTCTTAAAGGATTTCACATAATAATATTTCCGTATAGATACACATTATATATTCGTATGGGTGCACAATACACATTGATGTTTTTATGGGAGTCATTTATTATATTATTCACACCTGTTTCTTTTAAATTATATATTTTTAAATTAAACGCCGTGTATCGCATATTTTATAAGTGATTCGTGACATCGTAAATTATTATATCAAGTCTAAATGACTTGTGATACCTTTGTTTGCTATTGTTAACTAAAGTGTCACTTTTTTATAAGCATTTATAATCATTATATCGTAAAATTCAAAAGGTGTAAAGATCGATAACATTTTATAGCTACTGGCAGCATTAATCATGTCATTTACTTTAATTGTTAATTAACACAATAATATCTCGTTACGTTATTGTCATAGAAGAAACGAAATAATATTTTATAAACGAATAATAAAAATCTAGTAGACAAAAAGTCCATATCCAATGGTCCTTTTTTGTAGTGTATTTACTGATTACGTCGGGATATCTAGGTCGATTTACGTCATTCATGTTTTTTAAAACCAGATCTTATATGAATATGGTGATGAGATGCTGACATAGTTACGGAAGTCCTTTATGAATAGAAAGAAATTGCCCGAGATTCTAACGGCGATTCAAACAGGCTGATGAGATTCAAAATTTTAAAAGTAAGAAGAAAAGAAATAACAAAAAATAATATTCAGTTAATTTGTTAATAACTAAGTAACTATAATATATTATAGTTACTTAGTTATTAACAAATTAACTGAATAACAAGAAAAAGTAGTTCAACAGTGTAAATGAGAATATTTCCACTAGTGCAGTGAAGAGTCAGCAAATGGTGCGCTGTTTAGAATTCCGAGGGGTTTGTCAACAGCAAAGTGCACTTGAGATATTGACGGCAGGAAGGAAGATAACGAAGGCAAGCCACGGGGCTACTGCTAATTTTATTTATTACTTGACATCTATAGTAATTCATGTTTTTAATAATAATATAAATGTTAAATTATGTAAGTCTGTAAGAAAGTAAACTACATTTTAATTCCAAAAGTGGTTCTCACTGAGTAAGGGACATGGATGAAGATGTTTATTTATTCTAAAGATATTTATTTAGAATTAAATAACTGTTATAAAGCACCGGGGTAAAAAAATTGGTATCCTAAATATCCCGCGGGATTGAAAGTAAACTTGGTTCGAAATTTGTTAATTTTCATTCATGTGTTAGAAAATTTATTTACTCAATCAACAATGTTGATGATTATTAATAGCATATTTAATATTATCTTTAAATTATTCTTCGAATAACTCCTTCAGGGCAAAGTCGTGAGGGAGTCCCTTAGAGTGAAATGTGTTGTATATTACATCGAACTGTACTTACCATTAAAATGTTAATAGAAAACATTAAGGCTAATCTTATATTTTACGCAATACGTATACTATGAGATTATTCACTCTCGAATATTTAAATAAAAAAATATAAATTCTTTATCAAGCTCTAACTCAGATAAAGCTATAATTATATGTAAATGTGTATAAACAGGTTTCAAAGGTAAAAAAAGTGAAAAAAATGGCAATTTACTTATATATAAAAAATCTGTTTACAGCAGACAAAGTATTTCAAATTATATTTATACCTTACTAGTAACTCACCCTCGGTTCGCCCGGATGTGGTATTTGTCCCGTGTAGAAAATATCCTATAGATTGACTCTGACAACCGGCTATCATGGTACTAAATTTAATCAAAATCTGTCAAGGGATTTCCTGATACGGTCACAAATTAAACCATTCTAAAAACTAGATTCGATCCGACATTGTTAGAATTTTATTACGATACGTTTTAACGGTTATTACTTATTAGTAGTTTTTTTAGAAATTAGATATTTTCTCGCATTAAAAAGTATAACCTTAAGGATAACCAGCTATCATCATACCAATTTTTATGAAAACCTGTACAGCTTTTTTCTCGTAATATGGTGACAGACAGATAGACGGACAAAAATCTATAGTAATGACTATTTCAGTAACATTTTCCAAAATAATTTAATGCATAGATTTGATTTCAGTAAGAATTTTGTTATAATAATATGTACATTGTATAGATGTCGATCATAGTTTTTTTCTACGTGGTGTTTATTTTAGCTCATATTCTAAAGCACATAGTTTAAAGCATATAGTTACATATTTGTCGGATACTATCTTTTCAGCGTTTTTAAATAATGTACCATACATGTTATACTTTGTAAAGGTATAGGCATACAAAACATGCTTGAGAGTTAAATATGCAGTGTAGACTCCTTGTCTAATGAGGGCAGTGCTTCAGAGCTGCGAGGCTGAACACATTATGGTAATTTGTGCTTATAATATATGACGTACTTATACTAATTAAAGAGTAATGAAATTTTATACTCTATCCCAGAATCAGATAGGTTCCATTACATCAACTTCTTCTTCTTCTTCCTGCCTTTATCCCACGCTATGTGGGGTCGGCACAACATGTCTTCTTCTTCCTCTCTCCTCTGTCATTCGTCAACATAACATCCACTCCTTTTACACGCATATCCTCTTTTACACAATCCATCCATCTCTTTTGCGGTCTTCCTCTACTCTTTTTTCCTTCTACATGCATACTTAACATTTTCCATTACATCAACTAATATATTTAAAACAATGTAATATTAGATTATCCTTGTAATCCTCGCGTCGTAATCCTCGAACAGAATAAAGCAGTAAGTTATTCCTATTAAAGTACAATATAACTAAATAAATATTTTCGGATATTATTACACAGCGCCATCTGGTTCCGAGTAGTACGAGCCTTGTGTTACGTATACCAGATAGTTGATACGCTACATATTATATTATGACTTTAAATACATATTACATATTATAAACATAAATACCATGGCTGAAGTTCAAACATTCGTGCTCAACAAATGAATGCCTTCAACGGGACTCGAAAACGCGACCGCTGGAACAATAAATAACGTACAAACAGAGCAAAAGTGTCCTCATTCATTTTTTTGTCCTAAAGGCGCGCCAATATATTAATCATATAGTATTTTTATCCACTTCCGCATTATTTGGGACTATAATACTGAGATAGGTACATAAATATTTTAAATCGGAGAATAAAACAATGCTATATATGCCTTTAATTAATGCTTGTACTTGAACTTGACATGAATATTATAAATTAATTTATAAAACAATGTAGGTAGGTAGGTTTAATGTGTTGTTGGCATTTCTTATCAAATAAATAAATGGGATTATTAGGAACATTTCCTATAATTTTACAGTTTTTTTTAATATAATTGTAGCCAAATGGTTATATCGGAAGCGATGAAAAGATGTATAATAATATATTATTTTACTTTCTAGAGACCTACCCTCACTGCACTCTTTGTTTTTCTAAAAAATAAAATAGATGAAGTTACTCCTCATAACATAACCTATCTGCCAGTATAAGTCCCGTCAAAATCAGTCCAGTCGTTTCGAAGATTAACCCGAACATGTTTGTTCGGACATATAAAAAATTTATAAATTCTTTATTTTTTTAAATGTATAATATATATCTACTATCTTCGACTGATTGCTATAAAGTTTTCTGATAGAATGTGAATTGTGATGAATAGTTTCTTTTCTATATTCTTCGAGACGTAAACGTATTTTTTAAAGTATTTTAATTATAGTATAATATATAGCGTAGTACAATATAGCACGAAGTCCAGTGTAAACTTAACTTTATATAAAGTAGAACTTACACTGGACCTAATACGCAAGACGGACGCAAGAAAATCAAGGCAAACGACATATACATTATTATATTTGAATTAGCATTTATAACAGATATTAGTAGAAGTTCTTATGCAAGCCGACCATAGCCAATAAAATATATTCAAGTTATCTCTGACTATTAGGTATTTAGAAAACTTTAGATAAGATGCCGCTTTAAATATGATAGTATTCATTACATATCTTTGAACTACCTATTAGTGGCATAGTGGTTAGCATGAGCTGTAGAGTCAAAGGTTCTTGGTTCAATTTTCGGTCCGGCTTAAATGTTATACCCAGATTCTGTTAAGACTTAAGATTTTTCCAGTATTGAGTAGCTAGAATTGGTATTTTCGCGGTGTTCGCCCCGGGCCTCGTAAAGCATGTAAAGCCGTCTTCAGTCATGGGCCTATCGTTCTATCAGACCTAAAGCGTAAAAAAAAGAGAGTACATTTGTGTTTGCACTTTGCGCGTCCACTTGTGTACGCATCTGGGGGCTTACTCTTGAATTTAATTCCGATCGATCGACATTGGAATTGTGACGTTTCGTACTCTTGAGTTGGACGCTAGCGCCACATTGTTTTTAAATTGCGTGTCCATTTTGGGGAACTAAGTGAAATCGGGATCGGGCTTGGCGCACCGTAAACGCTACTCTTGAGTGAGAGTACTTTTTTTGAAAGGATAAAGCATTTTAAAGCCATATTACTGGTTTATCGTAATAAGAAGAACGACACAGGACACTATTGCGGCCCGTAACATAGCTAACTTCACTCTTAACAAAATAATCGCGGGGCAATTCCAATTTCAATCCAATGTTGACAATATTGTTTTCAAGAGTACCGAATCACGTGACTTCAAAATTGACATTGGAATCGTATTGGCATTAGATTAGAATTGAAATTAGTTTGAAGAGTAAGCACACTGGATAGTATCAGTGAGATTGGGTGCCATGGCTGAAATCGGTCAGTAGGACATTATTTAATATTTTTAGTACTACATTCTAACAGCAAGGCAATTATTACTCTACTCATGGCGGTTCTTAATCTTAACCTAACGTTTTTAAAGTTTTTCTAGCAAAATATAGAAGTGAATTAGGTGCCTAAGCTTTATAAATTGAGTATAATTCCTATCGCTTGAATGGAAAATTACAGATAGATAAGTTATTGGGATCTATCGTTAGACTGAGACGACTAAATCTAAAAGATAAATTGAACTGTAGGTACCTACTTAAATGGCGATAAACAAAACAAATCAATGTTATGAGTAACTATTCATATACTGTGATTAATCTTCATAATTATTTATTTTTACTGTGGATACAGTAGCAAGAATGGTATTAGAAACAGTTAACTATGATATTATTTCAAGGTTCAGTTATTATTTTCTACATGTTCCGGCTAACTTATTCTTTTTGTCCAAAAAGAGTATATAAATATGTGGACCAACGAGTTATTTTGGCTACTTTCTGTCCATTGACGTCAAATATTACGTACTTACACTATAGGATTATAACCATAGATTTAAAATACATTACATATATGATTATAACTATAAAATATAAATATGATCTTTAACGTTACTAACTAGAAATAATAAAAACATAAATTGATTTATTTCATTTTAAATTAATTTTTCCTTTAATATTACACTGTGGATACTAATTTTAACTTTGCAACCGAGCTGCGAAATTTCAAACCCAATAACTTAACATTAATGTCGCCTCGAACGTTATAACTAGAGACTACACACTTTAGCCGACTCAAGAATGAAGGTGTTTGGTATTGTTTGCACTATTTTATAGGTAATAACTTGACGGAGTGGTCTTTATACGCTACACATACCACTTTATTGTTATCACCGAAAGATTTTATTACCAGTCTTGCTGTACCGAAATTGACGTCGTTAAGACTCGAGCTTGGCACTCTAACTGCTAGCAATAGTTTTAGAATTTAGAATATTGCATTAATAATTAAAACAAACTTACGTTTTAGTTCTGCTAACGCTTCTGTTTCAATACATACGAAATATTTGCAAAACTTTCTTAGGGCTTTTTATTTTCTAATATATAAAAATCTCGTGTCACAGTGTTTGTTATCGAACTCCTCCGAAACGGCTTGATCGATTTTCATGAAATTTTTTGTGTATATTTGGTAGTTCTCAGAATAGGTTGTTGGCTAGTTTTTATTCCCCTAGGTGAAAGGGTGGCACTGTCCAGATATATACATATGTATATTTTTTTATTTTTAGACCAAATTTTTATTTTTTACTTTTTATGATTTGGCATCAAATAATACTTATAACCCTGAATCTTCTTCCTTCTACTACTTTAATAGTGATTAAAACGCGGGCGGAGCCGCGGGAATTGCTAGTTTAATATATAAATCTTATTCTATATAGATAAACCCAATATTTCCTAAAAAGTCCTGCCTTTTATATAAAAAATAGTTATTTTAATTGTAATATAATATGGATACTCTACATAGATAGATCACGTGGACAAACGCTCTTATATAACATCAGCCAATCTGTGCTCAACTGACACACTTTGAAGCCATTAATAGGAAAATTGAATTGAATAATAGACGTAAGCGATATTCAAAACGGCGCGGTGATCGATCAATCTAACTGCTACTAAGTACTTTAGATAAGTTGATTCTCTACAATCGATATAATTTATAGATATTAAAAATATTTGAATAACATATTCGTACTTGAGCACATAATATGTTAACGCTGTTATTTAACGCTGTTATGTAATTACATCCTAAATCCTTCCTCGAAAATCACTCTATCCATTGGTGAAAACAGCATGAAAATCGGTGGAGTAGTTGTTGAGTTTATCGCGAACAGACAGACAGACAGACAGACGCGGCGAAGGACTTTGTTTTTATAATATGTAGTGATATATTTTTATTCACAGCACGTCAACTTTATAATAAAAAATAAGTTAACTACATAACGACCACTCTTAACGGGAATGTTATAAGTAATCATTTAAAAAGCCATAGTTAAGACTAAACATAGATGAAATATTCCAATGAACACAGATACCAGTATAATAATCAGTAATTACTCTTCACACATGCCAATGACATTGTTATCGCTGATAGAAGAAATAAATGTAGTGAGCTATCAAAACGCTTTGTTAGACCGACGTTTTGCAATAGACTAATTGGTAAAACGAACGACTGACTTAATATTGCTTTTATAAAATTGGCTACCCAACAGAAAGAGACAAAGCTACTGTTCAGCTATAATGTGTCTCTTTTCTACACAGACCAATCACAATATTAGAAAAAGACAACTATTAACCGCAATGTTGTCTTTTTTCTTCATTTACACTTTTCTGTCATAACATGTCAGTGAGACAATTTCCAGAGAGTCCATTCCCTTAAGTTTGTGGTTGGAAACCGCTTGAGCCGGTTTATACACTATCACTTAATCCGCTGCTGAGTGAAGGGAAGGAAAAACAAACAAACATAATTAAAATTATGTTGAAATATAATTAAGCCCTTCTAGAGCTTAAGCCATTACTGAACTCTGTATCAGGAAACATGGAACTGGCGGACGTCTAACGATAAAATTAAAGGTTTTTCTTAGAGTCGCCGGCTCCATCATGATGTTTTCCTTTCTCGTATTAGTAAGTGGTAATCATATTAAAAATGATTGGCTTCACTTGATTTTTTCTAAGGCTCTTTGAGTAACACTTGTTTTAAACACATAATGAACAAATCCGTGGGAGGAACGACGTTTGACGACACGTTTGGCTCAGTTGGTAGTGTCCCTACTTTCTGCGCCAGCGGTCGCGGGTTCGAGTGCTGCTGGGGGCATTCATTTGTTGAGCACGAGTGTTTGTACTCCAGTCATGGGTGTTTAATGTTTAGGTATATTTATAATATGTATGTATTTAAAATTTATATGTGCAGTATATCAACTATCTGGTATCCGTAACACAAGCCTCGTAGCTTACCACGGAGCTAGATGGCCCTGTTGTAATAAAGTTCCAAAATATTTATTTATTTATTTAGTAAGTTAATTTCAAAGTATAGAAAATGATTAAAAATGATAGGATTACGTACAGTGCATCTTAGAAAGAAATTAATGCATAGACGGAAAATTTCCAATTCCATGAGTCAGTATAATTTACGAGTAGCGCGCAATAAAACTTTTTGTTGCGAAAGCGAAACTATAAAAGTTATAAAGCCTCCATCCCTTTCGGAGTTTACGAGCGTGAGATCTGGAGTATATATACGTACGTTTCTCTTTAAACACTACGTGCTTTTCAATATTTTTAAAATAATAAGTTATATAATTGAATTTAGTATACGTCTGTGAGTTTGATCCTGAAAATCTCCGGAACGGCTGAGGCGATTTTGAAGGGACTTTTACTGGCAGTTGATGTTAGAGTAGGTACGCTAGGCTACTGTTTATAATGATCCGTTCAAAACTAATAAAGGAACGCAACCGCGAAGCGAATGTAAGGCGATAGTTATTTAGAAATTTTCCATAATAATCATTATGATCGTATTTCTACCACTGTGTAAACACTAGATAGTAATTAGGTATAATTAGTGAACCTATAACAATTATTGCAATATGCTAATATCCTAGGAAAATTATATACGAGTAGATAAATATTAAATAGTAAAATGAATAATAGTTTTTATATCTTAATGTCCGATCAATTATTTCTAATATTTATATGCCTCTATTAAAAAGGTATAACTCACTAAGCTGATGCTTTCACATTTATAATAATAATTTTTATATACTTATAAATTCTAATTGGCGTATGTTTATGCTCAACGGCTTGGCTGATTTATTTTGTGTGATCTAATGGGATCACCTTTGGTGGAACTGTTATCAAGATCCAAGTTTTTTTTATTATCCGATCAAACGAATTTGGTATGTAAAAATGTCAATGACATTACAAAGGCTACCTAGCTGGGCTTGCTAGTATATTTTTTAAAAATAAGTTAGGACTTAAAATTGGCTTAAAACTAAATAAGTTAGCTTTTAAATTCCTTCGTCGAAACAATCCCAAATGTCATATATTGCTACGAACCTCGTAACTAAGAAGCGGACGTGGTAAATTCATTGTCAACAATTTAATTACTTAAGCTATAAAATTTGGAATTGTCTAGAGAGTTAAATGTTAAATTACAATATTAATTTAAATTTATTTTGAATTACTTCTCTCTACTTCTTTTTGCTTCTTGTATAAAAATATATATTATGGCAAAACTCGAGTTGACCTGTTTATAATCGAACATTGAGGCTCAGTGGTGATTTATTTATTGTTCTATAGCTTTAGAGTGCGGGTTCGGTTATACATTAATATCTAATAATAATGTCCTCCCGACCCATTCCGGCCAATCTCATTGTGACTAGCCAGCCATCTGCGCAGGAAATGTTATGCATAAGTATGTCCGCAGAGACAAATGCACCTCTATTCCTGTCACTCTCATACTCCGGTGGGACGACTACTCGACACGACCAGCGAGATTTAAGGCGCAGGACCGACGTCTTTACGTGTTCTCCGAGGCACGGGGATGAAACACCGCCTATTTCCCAACTCCGGATTGTTACTGAAATTCTTAACAGATATACAAAATAAACTTTGCTTAACTCGGGATCGAACCCAGAACCACCAAATCTGTGTTCATATATGCTAGCTACGAGAGCGCCGAGATAATAATTTATACATTATAACTTATTCAACACATAATAAAGTATCTAAAACAATATTAAAGCAGCTTTGAAAGTATCGCGGTCCCTCGAAATTTGTAATTCTACGTTAGCTCAATGTCCTCACCTAACTTTACTTATTGATACCGTATTAAATAAGCGATAACGTAAAGGAAATTGTATTAAGTTCCCGCCACAGTTTGGACCGAATAAATTAAACATGTAAACAAGGTTTGCAATGATTCTTACAAAATCATAAAATACATAACTATCATGCATACGGTTGTATTATGGTAATCTATGCATACCTACGAGTATTATAAAATCTGTGACTGGGTACATTCTACATATTATGTCGAATTTGTACATTAAATACTTTTTTGAAAAATCTTTAAATATTAAAAAAATATATAGAGGCCGAATCAATGATATTTTAACTATAGATATGTTATGAGCGCGCAATCGTGAAAACTCGAAAACATCCTAATTAGGACGTATTGCCTTTAGTCTGTGTCACCGCATGGCGACGAGTGGTACGCTGCTACAAAATAAAAAAAATGCCATCCTGTGTATTTAGGAAATGCACCAATTATGATACCAAAGTTAATAAAACACAAGGGATCTCATACCACATGTAAGAACGCAGTATACTTCGATTTATTAATATATTTCAATTATTTGCCTAATATTCTGATATGTCATCGGTCGCTAGACTAATGTTTGTTTACATTGACGCGCAATTGACAACATTAGCTGTCTCTTTTTTTCTTATTGATTTTATCGACTATCCCCTTTCTATCATTTTGACATGTACCTTGAATGAAAAGTGTGTATGTGTGCAGCGCGGAACACTTTTTTCGGTTGTTTAGTGAGCGTATAACATATCTATAGTTAAAATATCATTGGGCCGAATCTATGGTTTTGTCAGCTTTTGTTTGTCGGTCTGTGATCGTATCACGAGAAAAACACTGGACAGATTTTGATGAAGTTTACATAGCTGGTTATCCGGGTCAAACCAAAGTCGGTTTTAAAACCAATTACAATACAAAAAGTATTTTGAAAATAAGTTATTTTTATTAATTATTAATTTATTAATGCTAAATTCTGATTAGCAAGTGAACTGGCCTGTATTCGCCTAAGAGTAAAGTGTTACGAATACGAATGTACGCCTAATGAATTAGGAACTGCTTACATAATATATGTTCGCGCCACCTGTTTTTCGTTGATTGCACTTTACTAGTAAACTTTAAAACGCTTCCGAATGACATACAAAACATCGCAAATGAATTTGGTATAGGGTTCCTATACACATTACTAACAAACATGCTTAAACCACTTTTAATGGATGTCACCGTAGATGTAAAGAAGTGTATTTTTTTATTTATTTCACCGTTGACCGTAATATTTTAGTGAATGTAGTTCAATATATAAAGGTAAATAACACAAAGGATACATACATAAAATAAACTGTTAATCCAATGACCTTCTATAAGTAAGGACCCATTTAAAAATGGAACTCGGCTACGAAACGAGACGATCGTAAAACGAACATTTTAGTGATGTTCATGAGAAAATGTCGGTAAAAAATTCGCATGTTACTGCGTTGCCCTTTTAAATGAATAAACAGTAAAAATAACTGAAAAAAAAATATAAGAAATATATTAAAATAATAGTTAATTAGTTAATAATATACCTAGTCAAAAAATGTAAATATAGGCTTTAAATTATGATTAAGGCACAAAATATTTATGCAGTAAATATGCTCCAGGTATGTGTAAACAATAATACTGGTATGAACTCTTCTTACTTTGCCTTTTTTTAAGTAAGGGATTAGCATTATTTTCTTATATTATAATAGACAAATAATGTAATTTCGAGATTACTTTAACACACCTATAAATAAGTTAAGGACGTTAAATGAAAATTATTAACATGCCACGTCATTTTATTAAAGGTTTATCTCATTACTTTGAGCTACTGTAATACATAATGTTACCGTAACAATTATAGCAAAAATTTTATCGGTATTAGCACAACACTATTTGTTTGATGCGTCTACCGGTCATAAAACTTTTCGCGCATAAACGTCACTGTTGACATTAGCTAGCAGCTGCGGCGCTGCGTTAAGTTCCTTTGTGTGATACCGTCTAATAACAGGCTTTGTTTTATCGTTTAATGCGCTTATATAGATTTAAGTTTCGTGAAAGCTTGAGGAAAAGGCAAGAATCTCGTGTTTTTTATTGGTAACTATTATTTTAGAGATTTTCTGGAGTAGGAAGTAACTTTTGAATGCTGTAAAATAATGCGTTGTATGAAATTAATATAAATTGGATTTGATTTAAATAACAAAAACTTTAGGGCCTAAGGTTTATGATAACTATGTCCTGTTTTAGTCTGTATCCATTATAGTTGTGTCTGTTGGTACACACTTTTACACTAAAGTGTCTCCTGCGTTACTCTTAAGTTGGCTGTCATAGTCGGAATGGATACGAACATAATAAATAAATAAACAAATTTCGGAAAATTACTTCTATTAATGTCATCATGTCTAGTTTATAATATTAGCTAATAGGAACAAAACGTTTATACTTCCTACTAAAGCAAATACGACACGTAAGGTTTCACATAATAAATACATTTTTATGTAAATAAATGTATAGCACTATTAAAAAAAAGAACCACAAATTTATGTGCAGTACTTAAACCTATCTTCAAAACGAAACGTTTATTGCTTTATCTTAGAACTATTGGGGTATTAAAATCTAGACAGACACTCCAGTGCCCGTCTACGCTCGTAAAACCTAACTAAAGTAAACCATAAAATATTGTCAGCCTGTTTAAATTTATCTGTATAGCTGCTAACATTTAAACTCATTTTAAAAATAGTATTTATTGTATATTAATAAAAACACTTCTTTACAAATTGATGTTCGTGTTTATATAATAAGTAATTACTATTGGTTCTTCTATTGATGATTTATTTCATGTATTTAGCCCTTTTAACATCCCACTGCTGGGTTACATTTTCCCTTTAATGCGGGGGGGATCAGTTCATAGTCCGCCACGCTGGCTAAGTGCGGGTAGGCGGATATAGGGTTAAGCCGATATAATTAACTATGGAAAACCGTTTGTGTGCGTTTCCCATAAGTAATATAAGTAATATAAGTAATATAAGTAATTGTTTATATGTTATACCACCAATTCCTGAGAACAGTAACAAAATAATATCTTAAACGCAATTTTTTATAGTATATACTAATATGAGTAGAACATCTTTAAAAAATATCGAGATACTTATGTATGTTGCCAGAATTATTGTTTTGGGTAGACTTCTATAATATATTATCTTAATACCTAGAAGTTAGAACTGTAATAAAAAGTGGCATATGAATGAAATTTACGACACTCGCCTGTCTGCGTTAGCGTCCACGAAAATGTCATGCGGCAAACTCAGGTGACAAATTTAATTACCCTCTTAAATTAACAATAGAATAGCTGATGAAATCTTTGAAGTGGCGCAGAACGGCTGAACTTGTTTTCGTTTATTATCATAATATATAACTACTTATTTAATATTTTAATGTGCCTTTATAACAATTAAACGTAACTTATATAGCTTTTGGTATTTAAAAGATTTTGTTTTTAAATTGCACCTTTACCTATGTATTACAGTAATAGTGTGGTTCAAAGTATTATCACAGCGTAAAAAGAAGAACCCCCTGGTTCATCGCGTTTGAAGTCACGCTAAATGTCGCTTTTGTGTAGGCCTTTGTCATTGCTGCAGGGTTGTCACAATATATAAATAAACAAATATGTATTATATCATCCGTTCTACATATTTGGTGTATTCGTAGTATGAGTATGTACTAGAAATAAAATTAATTTCCCAACTTTAAAAAAAAGAACAAAAGGTCGTGCAGAGATATCACTACTCCATATTCGTTTCATTGACTTTGGTATTATCTATATTAATAATTCCGTGAAGGGGTACGGTAGACTCGATCGAAACCTTAGCTGAATAATAATGAAAAATGAAAAACATGAAAAAATAAACATTTCGAGTCGACAACATATATCCGCAAAATTCGGATTGTCGAGTATTTCGTTTAATTCTAATGGTGATAACAGACAAATCGCAGTCGCCATATTGGCCACTCAAGCGAAACGTCACTGACATCGGATGACACCTGTGTTGCCAGAAGGTTACATTTCTTACATTTTACGTAACTTTTAATAAACTAATAAAGTGCAGGTCACATATTTTAATAAAAATATTTAGAATTTAACATAATACATTTTATGTAATAATTCAGTTTGTTTTTCATGTTTATTATTCCTTAATTTGTGTTTCAAGTGAAATTATGCTTAAGTTATTTTAAAAGCGTTAGGTAATTTAACAACCAATATAATTTGAAATATAATAAATAAACCCCCATATCTACATATTTTACGTTTAATTTAGTAGTTCACTTGATAAATAAATAATAAATCAATCTCTTCAGTAAGATGAAGTCGTTCAAACAGATGTTAACAGATGGCGGTATTTTATAATATATAAAAAATCCTTAAAACGTATTGTACTTCGTTTGTAAAATATACTGTTAAAAATGATAATATTTTTATTATTCAATTTGAGTAAGTGTTAATTGTATTTTGCTATAATATTTTATATATATTATATATATTTAAAAAATAACGATAATTGCCTTAATATGAAAAGGAAAAATTATCACGATTACGTTCTTTATTTTTGTGAATTGTTTTATAAAACTGTAGGGTCCTCTGCTAAAATTTCATTCTTCGCCACTGATACACAATACTTATTATTATTTGAATATTTATTTAATATTTTTGGTGGATAAAGAAGAGTTAAAGCATAACCAAGTTTTGTTATCTTATTATTATGAATACAATCTGAGGCATATATAATGAGTATACGCTGTAACATTATATATAATTAAATTTTAAATAAATAAAATGTGTTTAATTATACACTGCAGCCCACTGACCTCTATAATACCACTGGACTGGCTGTTCCAAGCGTTTGACAGCAATTTTTTTGTGTCCATTTGAAGCGCCACTGAATTTTGACGTATATTGCAAATGACAGCGAGAAGTGTTTGTTTACTGTAATTTTGCATTTTCGTTGTTAATATAACATAAGTAGTAATTATGATGATACGGTTATTGATTAATAAAAATAAAAAAATAAAAATCTTTATATCGACATCATTAGTTTTAGTACCACGAACTCTCGCTACGTCCGACAGCGGCGGACAGCGCCAAAATGGCGAATATCAAGCAGCCACAAAAGCACGTTGACAACAACCAGTCCAGTGGTATTATAGAGGTCAGTGCAGGGGCTGCACCCCTGTTAAATATTTTGTACTAGCGACTCACCCTCGCTTCGCTTGGGTTCATACCTAGATTTAGCGCGAGCGAAGCCGCGGGTTCCGCTAGTAATGGAATATTTTTGTTGAATAATATATTTTGTAACTAGCAACCCACCTTCGCTTTGCTAATCGCTTAGGTTCGCCTCAAGGTACGTTTTATCGATCTATCTAGACTTTAGACTCTATGTGTATTACGAGTTACAAATGATTTACAAATGATTGACCCATACAAAGTTTAATTCCATTTTTTATCTCGTTAAAGAATGATTTCTGCGTATCCTATGTCCTTTTCAGGGTCTCAAACTATATAGATATAGAAGTATAAATATAGATTAGACTAGTTACTTATCCTCGGTTATGCAGCGTTTCAAAAATCCAAATATCATTTTAAACTGTCCATTGTGGAGATCAAACATATACAAACATGCACATACATTATTAGAACACAGAATAACTATTGTAATAGTTAAGAGTGCACAATGCACATAGATTTGCATCAATACCTAAAGAGACGCTAGAGTGCGAGGTGCTGTTTTGATTCTTTTTTACTTTGATATAACTGTTTATGAAGTAAGGTAATTTTTGTTTTTAGTTTTTATTGTTTTATTATTTATTAGCGACTCACCCTCGCTAAATGTATACAAAAACTTGACAAATTATATAGTAAAACCTGCCTCGAGCACCACTGTATCCATTGGTGAAACCAGCATGAAAACTGGTGCAGTAGTTATTGAGTTTATCGTGAACAGACAGACAGACGCGGCGGAGGACTTTTATAATATGTAGTGATTATTCTTCTATCTAAGCTTGACCTTGCCTTTTCATTAATCTCTCCTTTAATATTCTATTAAAGAGCCGTGGCATTTTAAGTGTTTGCTGGCAAAACTGTAATAGGACCTAGAAGTCATGTTGGGTTCACTGATGTCATGATTGCGAAACTTCATGAGTGAGCTATTTGTATCTTCTTGTTACTTTTAATGCTATATCGTCTTAGAAATTTGTTGATTTTCACCATTTTCATAGTTTATATTCTAGTTACTAGCGAGTCACTTTCGCTTCGCTCGGAAAAAAATAATTAAATAAATAAAATTTCTAAAACATAACCTCCTCCTTTTTTGAAGTCGGTTAAAAAGTAGCCTAAGTTACTCCTTACATCATTAGCTATCTGCCAGTGAAGGTCCCGACGAAATCGGTAAAGCCGTTTCAGAGAATACCCGGAACAAACAGACAGACAGACAAAAATTGTTAAAATTTTTTGTTGTTAGTATCGTATATAATATACATACTTTCATATGCATTTAGTGAAAAGCTGTTAATTTTAAATTAAAAACAGACACTTCAATTATTTTACTTACATATACATATCTATATCTATTGTTAATTGCTCTAAGGATGCCGATCACAGGTATATACCTACCATCATAGAACACGGTACTGCGAGTCTGCTGCTATCGACAGCCGCGTTTATAATAACTTACATATAATCTGGTTAAATATAAAGGTTACTTTACATCGCGATACCTGTCGCACACCTGCAGGCAAAAAGTAGTAATTAATAAAGATATTCCGCAATTTATGTCTCATTACGAATTCATAATTGTACACTACTACCTGCTAGTACTCTCATTCTAATGTAAAAAACCCGCATTATTGATGATTTGCGCCTCCCCGACACATTCATAACAGTTTGAGTGGTTATTAAGTAATTTGTAAACTTGATGTATCTGCTTTATTATATCGATCGAATTATAGATTGTGAGGTTGAATCTTTTTTTTCTAATTGAATTTGTTTAACATAGAATCTCAAACGTCATTCGTTTATACATAACTAACGCCTCGTCCTTGCCTCGCTCGGGTCCATCCTTAGGTATGATTTTCTAGTTTTTGAACAGATCAAAAAAAAATATTCAAATCGGTCACAGCGTTTTATTTTATTTTGTTTATTGAGGATCTCCAGCAGAAGTACATAATTAAATACAAAAAACCTTTGAACATTGCTTAAAATGTACCCCCAATTACTGGAAAACACAACAGTAAAGAAGTGTTGATAGCAAGCATTACTTAATTAAAGTTAGTGATAAAACCAATAAATCTAAAAAATTAACAAAAATAGATTAAATTTTCTTTAACAAATGCAATAAAATGCATACTAATGATAAAAATTAATCGTGCGAAACTGTTTTTGAGTTTTAGCAAGACAATCGATCTGACGAACGTATAAATGATACAGATGTACATCTTTGTTTTACCACTTTGCTAGTGCTATAAGATAAATAGTAAACAATAAACACAGTTAAACAAAATAGTCAAATGATCTAAATACATTTGAGCAGTACATATATTATAAATAATACGAGTAAGTATACTTATATTATTTTCAACGTTCCTTTGAAGTATTCATTTAAAAATATTAAGTCCGCATTATGTTGAGTTTCAAAAAAAGTTTCAAATAAATAAGTATAACATAAATTTTGGCCAACGGTCCTAAGAAGCCAAATTTATTGCTTCTCACATTAATCTCGTGGCATGCATGATTATAAGGTTGCTTGCGATCGGATCGAGTGATTACAATGACACAAACATCCAAGTTTTCAACCAATATTTAAATTGATGGATGGTTGCCTTTTATTATTATGAACATGATTTGTTTTTTTCTGAGCCACAAATTTCGTTTGGAATAATCAAAGTTGAAGATGCTCATGGCGACGTGATTCTTAAATAAAATCAATCTATTTTCTCAACGTAATTGGAGGCTGATTTATTCTCTTTTTTTATAATTCGCATTCAAAATTTTAGTAAAAAAAAGTTTGCCTTAGCACTAGAGGTGATTTTTTATTGTCCTGTTTTACTTGTTTTTGGTAAAGGCGTATATGATCTATCAATACCTATAGTAAATTTCTGTCATTAATATCGCTACCGAGGCCGGCCGGTCTACCTGTCTGTGACCCCATCACGGGAGAACAACTGTACAGAGTTTGATGAAATTTGGTATGATGATAGCGGGTTATCTGAAATGTATACCACCCGTTAAAATCTACATAGTGACCAGCCCGAGCAAATCCAGGGTGAATCGTTACTTAATAATAATTATTATTATAAATAACAAATATAATAACCGATATATGCGAGGCGGTGTATACAAGTTAGTAAAAAGTAAACCAATGGCCATTTTTCGTGGACATTCACCACTAACAAGGTTTGCTGTACGAATGACAACATTTTTAACTTTTTCTTAATTTAAACTGAATTTTTAAAACCTGAGTGTCATCTTCACGTTTATTTAATGATGCTCATCAAGACGTAATTACGAGTATGTGGATAACGAGATGGCGATGAGAATAGTCTATTCTTAAAACGAAAAAAAAAAATTAAGGAGTTTATTAGCACTATTCTTAAAATAGTTAGTAATTCTTTTTAATAAAGTAGTTAAACGCTTTGACAACTTGTTTCATGTAACTGCATAAACTTAAATGTCCTTTGAATACTTGATATAATTAAAATTCAATCTTATCTATCTCTAAACTGAACTAGCTTTAAATACTTATTTGTATGTGGACGCCTACGCAGAATAATATATTGTAACTCGTATATCAGTTTTACTTAGGCTCGCATTTAATATTCTACCAATCTTAAGCTGCATATCGCAAAGTCGCATTAACCGTAAAATTGCTTTAAATTATACGGAGTCAACATAAAGTCAACACTTAACGACTCTGGGATGTTGCTCAACAATATCGATATGTGAAAGCCACACCGCAATGTCCTTATAGTACGTTTGCAATTATAGGTTTAAATTAATATTGTTACCGGAAGTCGAATAGTTTTTTTTTTAATTCGGTATGGGCATGATTAAAAAATAGTCTAATGTAAATTAATTTGTTATGTTTCTAGCAAAAATATATTCTTTTGACTTAAAATCTTCATATGGTGGAAAAATTTGCATACAGTACCTAGTTATCAACAGTTATTTTTCCTTAAGTACAAGTTATTTCAGCCTTAATCATCCAGGTCTGTGTAGTTGGCTAGGAAGAAGTAACTAATGGATAGACTGACATTTTTGTGTTAATAATATTAGTTAAATTTAGTGTATATCTAAATATTTTATTTTATTTTTAGATTTTTTCAGGTTAGCAATAAATTAATGTAGAGTTTTAAATATTGGTAAACTATAGTTGTCTAATTATTTAAGCTAAATAAGCACTAATCATTATAAATATTTAATAAAATATTATAATTTTTGACTAATTACAATATATTATTTTACATACATAAATTATGTATTATTTGTACATATGTATTTTATTTTCTTATAAGAAATGCGAGCTTCGTAGTTTGTCATACTGGAAATAAAAAAGTTACTGATGTCGATCGGGTATCTTGTATGGACAAAAAACGGGTTACAATGTTGCAATTATATGGTCTAAAGCAAAAACATATACAGTTAAATTTATTTTTCACAGGTTCTGATTAGATAATAGTAGAGTTACATAGAGTTCTATATTTCCTCTTCTTTTTCTTCACTAGCTTTTACCGTAGACTACAGTTACTTGTAACGATTAATAATAATCTTAAAATTTTACATAGGAATAACTCCCATTCAATTTTTTCCGTTACAGTTTCCGTTGGTTTTTATTTTCTTTGGGGTGTTTAACATATTTAAGAATAACCTATCTTTGTCGAAATATTTTAATATGCTAGCCTGGTTTCGAAACCAGGCTATATTTTCAATAGTTTTTAGACTATATTGTATGAAATTAATATGGTGCAAATGACGGCTTTCTATGTCAAAGTTTTTGACTTGCACCACACACAATTTGAACGTTTATACAGTTTGAAGTTTTGCAGTCAAGCGAGTAGCAATAGGCCAAGCGTGTGACCTTTGCAACTGACTTCTGAGCTATTGATAACAATTACGTTTATACTATATTCATATTATCACTCGCATTTTTAGAAATCTTAGTATCTATTCCAAGTGCAGTCTTTCACCGTATGACAAATGTGAAGTGGTAATCATGTTAGAAATGAGACGCACGTGAAAATATTAGAATTGCGAGACACGAATTTTAATTCTCTTGACTCTGTTTATCAAGCGAACGCATTACTACTGGCTACCACTGCTATATACTATTAATATTTTTTATATTAAATTATATCATCGAAATGATCTATCAGTTTAGTTTACATTTACATTAAACTCAATCATTATACATTTTTTAAAAATAATTTTAGTTTACTTTATTTACCGAATATTATTGAATATGATTCGCAAAAATGTTAAATCCACTTTATGAGTTTATATAAATTAATACGTGGGACGTCTCTTAGTAAGCGTGCAATGTCTGAATGACCGATCGAGGTCACATTCACTCAGTAGGTACTATATAATATGAGATTCATCGTATTAAAGTATGAACTAATTACATAATTAAGTATTAACGAATTGCATTATATTTTTTAAATAAAAGTATTGGTACGTCGATTTTATACATTTCAAACTTTTACTAAAATTTTTATATAGGTACCATTTTTTTAACATTACAAACAGACACTTCAATTTTATTTATCTGTGAAGATTCGCAATCGAACAGGTGAGGATATTATAATATGCCAAAGTCCTATAGCATATGCTAGTTAATTGGATGTAAATTCTACTTGGGAATGAAGATAAAAGAGTGTGTACGCCGGACCCGTTAGGTACTTAATTATTAAAAAAAAGTTTGTTATATAGTAACTAGATAAAAGTTTACCCATCCTTACTGATATAGCACATGTCAGCCTGCTCTTAGTTATGTTAGTCTATCTTCTAAGTCTAGGTCTAGGTCTACAAAGACTGCAGTCCTAATTCAGGATAGTACAATATCATGATTCTAGAAGTATAATATTATAATTTTGCAAAAATGCTGTGTAGGGAGGAAACTAGAAAACAATCATTTATCATCACGGTATCTATTCCTTTTATTGCGGAATGAGAATTTGACAAATGGCAAGTGCAGAATGCCTTTATATCTCTCGATTATCCTAAGCACGAAGTTGTCACACCACATATTTCCTAATTAGACAGTAAATGTTAAAATCACCCAATAATAATTATCTCGACGTATTCTGGAATACGAACTCAGGATGTTGGATCTGCAGCCGTTCATTCTAGCCACTGGACTTATGGGAACGTAAATATGTATCTATCCAGGCCGCTCGGTAGATATTTAGGCTGATACTAAACTGTTCTCACGTTTACGACCTCGCAGTCACAGCTGTCAATCACGTCAAAAGAACACAGTGTATGCTTTATGGCGTCTCAGCTAATTCACAATTTTGAAAGTTTTATTTATTTTTAACGGACGCGGCTTCGCTGGGACACGGGTGTTAAGACTCTATTAAAGGCGACGATAAAATGTACAATGTTTCCTTTCAATGCCCTATTACACGAACTCACCTAGCTTTATGTTCGTTCGTTTATGACGTTGAATGTATGTGAATGGTGTCAGAATTCGTTAAGCTTATGATTTCATAAGCATGATGAGGAACGATCTTAATTTTTATATTTATGACAGAGTTATTAAATCTCCTATTTTAAATGCGGTTATTGGTAAAGATTAGATTTAATTTTCGGTCTTTTTTCTTTGTGTCGCCGATGTTTCAAATGTTTGTCATAATTATTTCACAAAAAAAATATTAAAATTTTATATTAAAATAGAAATTCGTAAGTAATTATTATAATTTACTGTTTTTAATTTGTTTAATTTAGGTCACTGAAGAAGTAATGTAGTATACTAATTAACAATCGCAAAATTAACAAGCTCAATGCATTAATTTATAGTAAACATTTTTACATCCAAGCATTTATAAAAAATAATTTGATCCCTCCAAGCAGTAGCTGTGTTCAAAAAAATAAATAATGTTTTCAAAACATAAAACATGGTTTATTTCATCAGGTTATGAATACAAAGTCCTTATACTTTACGCATTTTTATTTAAATCTCTTTCATCCATTCGCCCTAACATAATTAAGTTACAACGCGAACTATTGTATATGATTTACGATTCGGGGACAATATTTTAAACGTCTCAAAATACATTTCACGTATGTCCGGTCGTAAAAGCCCCACTTGTAATAAAGTCGAAAAATTGTGTTCCAACACTTGGGTGGTAAACGTTAATTTAGAGTATATGAATATTTATAAAAAAAACCCTTAATAATCTAAAGTACCTGTGAAGTTTAGACCTGTCGAATTTTTTTTTTAATTTATTATTTACAATATTTACATTAAGTAGAGGTTATTACGAGAAAGCTGATCTCGCTAACATTATGAATTTGATAGTTTGTGAATGTGTCTTTTTGTTTCTTATTTTTCTATTACGGCTCAACTGATTTGAGTGAAATTCTGATAGAAAAATCTAAAAAATACTGTTTTATTTCGTTCATGTATATATATACTAAAAATATTCATTATATTCATTTGACGATACTAGAAACCAGATTGGTCAAAGTGGATCAAAAACGGCACTCAATGATACTCGAATTAGTTTTCCTTATAATTCCCTTCTATTGTTTGTCTTAGTTGTGTAGTGGCTAGCATTTACGGCTCCTAAGTCTCTAAAGGTTTGTTGAGAATGTTCCAGTAACGAAAAAGTGTACCATGTGGCATGTATCCTACCTTGTATAGCCGTCGGTCCAGCGCCCGACCTCTCATCGGTTGTGTCGGTATAATATCTAATTTTTAAAAGTGACAACATTATTTCGTGTAAGGGGAGTTTAGATTATAAACATTAATGACCGTAAAATGTTCATATCATCTTGTGCACTTAAAATGTAAATCAAATGTACAATGAATGCAAACAATTTCAAAAAGTTTTAACAACTGTGTCTCCATTAAATAAATAAATATATAAATATACAAAAGTTTTAGATAAGAATTACAATTATATATAAACTTAACCTTTTATTTAAATAACCATACATACATGTTATAAGTTATAATGACCTTATGATATCTTAGTTGCATTTTACTTACTACTTGATTTTTTCGGATGCTTAGGAGACGGGTTTTGACAAGTAAGATGCAGTTTTAAATAGATTTTCAAGCTTGGAACCCTAGAAACAGTCGATCAGTGTGTGAATATCTCCTATGCTGAGTGAATAACAAACAATTTCGCATATATTATAATATGTAGTAACACCTATTTATGCTGCAATACTTTACCATTATTACCGCAGATTATAGTCACTATTAAAACCGTTGTTGAACTAAACATAGCATACCATACTGAGACGTTATTGGCATAATTATTCACTTCGATTGTATATATTTTATACGTATAGGGTCAGTCTTTGTGTCTATAGTGATGACTATTACAGAAAGATATTCCAAAAAAAATCCTTTGCATTTTTTATTTATTAGCAGATTCGACTGAATCCATTTTATAGTAATATGTATACTGTATCAATTAAACAAGATAACTAATTTATTTTTTAATATGTATGTTACGTGCTTAGCAGTTAGCATTGCTTCTGCTTAAAGAAAATAATCTAAAATATTACGAACACGATTCGACTTTTACAAGGGTAGTTATTTACTACTTACTATTAGTTACCAATTTTAGTAAAAATTATGCCATGAAACCCTTTTACTGTGCCTTCCCAATGCTGTTACTTGCACTACCATCTTTAAGTAAAATGCAAATTGAAATCTTAAGGCTACTGACAAATCGTTTCTTTGTTATGAGTTCGCGTCGTGCGACGCATGTTTACTCAAAAATCACGCACGCTTCACTGCGGGTACGCGTGTATTTTCAAAACAATTTTAGGATGAGACTTCACTCTCACTGCGATTTAGTCGATAGGTGTATTAATGTGAATCTTATGATATTATTAAAAAAAATATAGTTAAATATAAAAGACATGAAATAAAACTTTTCTCGTCTTTCAAAATATTCAATATGTCAACTTTTCAGAATGATTATTGTTTTATTTTCCTATAGTGTGACCGTTCCTTTACGTCACATAGTCGTTCAGTTGATTTAAATCATGTTTCTTGGTTAACATCCGGAGACTGAATGTGAGGCTTAATTCATATAGATTTTAAATTCTATTTAAATTCACAAATAGTACAGGGTTATTAACTTAATTAATGTACGAGTACTTATTAGCTGACATTATTTAAGTGATTGTTGGCGGCTCTTTGGCTAAAAGCTCACGAGATCTATTCCAAAAATGCTGCAAGTACCAACTGGTCCTTGATCTAAGCTGCAAATTCCTATGAAAAATATTTTACCGTCATAAAATATATTGAACAATAATAACATCGATTATTTATTTATTTCTTAATACCAAAGCGACCTGTTGCTTACGTGATCGATTTAAATGTCTATAAAGATTGACGAGTATAATTTAATAATATGTAATTTAATCAATCTGTCTTGAGTATACTAATAGGTACATACTCGTAGTTCATACTTCATATGTTTTAAAATGGCTAAAAATAGTTACAACATGCGATATCGTCAACTCCCTCGTCTGTCGTGTTTTTAAACTCTTGCTAATGTAGAGCTTCCACACGTTTGAATTAAGCTGGACATACCAGCAATTTTTATGTATTAGAACCAGAATATAATTAATAATTAACTTATTTTAAAATATATGCACACATACATATTACAATACCATTTAGGCTAATTTTAAACAACCAAATGCAGTGCCATGGGCAATTTTACTTACTACACAAGTTTTTTTTACTACACGAACAAAGACGGGTACAAAAATAACTGTATAAGTACTAATATATTAAATTTCATATATTACTTTTTTTATAAAGATATTATATATACTTTTATGCTATATTCAATTAAACGGATAATTGTTCGAGATTATTCTGAATGAGGAACTATGGAAATAGTGTGGTTGACATGCAAAACAAAGTTCATGGCGACCCTAACGCTAATTGCTGTCGCATACAAAACGTATCGTATGTCTTATACACTTTGTATGTTTTATTTGCATTAGGTTTTATACACATAATTTTAATTTATTGTCGCTTTTCCCATTAAGTTAATAAAATCTTATTAATGATATATATAAATATTTTTATTACATAATTTATAGCATAATATCAAAGACAAAGATAAATTAAACGATAATTAAATTGATCAACGGAAGTGAAAACAATATAACAAAACAAATTGTAAGCTGTAACGTATATATTTCATAATGTACTTAATAATCATTAGAACATAATATATAAATTTCAAAATTGTATATTATAATTTGGCAAATTAAACACAACTAGTTTTCGATTTTTAATACTCGAAAATATTACGAAAATTGACTTAGTAAAGCAAAGCATGTCTAATGGATAAGTTGTTGAGAAAGTATAATATGACACATTTTTTAAAAATCAAGAAAAGGGGCCCCGTACAAATGTGTGTTTATAAAATATTTTACTGATCAATTAATACTTATTACACAACGAATAAAAGAAGTTCTTAAAAATATATTTGAAATGAGAAAAGTGTTATTAAATAGACGTTCAACAAATTGTAGATAAAATTATACAAAAAAAACTGAATCAATAAAAGGGGCCTGAGATAATTATATTCTATTCTAATAATTGCATTTATATTCTACTTGCATTAAATATAAAGATACTTAGAAAATCAAGGCGAGATCCTTCTTTTAATAATTCCAATAAAAAAATATATTCAAAAATATAGAAATGCCTATTTTTGCATGAACTTCAAGAAGAAAGATGAGTCGATTTATAAATGTTAATAAGTTTATACAACTAATTTATGTGAAAAATTATCGTTTATAGTGTTTGATATTATGTATCTTAATAAGGGATGATTGATTTTTTTCTAATCAGCAATAATATACATGTATATTTGCCGTGTGAAACAATAAGTTCGTCACTTTATGTTGTAATTTTACAAATTTTAAGATATAATACATTACGTTACAGACATTTAAAATGTAAAGATATCTGAATACTTAGTACGGTTAATTCCCTTGTGTATTTTGATTTAGTAATGAACTGTGGGATCAAAACATTACGGTTAGATCAGATAGTAGCAGAATTAGTTCTGCTTCTATCTGAAAATAAATGTAAAATACCTAAAATAACTGATAAAACTCTATACCTAACTATACAAAAATACGTATTCCAAATATATCAATTTATACCTTTTTAACTTTTTTATATTTAAACGTATAATAAATACTGCATAAATATTACTATGTGTATGTTTAATTGAATTTAAATGAAATCCTGTTATATGGTATAATAAATTGTCACGCGTAACCTAATAATAAGTTATTGATATTATGTTAGCTTTAATCCACTTTGCAGTATTATAATGACAACGTAGCTAATTTTATATTATAATCACATTAAATGCGATGCATCACCACAACAAATAAAGATATTATCCAATAAAGTATTAAATACATAACGCGTACTACTTTCCTATGTAAATTTACTGTGGATGTTGATATTAAAAATTTATTATGTAAAGTATGAGTCAAATCAAACATGTTAAGTTCAAAACTTGTCCTTAAGGATGCTTGCACATTTTGAATGGTTGTTTAGACTTTCGCCGAATTTTTTTATATGATTTGTCTTAACGAAAGATGAATAAAAGACTTTTTCTAATTGAGTTATGATTCATATTTTTCCTTACAGTATATTTAAACTCAAATAAAAATACCAAAAATACGATGCTGCCATGGAAGCATCTAAAATATTTAGGGAATGTTTTTCTGCTGGGATAGCCCTCCCTATAATACCCCTCGTATTCATGCCATAATCTACCTATCTGGCCAATTGAGGATTTGGTTGTCTCAGACATTTTTTTGGTTGGTTCCTAATAATGTTTTCTTTCACTGTAAAAGCAGCAGTAAGCATGTTGGAATTTACTCGCACAAGACAACAGTGACCTAACTGAGTGCGTTGCCACTTCCTCCTTATGATAATGATTCTCAAATTATTTTTCATGTGCAACCTACTGGGTTTTCCACCAAAACTTTTCGCAGATGTAAAACAATGAATACGTAATATTTTAGTGCAATTTGTTTCAGGATATTTCTATTATTTTCACAAACATTTTTTTTAAAAAAGCTTACATTTTTAAATAGATAAAAAAATGAAAAGACAGATGTATGTATGGTTGAAATAAAATTCTGCTTGTAGGTGTAAAGTTTATAAAGTTTTTTTCGTGCTTTATAGGTGATTGTACTGATGTGTCATTGATATGGTGTCGCCATATACACGCAAAGCTTAAATTATATGTTCTAATTAGTTACCAGACCGATTAAAAATCCTCTTTATTTGTGCAGGGTTTCGCATTGTCACGCACATTTGTTAGCGGTACTAATGGTGAGCTTATTACTTCATCTACAATCGCTTTACAAAGCTTGCAATCTCTGCATAATATAGTTAATTTGTGTCAGGTTTCACTATGACGTGCGCTTTTTTTGTATTCACGAGTTTGAGCCTATTATTGGTATAGAAATTCTTTAAAAGCTTTAAATATATTAGATATAAACTTATACAGTAGTCGCTGCATCTAAAGTACCATGAAGTTTAATAACAGTGCATACTTACTTAAGTTATGTTTTGCGAAATGTATTGTATATAAATAATAATATCTGCAATTTTAAAAAAAATAATAATAATATTCATATTTTAAAATTTATTTAACAATTTTATTTTTAAACATCTTATATTTTAACGTTTACATACTTTAATAACTTTCTTAAAATTGTTTTAAATAAAGAAAATTGTGCTCATATATAAACACAATATTTCAAAGATTTTTTAAGTGATGACTTAGGTTTTTTAAGTGATGACAGTAGTAAAGCTAAACAAAAGAAGTAACGAAAAACGTACCCCGAGATCAATTATATAAACAGGTAAACACTCCAAAACATTTCAATTTAATTTTTTTAGAGGTAAATATAAAAAAGATTTCTAATAACTAAAGTTTCTGGGGGTAATCAATGCAGTAAAATCAAGAAAAGGGGCCTCGGTAAGCCGACACGCACGTCTATATTAAGCTTTGTACCGTTACAATATACTGATGCTCAACAAACACGCGATGTCGGCTTCACAGACTAATGGACGTCTGACGTAGAGTCTAAGTTTGTGTAATTCTGTAACACATCCTTATAACTGCAAATAACAGATTATGAGCCGCTAAATCCATGTAATCTATAAATTAAAGTTTTTAGCACTACCATTACAACACCTACCCAAATTACTGTCACATAAATAGGATATATGTATATTGTATTCACGTTTTGTAGCTAATAATCCAATTTGCCAATGAACTAAAATTAATATAATCCGATGGAGGAAGTTATTTTAAAGTCGTAAAATATACGTTTTATTAGTTATCTAAAATAGATTTCTTTGTTTTATAATGATTCAATATACTGGCATGCTAGAATATCATTCACTAAAGTATTTTCTTAGTAAAATCTGTTCCAAATCGTGTTTACATAAATGTCAACATAAAGTATTTTTGTGAGACTAAAAATTATTGTGTTACCTAAACATTTATAGGGAAATGAAGCAAATCGACCCGATTTATTTATGTTAAGTATATTTACAACTTAGTGAAATTTTATTGTTTTAATATATTTTTGCTTATTTAAGATACTTATATTATTATCCAATAACAAACATATTAAGTTTTTAAGTAAATATTAATATTCGCAAATCATGTAATATTAAAACATATTTATTTTTTAAATAAATGAGCACTACACTCTCTCTCTTGAGTATAAAGGAGGGGCCCTACTATAGGGGCCTTACGTGTATAAAAAGGTAAAATGTGATAAAAAAGGCATTTTTATAATTGTTTCATACGACAAGTTATTACTGAGCGTTAAGAACATTTCGATTTTATAAAAATATGTATAAAAAATGTTTTTTTTCAGTTAGTGTGTATAAGCCTTATAAAAATTATAATAATAAGACGTTCAAGTTACCTTTAAGACCATGCAGTTAAGAGAGATCTCTTTAACAAACAATCTTGAACATTAACTTGCATAAATGAATTACAAAATAATACTCTATAACACTAGTATTTTATTAATTTACACATTTATATTTAATAATATTTGTCATAACATGCCCGCTTTGTAACGGTTTAACGACAACGAAAAAGTTGCGATAAGTAAAATGCAACATTACGTGTTTTTTTTTATTTTGATTACTTGCCAAAATATTCACATTTTGATATAATCTGTCAAATTTGATGTATCGGTTTATTTTTTTAAATGACAACCACCCTCAGTGAAAGCAACAAAATGTGATCTCATTATATCATATTTTAAAGTTTAAGCTCCGTATAAAATATTTAAATATGTTTATTACATATTAATCAAACTCTGCTCTCAAGAAAACGTACGAAATTAATTTTAAGCTAATAATGTCAGCAAAATATGTATCTTTTGTCGAATAAAGGCGGTTGTACACTCCCGCCCGAGTGCACTTTGCTTATCTCGCGGAAAGCTCTCCTACGGGTACACAAGTTAATATTGCGACCCTATACATTGACGGTTATTAAGGTAGGGTTGCACATATCGAACACTAGGGTAGCCGAGGGACCCTTTGACAAGGGCATAGAAACCGCATAACGGAGGCGAGGAAGGAAGAGCTGTCACACATCGAGGAGAGTCGAGTAGTGCCAAGTATACTCTTGTACTCGAATTATTGTGGCGAGAGTGTAGATTCAACATAAAAGTATGTCAAATATACATAAAATTAATCTTAAACCCCGCGCTTACTACAGGTTTACTGCAACCATTTTTGGGAAGATAAAGTGTTATCATTTTTAAAATTGACTTCAAGGAGATTATAATAATTTATGCTTAAAGAATTTTTAAAGTCGTCCGTGTGTAAACGCAACGAATCTGCATTTTTCTATTATCGCTAACATATAACTATATGGCACCACTCTACTTCGCCTTGGGTTTTGTACCATTACAAATTAACATACAAATCTTCTGCTACAGATACATATGTAAGTACAGTTAGCGAGCTTATGCATCATCAGATATTAAAAATATATAAAAAAATTGTCGAACTAAGTACATCATCCGTGTATTTCAATGGTACCCCGAGACCTATTATATATCAGCGAGTTCGTTTGCAGTCATAACCTGTAGAATAACTCCGCGAATTCTAATAACGTCAAGTTCCGTGCAGTATGAAGTTATAATATAGCTGATTTTCAACGAAACATTTGCTGAAGGCAGTTGGTAGTAATAAAAGTAAGTGGATGCAGCGTTTATGGCCGGGTTTTACGCGACTTCGTATAACTCGCGTATTACCCGACGTTTTCATGATTAAACTATGCAATATCGCCAATATAACCTAGCTAAATTAAATTTGAGCTAAATTCATAGATCCACCATTCCCCCTGTTACACCCTTTAAATAAATTACACTAACAGGTAATTTATGTGGTATATTTTACGGTTTTTACGAACCGTCGCGGTGTGATTGGCACTTTGCGAATAAGTTTACGATCGGCTAAGCCTCGAACTAAGCTGGCCGTTAACTGGAGTAGACAATTTATGCTAGATTTAGCTTATAATTTATTGGAGACGAGATTTAGTATATTTAGAACGCGGAGTCTGCTACTTTCTGTTTCAATTTAGGTACTCGCATAACGTTAATCTTCTTTCATTCTAATATATAAAAATCTCGTGTCACAGTGTTTGTTATCGAACTGCTCCGAAACGGCTTGACCGATTTTTATGAATGTTTTGTGTATATTTGGTACATCTGAGAATCTGACCTGATAGGTCGCAGGCTATTTTTTATTACCTTAAGTTACAAGGGTGACTTATCTCCAGGTTTTTATTTTTTTATTTTCAGATGAAATTTTATTTTTTTATTTTTTTAATGATTTGGCATCAAAAAATACTTTTAAACCAAAATTTACAACTTTCTAGCACCAATCCATATTTTATAATAGTGATTAGAACGCGGGCGGAGCCGCGAGAATTGCTAGTAACATATAATATGCAATCATAGCATTCTTAAAATAAAAAAAATATTTCCTGTCAGGTAGTTGTGCCAATTAATAAGTGTCTATTAATTAAAACATTTTAAGTTCCGTAAGTTGTCCGTAAATAAAGTAAATAAAATATCATTGCATTAATAAAGCGTAATGTATGTGTAATCCAATATTTTTCACCTGTCCATTTAATATGTTCATCTTATAATTAAAAATTAATATATTTATATTATGTTTCCGTACAAATAGAAACAAGAAGTATTTCACGTACTTAATTTTATAATCAGCTTTTGTCGTCGTTATTCTTATTAATACCATATTATATCTCAAAAAATAATTAAAAAGCTGTCTGTCTACACTCGCTAAACCCCGAAACAGCTTAACCAATTTTAAAGGGTTATTTATAGGCGGATTGAAGATTCTGGCTACTTTTTATCTGACATTATAAAAAGAGGTTTTATTTTTTTTCATCAGTAATTTATGATGATACTAGTGGTTCACCCTTGCTTCGCTCGGGTTCGTTCTTAGGTACCTACGTTTCAACGGTCAGTATCGGATAGATATACCTATTATAGACTATTTATTTATTATATTTAGTCTCAATACACAGATAATCTATTGAAAAAAATAGTAATAATCTGAGATTTGCGCGTTTAAACAAATTTAAACGAACAATTCATATATATATATATATATATATATATATATATATATATATATATATATATATATATATATATATATATATATATATATATATATATATATATATATATATATATATATATATATATATATATATATATATATATATATATATATAAATATATATAAATATATATATATTATTATATACTAGCGGACCGAGCCACGCGTTGCTGTGGCTCAGTAATTATAATTATAGATTGAATATTTTTTTTTTTACTAATTCTTCTGATACAATCAAATTACCATTCTCTAAAGAAATTAAAAATAGATTCATTCATATGGGATTGAAAATAAAACGAAATGTTAAAATTAAGCACAAACCAACATGTACTTTTTGAATTTACATTTTATTCATCTTATCTTAAGTTAGTTTTTTTCCGCGGCATTATACTGAAATTAAATAATTAGATCAAAATTTACGACTCAATAAATTAACAACTATCAAATTATAAAATCATAATAAAAAAATGAAAGGTAATCTAGAAATACTTACATGTTTTCGAGCTGGTGATATGAAAATTGATAGACAAAAACAGTAATCAATAAAATTTTATGGTATTATTTATAATTTAAAAAATATTCAAACTGAACACTGCACAATAATAACACAATACAATTATAAAAATCCTTCACGAAAAATTGTAATAGTATGGTTATTATATATAATAATAGACATTATCCCGCTCAATATTTGAATGAGAGTTTTCTTAAAGTGTCACGTAATTACAACCGAAGGTACGCACACATACAGCCAAATAGATTACCTCGAAATGTATTAGTATAAATAAATAAAATAAATACTTTTATTACGATTACAAAAAATAAATATGTAATATAAGTTACAACTAAAACAATTTTAAAAGTATTATATATCATATCCAGTTAAAATAACAATATAAGATCTAATATACATATTATGTATATAAATATAAATAAAAAATTGTAATTTATAATAAAAAAACAAAAAAAAAGTGCGTGCGTACAAAGTGCACATGTCAGAAGTGAAACTTCTTTAATTTTATAAATTTAATTCACTGGTTACACACTGTATAAATACTAATGATATTGTAATTTCACTTCAAAAACAATTCCTCACGATTACCAGCATGAGCAGTCACGTCATAAGTTAGGCTGTATATTGTAATACTTTTGCTACACATAAAAAAAATTAAAATCACATTAAAAATCACCGACTTGCGGTGGGCGAGATCCCGACCTGCGCACCTTGACCGTCTGAGGGGTGGTGGCGCTAACTCTTCCCCGTCCCTGAGGGCCTGGTACTTGGTTGCGTTAAACGTTTAACGCAACCTTGTTGGAAGTCGCATGAGAAGTTTCACTTCAATAAAAATAAAAAAGTAACAAAAGTGTATATAAATTTAAATATATATTACAATAAAATAAAATATTTTATTTTTATTTACTATTTTATTTCAAAATTCTATATTCAAACGCGCCATCTATAATCTGTGCAACTTAGATGCCAAGCCGCCATCTATAAATACACACTAAAGTCGTATAATAAATATTTAATTTGTAATAACTAATATTGAGATCAATAATTGAGATAAAAACTACCCTATCTCGTAAGTTTGACCAAATTACATATGCTTACAAAATTTGATGAAAATCGGTTCAGTAGTTTAGAAGTCCATTGAGGACAAACATTGTGACACGAGATATATATATATATATATATATATATATATATATATATATATATATATATATATATATATATATATATATATATATATATATATATATATATATATTCATTTTTAGAAAATGTTGTTTTGTTCGTGTTTTCAATAATCAACTTAAACGTAAACTATTTTTTTTAATTGAAAGTAAATAACAAAAAGGTGGCGTTTGGGTAGCCCAATATTGCCACTTAAACAGAAAAATATGACTCTTCCCGACATCTATTGGCGAATAATAATACAATTTTTCTTAAAAATACCGAGCAAAGCTCGATAATCCAGGTACTGTATATTATACTCATAATGACACAACACATTACTCAATAATTTTACTTATGTAAATCGAATAATGTGTGCAGATTTTAATAATTATTTTTAAGTGCAGGATGTATGTAGTTGGTCCTTAGTGACTCAAGGGCTACGAGGTTCACTGGAATAAAAAAAACTGGTTTTCTTAATTATGCATGACAAATTAGTGACAGGTGTTGAGAACTAGATAGACTTATTCAAGTCACTCAACTGTGCAGTTAGTATAATATGAATGAAGTAACCATTAAACTTTGTACACTTATTTCAATTTCTTCTGATTTTATTCACAATTCTGGCAGTAACTTACAGGGTAGTAGGTACTATTATATATGCTGTATTTATAATTCATTATTAGGTATAAAATACATATTTTGATATGCATAAAATCAAATTAAATAAGGTATTTTCTAAAAACCATTTCATTTTTAGATAACACTTAAATTAATTAGTGTTTTGTTTTTGCCGTTTTTATAAAGGTTTTGTATGTTTTTTTATATATTACGCGAAGTCTTCGTCTCATTACTGAAATAGAAAATTGACTTACAAGTAATTATTCCACACTCAGGGATGAATTTGTTTTTATTTATGAGGAACAATTTGTTTTGTTATTATTGTATTCAGCCTTATTTATCGTCCCACTGCTGGGCACGATCCCTTTAATACGAGGGGGATCAGGCGAGTCAAAGTTGGTCAAGTGCAGTTCGGCAGACTGCACGTCATATTGTAAAAGTTTTTTCAAACATGTTTTGTCACCGTTATGCATGTGGTTATTATGTTAGAAATGATACACATGAAAATATCACAGTCTTGACGTCTGTAGACTGATTAATTATATATTGCATCAGCATTCTTCCATGTGCCTAGCCTTCAATGAATAAAACTTTTATAACTTCTTCGCAATCATTACGCTTTAATTATAATATGATTGATAATAGTGATATGTACTTACATTATCTTAAGTTATTTTAAACATTACTCAGTATGATACCAATCAAATGCTAAATTAAATATTATAAAACATTTGGTTTGATTTGATAAACATGTTCTAGTGTTGCTATCAGAGAAAACTGGAATGATGTATAATATTACGTGTTATTGGATGGTAATGAGAAACAATGTGGGACAATGGCCGTTATAATATTCACATAATAATAAGTCTTTAACACGTAGATCTTAGTTGTCGGGTTCAAGGTGCTTTTTTAATTTTCGCAGAGAGTTCATAATAACTTTTTAACTCTGTTTCACTTTATAGATGGCTCGTCCATCATGTTGAAGCATCATAACCATAATTTCATAGTATTATTCCATAAAATAGTATTCACAAAATAATTTATTTTAATTAAAGACATAAAACGACTTCATGATTTTTTTTAAACTTACTGCCATTAACCATCTTTGAAAGCGTAATTTTATTAAAACTATTAACTAGCGAAACACTCACGCTCCGCTCGAGTACATCCTTAACACTAGGTACGTTGATCAAGATAAAAGAAAGACAAAAATTCAAATATATAAATCTAGATTTGGCACTCGCATCGATAACAATGATTCTAAAAGCGAAATAAATCCGTACAAAGGTGACAGCTCCAATAAAGTAAATAATAATGTTATTTAAAATGTGTTAATGAAGAGGAAAAACGAGTTGCGAAATGTGAAAAACGCTTAAGAATTTAGTTTTTTACCGACCTCTTCAGATTATAATAAGAATGCTAAATAAGAAAATATTTTTTAATTATGAATTTTTCAGCTTCATTACTTAAGAACTGTGCAGAATGCGCTCTTAAAGTTGCGTTATTTACATTTTAATATGCAGGTGATACATGTTTGCTTTCATTACACCGCGATATTAAAACCAGTTAAGATATAAGTATTTAAAAGGTTTAAACTTAAGATAAAAACGATGTATCTTCTTTAAATCATTTTTAATAAATCTATAAGTTATAACTACCTTTAAGCCTAAATGTAAGTAATTATTATCGATGTAGAGGTCAAATGTATAGTTTTTACTTTTTAGAAATTTTGTCTGATCGCACCACTAGAAAACCACTGGACGGATTTCAATGTTTGATATGATGATAGGTTATCTGGATCAATGATATAGGATTTAGTTTTAGTTAGTTTTTAGTTTTTACTACGGAAAAATATCACTTTTCTGTTAAAACGTATCTCTAGTATTATATAGAGTGTGACTTATCCTTATTGCGAGGGATCGTCAGTTACAAGCTTAAGATTCTCTAATTCATCTAGACAGCGAGAACGCGGCAAGATGAGAAAACGGTGACGCGCTCCGGACTTTTTATGTCAGTTCGAAACGGTAGGAACTATAACGACACTTAGCTCAGTTTGTAGTGCCCTACTTGCTGTGCTAGTGGTCGCAGGTTCTATTCCCTCTAGTGATATTCATTTCTATAATCAGCGAATATTTGTACTCCAATCATAAGACATGTTTTTAACCGACTTCCAAAAAGGAGGAGGTTATATGTTCCGATGTATGTATTTTTTTTTTTTTTTATGTATGTTCACCGATTTCTCCGTCAACTGTGGGCCGATTTCAGAAATTTTTCTTTTGTTCGGTAGGGTATAGTTCTGAGGGGGTCCCATTATCACAAAATCAGGATCTGATGATGGGATCTCAGGGAAATCCGGGGCAACTTTCAAAATTTATAGGCACCTATTATGTTTTTTATATATTTTCTTAAGCTGTTCAAGCATTTGCGTCTGAAAATCGTCATCTCATGTGATGAGCTGATGATGGAAGGTAGAATTCTTCAAATGTTATTTTTTATCTGTGTTCACCGATTTATGCGTCAATTGTGGGCCGATTTCAAAAAATTATTTTTTGTTTGGTAGGGTATACTTCCAAGATATTCCCATTGTCACCAAGTTAGGATCTGATAATGGGATCCTAGGGAAATCGATGGCAACTCTTAAATTTTATAGGCACTTAGTACATTTTTCATATATTTTCTAAAGTTTTTTAAGGATTTGCATTTGATAATTACCATCTCATGTGGATAAGCTGATGATGGAAGGTACAACTCCTCAACGGCTAGGAGTTGAAAGGAAATTCCTTTATAATTATACATACATATATATTGATAGTTGTTATGATACTTTGGACACCAACACCCGCACCCCCCCCCCCCCCCCCTTTCGGCAGACCCGATAATTAATTACTATTTTCGTCGTTAATGGGTATGCTCGTTGTTTAATATAAAGCTTAAACAGATTTTAAATTAGTGACATATAGTAAGTCACTATCATTAAATCAGCTAAATAAAAGGCACACTAAAAATGTAAAAATAAGTTATTTTTTAAAAAAAAATTAAACCGACTTCAAAAAATATGCACTAAAAAGAGAAAAATAAAAAGTAGAAAATAATACTTTAAAGAACTATGTTAATTTTGGAGTCGGTGCCAGCCAGGTATTTTGATTATGTTTACAAATTGATAGATTAATCGAATACGGTTATTTTTCTTTGGCTGGCACCTACTCCAAAATTAACATAGTTCTTTAAAGTATTATTTTCTACTTTTTATTTTTCTCTTTTTAGTGCATATTTTTTGAAGTCGGTTTAATTTTTTTTTAAAAAATAATTTCATATCATTTCATTTCATATTTCAATCACAAGTGTTATTAATAATTTTTTAGATGTAGAGTTTTATATTTTTAATTTATCAAACATCTGGTATCCATAACAAAATCTTTGTAGCTTACCAAGGAACTAGATGGCACTGTGGGTGCATGTCCCAAGTCCCAACATACAAAGTTTCCGTTAAAATCGTTGCGCGATCGCCTACTCGATTTTTTGTACTGGTGTATTTAACCTGCTTAGATCTAGCGCTAAATAAGTTCAGGTTAAGGTCTATATGCCAAGCTTTCTTTCTTTCTTTTTGACAAGGTAAACGCACTTTGGGAAGGACCTAAGGGACACACCTTCGTCCTTAGTATTCAGCCCTTTTTTACGGTCCCACAGCTGGGCACGCGTCTCCCTTGAATACAAGGGGATCAGGCCATAGTCCACCGCGCTGGCCTAGTGCGGGTTGGCGGACTTCACATGTCTTTTGAAAACTTGAGAGTTGAGAGAACCAGTTCTCTCAGATACACAGGTTTCCTCACGATATTTTCCTTCACCGTATGTTATAAATGATTCGCAAATTAATATATTAGAGGTACGACCCGGACTTGAACCCGCGTCACACGGTTATCCAAGCGATCGCGTTACCACTGGGTTACTAAGTACTTATTTTAAATATATTTTTATTTATTTACAATTAGTTGATAAATACATACCACAATTTTTATATATTATATTATACATAGTTTCTTGGCTACGTATAGCTCATTGAATAACCAATATTGAAGCGCGATCGTAAAGCATAATGTTAAAAAGTTTCGCACTCAATGTCTTTGCGTACAAAGGGAGTCATAAATCATAAAATTATTTTATGACATTTTCAATGATTATTTGTTAAGTTTGTTATATGAGGTATTTTTTATTGGAATGTTAAGAATTAATATCGTTTATGTCTGAAATTGCTATGTATGTATGTAGGTGTGAAATTATATACTATACTTTATATAATATCATTACTAGCGGACCCGACAGACGTTGTCCTGCACACATAGAAAATTTTTATAAACTTTTGCTCCCGGTGAACAATGATGTTATACAGGACTATAGCTCAATGCCGGTGAAACCCTCATCACCATCACCAAGTGGAATAAAAAATAGTCTACGACCTATTTTCAGCCCTACCAAATATACACACAAAATTTAATAATAATCGGTCAAGCCGTTTCGGAGGAATTCGATAACAAACACCGTGACACGAGATTTTTATATATTAGAAAGCAGATGTGTCGACCTCGTACGCTGAATTTGAAAAAGTATTAAGGATATTTTGTTAAGGATTCACAAGACGAAACTGAACAGGCTTACATCGCACAGATACTTACTCTATCGTGTTAACTGAGCGCCATGGGTCATACCAAATGAATGATAGTTGATACACACAGCACATAATATATAACATTAAATACTTGTTATAATTAGAAACACCCATGGCTGGCACAAACAATTTCATATCACATTAAAGTACAAACATTTATGCTCCAAATGAATAATTTTACCGGGTCTCAAACCCGCGACCGCTGGTACAGTAAGAAAGTTAAATATACAAACTGAGCCAAACTTGTCGTCAAAATAAATATGACAATACAACAATATTTAGTCAAAACCAGGAATTAGACTTCCCACTATTTGAGATATTCTTAAAACAACTGTGCGAATATACAAGTTATTTATAATAATATATTTGATGTTATTACTAATTAGTAAAGGGACGAGGCTTGATCGTGGGCTTTGGGTAAAAACGCGTATATTAATGTGCTACATTACTCGACCGTCGCGTCGTGACCACCAACCAACACGAAAACATTGTATTATTATTTGAAAAGGGTATAATAATGAATGATTTATTTCAAGTAAACATAGTGACCTATTATAAATAGGCAACTAATTACTGCAAGGTAGGGACATTGCTTTTAAACTTTAATTAAGAACTTCATTTAGAAAGGGAACTCTTAGAGATTCACCCAACAGAACCAGTACTTGTAGTAAAAGTACGTTTACAAAAATATGACCCGAGAAGTAAGTTATTATTTTACAAAGCTTAGTTAAAACCGGTTCAGTCGGTTTGGGTGAAATGAACACATGTATTATAAAGACTAACAGACATACAGAAACAGACAACGGAATGTCAATAACTATTGTTGCATGGTATAAAAAAATAAATAATTATGTTGGGACATTATTACAACAGCGCCATCTAGTTCCGTGGTAAGCTACGAACGTAAGTTGATAAGTTGAGATACTTGAACTTGATAACTTGACAAGTTGATATACTATAACTTAAATACATATATTTTATAATAATATAAACACCCATGACTGGAGTACAAACATTCGTGCTTAACAAATGAATGCCCCCAGCGGGACTCGAACCGGCGACCGCTGGCTTATAAAACCATACACTGTAATTATTATTTTTTAATATTGAATGTAGAGATTTGGTTTTTTGCTATATGTAGGTATGTAACCTACCTATATATTATTATAATACAGTTGGTCTGTATGTTTTCAAAGTGATATTCTTCTTATTTCAATACAAACAATTGAATAATTTGTGGGTTATTATTGTAATGTTAAAGGTACAGATGGCGTAATAACATTTCTTTACCATGACACCTCGAGGCATGATTTAAGTAACAACTTCCGTTAAGCACACGTTGCAAATCAAATAATTTTCAAAACTAGTAACAATAACAAAATTCTACATTACCAAACATTATCTGTGTACAGAACAACGCTTGATCTCTATATTATACTGTTTTCTATGATCATAGAAAGTTGCAAATTAATAATATGAACGTTGTATGTACTTCTTGCATACATTTGTAATGTATATAATCAACTATATACTACTCATATCGATTACATTCAGACATCTTATAAAAGAATTATTTAAAAATTGTTAAGCTATTTACGTTGGTAGTAACGGCAATATGTCATAACTCATAACCTTTTAGGGCGTGCATTTTATCACCTAACTATTTAGTATAGTAACGGCTCCTTCCACGTTCAAATTTCTTGTTTTTTTTTTAAATTTTGAACTAGTCCCTGAGATTTTGCGTTCAACCAAAAAAAATTATTATATTATTACTTAATGGAATAAATAATATAATAATATATTTTAATAATTAATAATTTATATTAATATTATTAATATAAATATAATTATTTAAAAGCAAAGCAAATACCAAAATAAGCTAAAATATGCTATTCCTGATTAAGTTTTCTTTATAACCTTTACATAACACGACACAATGTGGGTGGCTTTGCGACGCAACAAGTTTTTGTTCAAACCGAGACAAATGTCTGTATCCTACATAAAAATCCGCATATCGGTTTTGAAGCTGCGACTTCTGAGTTCTGACGTGTTTGATATGCAGCGATTGTCAAAAATACAAAAGCCTATGTTTACTTAATTCTCTCAAAGACTCTAAAAATATTTATAAATATAATAAATAATTTATAAACGGCCAGTCTTATTCCTTTATTATTATAAACCGTGAAATGGTATGATTCCAAATGAAATTATTAAAATAAATGGATTCTCAAGGGTTTAAGGTTTCCACACGTTGTTGGTAATTTTTATCATTCTTGCCCATGTTTGAGGGGTGGGCGCTGTTTGCCGTAACACAGGTTATCCTAGTACGGCAGCAGAGGCATCCAACTGATATATAATACACTGTTATGTGAAACCATAATTTGACCTAATATATATTTGTATGTGTAACCTTTTTAAGAAATAAAGTTATTATTATTAAAAAAAAAAAAAAAAAAAATTATAAGATTAATCCAAAGCAAGAAAATTTAATTTAGCCCTTTTTAACGTCCCACTGTTGGGCACGGGCCTCCCTCAGTACGAAGGGGATCAGGCCATAGTCAACCGCGCTGGCCAAGTGCGTGTTGGCGTACTTCACATGTCTTTCGAAAACTTGCTAGGTTTATCTCAGACATGCAGGTTTCCTTACGATGTTTTCCTTCACCGTAAGACAAGTAGTAATCATGATATAAATGATTCACACATGAAAATATCAGAGGTGCGAGACCCGGATTTGAACCCGCACTCGGTTATCCAAGCGAGCGCGTTACCGCTGGGCTACCACTGTCTCAAATTTTATTTATTACACTTATAAATCAATTATGTATTACTAAATTGTCTGTGAAATGTTTGTCTTAGGCATCCGCGGCTCCTACGAAAATGTATTTAATTACTCATTTTCTTGTTTTTAGGAAACCTATAAGTTAAAAGAATATTTTCGTAAATATATGTAGTATTACATTTTAATAAAATAATAATATATCAATAACCAAAATGATCACCTTCATTTATTTTTGGTATGATACTACAACAAGCAAAAAAGTTAAGCCCTTAACAATTTCGGCTGGAGCTTTCGACGCTGTCATTTTAAGACGTGCGCCTTTTTGGAACATATGTTAAGATTATCTTACGCAATTCGTCAACTGCCGCCGACTTCTCATTATGGTTTTAGTTTTCATGTAACAAATTCATTTTCAATATTGTAAGTTAATTAACTTACTACACACTTTTAAAAGGAAAAATAATAAGTAGGTATGATGATACTACGTCTACTTAATATACTTAAAATAAAATTAAACAAAATGTAATATATTTTTATTATAAGGACAACAATATAAAAGTTATAGCTACCAAATAATACTGATATAAAATTACGCAATACACTACTGCTAAAACGAATTTATTAGCACTGAGCCCACACACACGCGGCCTTCCGCTTGAATAATAATAAGCGGCTCGGTTCTCTGCCTCCTTACCCTGACATTTCTTCTCGGGACAATATTACAGCTCTACTAATATTCTTTTTGACCAGAGTTTCGAAATCAATTAAAGTTTTTTAATTAGGTCTTGCCTTTTTAATTAAAAAATTGTGAATATATAACATAACAAAGCTATGAATATAATATATACCACAGTCACCGTTTTCTCGAAAACCTGAAAGTTGCCAGAGCATCATCGATCATCATCTCTTTGTGCAAATTAACTCACATCTAAGCTATCATGGCTCAATATTATACAAGTGGTAACTGAGGTCGTACTAGGTACGTCCGAAGAGAGATTTGAGTCTTTGGCATCGAACAGTTTCCGATTCTATATACTTAACCCTAATATTGCCATAAATTTCTAAAAATTATGTTAGTTTATTTTAGGTTTGCAAAAAATTGAAAATGTCTACGCCAAAGGGTAGGAACTAGAAACAGATTTAACAGATTTAGATCCAATGGCGCTACCTCAAGTTATTATCTTCCTAAGAAAAATAAGTGATGATATTAAGATTTACGCCGAAGAACTCCCAAAGCGTGGAACAGTTTGGTTCATGTTTCTTGAAATCTGGTTTAATCTTGGGATATTTCAGGATCGATTTTAGTAATATTAAGTATTTTTGAAAATTGATAGTCCTGAGATGATATGATAGCTTAGAGCTGTTCTGATCTATTCTTTTTATAAGGACAGTCAGTGCTTACCTGCAGGTTCTTCAAAAAGTTAGCGTTAAACTTGTCGTGTTTGGGCTTATTGAATCATATTTAATTAGTACTGACACCTGAATTCTTCGGTAGACCTGATTAGCGGCCTCCTAATATATCACTTACTAAACGTTGATGGTTGATGTTGACGTTTGAGGTCGTTCTAAAGTTTATTTCTTATTTTTATTTGACTTTCATGATTTAATATCAAAAAGTGGATCTATATGCCTTTCCATTGCTTGTATATGTCATACATACTTTCTGGTAATCCACCCTGTTGTAATTATACATAAAAAATGTTTACCATTTTACAAACAACACATTTATTAGTGCAAGTTTTAATAAGAATGTTGTTTAATCACATTTTAAGAACATGTCTACGTATAAAGACATTAAAGAATTTTTTGTGTTTAACGGAACCAGTCAGAATCAATCGGATTTCAGATTGTTACAGCGATAAAGTTCTCGTTTCTTGGAACTGATTAACGCCAGTTTTAGGGTACTGTATCTCTAGATGGAAGAAAATTGAATCTTATAAGATCCCTAATAAGTCGGTTGTAAGTAGTTCCTTCTTTAAAAACCTTTTTTTTTTCTCTTTAGGATAACATTTTTATAAACTTTAAATGACTTATCATTATATCACTTATAAGTTATATCTAAAAAAAAGTTGCGAGCTTCTAGCTTTAAAAATTACGTAATTTCCAAACTTTCATCCCCTATTTCAACCCCTTACAGTCCTTTTCGCATTAAAAAGTAGCCTATGTCCTGGCTCAGGTTCTAGACTATCTGTGTACCAAATTTTAAATCGATTTAATATACATTTTAATATATTATGTAATAAAGTTAGGCATTCATATAAGTCCTAAACGTCAAATTCCTCGAGAACCATCAAACTCTACTTGTCAGAAATTCCATATTGTATAATATTTAAGCTAGTCAAATTAAATACTAATTATATTTCAAAATATTATATAAAATAGTCGAATAAAAAAATATTACAAATACCACAATACAATTTTAATATATTACGTTCCATTTTTTCAGACTTTTTAACACTAAGGGTCTTAGGCTACTTCTATTTTAGAAATTTAATTTATATTAACTACCGGATCCCGCGACTTCGCGCTAAATCTGGGGAAGAGCCCGAGCGAAGCATGGGTGAGTCGTAATTAATAATCCATAGCGTCTGTACTAATTACGTTGTTATCCAAAACACTCGAGCTTTAATTAATAACAAACGCTGCCCATTACAGTATAACGTTTCAATTTTTCCACTTCAATGCTATTCTGGCAGGCAACCTCCCTAAGTGACAGTAACTGTCTTGAGGCTTTTCTGAGTACTATAAGCCTTCGTAAACCTAATTTCCTACTATTAAAAGTTTGAAAGAGTTTATTGAACCGTCTTTCTTGCGGCAAACTGGACCTTCGTTTTTTTGCTCAAGTTTTAGCATGGTTAGATAGTTATGGGTTAGGAATTTGTTACGGTATTGCTACTCGTTTCGTTTACGTTAAAAAATTACTATAGGACTTTTCAAATGAACCCCCAACGTGCGTTCGTACCACTAGTCGTGGTGGGCGGAGAGGGGTGTTTCTCAGTAGTGTCCGGCAGTATTATTTATCCATATCCACACGAACTATTGAATTATAACATAATTATATTTTTAAGTGTATTAAATAACAACAAATAATATGTAGGTACTTATAACCCTAAAAAGTAAAAATACCGTTTTGTACCGATTAAATTAAATTAAAAATTTAGTTTGGCTTTTATACTTTTATGATAACTGACAGATAATTTGCAGAGAAAACACCCGCCATATGTTGAAGATTGATTAATATCAAAAAAGATAATACTTAAACACATTCTCTTTTTAAAATGATGACTACTAAAATGTATTTAAAATAATCATTTTACATTTCTAAACGCTATGTTATGCTTTGAAGTTTTCTAACATATTGTGTTATTGTATAACAGAAGACATTTTTTTTATTCAAGAATATTAAATGTTGACGAAAACTTGATGCACGTCTGATAATACAAAGTCAACACGATAAAATTACGCTTCATCGTACAATACAAAAACCTTCCTTTTGCAACCTTCAGCTTCGGTATAAATTTTTTCGTTGTGATCCGGTTAATATGGTGCCACTGTGGTACACTGCCACTGTGACCGATATAAAATTGCGATTATTTTCCGTAATAAGTTAAGTTTATTTAGAACTTACCATATGTTTCTTTTATTGTTAATTCATTAAATATTTTCAAATATATTTTAACATTTTAATTAACAATAGCAACACTAAATGAGTAATAATAAACCACTTTTGTGTTTTTAAATTCTCTTGCAAATCTTATGGGTGACTGTCTGTACCAGTTATATAATGCCTTTAACCAGTAAAGCTTAATTTTTCTCGCATCCATTGCTGGGAAGCATAAAACGTCGGAAACCAGAAATTGAAATAAATCCATAACCCAAGACTCTAATCACGTCTATATTTACTTATTTAGGATATGACAAAGGAAGACTTGAATTGTTTAAGACACTTTTACAATAGAATTTTATTACAGCTACTATTATTATATGTGTAAATTCTAAATCAGTTCATGAGAATTATTCGTATATTGTTTTTTATGAGATTTTTTTTGTATAATATCGTAATCATGGGTAATAATAAGTATATGTACCTATATAATATAACTAATCTCACTATAATTTTAGACTTAGGTCGAATTGAAATAGATGCTGTCTGTTCTCTTACTAAAAGATATATTTTTTTTCTTTTGTCCTGTTTATTTTTTAATACTGTCCATGACGTTATACTTATTGGTTTTAACTAGTGGTCGCCCTGTGGCGAAATTCAACCATAACTAATATTTTACATATTGTAATAAATAAACTTATATAGTATGGTTATGTTTGACATTCAGTGTGTCAAATACATGGTATAGTTTGTAAAATATAGCTTGAGTCCTGTGACAGTTGTTAGATTGACATAAATAGGACTGGGGTAATGTTGAAAATCCATCACAATGATATCGATATTATTATAACTAGCTACAAATGTCGATTTTATTCTTACTCTTTTATTATATTTTCATTGATACTATAATAGGAAAATTATTTGTAACTATAACGAAATCAAACAAAAGGGATAAAGATTTCATAATGTATTTAATTAAGCAGTGTTGCACATCCCAAATCATCACTATCATCACATTCGGAGTCGCTAGAGCAGTCCTGCAGATTGTTATTAATTAATAATATTAAAAAATGTAAATAAAAAGATTTTTAATTTAAAAAGTAACAACTTATTCCGATTTAAGGTATATTATGTGGTGCCCGTAAGTTATAGACTGGTTACGATAACAAAAGGAACGTCACTATTAATGTGCATAAACCAATGAAGTATGATATTTTTCGCGTATATTCTTCATACATTAAAATACTGGACTTCATAGGCGTCATTTGGATGACATCTGTCACAGGACTCAAGCTATATTTTACAAACTATAGTGTGTGTAATATTTTTTTTATAGATTTTATGTATTTTATGCATAATTCATAAAAATATTAGCATTCTGCACTCCTTATCTATATATAAATTATAAGTGTGCGAAATTTCATACTCCTCCGTCCGCGCAATTTTCGTTAAAAGTGGTACAAAGTTTTTGCTTCACGTATTAATATATCCGCTGGGTGCGTAAGGCATGGTGGGGGAAACAAAAGTGATGTCAGCGCCCGCTGCGGACCAAAACAGAACTACGAGTGGCTCTTTATTATTTATGACCATAAAAATAACACGTGTGTCAGTTAAATTAAATAAATAAAATAAAATGGGTCATCAGAGTTGTTGTGTAGTCGATTGCAAAAATACTAGTAGAAATAGTAATTGTAAATTTTATAAGTTTCCGGTTGCCAGACAATGAAGTGATGGTTTGCTCATTAGATATAAAATAATTAATAATTGGGAATTTAATTGTTTTTATGATTGAACAATCATCTATAGTCGTCGAACCAACGATAATTGATCAAAATTAATTAATCTGAGCGATAAAAATAAAGATATCTAGTAAAGGGGGCCAACTTAAGGGTGAACATTTGTTTAATTAATTATAAATAAATAAAAGACGTACAAACAATTTCTACATTCGAACATTAACGAACAAACGACGAACAAATAATTAAAAATAAAAAAAATCCGTAAATCAAAAAAAGTTGGGCCAACTTAATTCACTTATTGAGACTTGTTTTAGTTGTTGTATTTATTTTACTTACTGTTTTCAGCTGACCCACGGAAAAAAAATTAATTTAATGTACACTCTGTGTAATATATCACACTTAATATTGAAAAAAATTTTTTTTCGAGTTTATTTTATTTTTTCAATAGCTATTTGGCATACAATACATGTATATTTTCTCAAAAGAGCCACCGTGAGTTGTATCGTTAGATGGCGCTAGAGTCACGCACCCAGCGGATAGATGAGCCGCTAATCTTATATAATGGTGATTTACCGGATGACGTATGGTGATTGGTGCCATTTCTACAAGTGTTCGTAGTAGAATTGATTGAATTATATTTAAAATTGTACGTTTTACACATAATGGATTTTAATATGTATAGTAAGAATGATAATTGAAAATGAAAAACTATGACATTTATAACTTCTTAATTGGCAAAGTGTTTATTAAAAAAATAATAATTAGCAAGTTCTGCCTAGTGTAGGGGCGATGAGGGAATTTTTTTTGTTAAAATGTCATGCATACCACTTTGCAGCAGGCGTATTATACAACGATTTTATTAGACGCAATCAAGGAATTTCGAGTAAAAACTGAATGCTTTGTGTACGGGTTGTTCTGCAAAGTCACGTCACTTTTGCTTTAAATAAGGCATGTGTTACAAAGAGCCTGTCCACTCAACACACATTGCAAGTAGAAGAACGGAGTACCGTATGGGCTTCTTTATCTTCTTTTTAACTCTATTTAAATAATTGCTTATAGATGAAAGTATATTTTCGGATTTTGTTGTGGATTTATTTTTAAAACCATGTTGTACTTCTACTTATAAAAAATCAATATTTTGCTTTTGTCAGCCTACACATTATGAAATTATAAATTGTAATAAGTAAATTGTGATCCTATAAAATAACATTTACAATAAAGTAATATAACCAAAGAAAAACTCGAATTACCGATACAATGAATAATCTCGCAAGCTGAAAATGAAACTTCGTCTTACAGACTTCAATATTGATAATTATGACCCGATTTTTCTAAAAATTCTACGAGTATACTAAAATTTTTTATTATTAACGCATAAAAATAATACCTTTTTTTGTTTTGTTTAACAGATAATATAAGGTCCAAGTCATATGTTTTTATACTTATAATATTGATACATTTAGAATTTCATTAATTTTTAATCATTTGTTTTCAGGTGGCGCACGTGGCCGACCCCCCATCGACCTCAACTTCTGGGGATGGTGCCTAATAGTGCAGGTTCAGTCCCGAAAGACACTATAGTGTGAACTTAAACCATTAGTGTTAGAGTTGTATAGACGTCATGTATATTTGTGTGTGGGCGACACCGAAAAGAGTACCTTATTGCTATAATTTTAAGGCCGTATTTTATTGCTGGCAACCATTTGTTAATTAGCATATTATGTAACAAATAACAATAAGTTATCCTAGTTCTACTACTTCATACAAATGTTATGTAAATAAGTGTAGTGCGCTCTACAATCCTAAAGTCAACAAAATGACTGCGTAATTTTTAATTATCTCAATCGATAACTAATTTTGAACGAACTATACTTATATAATAAATGTGTGTATTTATTACACTTTAATATTTTATTGGTCCAGTGATTTCTTAGTGATATTTTTTTTATTGTGATATGAACCAAAATTTTTAAATATGTTGTATGGGGGCATCATGTTTCTATCAATCGATATCCACCAAAACGTGGATTCATATCTCATATATGATTTAATATTTGGTCCCTTTATTAAAAAAAATGTGATAGTCTACTTATTATCATAATATATTCAGTGAGTTGGCTGCTAAAAAAATCTTCCTACTAATACAACATTTTACTTTTCAATTGACATCTTGCACTTTTACAGTAACGCTAATTGTCTTATAAATATATTTAATTTAATATTCTGCGAGCTTATCACTTGTCATTACTTTATTACCGATAAGTGCGAAGTATATAACGTAATAGTGTGATAATATGGGCTATGATGGCGGGCGCAGGCGTCGGGCGGAGCGAGCTCGGCGCCGCCCTATTGAATCGAATTACATTCAACTAGCCTGTAGGCTTTGTCAGGGCTGTCTCAATAGATCCCAATGGGAAAGCGGTAATAAAGTGGCGAAAAATAAAAAATAAATATTAAAAATATCAGCATTACTTTCGATACCATTTGATATCACGATTTTACAGTCGATACGTATAAATTTAATGTGTTAAGTATGTAAGATCTGAAAATACAAGTTTTGGGCATAGTAATTAATATTTTTTAGCATAACACTGTAACTAAATTTTTTTTCAAATATCTGGAGTACTTATGTATGTCAGCATTATTAGGTACCTATAAGAGTAGTAGAGTAACAACATTTTTTTAATCTATCAACCCTGATGGGAAAGCTGATTACTGATAATTTGTAGCCGAGTGTGAGTCGTTATAATCGATGTAGCACGAATCAAATACGCCCTGATTGTAGCAAATTTAATGTACATTCATGTTTCGTATAGGATATACATCAGTATGGTGTAATTGCCTAGCTTCATATTTCTTCCTTGTAAAATTCAAATTATTATCCTAAAGATTAAAGCTTGTGGATTTACTGCACTTAAAATTAAATAAATTGACAACGTTCTAAATGAACGTTGTCAAATAAGATGTAACTGTGTACAGTTTCATATAAATTGTAGCTTTCTCAGAAAATTTTATCAAATTATAGTGCAACAGATACGCAAAAATATCTTAACTCACGACAAAACCTGTAAAATATTTCATTTTCGTAATTTTATTTACACAGCTTTTTGTTTCTTAAACAACCTGTGATATCATATTTTATAGTAAAATCATATTAACCCGTAAAACTATAGCTCTGTTTCTTTGGAATTAACTTGGAATAGTTGGATATTGTTTTTTTAATCTTAATTTTTTTTTTATTTAATCTCGACATATCCCGTGGGAATGAAGGTTTTAACGAACCGACGATTAAAAAAGTCTACCTATTAAAATCTATTTCATATTAACCTATATTGTATGTAATGAAAAATAAAATATATGGTAAAAATCTATCACATTAAGAAGTTACTCCAAAAATTAATTATCCATCCTACGTGAAATGACGTCCTAAAATTCGACATATTTTGGTAATTAATAAGTTTTATGGTTCGGTCTATTTGATCTCAATTGTGTAAAAATGTTAAGAACTAAATTAAAAGAAAATCTAGTGTAAAATATTTTATGTACAAGTATGAAAATAATATTTTGGTTGTATACTTATTGGTAAATTTGTATCATACTGAGCTGTTGTCCATATTAAATATTGTTTTTATATGAAATTGTATGACAAATTATTATGAACTCTGTTTTTTCTAAGTAGGTTAATGATCGCTACATAACTATATCCAAAGTAGATGTTTTGGGTTCCGTCCTCAAAGGAAAAAATTTACTTCGTGTAATTTTAAAAAAAGTAGCCAAACTTTTCCACAAAATACCGTCACAAACCCATTTAAGTCGTTAAATATAAACGGACAAAAAATACTTTAGATGTATAATAATTAAAAAATATATATTATTATGCGACAGACGTACATTTCAAATGTTAACGCTTAAAAACGCTTCGCTAAACAATAAACATTTCTCTAATTTTTTATAAAAATGAGTATGTCTTTCAAATAGAATGCGACACTCGATGCCTCTATAAATCACCGCTTCTGACAGCTGATGTAATTCGAGATTCTTATGCAAATAAGGATCATTTTTGCCCAAACAAGTCACTGACCTCTAACGTCACCCAGTAACATTGTCACTTATAACGTGGGCGATGCTAATTGAATTTAAAATATTTTAACTTGAAAACTGACCATATGATATAATATAAAAAAGTATAGACGTATCTCCAAACGAAATGTTCTATAAGCAATGTAGAGTTGGATAATTAGAAAAGTGTAATTTACTGTTTAAATTATCCTAATATTAAAAATCAAAACTTAATAGCCTTGAGAAATGACATTTCAGTAATATAATAGTTGGATGCGCTTAGAACATTTATTTATTGGGACATACTGTCTAAAAGCGACTCAGTTTGATACGAATTTAAATAATCCAATATACAACAGCCAAAAAACTATTCGGATGGTTTCGATTATTATTATTTTAATCCGACTTTACGGCCAGTGATATTATTAGAATAATGTTATGTACGCGTTAATAATAAAAAATAATCTCTTTATCGCTATATTACCTAGAATATTGTGAAATTTCAATTAAATGTTCAAAATTACATGGCGTCCTCTTGAAACGGCCGTCTTGATGTAAGCTATATCCATGTTAGATATTACGAGAGTAATTTCTCTATAGTCCTGTAATTTTTAGACTAAATGTTCTACGTCTTTGCTTAGTGATAAGCGTGTACATATTGTATAGGTTCTTTAATTAACAAGTGTTTGGGATAGGTGGTATTTAATGTTTCATTCTTAGAATTTTTAATAATTTTGTACATTATTGTAAATCGAAATATCTACGATACTTCGATTGTTTATTAGATAAGGCATGTGAGTAAACTTCCGCACTCTATCAATGTAGAGATGGTGTTGTGATAGACATTTTTGGTTCAAATGGCCTTAAATTTGGAAAAAACTGTTTTTCATTAATGAGATATATAAGTTAAATGAAATAGTTTATTTTTAACTTTGTTTTCAACTCGACTTCTATCTGATGATTGAAAAATCACATCTAAAAGTTAAAATGCTTCGGTACTCTCTAGTTAACAACGCCATTTCTCATTATGTACATAAATAAGGTTAACTGTCATATATCCTATATTGCACTTGTAAAATTGTAAACATTTAACTCCTTTAATCATTTTCAATGTAAACAAACAAAGTACTAAATTTGTCTATAGCCTATTGTAGTAGTAAACATTGCATAAAAACTTGTAAATATTAAATGTCTAAAGCAAAGTAAAGCTAAAAATATTATTTTAGTTCCGATGACATTGTGATTTTATATAATAATAATTCTATCGAATGCGCTTAGCATTAGCGTGTCTACTCACCTTTCACTTGATGGTAAAAAACGGAAAGTAAATGTATTTGTTCCGTGATTGTTAATTAACAACAATGTGTACTATTTATTACTCTTAAAGCGTCCGTGAAACGGTCAATTGCGATTGATCAATTGTTACGTGATTGAAGGGTTCATTGAAGCACCAATTGAAGGTGTATCTTTCGCGAATGGCCTCAGTCGTTTTGAACTGTGTTAAGAAAAGGTCGCATCGCTGGTTGTTGTCGGTTTGGTGTCGCGGTCATTGCCTTCAATCAAAATTGTTGTCATTTGCTGTCAATACCGCAATATTGACAATATTGAGCAATATTGGCAATAGCTACAAATTTTGCATCTTTTTAAACGATCAATTTTTGCATCAATGAGTGTCAATCACGTAAATATTGACAATCGCGATTGATCGTTTCGCGGACGCTTTACAATTTGGAAAATGTATCAATATGATAGTGTAAATGTACTTTTTAAAGTAAGTAGGTCCTTATATTATGTATCTTAAAACCTTTTCGTGAAAGTTTCTCACCTCTAGCTCTAGATGTAAATCTTGAATGAATCCTAATATTTTTTAAGAATTCTAAGTAAATTAAGCTAAATACAGTCTTTATACATAGTACCTACCTATATTAGAGTTAATAACTTCCGCCCATCGACGCGCATCACATTATATTTTGTGATATCCATTTCTATTACTTAGTAATCATAATCATTTCGTCCATTTTAAGTCCATTTTATTATTGTACACCAACCTTTTTGAGCCTTTACCGAAAATTTATCGCACTTTTTTTTGTCTGAGAAGGACTCGACATTCAGGTTTTGAGCGGCGTTAGTTATTTTAAGTAGCCGGTGAAATTCATTTCTAAAATTCCATTTGTCCTTGTTTAATGTTTATGTGTTTAAGACACAAATCCTTACTTTAACAACCTTATATAATATCGCCTTCGTAGGTTTTCATATAAATCTAAAAGGATTTGCTAAAACCGAGTAACCATTATCTTATCTATCAAGTATTTAAACATTTACATTACATTCTTTCCAAGGTTCAATTAACCCTGACAGGTTTTATAATTAAATTGTTTTGAATTAGATATGAATAATAAATACAAAAAGGCTTAAAGTATTGGAAAATGACATGTAGCTTCACAACCTAATAAAAAAGAATTTACTCTTTTTACATTATAAATGCATAGAGTCCATGCAGAGTAAAGGAGGACTGTCTTGTGTATGAAAAAGTGTTCGACGATATCAATAAAATTTCGATCGTTAATTTTATAATTTCCATATCATTTTTTTTGTAATTACGTGAATCGAGTATTTATATATTCATATAACGTGATTTTATAGGCTTCTCTTGTCGCGAATGACAAAGTTCAACTCAGTTATAACTAGGTATCTACTAAGCTCATACATATTTCACCTTCTAAATTAGCGCTGTTCATTTGCCTCACAGTTATTTGATGGTTTTAATAGATTTTTTTATGATTTTGACATAATATAAGACGTTCCTATTGGCTATTTACCTCTAACCTCCATAGTATAGTTTTTAGGGTGACTAGATTTCCTCCGTGGTATTCCCGGAACGTTCCCGGAACGTTTCCGTGGTGCTTGTTATCCATAACAGTAACAAAGCAACTATATAGTCTTTGAATGCATCAAAAAGTTAGTACTGCAACCGAGAAGATTTACTCACCCCTAAAAGTTTAAAAGTAAAATTCACCTTTAAAACATTTATGTTAAATATTAGACTTCATTTTAATAACAAGGACTAAGGACATCCACACATTCATTATTATTCCTATAATACATATTATATTTCCTTTGATCCCTCTCAGTTAATTGTGAATAGATATAAGTTATTTTAAGGCAAATTATCACATTTGAACACAACATTTTATATCGTCATTCTATTCGATATGGTTTTGTTAATCCTTTCCTAGTTCTTTATTAGTTTATCTTTAATCTTGGGTATAAACCTTATTGTTGAGTTTCTTTTATTTCTGTTACTTAATTTAGTCGTGTATAAGTAAAATTTTAAAGCAAAAATGGACATTTTGTTTTACAGATTTTAAAGATTTTTATTGCTAAGTTAAAACCCTTGTTTTAGCGTAAATATTAATGTGGAGATTTCAATGACTTTCAAGTGCTTGTATTATTAAATGTTTCATTAATAATGTATGAGAGAATTTCTTAAATTAAAATTTTCTGATTTTTATTTTGCAAAAAAATTTATTTTGATAAATCTTTGTCATTTACGACGGTTATTAAGTAACTTTTGTTTTATTTTTGATCAAATATAATGACGTTATAATATAACATGAGCATAGGTATCCCGCTTTGATAAACAATAATTTATCCTAATGAAAAAAGGAGGGTAAAAGGGTGTTTTTTTATTTGTAATTTAATTCTTTTTAAATATGACGTTTCTATATTATTGTCTCTCATGGTTCTCGTCGAATGTGAATACCTATGTTCCTGTCTATCGATATTAAAGGTATATTACAATTCAATACACAAACCTACAAATCATTATTCTGTACAAGTACGTTATGTTATAGGCATCTGTAATACAATTATTTGTTGTATTTATAAGTGACATAGGTTTGAGGATTTTATTTAATTATAAAACACTGATGTTTATAAACTTCTTGTCAAATAAACGATTTTCATGATCGTTATTAAGTTTTTTTATTCCTTTCCCTTTTATATTGTAAAATTTTACTAAAAATAGCTCACGTGTCCCTCTGTTCATGTGTAGATATTATTTATTCAATATAGAAAGTAATTATATCATTGAATTTGCTCTATATAATTAATTAATCATTATCAATAATAAGGCATCAAAGTACAGTAAATTTTTTATATGAACTTTAGAAAACACTATAACAGTAGTATTTATTTTTTATATTCTACCCCTAGACTAAGGAATAATACTATTGATACTAGATAGAGTTGTTCAAGTTTATAGAACTATACTTGAAGTCAAACATTAATGTTATAAAATAGTACGTTCTTAAACAAAGGACAATTTGCTTACTAAGTAATGAGTAAATGAATGTTAATACATGGAAGTAGCTATCTCTCTTTCAAGAGAAAGAATGCTTAAAAACTACAAAACAATATGGTATTATTTTAATCATATTCAATTCACAAAAATTGTATAATGAATTAACACACTTATGTAATATTTGTATATAAATGGAGAATCACTACATAATATGTATTATAAAACTAAATCCTCTGCCGCGTCTGTCTGTTTGTGATAAACTCAAAAACTACTACACCGATTTTCATGCTGTATTCACTATTCGATAGTTCTTAGGGAAAGTTGTAGTATATATCTAGCGGAACACGCGGCTTCGTTCGCGCTAAATTTATTATAGTAGCATGAACATTAAATCGCTAATATTTAAACGCTTTTTGGCTTTGTCATTTACTTGGCCGAACTCCCTCTATATTTTAATTTATTGAATCTCTTCCTGAGATACGGCTTTCTACGTTTTGCCTTTTGTGAAGTAAAGGTGCTATTGCCATCTAACCGAATATTCTTCAACTAAATTTATTTTATTTTTTAATTACTTCAATAGATGGCGCTGTAAATTCGCGTAGCATTACGAGAAGCGCCATCTGACAATTTTTTAACAATTCTACTTTGTATCCACTATCCACTAGTGACATTGTTTATTAAGTACTTTAATATTTCATGTATAGATGGCGCTGTAAAGAAATTCTTAAAATAAATATTTAATAATTAAACACCAATAACATAACTGAGCCAAAATTTTGTTATAAGCACTTTAAATTTGAATTATATTTTTGTTTAAATAATACTAAATATTATTTTAAATGCGACAATTTTGCACTGGTTTATTCTAGTTTCAACTTAGTTTACTAGATGGCGTCAATTGTAAAATAGTATACATTCAATAATATTTGCGTCATTCAGTGCTAAAATTACATAAAATTATAATTTTATTTATTCTTAAGTACTTCTGTAATAGTTTAAGTTTATAATACGAAATGGATCACAATTTATGAAATATAAACGCTGATGTTGATCATCTATGTAAATTGTCAATGTCAATGTCAATTGTCAAATTCAGCGGTGTTTTTATTTTTCAATTTTAATTTATTTCCTTTTATAAATGTTTATGTGTGATGTATCATTAGATCGTTGCTTATTTATTTTTTCTTTTAAAATTTGAGATTTAAAAAGTGCACACAGGAGAAATAAACTGTATCAAATAATCTTATTATGTGTTTAAAACGTAATTTAAATATCCATATTTGATTTACGTGGTTATGTTTACATCACAATTATCATGGCAAATTCAAATATTGAGCGAACTATATCAAAATACGATCATTTTATTAACGATGTGCTAAAGGAAGATCTTCGTATACTGGAATCAAAATTGCTGTACATAAATGCTGAAATATCTGATCTGATACAACAGCGACACGCGTTAAAAGTACTTACAGATAAAAATCTAAACCCAAATGGTTTTAAAACACAACTTAACATAGGTTGTAATTTTTTTATGGAGGCATCTGTCACTGATACATCAAAACTACTCATCAATATTGGTTTGAATATCTTGTTAGAGTTTACAATTGATGAAGCATGTAAATATTTAGATGCAAGAATTAAAGCATATGAAGAAAAATCAGAAGAGCTTCGCAATAAAGCTGTGGAAACCAAAGCTCACATTAAATTGATGTTATTTGGTATTGATGAATTACAAAATCAAGGCAAGGGTAACACTGTAAAAACATAATTTTATACATAATATGATCTTGACAACACAACCACAATCCAGCAATGAGCAGCAAATAGCGGTATAATATAGTATTACAAGTGTCACAATGTAATAGGTTCCGACTAGTAGTGATATATTTAATAACATTCAGTCTAACTCGGCACCAGACCAAAAAACTAACTACCATGCTCATAGTCACTTAATTAACCATTTAGTTGAGAATCTCCATACTAATGAATGACTTAATGGTTCTTTAAGTGACTATGAGTGTGGGCGTAAATGTTATTATAAAAAGATAGTGGAACTTTATGAAAGTTTTTACATCTATGTATTTTTTTGTAATAAAATTGTAAAGTAAGTGTTAATTGTTAAGTGTCAAATAAAGTGTAATTACATACTTTTATTTATATGGCTAGTTTTTTTTACTATTTATTTTCCTGCACTTTTATATAATGTTATTATATTTCAAGAAAAAGTTATAATATTAAAAGGCTCAGGTTGATGAACTTTTCAATAACATGAAAAATTATAGTTTTGGGGTCATAACTTAATATAGCTGATAACAAAAGTATAAAAGACATTTGTTTATTTTATTTTACTTTTTTGGTGTACAATAAAGAGTTTATTATTAATATTATTATATTTAAGGTGCAAATGTGCGTCTTGAAAATAATCGAATAGGAAATTGATAAACAAAGTTAAGTAAGTGTCAATAAAAACAAAAAAAAACAGTTAATTAAATACTATTTACAAAAAAAAAACAACCGACTGCTTAAAAAGTTAACTAAAAAGAAGAGAACAAGTTGACGTCAGAATAAATAAGTACATATTTCATAGTAACTGCGTGTGTGTTTGTCTCCGACATATTACCTTTAGAAGTTTAGAATGAATTAAAAATAATTACTGGAGTGATCACTAAAGCTTTTAAGCAATATATTTATATATTTATATATATATTGCTATTTTATTGAGAAAGGTGCATGCTTATTTTACAAAGTTTTATATTTAAGAAAGATTTTTTAAGTAGGTAACTAGTATTTATAAGCATTTTTACATTATTAGTTTTTATGTAAATTATATATTATGACAATTAATAAAAAAAAAAGCTGAGCATTTTGTGGTACACTACTGAAAAAGTATCACGCCTATCCGCTGGGTGCGTGGCTCTAGCGCCATCTAACGATACAACTCACGGTGGCTCTTTTGAGAAAATATACATGTATTGTATGCCAAATAGCTATTGAAAAAATAAAAAAAACTTGAAAAAAAATTTTTTCAATGTTAAATGTGATATATTACACAGAGTGTACATTAAATTAATTTTTTTTCCATGGGTCAGCTGAAAACAGTAAGTAAAATAAATACAACAACTAAAACAAGTCTCAATAAGTGAATTAGGTTGGCCCAACTTTTTTTGATTTACGGATTTTTTTTATTTTTAATTATTTGTTCGTCGTTTGTTCGTTAATGTTCGCATGTAGAAATTGTTTGTACGTCTTTTATTTATTTATAATTAATTAAACAAATGTTCACCCTTAAGTTGGCCCCCTTTACTAGATATCTTTATTTTTATCGCTCAGATTAATTAATTTTGATCAATTATCGTTGGTTCGACGACTATTGGTGATTGTTCGATCATGAAAACAATTAAATTCCCAATTATTAATTATTCTATCTAATAAGCAAACCATCACTTCATTGTCTGGCAACCGGAAACTTATAAAATTTACAATTACTATTTCTACTAGTATTTTTGCAATCGACTACACAACAACTCTGATGACCCATTTTATTTTATTTATTTAATTTAACTGACACACGTGTTATTTCTATGGTCATAAATAATAAAGAGCCACTCGTAGTTCTGTTTTGGTCCGCAGCGGGCGCTGACATCACTTTTGTTTCCCCCACCATGCCTTACGCACCCAGCGGATAGATTTGTGCTTTAACATAGTAATTTAACTTCATATCTGTGTGTGTTATCTGTCAAGAAAACGTAATTTTTATAACCATTAAAAGATGAATAATAACAATTTTTGTGTTCATTGGATAGAAGGTCATTATACAACAACGCCATCTATTAGTAAACCTATGCGAGCCCTCACAAAGCTGAGCTTTTTGCTTGTAATATAAATTATTCTCATTGACAAAGTTAATACAATCTATTAATAGATGGCGCTATACGCATTGATTTCTTATTGTTTATTTTCAATTTAAAATCGAAGGATTAATAAGATCATACAATTTCTTAATAAGTAGTCTATATACCTCTAAATTATTATTCTACAAACATTTTTTTGTTTATTTATGCAGCTGGAGAGTATTATATATATTTTACCGCCAACTCAGGCTAATAAAAGTACTTGTACATAAGCCTCATTTCTCAGTAAAAATAATTTTAATTACTTGTTAAACTGTTCATGATACGTGAAATTACTAAAATTTATTTAAAGATTGAGCATTCTTTGATTTTCCTTACATCTGGAAGTATCTACTTATGAAGATCAGTATGTAGTATGTACTATACTTTTTCAAGAACTTCGATATGATTTTTTTTATTATAATTACATTCTGACATAATCGAATCTGACTCAAACGTTGAATATTTTTAAGGAAAATCTACGAGTAATTAAAGGGGCAAAACAAGGAATGTCACAAAATTATTATTTTTTTAATTAACACTGCAATCGTATATAATACGTGGCAAAATCTTAATGCTCCCAAACTTTTCAACTTTTTAAATTTTATGTGACATTCCTTGTTTTACCCCTGTACCCTTCAATTGAAATAGTCATTCAGGCCGAATCTATAGTTGTTGGCTTTTTTTCTGTATGTCTGTGTGTTTGTGATCGCATTACGAGAAAACTACTTGACAGATTTATAAATTAGGCTATGCTTATTATATGCTTATTGCAGAAAAATATCTAATTTATAGGAAATCTCCACTAACATTTAAAACGATTAGGGACGAAACGAAACAATGGAGCGAGAGCGACTCGCTTGTGGTATTTAAAGTCAATTGTAAACGTATCAATTCATCTATTGACGTGTAGTATTTATTATTTTGGTATTTATTCATTTGAATTTTATTTTTCAATGTTCTTGATGAAAACCCATGAATAATTTAGTACCTACTTGCGTATTCTTGCGTGTCATTAAAATGCTAGTTTTTTTTGTTTTGTTAGAAATTAATTTGTTTGTTCTATATTAGAGAGATAATGCTATCTAGAGAAGTACTTTTTTATTAAATATTTACAAAGGCAATAAAAATAATTTTGCAAACTGAGGTAGAGTTATAGCTAAAATGTATGCACAATAATAGGTACACGTACCTATAATAAGCACACACCTTCTCGAGACTAATATCGCGAAGATATTAATATTTATCACAATATGTTAGCTGAGTTGACATATTCCCTATATCCTATTAGGGGGTGATATTTATGCGTACCCAAGTGATTGTTGAACACCGTTCGATTAGTTCTCAAGATCGAAATGAAGGGAAAACCTGCTGTTCTAGGCCTTCGCAGACAAATTAGGGTTAATTTTAATATTTTATACGTCTCAAGATGTGGACTTTCATATTCATAACACTTGGCAGCAAACAATCTGAATAAAATTAGCATTGAGATCGGTTTAGGGTTTGGCAGTACGAGTGGGTTACTTACTTAGAGCTAAACTGCCTGGTTCATTTATGAATTATTTATTAACTTCATTTATAAATAACGATCTTTACTTACGTATAACGTAGTAGTGTTTATCATTTACTTATAGTTTAAACAATTAGATAAAGGGCTTAGGCAAGATGTCAGTTTACAATCATATTTTAAGAATAGAAAATAGAAATAAAATGGTGTGATACCTATTATACCTTCCTATTCAATATAAAACTTCGACATTGGGATTTTTGTCATATAGAAATATAAAAAAAAAACTCGCAGCTTTTAAAATGAAGACTGTTTTTGTAATCATAACATCGAGTTTATATAATTCTGTTATAATTTTATATTTTAGTACTTAGCCCTTTTTAACGTCCCACTGCTGGGCACGGGCTCCCTTCAGTAAGAGGGGGATCCGGCCATAGTCCACCACGTTAGCCAATTGCGGGTTGGCGGACTTCACATGTCTTTCGAAAACTTGCTAGGTTCTCTTAGACATGTAGTCGGTCTCCTCACGATGTTGACAAGTGGTAGCCTGTTAGAAATGATTCGCAGAATTGAAAATATCAAAGGTGCGAGACCCGTATATGAACCCACATCACTCGGTTATCCAAGCGAGCGCGTTACCGCTGGGCTACCACTGTCTCTTCTATAAATCTATAGGTAGGTATATTAAATCTTATCTTATATTAAATTAATTATATAAATAAATAAACCAGCATGAGAATAGAACCAGTAATCTGTAATATAGTACAGCAATGCTTACTTACTTCGTGCTTTATAATTTATGTCCCTAGCTGCTTAAACTTCTCTGACGTAACCTGCGTAAACCCTTTTCGTTATTCAGGATAATTTCTAGTGTAGTGATAAATTGTTTTTTTTCGTAATTCAGGATAATTTAATGTACCTACTTATACTTTGCGCAGGAATTAAAATTAACTTAAAAATATAGGCTTACTATTAACTAGTTATGTTAATTGATAAGAAAAATTATTTTTTAATTATATTCTATGACAACTATTTATTCTACATGGAATAAGCAATAGCTAAAATTTATTTCTCGTCTGTATTAAGAATTAAGAAAGTCCCGTTTAAAGATAATAATCAATTTCGGATAGTAGTGTGTACCTATAAATAGAAATATGTATTTAGATAAAAAATTATCATAACAATAAACAATCTTTTTTGAGCTTGGGATTTTGTAAAAAATAGACTTTCCTATATGATACCGATGTATTATTATATAGAAAAGTCCATCTTTTAGTATATTACGTAGGTAAGTAGGTATATACAGTAATAAATATGCCGCGGGGTCATTTTTCGAGTAAAACGAGCACTATTTAAGAGGGGTGTATTGAAGTATTAAGAAATTAAATAAAAGTTTACGTTTTGAATTGTTTTTTGTTTTTGTTTAGGTTTCTTTGTTTTAGTTTTTTCCTTTCTACTGTTAATTTTATTAGTTATTAATTACTGTCAATTAGCAAGCCCGGCCTGCTTTGCTTTTCGTTAAAATAAATGAAACGGTTCTTATAATTAAAAAAAAAATAAACGTAGCCTAAGTTACTCTTTATAACATTACCTATCTACGAGTGAAAGTGCCTTTAAAATCGGGCCAGCCGTTTCAGACATTAGTCGGAACAAACTGACAGACAGACTTACAGACAGGTAGACAACAATGTTAGTTCCGAACCTACTTTCAAATGCATTTAGCTAATATATATATTAATTTGAAATTAAAAACAGACACTTCAATTTTATTAATATATGTATATACATAGATATAATATAATAATAATATGTTGGGACATTATTACAACAGCGCCACCTAGTTCCGTGGTAAGCTACGTTACGTGCTTGTGTAAGATGTAGATATTTAGATTTAGTTTTTTTTTCTAAAATATGGACAACTTTGTGTCCGTTAAATAAATAAATAAATAAATAAATATCAATATATTGCTTTGATTTAATTTATAGACATTGTATAAAAGTTGTAAAGTTACAGAATGTCTTTTTTAAAATCATGGCAAGTTTTGAAAGGCACGTCGGTAATCTAGATTGATACAACAGGGTATGAAGATTAATTTCGTTCGTTACTTAATTGACGCAGTCAGGGTTATCGCTAGTAAAACGAAACGTTAAAAACCTATATTGGAATATAAATAAAACTATTATTAAAATACGTTGAAGATGATATTCTCTTTAGAAGAAAGGAAAATCGATTCATAAAGTATTCAATTGACCCGGTTTCGACAGAAAATTCCTTAATCATCTCTTCATTTCAAGTTTTGGTGATTTTCTTTCGTCATTCTTTTGAATTGAAATATTACTCGCTAGGGTTTCATTTCTATCAATTGCCTAAATTTTACATTACTTACTTTATATATATATTACTTTAATACTTACTTTATTAAAATTACTTACCTACTTTATATTATTAAGAAAATTGGGATTGTTAACAAGGCTCTGGTTATAAATAACTATGATGTAAAAATGTCCACCATAAAACATTGTATAGGTATTAAAAAAATAAAATGACTTTTATTATTAAACTGGCTTAACTTCATTTTACTTAATTTTTAGTTAATTAGTGTGATATAAAGCTTTTAAGTTCATCTTTTGACTTAGGCTAATTTACAAAACAATACATAAAAAAACACTAATTATTTTTATATCCTAGATACTAACTCAGAAAATATTAAGTTTAAGTTAGCTTAAAATAGATATAAAAGAAAAAGCACATTTTTACATTCATAAAAAGTGTTTTCTTGAATTATATTTTTTTCACGTAAAAGTTATAAAAATATCCAACTTTTAAAAGTAGTTTGTAAATTCTTTTTTCTAAACTAAGTACGTTAAATACTACTTAGTAGATTTAGAATTTTCGTAAAACATATTATAATATAGGTTACGGATAAAAAAATATTATAGATTAATAGGATATAAAAGGTGTATAAATAAAAGACAATGATCAAATAAAAGCTTAGCTTTATTACTCGTTATATTCACGAAGAAACATCCCTCAGTGGTATCAACAAGTCTCCACGCTGACATGACTGTACGTCTTAACTTTATCATCATTTATACCATCAATTTTTATTTAATTTTGTAACAGATTTTAAAACCGCCAATTTTATTTCCAATATGTGAATTTGCAACAATCTATCGGTCAGAGGACTTTTAGATTTTAATTTAGATACATTTTTTCCACGTAATTTTCACTTTATCTCTAAACACCAAACAGTGGTAAAGATCCTAAACATTCACGGACAAAGACACACGCTCGTAAATTATAAGCATTATGACAATGTGATACATTACATTAACGTTGTATTATTAAGAACCGTAATAATTAATGTAGGTTAGGTTAGTTTTGTGATTATTAGGTAGTTTTGTCTGAGGCCCACAGATTACAATAGTGACCCGCTAGCAGCCATTCTAAGACAAATACCAAGGAATCGTTTACATTTTTTTTCACTTTTCACCTTAAAAATTGCCTTTAAAGTTATATTTTTACATCCAGAACCATATAAACATCTTTTAGTCATTTATATATTTTTTTATCTATATAACTGGTACCTCACTGCCTCCCTGCACACGCGACGCTCAACTTTTTATTTACAAATGGTTAATGTTCCTAAACGTTTAATATCCGATACTATTCTTAAAATTAAATACAAAAAACGCATGACATTCTAAATTTATCTAATGTCCACTTTTGTCATCGCTATAATTTACCAAATTTTGATTTTTACACCAACTTTAGAAATATTCAATACAAAAATACTCTTTTGAATAAAATTTTATACACGACTCATTTATATGGTCGGCGCGAGAGCAGGGCGGTAGCGTGGGCGCCTCGAAAGAAAAGCTTTGAGCCTCGTAACCTTAACATCTTGAAATTTGTACTAAATATATCGAAAACAAGCGGACGCGGGCCCTTGTCACTTAGCCGAAATGCGAGGATATCGAAAATAATGCCTAAACCCTAGTCAATTTAATTTTCCTTAGCTACACCTCGTTCTTTAACCGCACGCGTATCGTGCATGTGTCAATATTCTCGGTTAAAATACGTGGTGTCGTCACAATATATTTAATTAATTTTGTTCGTTAATTTTGTATCTAATTTTATCACCGGTGACCGCGTCCGCTCGCTGTAATTTACAAATACATCATACCAAACGGTGTCGCGGACTGCGACTTACAAAATTAAACAACATAACACAGTACATACCAACGCACGAGAATGCAAAATGAACGTGTATCGCTGTTACGAATGAAGACCACAAGGATATCGAAATTATCGTTTATTTAGTACTAGATATATACTCTCATATACAAAATTATGAACGCTCTAATCTCCGGGATTCTGTGTTATGTTTTTTGACAGATAACTTTAAAATAAGGAAGCGTTCAAGCTATCTTACTTAATACTTACTGATAAGCATCGGCAGTATTAGTTTCCTGATCCTAATAGTACATCCGTGCTCAATTTTGACATTTTTATATCGATATAGTAAACGAATGATTCTTATTTTATAACTACCTAATTTTCAGCATTTTTCTTACTGATTTTTTCGTATAGAAAAGTTGATACATCTATTTGGTACGTCTAAATGTTTCCTAACTTCAAAAAATGAAATGCTACACAATAGAGTCTACTACAATTTCCAAAATTTAGGAACCATAATACCCAAACGTGAAACCAAATATATTATTCATATATATTGATTTTTGTTTATAATTAATTTTGAAAATAATTAGATATTAATTTCACTTTACATCGATACTCCAAATATTTCGTAGACGGATTCAAAAATACTAAAAGTGTAAAGGAAAAACATTAGATACAATTTTTTAAACTTAAATAAACTATCATCTAGATACAAAGTGTCGAAACAATTAGAGTTGACAATCGCCAAAAGGACATTTTTTATAAATCTACAATACATATATATAGTTACAAACATGAGCTTTAAAGTCACACCGAATTTTGTACTTTTACTGTGGGTTAGCCCCTCGATCACCGTGGACTTAATATTTCGATGTTTCAAACTTGAGTCTTTACATTAATTTAGATAGAACAAAATTGTCAACCGATAACTTACGAGTATAAATGAAAATCGATTAAATAACATCGGCTTGATCGTATTTAAATATATCCATTGTGGTCTTATTGCGGCTGCTGCACAGTGAAACAACAAATCACTCAAGTATAAAATCCGGACAACACAATTATCACTTAATTAAATTACATCATAATTTGTCACGTTTACTCTTACCTTGCCAGAATATATATCAAAAGAACGGCTCCAAGTATCTGCAAATTACGGCATGTCGGTTGAATATTGTAGATGTGAAATCAATACATTTCTATTGTAATATGTGTGTGTAGCCTGCGATGTTAATATATAGGTTATTATGAAAAATCTATGGAGAGATCGGAATAACGGATTCATTACTTACTATACAAGGAATTACATAGGTACCGAAAATGTGTGGCGTCTCAGAGCTGAGAGAGGCATTATATCAATTCCATCTTAAAGCTGATCCTCAATCCTCTACTTGAGTTATGAAGCTGACAGAATTATGAGATTTATGTCTTCTAGCTCTGAAGCGCCACGGCTTATGGCAAGAACAAAACAGATAACATCAACAAAACACAATTTTAACGTAACATGGAACGATTCTCGTTCTCGAATAAGCCCTGCGGCGACTGCGTTTACAAACCGACGACCAACGTGAATGAGGAAAATTAACCTGGGCTATTGCTCTGAAGGAGTGGCTGTGTGGAACACTTCAAAGTGTTGGGGAAAGAAATTTCGAAATTAAAACCGGTGGTTCAAAAAGGGGGAGGCTGCGTGTATGTTTCTATGTGTCGATGTCTCGAAGGTATCATGTCATCACTCTCACACCTAACCTGAACACTACTCTACACCAGTCGACGCCTGGTCCATCCTAAACTGAGGTACTCTTATATTATTGTAATAGTTCAAATGGTTACAAATGAAACGTTAACAAAGTGTAATCCCAAATGAAAAATGCTTACACTTGCTTAGCTAGGGCCGTCCGCCCGCCCCGCGCGGTGCCGTACTCGAAACTGAGGATGCTTTAACATTCTGTACAATTCCGCAAATCAATTCACAATTGCCGTTTGTCTATGGAGCCTTAATTAAATATCATTAGCACTAAGATAGTTTTACTCGATTATTATTTCTGTATTAAAATTACCGTTATTATATATACATGTGGCTATACATCTCTGTACAACTATCTATTTTATTGTGTAATCTATGTAAGAAGCGATAAATAATAATATATGGTTTGGTGTCCTGTAACTGAGGATGTCAACGCAAAGTGTTTCCGCGTGGCGGGGACGGCGGCCGGCTTCTACACGTTATAACAAATACATCAAGATATGCGGCGCACTCGAGCTGATGACCGAACGCTTCACGAATCCACGAATAAGTCTAAATCGAAACGTTAAAAGATGCAAACGTTGCTTGTTTGCAGACATTCGGGGACCAGCTTCGAATACACCGCGCTACATATATCTACGAATGAAACTAAGTATTCTTCTATAGTATAATAGTAATGTGTGTATGTATACTGTATGTTCGATACGGCGAACGGTAATGCGTGTGCTGTGGCGGCGAGCGGAAGTCGCGCGACGTCTTCGGTTGGGCGGAAGGTTCTATTGAGGGCCCTTTGTATTAATTTCTTATTTATTTTTGTAAAAAATCAACATTTTTGAAGGCACTTCTGATCGGACGAGGTGGCCCAGTGCATTTGTGTTTAGATTGTAGCCAAATGGATTGTCTGTAATTTTGTAATCGGTATGTTTTTGATATATCTCGGACTATTGTTATTGTTGCCTTCAACTATTGCGCCTGTCTTGAGTTCTGGAAGGTGTCTATGAGAGGAGAAAGTCGTCGCGAAGCTTCCGCCTGCGGAGCGTGCGCGTCACGAACCTTAACATATCCCGACTGTAAGTAGAAAAGAATGCCAGTAGAATACGCGGTGTGGTTATATAGGATTATAGATATATTATTGAAAAGATTTAACTGTCTCTAAAATCGTGAATATTGTATACTTTCGAAAATTAAATATGTGACCAAAGCGTACGCTCCGCACTCGCACAGTGTATATTATGGGGCCCACGCATATTCGGAATATAATATTTTATCTAACGAATAAACTTAACCCTAGGTCCGGTGCGGCGCGCCGCGGGTGTTCCGGACGAACTGAAGACTCTGCCGAACGATGCCGAAATATGTAAAATACAACTCAGGATGTTTACATTAATCAGAACTGAAGATGTTTACAAATTTTCGAATTTGGTGTCTGTTAATTTTTATTCTATTGAAAAATCTGCACGAACAAATACCCGGCTGTCAGTATAAAAATAACGTTTAAATTCTTTGTTTGTGGATCGAAAAATAACCCTGCTCTATTGTACTAATTACTATGGTTAACGTTAATTATTCCTAAAATAATTATGACGAGGTAAAGGTTGACAATTTTTGGCGCTGCGATGCGCCAAAACGCAAACATTACGGGATAATAAAGAACAAAAAACATGCTCCAACGGGTTAGGAAAAGGAAAAGGGAAAATAAAATCAAATAAAAACAACGAAACATTCAAAACTTAAGCAGTTAATATATTAATCGTTTTTCCTTAAATAATAAATCAATAAATGATTTTACGATATACATAACTATAAAAACCATTTACGATAATACTTAATAATATAATAATAATTATATATAGCGAAATATATTATGTGCAGAAATAAAATTCTAGGTGACTTAAATTTTCTCTTACTCGTATAACCTAATGAATTTCCTAGTAGAGCGCTGTCGCCGCTCGACGTCCAACGTACAAATTTTTTATAATTTAATTAAACTTTTTCTATTTATAATTTTGAATCTGAAGGCCTAAATGCGAGTGTCGTAAAATTTTGGTGTGCGAAACAATCGTCCAATGGATTTTTAATTTTGTTAGCCGAAAATGTTTTGCGTCGAGTCGATAGATCACTCTAACTGTTCAAGAAAGTTCGGCGACTTGAAGTACTCGGGCACGGGGTCATCCAGCCGCGAGATCACCTTGTAGATGGACTTCTTCCAGCTCTGCTCGGCGTCCTTCCCGCCCTGAATGGCGCGGAAGAACTCGCGGAGCGTCTGCTCAACCACGTATCGGAAGTTTGGTGGAACCTGAAAGAGAAAATTGTATCGTTAGCCACAGTCATAATATTGTCTTATTTATTTAATATATAAAAATCTCGTGTCACAGTGTTTGTTCGAATCCTTCGAAACCGCTTGACCGACTTTTATGATTTTTTTTGTGTATATTTGATAGATCTGAGAACAGGTCGTAAGCAATTTTTTATTCCCTTAGGTGATGGTCCTCTCCAGATTTTTTATTTTTACTATGATTTGTACCACCAATCTCTATTTTTTAATATTGATTAGAACATGGGCGGAGACTAAAATATACTATAGAAGAATTCTCAGATACTTTTCTTTTAAGATTGCATATCTATTTCAGTGTATGAAAGAGAAGATATATTGATGTACACATTGATAATACTTACTTCGATATGGTTATTTCTGTTATAGTGCAAATTGAGCACTCTGTATAGTTCAGAGTCGCCTGCGACGTGTAAATCATCAGCCGTCTTCAACCCTTCACTTATAGCTTGCCTCGCGTACTTCTCCATTTGAATATAGTAGAACTCTCTGTAACAATAAAAAACAATTGTTAGATAATAGTTTTGAAAGTCTAAATAACTAACTATAATAAGGGAATAAAATATGGCTAGATTGAAATTCAAACACTTCAAACTTTGTTTAATACTAGTTCATCGATAAATCCATTTGCGTATTATACATTCGAGTTTTGCGTGAGGAGCGCGTGAGGGAAGCTAGGTATTCGGAACAGAAGCGCGTTACGTGTAGGCAAATTCACCTGCCGTGTGACACTTGACGGCACAATGAAAATATAAAAAGCTCTCGAAAGCTGTTGAGGGCGGAGAGGATTTGATTAGTCATTTTCACTCAGGCCGCTTGACGCATCTCGCTATCTTCGCTTCGCTTCGCTTAGGAGAGCGGATCGAGAGTCTCGCGAGGCTAATTACTTAAGAGTTTGCATTCAGACGGGCTAATTCAGTTTTTCGCGTCTCGTCGAGTGACGCGTTACTTTTGGAAAAATTGTTGCTGCTTTATGAAGGGTTTAAGTCAGCTTTTTATTTCGACATGCGAATTTCAATTACGTTTCAAATTGTTCTCTTTTAAATTTGCTTAGTACGTTTCTGGTACGATGAAAATTTAATGGAAATAAAAAATATATGAAACATTTGCTTTAAAAATTAAAATTTGGGTTATTGCTAAGTAAGCGCTTAGGAGCAAAACTCGTAGATGAAAGGAATGTCTGTTACTGAAAAAGAGTGAGTAGAGGAAAAAAACAAATGTGCCACTAAAAAGGAAACACAGTGAAGTACCGCAAAAATCACTCAATAGTGAGTTATCAATCGACGTGGATCATCTCTAAGCCACTTGCGGGAGCGAGCGCTCTCCAACCTCTCGCTCGCACGCCGGGGTTTCTATTATTTTTTAATTGGCACTCTGCGAGAGATTGCAGCCTTACTAATTGAGTAAGTAAATGAAGTGTCTTAATAATTAGATGTCTTTTTAGCTAGTGAGAGGCGCTGTGATGTTTAGGTACTCGAGTCTACGCCTAGCCGTTTTTTCCTAATTAGGGTGGGGTGGAGTTACAATGTTTTTTTTAAATAACTTTATTATTGGTAGCAGAAAGACAGTATCTATTAAATACTAACACGTAATAGAAATCGTGCAATGCCCTGAATATAAAGCCTTTAACAAATACCTAATACGATTATATATGACAACATGATGACGCTTAAGAGCCAAGAAGATATAAAATCATAATACATTTCATGTAATATAATATTCACGTTGAACTAATATTTTTTCTAATAAATGATATCATGAAACTTAAGTATGTGCATGTGTCGATATTTAATACGATTATACTAAGCTATTACTGATAAGAGTTTTACCAGATGGTGCTATAAATAATACGGTACTTATACGGAGACTCTCAGACGTTACGTTCACATTAAATACATCAATACTTTCTCATTGTACTTATAATTTACAAGTACTTACAATAACAGAATTGAAAAATTCATGTTTTGAGAACCTTTGCTGTGTATTTGGTGACATGGTTTTCGAAATAAAAACTCGAAGTGAAATCGCGAAGTGGCAACACAAGTTCTAAGGTAATTTGTAAGCTGTAGACGTATTCGCCTGTATCGCCTAGTTCTCTTACATGCGGGTGCGCTAAGTAGGTAACTCAAAAAGAAACTTTGGAGCGATATGTTTTCGAATAAATGGCGATCAGAATACGTGATACTTTACAATTTTACACATTCCGTACTATTAAATAAAATCAACTTAAAACAATATTGTTCCACGATACATAAATTTGCAATTTTCAACTTGAACGTGTTGACATCCATTTGGAATAAAAATGTGAATTAAAAACCGTTACTGTGGGAATCAGCTGTTGCTATTGTAAGCATTCGACTTAACGAATTTTGGTAATGCGCTCGTTGAATGAATTTGTACCTTATTAAAGTCAGATATGGTTTAAAGTCGTACGTAAGTGAAAGCGCAAGTGTCGCGGATTTTTCAGACAATAGGTACATTCCAAGCGAGTTATCATTAACACCAAGTTATTTTCGCTATTAAATATGCTGGGATAAAATTCATTTTTGTGTAATCGTACCCGCTTTTGTCTCCATATTTCTTAAGATCGCATCTTGCTACCTGGGGCTAGCGTCTTCAATGTCATTGTTCGTTGGCAGTTGGTCTTTTTTGCAAAAGTTTCTTACAATCATAGCTGAGGCTCAAATAAAATCTAAAGATGAAGGAAGTCCTTAGAGTCTGGTGAGAAGTTTAAGCGTATTGTTAAGGGAAAAGAAAAATTTCTTACAATTTTAAACAAAAAATTGTATTCTTAATGAATTCTTTTGGCTCATTGTAGCAATTCTAGAGTAGACTTTTGCCAAATTAAAGAATATAAATATTGACAGACAGAATAACTCATAAATTATATATTTTAATGATATTATTGTTATGATGATAAATAAAGCTGATTTGTATTCGATTTTGTTTGTTATGTCTCTGAATAAATTAACTTCTTGTATAAAGATAAACAACTTAATTCAAATTAATTCGTTAAATACGTGTTCATTCAGAATCCTTAAGTAGTAAATTGGCAAGACCGCATTGTAGGGGAAGAAAGAAATCTCGGCGTGTCTCAGCGCTAATGTCTTACGAGTCCCCCTCAAGAACATTCGATTCCCATGTGAACCAAACACCATAGAGTTAAGAATAACAGTTAAAAGTGTTTTTTATAAAATAAATCTTTATTGTAACTAAATATTTTATTTAAATCGTGAAAAAAGTTGAAAACTGATATGATTTTAAAATAATGACACGACATATCTTCACGTAATACGTAATTCAAACCACTAGACGGATTCTTCATGCGATATATGTACGTAGCAAAGTTGCTAATTGTAAAGCAAAATATAAAACATTACTCAAACTGAAATACATGTAATGTTAGAAGATAATTTATACGTGAAAGATTTTAATAATCAAAATATTTCGTATTTGCTTTTAATAAAAGTGTAATTTTGTCCGATCTGTGCGGTTACAACTCTACATACTGTCGATTTACCTAAGACGTTTCTCCGAGGGGTCCGAGTCATTGTTCTTTTTTCTTCATTGTTGACTCGCTCGGTGCGAATACTGAGTTTCATTATCCTAAACCCGATTGCTAAGTTGCACTGCAACCGTTATTTTAGCTTTATTCAATATATGGGTACAAATCTTGTTTAACTGCTATCTATTTCTTTATTTAGAAGTCAAGTTAACAGGTCAAAAAAAAAATGACAAGAACCAAGAAATTAATTTTCTTATAAAATACTGTAGTTTACGATTATATGGATAGATATGTTTATCCTTTATGTGAACATTGTTAAGTAATTAATAAATTTACCGATCATTATTGCCATACTGAGTGATGTATATTGTATGTATTCAATATAACGTATCATTCTTTGCGTTTATATCAGCAAATTATTTTATTTTTATCATGTTATGATGTTTACATTTTATTAATATACACGTCATTGAACAGTAATAGTACTGATGCTGTATATACCAATATGTACTTATATAGACCACCGCGCTGGCCTAGTGCGTGTTGGCGAACTATACATGTCTTTCGAAGACTTGCTAGGTTTTCTCAGACATGCAGGTTTCTTCACGATGTGTTCCTTCACCGTAAGACAAGTGGTTATCACAATAGAAATGATTCGCACATGACAATATATAGAGGTGAGAGACTCGGATTTGAACCCGCATTCGGTTATCCAAGCGAGCGCGTTACCGCTGGGCTACCAATGCCTTATATTAAATGTATTACGTATATTATATACATTAAAAAACACAAGAAAAATTATTATTTGTACATTTAAGTAAATATCTTACCTCTTAAGTTATCTGTGTCAAACTGAAGTATTGACAGTTACGTCGTTTCTTGTTTATGTGCGCCTGCAATGCGGGCGCAGTGCTTGCTCGATAAGTGGGCAAGAACCTCTGGCATACTAATCACGGTACTTAAATTATTTTTAAAATAATTTATATACATTTTTTTCAAATTATTCTGTCGATGTTATGACGTTAAAGGTATTAAAATCGTCTTTAAATATAATTAAATATGGTAAGTATTTACGTATGTACTTAAAACGCTATTCTAAAAGAGCATGTCGTTCACAAATTGAATGGTGTACGATAGAAACTTAAATTTTATGTAATAATTTTAATTAATTTTCATTTGACATTAACACGCAATATATTTCTTTCAAATATTTAGTGCCTACTGTTTCAATATGAGCATCATAAAATTTTAAATAAGCACTCCACAAGTCAATAATAGACAAATATAAACATATAAACTAAAAGGGGTGAGCAACATTTAGTTCGAAACTGAAAAATAGTTTCCAGACATTACCCGGTGACTTCACCAAACACTCATTTCGATCGTTGCCAAATACAATGGTTATTAAAACCTGATGCACGGCTCATGATATGGGGAGGTATTACGGTATATACAGCTATGTACTGTGTGTCTGTGAGAGTGGACGCCGTCCAGCTTTCCTAGAGCACGGCAGAATGAGCCGATGGTAGAGTAAGAAATGTTTTAGAGCAAATATATTTTTTTTATATCGAAAATAAGCCTTATGTCAGTTAATATTGGCTGAGGTTATTATGTCAAATTCAAAATATTTTATTCAGCATGAAATTATTACAATTTTTTACTGAACGCCACGAGTCTACTACCAGTTCGGAAGGAAGAAACCGCTGACCTGAGAAGAACTGGCGAAAGAAACTCAGTGATATGTAATTATGTTTTATATAATAATGGAATATTTAATTACTTTAGGAATCATAGAATTATTCAAATAATTATTTTATATTTAGGCTGAAATTTTAATACTTTAGCCTAAATTCACGGGTAGATACATATAGGAGATTTTGTTAAAATATGTACTAAGAAGGCAATTTGGTAGTAGTTAAAAATGTGCTAAGTTACTAGAAACGAGCCGCCTCTATATTTTTGTTCTCTGTGTAAAAGTCGCACGGCGCTGTGCACACATGCACACGGCGCACACATAGGCGCGAGTAAAAGCGAGTAAACTAATACCGGGCCGGATTAATGCTTCAGTTAGTGAAAAAACTTTTTTTCAGGCTGCGCCGTCCGACACAGGGCCGCACTCAGACGAAGTTCAAAGGAAAATTATTAAGTCATGCGATATTACGTAATGTGAAACATTATACTAAAATAATCTGCCGGCTTATAAAATGTTAATGTTACCTTAAATTTAACTGTCGCTAAATTTTCATAAATGGGACTAATTATGGCGAGAAATTTGAATGTTATATAAAATGTTATTATATTCGCAAGCACTTATTTTAGATCTTTTAAAATAAATTGTTTTTTTATGGATAGGTTAAAAAACTTAATGATCATGCATGTCGTAAGTACATCGAATATGCGGGTTGTAGACGGTAATCTATGCCTCCATACTCAACGGTAACTTTCTCGCGAATAGCACTCTTATCTTGTAACGGAAAATACGAAATTGGCACAGTTAGTGTTTAATTTTTAATTAAGTAGGTACACTAACTAATATATGCGTATGACCTAGGATTAACGGTTATTGTAGATAAATGAGAAACCAAATTTTAATATAAGAACTTTTCGTTTTAATACTTTTACAAGTACTACCTAACATTTTTAATTGAATAACATAGCCTTTGTGAATTATTTTAAATATGTGAATTAAACTTAATAGCCATCTTACAACCGTAAAATAAAAATGGACAAAAAGGCACAAATTGCAAGTATTAAAGTCATAATGCTGCTTCTGAAAAATTTGAATGTGTATCATGTAATTCAGTAAAATCACGGTGGCTTATTGAAAAAGTCCGTCTACGATAACGAATGCGGGCCTGGCTAATGACTCCCTCCTCGCTGACCTGCCTCTGTCTTGTACCCCACGCTTCAAAAGTTCAGCTCATTTGAGTGCTTGCGGAGATTTTATTACCCCAACTATACTCGGTATTAAAATTTTGAAAAAAAAGGGTTGAGCAGACGCGCGTTTAAGAGCCGCATAAAGCTGACCGTTCGCGGTTACTTGATTTCAGGATTAGTTCGCTAATTACTGTTTTGAGACAGTTTCAAAAAGCAGCACGTTCTTTATTTTTAGTCGTCCACTCGCTTCGTTTATTTAGTCTACTATAATCAAAAAAGATGCGTCCCGTTGTTAATTTATAAAGAACTCGCTTTGGAACGCTAACATTTAAACGATATCTATAAAAACAAACATAAAATTTGCAAACATTCAAAATAAATATTAACACAAAAATAAATATTGAAAATAAACAAGAAATAATGAAACTAATAATTTAAAGCGTTATTAAAGTGCTGTAATGTACCTATCTAAAAATACTGGCCGTTGATAAATAAAAATTATTTGTAAAAGTTGATCAGTTCAATAAATACGAGGCAGATGCGCGTATGTCATATAGATTTGTTTATCGTGACGAATAGTAATCCGAGAATATGTTTTAATATGAAGGGTGTTGATCACGTGTCTAACAATAATTACTTTAGTGTTGCCAGGCGTCATTACGTCAAACCGCCTGCTTGCCATCGCATTTTCAGTTTTACTCAAGTTATTTCCCTAGGGTTTTTGTCATTGCCATTTATTACTAAGATTTCCGTGGCTCGAGTTTTTACTTGAACTTATAATAAGTATTTTCACGTATTCACAGGTGATCATTTCATTCCCACACAATGAGTCGAACCGCAAAAAGTTAGTATTGTCTGAAAAGCAATCGCGGCCTTTAAAAACCAAACTGAAATTGAAATTTCGATATTGCAAATTAAAAAAAAAAAGATAAAAAATGGGCAATGTAAATATGTAACAATATTTTAAGTTAAATATAATAGTAGTTTTTATATCGTTATCTGTAATGTTTTGTCCTCGTCGTATCCTTCTGTCTTTGCTGACCACTATCGTTAACAGCGGAAGTCGACCAGCGCTGGCGCAGCCTTATCTCCGTTGGAATGAAGTAAACCCGACCAATGAGAAAAGATCTCTAATACTTCAACGATCTTATATTAATTGTTTGTTTAACAAAGTATCAGAGGGTCAAGATTAACTGGACTGGGACGAAGACAAATCTAATGTTACGATATTAATGTTTCACAATAATTTTAATTGGATGTTTTATGCGTCTTTGTTATAAGTTGATTGTTGGATATGAGTTTGTTTTTAAATATAAATAATAGTTTTGTTCCTTTAGTAATGTTTCTTTAATAATAGTAGCCAAAAGAAATGTTACACTGACAGTTAAAAGTAAAAAGGTGTGCCATAGGTCGCATACACATGGGAAATTATCCAAGTGCCATAACTAAACAATGTCTCTGACCCCGCCCTAAGACGTAATTAATTGATAACCACTTACATAATTTATTAAAACAAAATATTTAAACGAACAGTCGTATGAATTACGTGTCTATATATATTAAAATATTTTTATTTTTTCACTCAACAATGAAGGTACCTAAGCTTTATCTCTTGCTAGCTATCTCGGTAAAAAAGAAAATAAAAGTCGCGTGACGTCCAAGTTCCCGCCCAAAACTCGTGTGTCATGTCATTAGAAGCATATTAAGCTTTTTAAGGCAGAGACTAATGAAAGATCGCCGCGCCCGCTCCTTCGAGACCGGTGTAAGGTCGTTCTATTTGACAATGTATTGTGATAAATTAAGAATTAAACAATTTAGTTACATTAAAGAGTAGTAAGAGAGATTTTTTATATTATATAATCAAATAATAGATTATATTTTCTCATAGTTTACGTATATTTAAAAAAGTTCCTCATGTAATTACGAGTATATACTTGAGAGACTCAATCATGTACGTAGGTTAAAAACTGTAATTAAAGTTTAGAAGTGTACCATATTAAAAATATTATTTTTATGATTAATAATGTTAAAAAAAGATAGTAGGTACACTTCACATCACTTATTAATTCGATGGAGTAGGCTCAGGGGTGTGGGCTGGGGTAATTAAAACCAAATGCCCCATCGAAGACAAGATAAGGTAGGCGGTCGGAAGAAACCTCCACTTTTCTAATTACGCTTTCATTAGTTGATGGATGCCTTACTATGTTGTTATGTATCGTCGCATGTTAGTAGTTGTATCTTTAGACACAATGCTTATAACGAAAGACTTGAAGACCTCGAATTTTCTATTTTACTGGAATATAAAAAAAGCCTTTTTGTTCCTCGCATTTAAGATCCCTCATATTTTTACTCGAAATTTGTATATACGTATATCTATGCCAAAGCAAGCAATGAACATTGAACCCTCGAGCGTTTCGTACCGTATGAGATAAGGGAAAATATTTTTTGTTCTTCAAAATAGACTGTGCATTTTCATATTTTAGCATAAAAAATAAAGTAGGCCACTAGATAACCGGCGCATCAAGCCCCTCACATCGCGCATTTCTTGATTACTGCGATAAGTACCCCGCCTTGCGTGTTTTAATTATATTATTAACGACATGGCCGCCGAAAGGCTAATATTTTATAATGGTTCGTATAGCAATGATATGTAAATATTCAGCCTCGCCCCGTGCCTATTAGGAGCCGTTGCGTGCGTGAACACCTTAACATTCGGAAGTGAAGACACGTTACGCAAAATTTAGTACCGACGCGAGACATTCTTTTCCAAGTAATGTTCGGTTCGGAATACTTTCACATTGATGTACAAATGCATTTTATAAACTCCAGTCGACGATCTTTTATAAGACGTAAGAGCTCGAGTGACGAGTAATTAGCAGCTTTTTAGAAGGAAAACTACTCATAAGCTTCCTCGAAAGGGTCGTATTAATTACTGGAGGTGCTCGTATGAGCGTGGCGCGATATAAATGGCCGGCCACTTGGCGCCCTAGCCTCGCCAGGCCTTATTAAAAATGTTAACACGTAAATTAGACTTCACGGTGGCACTGTATTAGCTAACCAATTAAATTTTAGAAGCAGCGCATACTCGCACAATGCAAGGTGACTTCGCACGTCGTATACGTCAAGGCACAGGTACAGAAGTCGCGTACCCCATGCTTAGATTCGCAATATTTTCTTTACACTTGGATAACATTTTGAGTGTTTCAATATTAAATTGCGCGCTTAAGTTTTTAATTACAAAAAAATTAAATATTGAACTAAATGTGTATGCAGCGAGTTAGCACGGTAAGTTAAAAAGGCATATCAAAATTGCGACGTAAGGTTGGTAACATTTCCGTTTCCGACCGTGAGAGTCCTTGCATACGAGAGATTTTATTCTCAGTTGAATTAATTAAAATATTCACTTTTGATATAAGTAATTCTAATTAGTGGTGAACTTATTACTTTGTGCGATTTCCCGTTCGGTTGAATGAATCATGATTTACGTTAGGCAATTGTGGTTTAAATGAAACCCAAGGTCTAAAAATGTAATTAAATCGTATAATAGGAGAATTTGCTTTAATACAGGACACCTGTGAGAGGTGGCGTGTATGGCGAGCTCGTCGCGTCAGGTCGCTTGTGTGCAGCGTGTTAAAAGGTTTGAGGCTCGGTTAGTCTAAGTGCAACCCCTCATGCGACTAGTTGGATGTGTGTAAAGATTAATTGGAGTGTTGCCTATTCTAACAATTTACGCCTTCTCTGACGGGCCGGCCGCAGACCACTTCTGCGCAACTTAATTAAGCGAAATAACTTAAACGAGTCACCGTTGCTAATTAGTGCTATCGTCGTCGGCTAATTCTACGAGAGAGTCTTTGTTTGCAAGCCTGCGTTTCTTTGAGGCGCGCGCCAAAAGAATTTGTCTTTGCATCGACTTTGAGTGAAGGATGTTTGTTTTTCCCCGAGTCCCTAAAGATTGTAGAGTTCATTTTGAAAACTTTGTCCACAATATTGTTACAGTATTTATTAATTGCTATCATATCATACTATACATAATGGTTTTAATGTTTAGAAATTATTTGAACACTTTTTTATTTGTTTAAAGTAGCGAAAACGTAAGATCATATAAGGTTTAAAAACTTTTCAGTCTAGTTTGTTTGGCACTCAAAAGACTAGAGAAATCGGCTTAAGGCGCCTACACGCGCGACAAAGCGACTAAAAGACAAGGAGCTCTCGCCGGTAGGGCCCTTACAGCGAGTACGTCAACAAGTGGCCAGTTGTGCGCCTTCTTTGCCCCTTCAATATCAATGTATGCTCTACACGAGGCTTAAAGATTTTTCCTAGCGAAATTCTAGCATTTATTTTAAGTTCCTTTTTATAAAAACGGCTCTTATTTTAAATTATATTTTAATAGAATTTACTAGAAAATAACTGGGTGCATATGGTATTTTAATCAGTAATCATTAATGTCGTAAGAGTTTGTTAAAAACAAATGGGCGCATATGTTTCACTGTATGTTTAAAATAGGATCGATTACTAATTAACGTAATCTTGGACCTTCTAATTAAAAATGCGATAAACCATCATATCACAATGTGTTTATACTTAAAGTGTGAGTTAGAATTTTTATTTTAATTATCATAATTATTGTAAATGTTGGATTTGCAGCTTTTACAGTGACGATAAAAAATATAAATTATACTCTTTAATGTTAACAATTATCGATTTAAAAGTATTTAAAATTCAATACAATTGACTAAAGATGGAACTACGAAGATTTACTGCTAAATAAACTTGTCATCGGTTCCATTAGGGCGCTGTACAATCGTCTATAAATTTAAAACCTCATCAATTCGTCTTGGACACCTTGGTGTAATTGCCCCGCATGTAGTGACCCTCACCCTTTCAGTTCTCCTTTCAGATATATATCAAAGAAAAATAATATTTGAAAGTACTAGCAAATATATTTTAAATGTTTTATTGACTGTCACTAATTATTTTAGCAAAAAAAAAGTTAGTAATGAATAAAGATACGGATGAAGTTTTTTTGCTATTCTGAGCCTATGAGATATACTCGTACCATCAATAAGAAAGTACACGTTGATCTGTGTAATAAATTCTACCATATATCCCCTAGGATAGGTTACTAGACATGTGAAACCGAAGCCGATAGTTATATGTGTTTTAAAACATCATCAATTCTTGTTGGACACCTTAGCTTGTAATTGCCTTCCGTGTACTGACCCTCACCCTTTCAGTTTTCCTTTCAGATGTTTATCGCAAGGAAATGGCCGTTTTCCGTCCACAATGCAACCATTAAGCGACAATACAAATGGGTCTAGTTGGGTTTCGTGTTTTTAACGTTTTCTTTTATTTTTAAACATCTTATTTCCACGCTTAATAAGGAGTTTATAGTTTCACTGATTACACTATCTGCGGTAGGTATATTGTTATTATATTTAAAACTCTTGTAAACATGTTATGTGACTTGATAAAATTAATTAACGTTTTCTTGTGGTCAAGTTTTATGTTTAGTTACTTAATTTATGGTACCAGGAAAACTTGTGCAGAATAATCAATAATTCCATGAAATACCCACTATACGGAGCAAGTGTTAAATATCTTATCAAAGCTTTTACCAAGTTTAGTTATTATCTGCTTAGATAAAGCTGGCTTGAGATATCAACACAAGCCTATAATGTAGGCGATATATTAAACAATTCAAGTGCTAAGTACACATTACGCCTGCGACCATAATATGTAAATGCCTTTCCAACTATATAGAAGTAATTTTATTGAATCTAGGTCTAGAAGTAAGAGTAAAGTATGTTTCTCAATACTAAATATACAATATATATTGCACTTTTATGCTTTATCTGTATCGTATCTCAATGGATACATTACACACTTTTCAGGATGGCACTAATGTAAAGAAGGGGAAGTGATAACATAAGTACTATGGCAGGTGCCCCTTATCACTGTGATAACGTAAATTTCGAGTATAAATCAATACTTGGGAAAGCTTTCGGTTTTCACGAAGAAAATTTGCTTTGATTTTAGAAGTTTTTTGAACGAAACTGTTAAAGTGAATGCATGGTGTAATAAATATTTATTATTATTAAAGCCTTTGTTACTCACTCGCCTTTGCTTCAACAAATTATAGGCTACTAACACAAAATAAACGCTGGTAAAAATAGGGAACGTTTACTTGTTATGTCTTTGTTACTCGCTGTTAAATAATAAATTATTGTGTAACACGTATGCATTCTTACAATAAATATTTATAATATCCTAAGGTTTTATTGCAGAACATTTGTTTCTAATAAAAATTATAATAAAAAAAAATTTCCTTACTAAGATACTAGATGAAACATTCGTTTAAAATAATAAAATCAAGACGTAAGTGTTATCGATTAAATATGGCGTAGTCCTGTCGTTAATTAGGAAATAGTGAATTCATCAACCCTTCGTATTGCGTAGGATAATCTAATATTGTACAATTTAATCTCAAAATCTTAAGAATATACACTATTTTTGTATGTAAAAGATATTATAAAATTTTCTCATAAAATATAAAGCTTAATCCACCAGCTAATCCCATAAATCACAGAATGCTAGATTACTTAATAGTTGAAATAAGATTATAGTAAGAGGCTTAAGACATTTATACGAGTCCCTTAAGTATTGAGACCAATTAGATTAAATAAACAATAAATTGATAAATAATATAGCACTAACCTGAAGTTTGAAAACCACTTGACGAGTTGGGCTGTGTTGTTCTTGTTGAATTTGATGTCTGGGAAGTACATCTTGAGAACAGCGGAGCTTGGGTAGCGGACCCAGAAAAACATCAGCTTGGCTTTGCGAAGGTGCATCGGCGTCAAAGTTGAAGAGTACACAGGAGTCAAGGATCAAATTGATAAAATACACAGTTTAAATAGAATAATTGAGTAGAAATTGCCTAAATTGATAAAAAATATATATTAAAATAAGTTTTATCGGATTTTAAATCTTGCTTTTTTATCTAAGAATCGGGATTGAGGAAAAAACGTTGCGTAAATCTGATTATATCCCAGTATTACGTAGACTGATTGAAGCACCACAAGTTCTTAATCCATTTGCATCTAATCTTATAATGTACCTTAGCAGACAGCTATATTAGCGTCTGTCCACAATATACATACCTAAGTGTTAAAAGTAAAATTATTTTAAATAGTTTTAATTGTTTGTAAGAATATGAAACATAACTAAAAGTTTCATAATTTACTATTTTTTCAATGACTTCATAGAGTTCATTTTTGTGTTTAAACTCCTACTATAATAACGAGTTACAGTTGTATAAGTAGGCGCTTAATTAAGTTTACGGTTATTTCCTTCATGTATAGGTGGACGTTAGAAAAGTACAGTAAAGCGTAGAAACCGCAACACTTGTAGGGCTTCGAGAGTCGGATAATATCTACTACTGGGTAGGAAGTAGGTGGCAGTCGTAAGGTTAAACAAAACATTTACAGAAATAAGATATCTCGCCGTGGTTTTTATCGAAGCGCTTCAAGAATTGAATGACATGTATCGAATTAGATATGTGCAACTACTTACTAAAATTCTTAGCGTTAAATTTTATGATATATTGAAAAGGATATAGTAGGCTGAATTCCGTCGTACGGCAAGTCGGTGGAATTGCAGTCAGAGTGTGGGTCTTGCGCGTCCATATGCTGTGGGTGATGAGGCGCGGCTGCGTGGTGCGGCACGTGAGGGTGGTGCGGGCGCAGGTAGTCTGGTGACAGTGTCGCCAGCACGCGATGATGTACCGAGTGCACCATTGAGTTAGGCAGTGGCGGTGAGTCCCTCTCAGGCGCGGGGGGTGACCGCGCTAAGCCACCTCCATGTCCGAGGAACGGAGAGTATGGCGAATATACTTGGTTTTCGTGTAACAATGGATTAGGTATCGCCACTGATGTGGGCAGGTTACCGCCTAGGAATGGTCGTGGTGAAGGTGACTCAGGAAACTTGCTCTCTGGCGACTGCCCGACACCCTCACCCAGAATTCTACTCACGGTGCGTGGAGTGACGCGCGTATCGGTTACTTTTTGTCGTTTTCTCTTGGGGGTTACCACTAAGCTTAGGGGCTCGGATGGGTCAGGATTCTGTTCTCGATCAAATTGTCCGTTCATTGGCGCGAAGTGCGGGTTCAGCGGTTTCTGCGGGGCCTGGAACATGCCTGTTGGAAGCCGCATGTGAGCACCGCCAGGCCCGCCCGCCTCGGGGTGCAGCGGAAACGCTACGCCGCCCGGCGCACGGGGGCCATTCATATGGCTCATAAACATCGGATTATTTGTAATAAATGGGACGCCGTTAGGCGCGCCCGGATGATGGACGGGTGGGTTACCTGGCATTTGTCCCGATGGTCGTTCGGGCACCTTTGGTATTGGTGATTTATCGAGCAGCCGTGTCGCTCTTATTAAATCTTTATTTAGTTGTTCGGCCGCCGCAGCTGCTGCCTCCGATTGCTTTCCCATAATGCGCCGTTGATGCACAAAACGTGTAACGATTGAGTCTATAAGGCTTGTCAAAGAGGCTGTGATTTCACTTTTGAGAACCTCTGCTAAGCCTTCTAGATCTGCACCCGATACGGGTCCAACTGAACCTGAGTTATTGCGTAATGCATCTAGCCTTTCTGCTAATTCTGATGATAGTGGTGGCTTTGGAGTTTGACCCATTTGCCTATGCTGTGGTGAATGCTGGTTTGATTGAGGTCGTTGTTGTTGACTTGACTGCTGCTGTTCATTTGCTTCCTTCATTCGTGCTTCTTGTTCCATAAACAACTTTTGACTTACGTTGAGGTACATAGCAGCTGCATTATTCAAGTGTTGATGCGTATGAGGTGGATGCATATGGTCAGTGGGTGGTAAATGTGGCATAAGAGGCAAGGTCCCATTAAAACCAGGTGGCAGATGACCATGAGCAACAGATTGAGCTTGAATTTTTGCAGTCATCATCTTGTTCATAACTTGAGAAAGCATATTTGGTGCTGCACTAATAGGTATCGGTGGAGGCACTTCCTTTGCGGGAGATGATGGTTCTGATTTAGGCACAGGGTCCTCAGTTTGTTCTACATCACTAGAAGCACCATCATTATCGATCGTTTCTGATTCTTGTCCCATTCTGTTGCACAGCTGCAAATATTTTTCTTGCATTTCTGCAAGCTGTTCTTGCATTGTTCTTAATTGTGTTTTTAAAGCATTTTTTTCTACTAACTTTTGGTGTATAGGTGGTCGCTCTCCATCATCCTCTGACTCGTCCGACACTGTCTGCGCACTACTGCCATGGCTAGTACCATAGCGTTCTGCTGCACCGTCGTGTTGCTGCGGATGGTACAATTTTCGTTTTTTACAGCCATTCACTTGTGGTTGTTGAGGAGCAGGACTAGCACGCATTGTCGACACTATATTTTCTACACGAGCACGTTTCGCGTCCATTGGTCGCGGTGAAGACCGTTGAGCGTCACTATCACGATCCTCGGGCTCAGATTTAGGAGCAAGAAGCGGTTCATTCGGCGGCGGGGCAGGGGGCGGTGAAGCGCGAGAGTCACCGGCACTGTCCAATGTCAACAAGGCATCGTCGAGATCCGGTCTTGAATCACGAGACACTGACCGCTCTGGAGACCGCTTTTCTTGTTTGGGTTCATCATTATTATTATTTGCAAGTACATTATTATTGTCCGGGGATAACCGCATCAGCTCCTTCTTTCGACTCTGGAGAATGTCGCGAAGTACGCGATCGCGAAGCATATCGCCACCGCTGGCATCATCGCCGGCATCCTCCTGCCTGGGCGTGCGGCCTAATAATTCGTTGAGCATTTCGGCCGGCGCGTAGCAGGGGCCGAAGAGTCCGAAGTGCTGGCGGCCCTCGAAGATGGCACTGTAAAGTCCGCCACTCATGTGTGCGGCGCGCGCGGGCGCGAGTCCGTTCGTCGCAAGAGTAGAATAAGAATTGCGCGGCTCGCCGGCGTCCACGCGCTGTCTGACGCGTTTCTGTTTCTTCAGTAGCTTATCCGAGTAGGGCGCGAGTGAGTCTGCCTCCTCCTCCGATGACATCATAGGCGAGACGGGCCCCAATTGGCCGGACGGGCGGCGGGCAGGGCCCTACCGCGCTACTCGAGCCGCATTGCCCGTTCTGCAACAGAGAGGGGAGCGCGATCAGCACACCTGCTCGTGCGACGTACGGCGTGCGTCGTGCCTAATGCACTTCCTTACACTTTCGTAGCGCACTTAAAAATTTATATGACTATAATAAATAAAGGCTAATTACTAGAAACACATTATTATATAAGTTATGCATTAAAAATAAAAATAACAACTTTCCATAATCCAATTTTTTAATTTAATACAACAGTATATGTATAAAGTAATTTATCCACTTACGTATTTGTTTAAAGATAGTTATCAAGAAATCGATCGTAAATTACCTAGAGCTTGTAGCTCGCAACTGATACGCGCACAAATTAAATAGAGTAGGTCAAAATAATTCATTAGAATAAACATGTCTTTGATAATATTGTAGAATAAAACTGCAAAAGATTTCTTACAGCGTCTACATTGTTTTAATTTGCGCGTTATATGAATGATGTGTGTTTTTAATAGTCTTTATGTAAGTATGTCAGAGTAGAATAGGTATTTGAAAGGTAGTTACGGTAACAGCATGTGAAAATACGTGCTGTAAACATAACAAAAGGCCGAGCATATGTATCAACCGCATTAATTTCTTTTGGAGCGTGACTCCGTATTCATGGAGGACAATGAATCTAAAAATGTCAGAAATAATTCTGTGAGACATGCGGCGTTAACACACGACTCCATTAAAACACGACACGACATCATTTTAATTATTTTATTTTTCAGGTGAATAAAAAAGCAACATTTCTGATAAGAAAAAACTTCAAAGTTTCATTTGTTTTAAAATATTTTTGTATATTTTGCAAATACTGTACTCTTATAAGATCTCTTGTTATTTACATATTTTTATATAATACGTTATCTCTTCCAATACAACAAATACTTCAATTTTTCTAATAAGACTATATTGAAATTTTTATCTTAGATATTAATTCTTGAAAGAATTTTCGGTACTAATTCATAATCACTTTATTCTTTCTTTAATCCAAAACGGCGCGTATTTAGCTGACTTTAGCTGCTTATTAAATAAAGCTGCACATATTTTTGTGCTGAATTTTAAGGTAAGTGGTTTATAGAAATGTACGTACGTGAAATAAGCTCTTAAAGTTCTAAAAATAAAGATTACATTTGTGTGCTAATTATGTGATTATACGTACTGAGTTTCTACCTCTTAAACGAAACAGACTTAGAGCAATGAGGTTCTTTCTTCTATTTTACGTCATTCAAAATATGTAAAACCTAGTAGATATTAAACTTTTAATAACAATCTTTGCTCATTAAGATAACCATTTTACAATTTTATTATATACTGTATACCTACATTTACAATGTAGCAGGTATTTTTAGACTTTGTTAAGTAATAAATAGTAATTCAATAAGTGTGAAATTTATCATTAATTCTGAGATTTTTTCAAACTAAGTAGCTTAGTTTTTAGCTTTACAAGGCAGATTCCGCTTTAAATATGAAATTCGCTTTTAAAACTTATATCGCTTTTTCAAATTGGGAAAGAATTTTCGCGCCAATAAGTATGTGTTCGATTTTAGATAATAAAGATTTCTAGACTTAGTCTTAAGATACGATACCAATTTTATGTTGAGCTTCTTCTCCCCATTTATCTAATTAATTAGTTTTTCCTTATCGAATATTTTATTTTTCTGTGTTCTTGATGTTTAAAAATCTGTTATTTTATGTTTATACAATTATTGTAGCCTGTTGCTTGAGGTGGGCGTTATTAACTGCGACTCATTGCTCTTATGAATGTATTGAGTTATAAATAGTGAAACTGTATATGTTGTTATATGGTAAAATAATTCTTAGTAAATAAATAACTAAACTTTTGGTAAATATATCGTTCACTAATACATTGGAGACGTGCACATCTCGCGTCTCTAGCAGCATCCGGCCATTGCGCACAATGAGATGCTATCAATAGCGGATGACTTCCGATGGTGACCACCAGCTTGCGACGGTCACGGTATATGACGATGTATTGGTCACCTTTATATCTACATACACAAGTAAATAGGTACATAATCCGCTTTTTGCAACATCTAAATGTTAATAAGGCTCCCTAGAAATCATCGAAAATCTTACGAGATTTAGAAATAGAATTAAATTAGTGTAGTATATAAAATTAATTTATACTTATAGAAGGTACGAGTATATACTTAAGCAATTTGTTATTATATTACTATAATTGATAAATGATAAACTACTTTACTACATGTAACGCGTCTGAAAGATTAAGTTTGCGTACAAGAAAACTTAAAAAAATCATGCCAATTTCTACCTAGTTTAATTCAATATTTTTAAGATTTAACTAACTGATATTCATATACCTATGTATTATGTGTAGTTCAGAATTATACATAATAAACTGATTGTCTTTGAAAGTTAAAGTTCCCTCAGTAAATATTAAAAATATACTTATGTATCGTAATTCCATCGCACGATACAATTTCGATAATTACCGCGTCATGAATAAGCAATGCGCTGTCAAACTGTGACCAAGGTAGGTACTCGAAGACCTGTTTATACGTATCGACTATTAGTATTATGCTACATAATATTTTAATGTCATTTTATTGAATTCGATCTAGATTCAATTCTATTACAAATTATTAATTAACCTTTGTGTGAAAACTTTCTTTTTTTTATGCACCTATTTGTACTTTAATGTATTAAAATGTAAAAGCTTTGTTTCGTAGGTAAATCAAGCGTGATCTAAATTCTTGTTGGCTATGCTACTATGTACATGTACGTATTTGCCCTGTTCATGTTTACATTTCTATCGATTCCTAAAAGAAAATTGAAAAAAAATGAAAGGTTGATTTAACTTTTGAATGCTTATGTAAAATTATATTTACATTTTTATTTATAACGTATAATCATTTGTTTTTATCGTGGAATGTAAAAGGACCTCCACGAGTTGTGTAGGCATGTGCTCCCGACACGACCTGTTGATTTTCCATATCGCACTACTAGGGGTTACCACCCTTAGCACTGTCGACTAGTACGGAAATATGCTTATATTTTCAGAAATAATGAAGCAATTCATATACTTAAATAATTTCACTTAAAATATATAAATGAGGACATCAGTGAAATTTAAAATAATAAAATTAATTTTGTTTTTAGTTTGTTTGTTTTGAGTAAAGGCGTAAAAGTCTCGATCGAATATCAATCAATTTGTTTGGTAATAAAAAATAAGTTAATTAATGAATATATCAAGTGATTACTGAAGTTGTTTAGTGTGGTAGTAATTTTAAAGTTTAATAAGTAAAGTTAACTAATAAAAAACATGCCTCAGTAAATTATAATACATACATATAAACAATATAATATAGTACCTATACATTCTTCATAGGTTTCCACACAAACATAATATAATTATAATCAAATTTATTATACATCGATAAATGCCATCCCTGATTTCTACCCCTGTTTAATTTGGCGTGACCCGCCGTCGTCTAATTTTTACGGAAATGTTTCTTTTCCGCTACCGCATTCCCATGGAAAAGGTTTAATGTTTAGAAGGGAAACTATGTATGAGACATTCATCAAATCAGCTTTTTCACACGCATTTCAAAGTAAAATATTTGCGGAGCTTTAGTGGCTTCTCAAGCGATTTTTTTTGAGGTTTCTAAGTATTTTTTTTTTGTGTTGTAAAGGAAATATAAGTTAGAGGAGGCCTTTGCCAAGAGGCAAATTAAGATAAGAGATATAATATAAGTTACGGTTATTATTATAATTTTTTAGTCTTTATTTTTTATTTTTTTTAATATTAAGAATTAGCTAGGTTAACCTATATAAAATGTCCACTTACTATGTAATATTTATTCTCAGTAATAAAGGCTTTTTTTATTTAATTTATTTATTTATTTAAAGGAAATATAAAATATTTATGTAAATATATTTAATATAATAAAAAAATATACAGCAAAAATACTTTACTCATACAAAGACATAAAAGAAGCTTAAGAAAAGAAACATTTATTAATTAACTTCAGATTCTACCGCATTACTGGCTCCAAGGTATCAGCTGATGTATTATACAATTAAAAACTGAAGTATCTGAAGTCGGTTTCAATAGTTGCATATTTTTGAATATAAAATATTTCGTATATAAAAAAATAATGAATTAAGACTTTTATTTGGTATTTGCTTATTGTTATTCATTAGTCTAATCGACTAGGCAATACCTTAGTTTAAGTAAACGAGGTAAATAATAAGTCTATGATATTATCGCGTGGCATATGGTTGTACCACCCCATGGAAGTGTAGGAATGCGTGGGAATGTTTCACCCTCGCAATTACCTCTGCATTTGTTTATTGTTCTTACTTGTGACTTATGGTCAGTTGGACCATATGGCGAGTTAATAAGACAAACAGGTGGTTATTATTCGCATGGAAAATTGAAGTTCCTAGGGCGATAAGACTCGCACCAGGCTTAAAATTATGAACAATTATCGAACATATTTTAGCTTTTAATGATATCTACGAGTATATAATATTAATGCTATTTATTATCCTTCCTTCTATAAATTAGGTTGCGGAAATCAGTCAATTTATTAAAGATGACTATGAACTTGTGAAGAAACGACTTGAAGATCGTAGTCCAGTTGGACTGGAGGTGCATATTAGTGGTGAAACATAAAAAGAAATTTCGAGCAAACAAACTTGACAGAAAGTAACTAACTCTTAAGACCCATTACCTTGGTGCAGAAGAATGAGAAGATCCAAATTCAAATTCAAAATATTTTATTCAGCATGAAATTATTACAATTTTTTTCTGAACGTCATGAGTCTACTACCAGTTCGGTAGGAAGTCACCACTGACCTGAGAAGAACTGGCAAAATAAACTCAGCGGGACTAGTATATTTTTGATCCCCAAATATATAAAGGAAAAAGGACGGAGAAGAAAAACAAGAATAAAAGGATTCTCGTTTTCGCAAACGTTTAGTTTTCTGATAAGCTATTCACAAAAATACTATGTGAAAATAGGATTGTCATAGAAAAATATTTTAGAAAACGTTTCGATTTTTCAGATACTATCTTTAGTTATAAGAGTAAAAGTCAAGTCAATTATATTTAGAACTTTTTATTTAAACAATCATGTTACACAAAACCTGCTAGCAAAGATATTTAGTATCTACATAGAGTATTATTAATCTAATATGTATATAAACATCTCATGTCACAACTCACAGTCTTAGTTATCGATCTCCTCCGAAACGGCTTGACCGATTTCTATGAATTTTTCTCGTGTATATTATATTTGATAGGCCCCAGAATAGGTCGTAGGTTATCTTTATTCACCTACGTGATAAGTGGAGCCTCTCCAGATTTTTTATTTTTAGACCAATTTTTATTTTTTTCTTTTGTATGATTAGTGTTAAAAAAATACTTATGAACCTGAATTTTCATCCTTCTACCACCAATCCCTATTTTCAAAAGCGATTAGAACGCGGGCGGAGCCGCGGGAATTGCTAATGTTATAATAATACAGTCTGTACTTAAATTTTCACAATTACTCTAGATAATTTTTGTTATTAGCATTGCATTATGCTTAAGAAAAAAATAATATAAAAGATATAAGGAAGTAATAAAGTCAGTAGAGATAGTCCGTAAATGAATATACTTAGTTTACTCATAAAATTTATTGCATGTTTCGTGTACGTATGCATCAAAGGCAAGAAAAACACGAAATTAAAATGGCTTTCCGTTATTAAAGGTTTTAGATGAAATGATAAGGGTGTGCATATGCATAGGTGTAATGGTAGCTCTATCGCGTGATCACCGTAATTTGAGGTGATTCAAAAATTTTTACCGTTTAGAAATAAAATTCTTTAAGTGTGACAATATTTTATCGAATTCGAAAAACCCAGTTTATTATTTGATAATAAGCAAAATAACATATAAAAATATACAGTGGAACATAGAACCTCCTCCTTTTTTGAAGTCGGTTAAATACATCGTATGCCTGTTATACATGCCAGATATGGAGTTAAGCTGAAACGTATTTATATTTAAGGTAACATATTATGTATCTATTTACTCAATTATTTTATGTATGATTGTATGTTTTTTTTATGTTCTCCAAAGAAATAATGAAACCATATTTTCGTCGTTCTACTTGAAATTTTTCACTTATATATCACTAAGTATATCAAATCTAGATAATCTACGTAATTTTACATACTAAAATGGTTTCAGAAAACAAAAATTATTAAAAAGACTATCGAATATTGTGTCCAGTAAAGGGTGAAGCGGCAATCAGTATGCATAAGTTATGATTCGGTTGGCGTGTCTGCCATTACGGCCTTCTATGAAAAAGGACATTTCCCTTATCGGTGGGTATCACGAGAATAAAAACTGCGATAAGATCGAGCGTGCGGCGACTTTAATCGATATCGATAAATGCAATTGTCTAGTGTCTAGTATTTTACATAGAGTTACGATGTTTTTTTTTTTAAATTAATGCCAAATTTGAGACTAAAACGTGTCATTTGACGTCAATATAATAGACGTTAGTAACAAAGCAGCATTTATCCTTAAGCCTTTTGTGGTTTTGAAACCAATTAATTTCTAGCTAAAATTCTAATAATGTATCTAATAATATATAATTGCTAAGTAGCTTATTAATTTACCTTATAGGTAGGACTATATTATATTAATTTATATGTGCGTATTTAATTTAATATTTCGATTAATTAATACCATATATGTATGATGTATATCAGATGCCCAATACATTACTTTACTGTTACTAGTTTTGCTGAAAAGCACTTGATAATCGACGTTGTCCGTTTTTAGGGATGCCACCCCTACTATATTTTAGAGTACTCTACTATAGTTGAATCCCAAATACCTTATTCTTAAGAAAAACAAGGTAGGCAACACTACTATGTTTTACGAATAAAAATATACATTTATATCTAACTAAATATTTTCTCTCATCTACTTTATTTATCATTAAGGATCCTACTTACTCCTATATTCGAACTAAAAAAAGGTGGCAACCCTGTAAAAAACTCATCTATAAATAATAATAAAAGTAAAATAAAAAATTAAAACAATATCGACACTTGGCTTCCCCACCGTGGTATATGGGAAGACAGGCACTTATTAGTCGTCATTATCTACACCAGTATCGCTGTGACATATGGCCAATATTGGTCGAGCATATCTGCGATGTCATGCGAGTACCGCCACCTAGAAAGACCTTAATTAGTCTTTGTTTGTTATACATGCGATGTTTAATAACCTACCTATAAAAATTCTTTTTATATTGATTTGTATTTTTTTTTAATTTTGCATATATATCTTTACATGCTATCGCTTCCCTGTTCGTACGTTTCGATCTTTCAAACTACGCAACGGGTTTTAATGCAGTTTTCAGCAATAGATTCAAGAATTATATTTATAATACATGTATATTATGGTGTAAAAAATCGAGAAAATTTCACTTTTCTAAGAAATTTATAGTAATTGATAATATGTATGGGGCTCACGCACAACGGGCATCTACTGCCTAAGTGCGGAAACCAGCCGTGCAAAGAAGAAGAAGAATATGTATGGGAAGAACGCATCACAAACAAACGGCATGAGAGGATAGGAATAGATACGAATTTAGATTTAGAAGCGACTAACCCGAGCGGAGCGAGGATAAGTCGCTAGTATATTTATAAAACCATTTATTAATCCAATTGTGTTAGCAATCCATCTATAAAAATGATACCAAGATAAGAATTTATATACAGATAATTTCAAGACTAATTAAGAAAATTTTTGTGTACAAAATATTGTAGTTTTTAAGTTTGTTTCGTTCGCAAGTAGACTGCCTTTGCCGAAAAGCAAAGGGCCATACTAAGAAAGCACAATAGCAAATAATCATAGCCAACTCATACATTCTAGTAAGAGAAAGAATATTTTAGCATCTTTTTGGATATTGTTCGCTTTCAACAGGTTCTTTGGCGAAAATTTCTTTTTGTTGGTAACAAAATATACAAAGAGTTAAATAGAGTTATGAAATAATCTCAGAATATAACATATACCTACATGTTCCGGAAGGGGTTTTTTATAAGGAAAATATTTAGTAAATAATTGCTATAAATATATTATAAGTAAATTATACTGATTGAGCAGTCATTTTTATAATAATATGTCAATTCCCTAAGAATCTAAAAATTACTGGCAGTAGTAATACCTATTATAGAAAAGCTTGATATAAGTAATTATTCATGATACGTATGAGTAACACATTGCGAAACGATGGCTCTTTATCGCGCACGCCGGCCTGTCCCGAACAGAAAACTGATAAACGTATCACGTTACAATTGAAAACTGTCCAAGCTACGAGTTTAAGAGTTTTGTTCTTGAATATATGTCACTTTAGTTTATAATTTAATTTAATAATTATTAGGGCGAGCGAAGCGATACCTAACACTATCCCACAACCTGAGCATTTTGGGTACACTTTACTGGACAACTATCACGCCTATAGATTTGTGCTTTAACATAGTAGTTTAAATTCATATCCAGATGTGTTTTCTGTCAAAAAATATATTTTTATAGCCATTAAAAAAAAAGAACATTAACAATTTTCCATCTGTTAGAAAAACTACGCGAGCTCTCTTAAAGCTCAGCTTTTTGCTAGTATATAGACACTAGTATAGAATTATGTGATCTGTGGTATAGATTACTCAGAGATGAGATATTTTTCGTAGTAAAAACTATAGCGATACATTTCGATCCGGACAACAAGCTATCGTAATCGTGAATTTCATCAAGTGTTTACTCGAAATGCATTTCCAGACATATTTTGATGATCGAAATCTGTCTCTGTAAACGTGAAGGAGTAACCTACATACATTGATAATGATAAGTAATTCTAGTAGTAGTTGTAGTAGTAAGTAGTAGTAGTCGCTCCCTACCTTTAAATATTTTACACATTCCTTAAGAAATTTTACACTGACGATATTTTAATCATAATTAAAAGTTCTTTTAATCTTGATTAAAACAGCATCACTTCTACTAATTTTAATTTTTATTAAAACACTTCGATAAGAGGTTTTCTGAATATCCTGTACAGAATACATCCACTATCCGGTATAAAATAATTCTGGAATTTCCTAACAATATTGTCAAATTACTTAATTTTTATAATTATTTCAATCATTACAGCAAAATGTGGTTTATTAATATCGCTTATGGTCTGGACTTTGGGTAGGTACATTACTGAGCACATCTGGCTGTTTTCTTATCAAAAACAGAAACAGAATGTTGTTAGAAGGAAAACATTGCTTTATCTCAATTATATTATTCATATTTCCGTCCTTAAGTTTTTATGTTCATTAGGGCATTATTTTACGGCTTAAGTTGAAGAATGATTTTTGTTTCCTGCAGATAGCCCGTTGTTAGTTTTTATTTGTTTGTATTGTCCGCGTGAGGTCGTTCGTGTAGATCCCTTCATTTCTCGAGAAGTAATCAGCAAAATATAATTTATACTAGTCATGTTATTGTTATCTACTGGTAGCTTACTTCAGAATGGGTTATTGGTGATACAAAAAAAATAAAAAGTATTTAGAAATCAAAAATATCCAATTGCAAAATATTAAAAAATTGCATTTAAAGTAGTTTGTAAATTATTGTAATAACATTTTAAATAAATCTTTCTGACTGTATTTTCTGTACGATACATTTTGGGTTGCCATTATCAACATAGCATTTTAAAAACGGTTTTTTTTAAATTAATATTTTGTTCCCAATCAATTTTAGAACAAGATTTAATCTCTTTAACAACAGTACATAAATAAATAATATTAAATATATCCTAGTCTAATAAAATAATAGAAAATGATAAACGAGCGCAGCTAAATTGGTTGAATAGAGACATCCTCGCGTCGGAGACGAACCGTCAAAACATCTCATTGACGTTGCACTGTACTTAGTTCCTTCCACCGACTATCATCAAATTGTTTCTTCCTCCCAAACATAGAATAAAGGATCGGTCACAATAAATTCAAGCGAAATATGCTTTTTAAAACGTAGAGATCCTGTTTTTAAAATGTACAATGTATATAACATTACTATGAAGCATACAAGATGTTATTTTAGCAATCTTACTATTTCGTTATTTTGCAAATTATCTATATCTATCTATACATGTAATAAAATGCGAACTTAGTTGAATCTGTACATTGAATATTTTTGGAAATTGTAATTTAAATAGTCATTATTAACGAGACAGAAGCGAAATATATAGATTTTAGAATTTTTGTCTGTCTGTCTGTAACCGCATCACGAGAAAACCACCGGACGGATCGTGATGAAATTATGTATTATTATAAACCTGGGTTATTCGGGTCAGTATATTGGATAGTTTTTACTGCAGGAAAATATCTAATTTCTAAAAAATCAATATAAACCTAAAATGTATTTATTGACTAACCGAGCGGAGCAAGGGCGAGTCGTTAGTTCAATATATAACGTAAGTTAGTTTCTTTTTAAATTTATTTTTGTAGTTTAGATATTAGAGACTAGACTTAGTTCTATTTTATTTTGACAGTGACTAAAACAAAATAAAGTATTACGACGTTTAAGATATTCGTATATACGTTATTTCGCTTTAAATAACGCAAAAACCACAATAAATGGATCAACTTTGGTAAATATTTATTAAGCTATTATATATAAAATCATGATGGAATTTACCTAATTCTATATTGTTCTTTTTGTAGCTTTATAAATTAAAATTATGTATTAAGTCTATCTGTTATATTTTATACAAAATTCATGGATTTGAAGGAAATCTGCAAAACGTTTATTGGAAATAGTTTCTACTGAAGGTAGAGTCAAAGTTTGGCGGAAGCGAATGCAAACTCTTACTAGGATTCTTACTCTTTTATAAATACATATCTTAATTTGATCAAAATTGTGGTTAAAAATTTAATAATTAAATATTAATTAATATTTAAAAAGTCATATAAATTCTAAATACTAAACACAAAAGTTTGTCTAACATCCATCACCACGAAACAATGCTCTGCTTGACAATAATCCTTTTTATCAGCGTTTATGTCATCACTTCCCCAGATAGTTGGTGTGAATTAACACGAAAATAAAATATTAAATTGCAGTTTTAAATTGTGATAAATGTGGTCTTATTTTTCACAATCCTTTACGCAGATTTTTAATATCAATGAAATCGAATTACATTTGCTTTTTACTGTTAATATTTTTCATTCATATTTAAAAGTGTTTTTATTTCAATGAAAATGTTACGTTTTGGTTACTTTTTATCAATAAGGTGGTTTTTAAATGTTTAACACATAACGTATATTAAGATATTCGTTTATACACCCACCTACTAATGGGCGTTAGCTTATCATAAAAATACGTGTGACTGATTAAATTTGTTTAGCATTCTCGACTTGATAGTACATTAAGTGACTATGAGTGCAACGGTAAAGCAGAAAAAATATTATTATCCTATATCAAAGTTACTAAAATAAATCAATTTTCAGGTTTTTGTTAACCTTTTTGCAGAACTTAATCTTTAACAAGTGTCAGCTTCTATACAAATACAAACAAATGTTGACAAGTTAAGTCGTAAACAAAATGAGTGTTTACTTAAGATAGGCCTTTCATTAGACGCGATATTGTTAGTTTTTTTATTGCTATTCATAAAATAAAGTGTTTGTTTTAGAAATTACACGAAACGAATTTTAATATGCATTAGATAGCGATCATGTGAAATAAATTCATTTACTTCCCTTAAAAAAAATTAAAAATACAATTGCATAAATTAGATAATATGAGAAAAAAGCTGTACCTATAGAATATTATATCAATTTTTAATTTATTTATATATTAAAACTTACAAACGGGATATGTATTTGGTTATCTAAATTGTATAATGTTTGTTTGTATGTACAAAGCCCATCCGAGATTGCCTAGCTCGGCAAGCGGTGTGCGTGCAACTCGTACAAGATTGTTTCCTCGTTAGCCGGCCAATTGAGTAGGAGTTCCGCAAGGAGCGGAACCCGGCCCTAATAGTTAAATTGATCACTCAAGTGCGCTCAACGTGTGCCCGCTGCATACACTTTTAAGGATCATTTTCGTTACTACAAAAGGGTTTAATATGATATTTTTAAATCAACGACTTCAAATAGTTACAATTAATTGATTTATCAAGCAATTGTTTAACTATGTTAACCAGTTAAACTGGTTTAATATGATATTGCGATGTGATATGACAAATTTAACTAATAGTAGAATATTACTACTCCATTTTAATTATTGTAGAGGAAGCAGTACATTATAACACGACTTTTTGAATATTATTCGTAGAATATTGTTATATATTATATTAGTCATTCGTTAAATATTTTTTATTCTATGATAAATTAAAGGTCTTTGAATCTTTAAAGATTTTGCCAGATGCCTATCACAAATATTTTAGACATATAATTGTTAAAAAAAATATTTTTGCCGTTACATTAATATTTAGTCTAGTGATCTCAAATTGGACACATAGACTAATGATAGTAAAGTAGGTGATGTGAATTATATAGGGAATTAAGTAGAAGAAAAAAAGCTATATTTATAGCGGCGTATTAATATTATATAATAAAAAATAAGTTAAGGAAAATTTAAGATAATTACATCAGTTGTGGCACAAACCTAGTACATATTATTTGTTTTGAAATGCTAAGATTTACCTATTTAATAATTTAAAATACAAGTCATTTGCTTGTAATTCGGACAGCAATTCTGTAGGAAATTATTTTTAGCATTTAGATCCGAGAAGATTACGCAATTGTTCCGTACACAGGAATCTGCTTTTATTGCAGAAGTTGCAAATGATATCTTAAGGCCAAAAAGACTCCTGGCCAACATCCAAAGTGTACGAAAGTCTGACTGGCTTCCTAGAGGAGTGAGACACATTGTCTCGAAGAAAATACATATATTAATTATAAAAATTACAGAATCATGCATAGCTCAGATTTATTTTTTTACTGTTTTTCTACTATTAGCTTTATCTTCAAAATTAAGGAAACAAACTAATTTAAAAATCATTTGAAGTTTTAGTGTATTAACTTATCCATACTATATTATATCCATACTATATTATAAATGCGAAAGTAACTCTGTCTTTCTGTCTGTCTGTCTGTCTGTCTGTTACCTTTTCACGCCTAAACCACCCAACCGATTTTGCTGAAATTTGGTATGTAGATAGTTTGCATTCATGAGAAGGAAATAGGCATATTATTTTTTGGAAATTCAACCCCTAAAAGGGTTAAAAGGGGTGGCAAAGTTTGTATGAGAAAAATATTTTTATTGCACATTTTTGCATGAAACTTTGAATTAATGCTTTTTAGTACAAATGATGAAACACGTATTTCAGGGTTTTTCGAAATTCACCCCCATTGGGGGTTAAAGGGGGTGGCTAAGTTTGTATGGGAAATTTAATTCTATTGAAATATTTTGCGTGACACTGAAATAATGCTCTGCAATACAAATTAAGAGGGCCAGAACTTTAAATGGGGAATCAGTCCTTGGTACATTATAAGTAACAGTATATAAGCAAAAATGTTTATTTTATTCACTCTTAGCGCGAGCGAAGCCGCGGGCACCGCTAGTTAGGTATATTTAAAATAAAATAAGTATTACAAAATGTTTATACTTATTTGAAAAATTACGAATATCAGTACTACTTACTTTAATTATTTAATAAATATTTATATTACAATTTTATATGAAAATATTTACTCTAAGAGCCATTCTTGGCAGTCGTGTGTCCCATAGACTTTGGGGTTATGAATGACCCGTTTCAAACTCGGCTCTGAACTACATGCATATGTAACGGGATAAGTTCGTTGCAGTTTTAATGGTTGTTCATAAGTGTAATATCTAGTAATAATGCCGGAGGCTCCACTGGCTCGCCTTGTAGCTTTACAACCGGTCGCAGCAACTTTAGAAGAAATATATATAATGTATTAACATTTTATGGATATGTTATAATATAAACACTTACAATTATTATTCTAGAGTCTCCACATTCTATAATACATATATTCTGTATGTACACATACACTACTGTAAAATTTCCGGTTTTAATCGAATAAAAAGCAGAAAATATTCAATACGTCTGCATTTTCGTTGGCATTTTTGGCAATTTGTTCGTCAATCGTAATGAATTTTTAGAAATCTTTTTAACGAATTATTATTTTAATCTAAAAAACGCATTAAATCAACTAGAAACAAGTTTCAATTTTAACTTAGTTTATTCTAAAACCGGTATACTTTTTGGTAAAACCTTACTTTGAATTCAAACTCAATTATTAATATTTATTTTGACATCCTTATTAATTAGACAATGGCATGTGTCATATATAACGAGTTATTTATACTTTGATTATTTTAGCAATATATAATACTTATATAAAACAAGGGTTAATTTGGTAACAATTTAATGTAATGCGTGGAAATAAGTGTTTCTTGCTGATGCTAAAAAACGCTCTAATTAATTTAGGTGCCGCACCTAGTGGCGCGCTTTTATTTATAGTTTGGCCGGAAGTGACCGCAAGTCGACAAATTGGCCGACGAGTTGCCCAAGCAATTATAAGTATAATCTTAATATATGTGGCCTCGGTACAATTAACTCTACCTGCCTAGTGTGTAACAATGGAACTAGAAGCTATATTTTATGTTTACTGCGCTAACTTGTTCCGTACAAGAATCAGTAATTTACGATATTGGTATTATATTAGTATTGTGGTACATTTTTGTTTTCTGTTACAAAATGCAAGTGCAATTGTAAAGGTGGTGGTTGTTAGTAGTATCTTTTTATAATGAATAATTTAAAATTTAAATTTTTGAATGAAATGGAATTAAAATAAATACTTTTTTTTATTCTGACCGCACGATAATTTCGATAAGTTTTTTTAGTAGAGTATATTTAATCAGTAATAATTAATTAGATAAGTAGGTACATATCTTTAGGTTTTACAACGCTAGGTGAGAAATTTTAACCATAGCCAAATTTAATTTCAAAACAGAAATATTAATATTTTTGATGCAGGCTTTGCGTAAAAAGAAAACGCATGGCGAAAACGCTCGCAATAATTATTTATTTTTTAACAATTATTCAATTTTTATTTTGACAAAGAGACAATTTCTATGCATATGCGTTTTCTATAATACAATGAAAAAAAGGAATTATGAATGTTTCAAACATACATTCATCTCGAGGGGGAAAAGGATATATAAACTTTCTTATATAGGTACATACATGAGTTTATTTTGGATAAAATTCTGATTCACGCACAGACAATAAGTAGTTTGTCGGGTCGTCTTGCTTAATCATTCATTGAGGATGTATCCTTTTTACCAATTAGTTTGCGGACTCATTTCACACTCAGAGCGTTAGTTTTGCGTTATGTTTGTACAGATTATGTTTGTTAGTGTTTATTACAGGCTATACGATCTGGATGTAGGTATATTATACATAGAAAATTAAGCTTATCTTCTGTTAAACAGTCAAATTATTCATATCTACATATAATTAAATTAAATTGAATCTGTATCTACATAAAAAAAATGTTAGAAAATGCTATGGAAATAGCCATTATTAACGATAAAGAGGTCGAATTTAATAGAGTTTTTAGAATTTTTATCTATGTATCTGGAAAATCATGAGGAAACCACTAGACAGATTTTAATTATAACAATACTAGCTAAAAATAAGTTAATAATATTGCCATAATTATAAATTATTTTTAAATTATTTAAATTTAAATATAAATGTTTAGAATTAAAATTTTATAAGGTACTCTGATGCCATTTTCAAAATTTTTGTAAATTGTGGGTAGGCACTGTCTGTAACAAGTATATAAACCTATGAGACGTCAAATACCTTAGTCTCTCCCGTGACCATGATTGCTGTAAAGCATTCGAAACGTCGGGAACTAAAAATCAAAATAAATCCGCGACAAAATCCGAAAAGGTAGTTTCATTTATAGACAGATTTTGATAAAATTTGTGTGAAAATAGCTTGTAATCCGAGCCGCATATAGAATTCTTTTAACCGTTAAAGAAACCTCGGGGCGAACCCGACTCCGAGCAAAGTGAGGGTGATTCGCTTGTAAAATTATATTTAAATTCAAATTGTAGAACAGTTACATCGATTGTTCTAATGTTTACAGTGGTTAATTAGACACGATATATGAACGCGTGTTTACGACAAACGACAATTAGCGCAATTAAGCAGGAAGTGTGCAAGGATGTGATGAGATAGATTTAACCTTTAGCACATCCTACATCTTAGTTTGACGCCATGGCGCAATGGGGCTAATGACTCATTGAGCCGACCCAAATGCAATAGTTACTGCAAATGCATAACGGCCTTGATTACTCTATTAATATTATAAGTGCGGATGTATGTTTGATTGTTATTTAGTATATGTGATATGAGAACTTACTTTTAATTGTACTTCAATATTCAGATACTCGTATATAAAATGTTATCAATACGTGCCATAAAACAAAGTTACTTTCTGCGTCTGTCGGTTTCTTATTACTCCTAAACCACGTAACGGAATTTGATTCGAGTTTCACTAATAAAAAAGCAATAAATGTTTTAAAAAATCGTACCACCATTGAATTGAAATATAATAAAATTGAATCATGAAAATAGGCCTATTTTGTATATAGAATGCCTAAAACCAAGACGGAGTTTTGTCAAAAAATCTTATATTCAAATAAATAATTGCAATGGAAATAGCACAAATATTTGTCTTCCCTGAATAATGCAAATCTCCAATAATCTATTTAGTACAATGAAGAAAGTTAAGGTAATATCAACATCTATTTACACAATAACCACTAAGAAAGGGGAATCTTTACCACAAATCGTCTAGCGTCGTAAGCTGGCAAACTTGTAAGACAATCTTGACTTAATCGTTTCAGGGTTCTTAAGTGTATTGGACAACTTTGCACCAGATAAGCCTTGGATAAGTTTAGTAGTATTTATTAGAATAACTGTCGTTCCTAAGGATTTACCCAATTATAATTACAAGGATGGAAGTGATTACTTTTGCAAATTATTAAGAATAGTAAACTGTATTTTTGTTAATTTGTAAAAAATAGATAATATGTAAATAGTAATTTAATATAAGAGAGTGATTTTTAGCTAAAGTATGTATTAATATGGATAATTATTGTAATGTTTAGTTTTAGTTACAAGTTAAATACAATTTCGCATGTTTAAGTTTGATCATAAGTATTTTGAGTCCTTAATTGCTTAGACAGCAATTAAGGTGAAGTTACTTGCACTAAGCAAGCGCTGCAAGTCTAAAGTTTTGCGATTATCTCCAATCGGCCTAGCGCTTGCCGAGCAGCAAGATAACATCCTTATAAAGCTAATTTTGACAGCGTTCTAGAAACTTTGCTTTACAGTGTAACCTCTTATTTTATTCGTTTTGAAAATAATTTAGACATAGTAGACTCAAATATATATTTTTTATCAAATTCTAGACTTACACTCTGAGACACACTTCTGAGACTAAATTTATTTATAATTCTTAAGTAAACATGAAAATAATATGATGATATTACAGAAGTGCTCCCCTCATACATCTTCAATGCGACCTTACATAATGAATAAACTTGACATATAACTAAAAAAATCACTGCAAGTCTTTTCACACCCACTGGCTCGAAATCATAACGTTATTTTTGCTGCATAATTATGCAGTCTAATAAAAATGCGCATCTCAAGACACCGTTAAGGAGTTGAGTGGGCGAGGCGCGAGGCGGACTCAAAAGAATTCAGTTCATTACCGTCTTACAACCTTCTTTCCTTAGTGATGGCGTATAGTTTTTAAAATAGTTTTGTCGATGTTTCAAAATTAAATAAATTTAACGATGTTTTGAAAAACAACGCAAAACATCAAGATTCAGCTAATTCACTTTTGATATAAAATATAAATTAAAACTATTCATAATAACCAGTTTCTAAAACATCAGTTTCCACAATAAAGGCAAAGTAGAACAAATACCGTCTTCAAAGTCCATTAATGTAGCCAGAAGATTCCATTAAAAAAATTACTAACAAAGAAAAGTAAAATGAGAGAAGAAAAAATAATTACACAAAAATATTCAACGTTCGCAATCCAAGTCACTCGAACTATCATCGCCGAGCGGAACAAACTACCGCCAAGTGTGTCGATTTTCAACGTCCTCGAGAAAAAAAATATTCTCGAGTCGCAAGTTCAGGGGGGTGGGAGGCCACCCTTCCTCTGGACCTCCTTAACTGCTCCAAGCGGACAAAAAGAATGAATGGATCCGCCCCTTAACGAATACACCGAGCGGCATAATTCATACTTAGAAAAAAGCAAGGAGTTGACATGAACTCTGTTACTTTTTTAATTGCATCGATATGTGCGCTGAGATTCATTAAGCCAGGCATAATGTGATGAGTCATCCATTGATCTGTGATCTCTAAGAAAAGTTATTCTCATTATTTTATAACCTTTTCCTTCTAATTGTTGATAATTTTCTATTTCATTTTTCCAATTAAATAAATGTTTACCTTACTAATATACATTTTGGTTTGTCTGTGTATTAATATTTATTTTATTCAGATTAAAAAAAAACTAATGTAGTCTTTACATCATTCAGAAACATTAATTAATAAATAGAAAGGGGATGAAAGAAGCTAGAGGAACAAACAATCGCGATATAGTTGAGTTAGCGAGCATTGTACTGTAAGACGATAGTGGTTGGCATCCGGCGAGCGATTTAAAGTTTACACTAGGTATGCAAGTCGCCCTAACAAAATATTTTTATAAAAAAAATTGCATACTTAGTATTAGGTATATTTGTTATATTTTTTTAATAATAGATTTTAGATCAGGGCAGATTTATTCCATTTAATATTTATTTTTACTATTATCTGTATATATTTGTACTAAAAGTAAAAGTTTTATTTATAATTAAAAATAAGCTAAAATATCATAAATATATGTATTTCAAACTAAGCAATTTTATTTATACATATTTTCTCCTAAAATTTTGATTACATATCTTTCAAGCGAACTCGCCCTACAAACGCGGCTCGGAAGGCAGCCTCGGAAGTTAAGATGCGTTGGTTGCCACGTATAATTTTTCCACTCTCTTTCAATTCACCCCCTATCACCCCCACCTCAACCCTTCCGTCTGTCAATCTTAACTACAAGGCGGGAATGCTACAGGGTTCAGTAGTGGGCCCACATTTTTTATTTTTGTTTTAATAGGACTCCAGCCGGCATTACTGAGAATCGATGATTCAAAGTGAACGCCATAGTTTTAACGTTTTATGCGTTATGCGGGATTTATAAGTGCAATTTTTGCGTGCTCTCCCCTAAAGGTATAAGTTTTCGCTGATAGCGGACTTATTGACGTTAATTGGTAAATTTGATTTCATGATTTAGAGTTTTGGTGAACGTTTTATTCAATGATATACTGAAATATTTTATAAGTAACACTTTTTGCTACAGTAAATTAATAATTATCTAATAAGTACACTATAAAATATAATAAATATTATCTTTGTAGACATACGTATGTACGTAGAGTAACAGTATAATAGCTACCAAACAAATCATTATTCAGACTTGCTAAAGAGACAATCTAAAAATAAATAACAAAAAAGATAATAACCATCCTTTAATAGCAAATTCTTTAATAGCAAATAGAAACGTTTACCAAAAAATCGAAGAAAGCTATTAAGTCCAACGGCACGTTAATCACGGCATTGTGGCTTTGAAGGCGGTGGAAATGAGAGACCAGACAGGCCAGGGGGAAGTAAAAAAAATAACCTCAACTTGCATACGCGTAAGTAGAAGGTTGCAGTTAATGTGCGAATGTGCGTGATAACGGCCGGTTTTTTATTACACATTGTTTTCCTATGATTGTTATATATGGATACGAATTACAGTTTTCTTTCGCATTCGAACAATAAAGTGAGAAAAGTGAGAATTCACATTTAAATTCATTTTTTATTGAAATTAAAAGTGAATAAATTGTAAAATCAAAAACTAAATAAGTATTTCGGTTAAAATTGTTCGAAATAAATAAAATATGTATTTGCAAATAAATAACATAATAATATACTAAAATAATATTTGATTTTTATATTTAAGTAAAATGTTATAATAATATGTAATAGTATCTTACATTTATTTACGTTTCGTTTTTAATGCCTAAAAAAGTAAGTATTTTTTTTTAAATTACCAAAAAAACAGTAAATATCCAAAAGGGCCGGGTGCATCTTTCATTTCGACAGCTACATGCGACTCAAGATGCATCAGCAAAGGGGTCCCCTACGATCCACTACGCTGTACAAACTTACAATAGATAAGGGCCTCAAGTACCCCCCAAAAGGGGTAAGACAGATCCCCCCAAGTCTGCCTAGACTTTAGTGGAAGAAAAAATAATGGGGGAAAGGGACAGCGAACACCGATATACCGATCCGTCTGTGGTTGACTTCCCTTCGTAACGCTTCGTTTAAGTCTATGTCTTAATATCTAGATGTAACGTCCGCTAATTACGCATCTCCGTATTACGTAAAAGGTTTTTAAAAGCTTCACTAGCGGCGTATCTTTCATTTTTAAGCTTTAGTTGACAAACGCAGGAAACTTTGAAAATGCCTTGATTAAGATAACTTATAAATAATTAAATTTATGTAAGTAAACATTATTAATTATTATAAGTGAAAATATGTAATGTATTTTACACATTCTTATAGCATTTATAATATTTTACACTTCTACTAAACAATAGAATTTTACAACAAAAAATAACTCTTAGTACGACATAATTACTCGTAGACAAACGAGTTTTGAATCAAAACATAAAAATTCCCAAAAGACCAGTACCTAAGTAATATAACACTTAATTGTCTCAAGCCATGAAGTGGATTTGAGGCGCTCTAATTATTGTGGTAAATATCGTATTGCATTAGTATTGTTTGACTCTATCTTTCTGAATCTTTCCTCGGCGTAAAGTAATCGTTTACTGAGGTACAGTTGGCAGAGAATTCATTTATTTTATTTAAATTGATTTTTATATTGTATTAAATTATGTATAATAATATTTAATATTATGTAAAAGCTTAAGGCTCATTAAGGCTTTAATTATAGTAACTAATTTGTAAAATTAGAATTTTTTATAAAAAACAATGTAATGTGAACGTATATTTTATAATATTACTAGCAATTCCCGCAGTTCCGCCGCGTTAGTAGAAGGATGAAAATTTAGTAAAAGTAAAAGTATTATTTGATGCCAAATCATAAATAAACAAAAAATCTAAATTTTGTCAAAAAATAAAAATTCGGAGAGCGCCACTCGTACCAACAATGGAAATAATAATAGACTAGGTACCTATTCTCAGATCTACCAAGTATACACAAAAATTTGATAAAAATCGGTCAAGCCGTTTCGGAGGAGTTCGATAACAAACACTGTGACACGAGATTTTTATTTATTAGAAGATTATATTAATAAGAAAAATTAATAAGTAATATTATATTAGTGTTATTAGATATTTAACCTACTCGTACCTACTAACTAATAGAAGAATTGTGTAAATTAAAATAAAATATAAGCTATAGAATAGCGAAAATGTCTTAGAAATGCCTAGTTCTTTGCGGTAAAATGAAAACATCTTTTTTGCCGAGCGTAGTCGCACAGTTGGCTAACCTCGGCATGAACTTGATACATGACATTGTCTGCCCTTTCACGCACCTCGAGAGCCCTTTGTAGTAGTAGTAGCTTTCTTCTTTACGCTGCTTGCGCAAGTAAGCAGCTATGGAAACGCTTTGCGAGAAATCCAAAAGGTTTCGCGTTTTCGTAATGTGTTTTACTCCGACTGTAAAATTGTTAAACATAATCTGTAATTTTAACTTTAATTTGAAATAATGAAATAATCAAATTACTCTTACAAGTACAAACATACAAATAATTCAAATACTTACTAGTTCTTCATTATTTATAATTTTTTACATTTTCGCAGTATTAATTATTTTTAATGTAATTTAGGTACTGTTAATTAAAACGAGATGAAACGTTCTATAGCTTTATAATTTTCTTACATAACCCTTACATTTTGTGAATGTAAAAAATATTAACTGGAGACTTTTTTCTAAAAGTATAAATGCTGAGGCGTGATTTTCTTTTATTTTTAAGTTTCTAACAAAACAGTTTTCATGGGGCCAGGTTGTAAGAGCGGGGGTGGTCAAGTGTTTCCGTCAACTTCAATGTTAACATAGCTTAGTGAAACCTATCTTTATTCATGTGGTGGCTTGTCGAGTTATAATTGAATTATTTTCACACCTTCCACCTCTTACAGGTGATAAAAATTTTAACAAGCTTACGTCCACTAAGTGTGACACCGTAGATATAGACTCGTGCCGAACTTCATTTTTATATGAAGTCATTAATTTCAAATTGTAGAAAATTTATTTACGATTACTAGTATTTTTTCTTGCTTAGTCATTATAATTGATCAACTTCTAAAAAGGGATTCTAGATACTCAATGAATTTGGCCTATTTTTTAATGAATTAGTAATCAATAACATATAGGTAATGGTGATGGTAAATATCTATGGGTTTTCTGCCCATAGACATAAGCATTTGACATGAATTCCAAAATAAATATTATATATAGGATTAGGCATCACGAATAGGATATACGTCTAAAAATGCCACTCGTAATCTTACCACTTTTAATAGGTAAAGATTAAGTAACAATAGTTTTTAACTCATTTTAAACAAATAGTAGCTTATTTGAAGTCTGAGTGATCTTAAAAGGGTTCAGCTATCATTTCTTTTAAACGTACGGAACTCTATATATCACCTAGATACCTCAAGTAGGTATATAAGTAATTTATATGTGTGTGTATGTATTGTCAAGACATAACCTACCACAACGTCTAAGAAAAATTACCAATATTTACTTGAAAAATAATGAGAAATCAATAAGGTGAGACAAAAATAGTGGCGCACTTATTTGTTTAACCGGCGTATCTCAAGCCAGGCAAATGAGGGGTGAGTAGATTAATGAATAATTAATGCGCACACTTTTCGCGCCAATTATAATTATGTAAGGAAAGCAATTATGAGCCCTGACTAGGCGTCGCATAAGTGAAAATTTGCATACACTATGTTTAGAAATTAATTAAAATTAATATATCATTAACAATAATTGTGTATGCATATATGAAAAATATATTGCACTTTATACTAGCTTAATGGTAATATTTTAATTTTTTTACAAAAAAGAATGGTTTCTATATATACATAAACCAATGTCACGTTGTGTAAAAAGTATAATGGAATGTTTGCGGTAATTTAATTTACATAAGATTTTTTGTAGCTTCTCTTACAACGGAAACTTTTCGCGAAGACAAAGAAAACCAGCGTATAAGAGGTCTCAGAAAGAACAATGCGTTAAATGCATAATCAAGTTTACAATTTATAAAAGAAAGAAGTGTTAAAACAAGAAAATTACTAAAGGCGTTTCTTGTAATGGAGCAAGGTGCGGGTTTTTGAAATATAAAAAAATGTGTACATTTGCAAACTAGGAATTGAAAAAGGATGATAAAATTCTCATTTACTCGTACTCGTACATAGACGAACTGTCCGAAGTACTTAAAACTGAAAAATTATGGAACTAAAATTACAAACAGGCAGATAGACAACTATGGAGAGATAACAAGACAAAGCTGTAAGTACTACATTTATACCTTTTAGGTACGGTAAAAATAGCTGGTTTCGACACTTAGACATTCTGGTAGACAGCTTGATGTTGCCTAATCTGTCCGCTAGCCTGGTATAATTAGCGATGTCCATGTGAGTAAGCATAATCATAATCACGTATTTTTATAATCTTTAATTACTTACATTACAGCTATAATATAATAAAATATATAAATAAATATAAATATGTTGGGATATAATCACATAACACCGTCTAAGTTCCGTGAGAAGCTACAAGACTTGTGTTATAGATACTAAGGTAGTTGATACACTACACATATTCAAATTCAAAAATATTTTATTCAGCACAAAATTATTATATTTTTTTGCTGGACGTCATGAGTCTAATACCAGTTCGGAAAGAAGACGCCTCTGACCTGAGAAGAACTGGCGAAAGCCAGTTTAGCTCAGCTTCAGCTTCAGCTCAGCGGGACTAATTAATTATTTTTTGGCTTCATCTAATTTTTTTTACAAATTAAATTTTAATTAACAAAAGTTTTATAAGGTTGAAATAACATAGATGCGATCACATTAAGGCGTACAGTTTTTTAAAAAAATGTGAATCGAATAATATCCATAAATTAAATACCTACTAAACTTGAATACATACATATTATAAAAATAAAAGAATATAAGAACATTGTATACTTCGTAAAAATACAGGTATTATTTTAGTCCTTACTCCCGCGTCTTCTTAAACAAAACTTAGCGGGAGTTTGTTCTTATGCTCTGTGGCAAAAATATCTCATGCCTCCTTTATAAGGAAGGTGATCTTCGGCCTCGCTTCATTTTGTTCAGATCTGCAGTTAAGTGGATATTAAATAATTATACTAATATAAATTTATTACAACAAAATAATGGAAGAAGATGCGAAGACAGATAATGGAAGAAGATTTTTTATGTGGAAGCTTGTGCTACATGTAAGGTAAGTTTTAAGAAACAATAATTTGACAAATGTCGTCCATTCATTAAAATAATCCTATTTATTAGGCAGCATCATAAAAAATATTTTTTTTTCGAAACGACTTCCGCACTATGATTATATAATAATGTTATTTAAATTTTTCGTTTTATCAATGCCATCTACAGGTGCAAGAACCATATACCACACACCTAATTAACAATGGCGCGTGCGCAGGTCCGAGCGGAACGTCACGCCTTGCCGGAAGCTCTACCGGACGCCGAGATTGTCCCGAGCCCCTGATTCCTTCCGGTGACTCCATTGGTCGCGCTGTGTGCACTCGACACAAATTTAACGAGCACGCGTAAAATGTGATCAAAATATTGGTAAATATCTATTGCCAAATATATACTTAGTTATCTCTTTTAAGTGACATTAATAAGATTGTTATTTTGATATGCTTCATTTGTTTTAGGTGAAGATATGCCATTTAGAATTCACAGCTCATCGATATCGCCTCGTTTCCCTTGTTTTTGTATGTGGTAAGATAGACCATACAGGCATATTTAACTACTTGGCAGTACCTCAATTTTATGCGGTAAGTAAACCCACTTAGCTTTATTAGTGTGTTTAATTTTCATAAAACATTTAAAAAAACTATCAAATTAGATAACATTTATTCGCTCTTATCATATATCTTGTCCCACACTTGAAGGTCGACGCACCCTGATCTTTAGCACGGAACGATTGGCGGTGATCTTTTTTTTATTGAACTCATCATGTCTGACTCATAACAAATTGAAATATCGTCGGCTAACAAGATTATATCTTTATAAAGTTTAAATATACAACTGTGTGGGGCATAAATTTTGCGACCAAGAGAATTAAATTCGGCGCAAATATAAATATGATGATTCATATTTGTAAATAACAATGTAATATATTTATTGTAGCTATAAATAAAAGAAGTAAGTATAAGTAATATGCAACAAAACAATAATATAACAAACTATCTACTAGTTAGACCAGCCATCGTATTCCAAAGGCTGGTCTCCTTTGTTTCTCAGTGAATATGCTTGAGAAGTTAATACATCTAGTCAAGAAATAGTGGTTTGCTAACCACTAACTATTGTTAAGTTTTGTATCAATTTACAATTAAGTAAAACACACCCCAAGTGGCAAGTGATTCTCACGGCGCTGGCGTCCTTCTCACGCGCTCGCCTTACACTTCCTTCCTGCTTGCCCGATGCGTCTGCGCAGTGTGTTCGGATAATCGAAGTATTCTCTTTTTATTATATAATATTTATGAATATTGCTTTATTTTAAACATGCCATTGAATTTTAAAAAGTATTCATTTATATTTTATTCGATCTAGTACATATATTTACATTCTGAAGGAAAATATTTGAAAATTTACAATTTTATCTATTTTTTATCCAATACTTGCTCAGATTTTAACTATTTTATGTATTAATGATTAATTATAGACTAAGCTATTATAATCAAAATATGAGATTTTATAAGAGTATCCGATCGCTCCCTCTCGAGGGTCATTCAGCGGTTGTAAGCGATACTAAGGGTGATAATCGTTTGCTGCCCACCGCCTGGGAACCGCTCCTTCCGGACTTACAACTTAAGTGACAAATCTTTTTTTGATTGTGAGAACTATGGTCAGGATGTCAGCCCATTGACGAGTTGAGGAAAAAGGCTTTCGGAAATCGCATAGTGAGGAAGGAAACTTTTAGGTAAAATTAGCTTGTTAGCTACGAAATGACTAACGAGATGTGATAAGTGTGTCATTTATGTTGTATTAATTGTAATTTATACAAGAAGTGTTAAGAACTCGGTCTAATTAAATAAACCTGCTCGCTACTAAAACAGTATTAAAAATATCGATTTTTTAGAAGAACTAATAAATCTATTCTATCCGGTGTCTTTTTAACGTTGGAATACATCACGTGTAGTTAGTTCTGTTCATAAAAGAAAAAAAGGAACAAATGAAAAAACTTTAAAACTCAAGAACAGTATCAATTAACCCTTGCAAAGCGTTTGAGCAAACATGAATATTATATCTGGATGGGTCGTTTTGTCTTGCGCGATTTCTTCCAGCTTTATTTCCTTTGTGGCTTGGTAAGGACTATTGTTTAAGCCTCACGGGCGAGTCTTGAGAGCAAACAGGTCACGCTTTGTCTCAGTGCTATTGTTTCACTAGGCCAATATTCCCATGAGACCGCCTCATCTACGGCAATTGTTATTTTATTTTAAAAAATGTAACAATAATAGTTAATTAATACTGTATAGGCACGCAAGTGGCTTGAAGATCGACATAGAGGTTTTGTTTGATCGAGAGATCTAATTTTATATGATAGGGCTTGTATTATTATCATATTTAATGTAATTAGCTTTTGTAACTTTAACTATAACGGCTACATCTTATGTGTATAAAGAAAAATGAAATGCTGTTCGTTGATAAGCTTATCTCTTCAGATCGGTTGGACCCAATTATTTTCAAACTGCTAAAACTGTCGACAATTATTTTATCGGCTTATTTAACGAAATAAAATTTAAAAGCTTGCAAAATTAGTGAGAATTCAGGAAATACTGAAATAATATTGTCTTCAGCCCTTTTAACGTCCCACTGCTGGGCACGGGCCTCCCTTAGTACGAGTATATATATGTATATGGTGGCTATAGTCCACCGTTCACATGTCTTGCGAGGTTTTCTCAGACATGCAGGTTTCCTCACAATGTTTTCCTTCACTGTAAGACGAGTGGTAATCATGATAGAAATGGTTCGCACATGAAAATATCAGAGTGGCGAGTCCCGGATTTGAACCTGAATCACTCGATTATCCAAGCGAGCGCGTTACCGCTAGGCTACCACTGCCTCTTACTACTGAAATTGCTCATATAAAATTTTTATATAAACTTTAAGATCTGCTGAGGTCTGAGGCTTTTCTTTCCAAACTTGTAATACTCATGACGTTTAGTAAAAAATTGCAAATGAAGCAAACGTTTTGAATTTGATTTTGCATGTAGTCGTACGTTATCTATGCAGTTTAGAATATGTATTATTAGCAGTTGAATTAGCAAGCATCAGAACTTATACGTATATCCAGATTAGAGGATTAGTACGTGCGTTTTTATGTCGGACAGATAAAATCTACTAATCGGATTGAATGTGCGTGCATGTACCTTGTACCATGTACATTAGCTACACGGGCTATGTTATAATACGTGATGTACAGTTTGTGTAAGAGATTTTCATTACTTAATAAATCATGTTGCGTCAATGTATTTACTAGAGTCTAAAAATAATATTTGTCGGCAAAAATAGACATCTTGACATGTCGTAAGCATGTAATATACGTACCAATTATTCTTGTGTAGTTTTTTTACAGCACGTGTACCTATATGTAAGTACTAACGTGGTGTAACTTTAGAATTTTAAGTTTGGTAAAGGTGAATGGTAGTAGGTATAGGAAAAAGTTTTGCCAATGTACTTCAGCGCTAAAGTTCTAGTATTATATGTTGGGACATTATTACAACAGCGCCATCTATTTCCGTGGTAAGCTACGAGGCTTGTGTTACGGATACCAGATAGTTGATATACTACACATATAAAATTTAAATACATACATATTATAAATATTAACACCCATGACTGGAGTACAAACATTCGTGCTCAACAAATGAATGCCCCCAGCGGGATTCGAACCCGCGACCGCTGGCGCAGAAAGTAGGGTCACTACTAACTGAGTCAAACGTATCGTCAAGTCTTGATTAAGTTCTCTATATATATCGCTGGTTTGATATCCGTTCAAGGTAAATTGCGTGGGTATAGGAATAATGTATGTCAGTTATAAGTATGTGATCATTATTCCAAACGGTATAATTATTCCGAAGATAACGTTTGAGTTAACTGCCTTAGTTTTAGCATAATGATACAACGGACAACCAAGCTGTCGCGTGACGTACCGGCGCGGGCGCATTACCGGTCGCTTCACATCTGTCGGGGTGACCAGGGTTCTTTTGCTTAATTGCTTGTAAAAGAACGAATTTGTTTAAAATATTGGTTTAATTTATTTTATAATTCGATTAAATATTTGGATTAAATATTTATCCGCGGAAAATTGTCGAGATCATAAAAATAATAACCCAAATTAAATCTTACAAAACCATCGTCAAAATTCTAATAACATTCATTATTGAGACGTTAAAAACTTCTCTCCGGGGTCATTTTGCCGTAAAGCAAGCGAATAAAGTGAAAATATCCAACATTAGCTTAATTAAATAACAATGTAGTGTGGCGTTAATAAATTACAATAAAAAAAACACAAATTTACCGATTCAAAAAGACTTAAAAAGTCATAAGTATATGTATTTCTTGCTTTTTAAGAATTAGGTATCTTCTACATATAATTCATTTACGTAATATATCAGGGGTCATCCATTTCATTAATTAATATTACTATTGGATATCACTTCCCTAACACCATATGCTTTATGCGTTATACCCATGTGTGAAATGACTTAGCGATTTTCTTACGAATCTATTCTTTCTATAAAGATAAAAGAATAATAGCTCGTATGTTAAAAAGTTTAAAGTTACAACAGGGTGGCTAAACAAAGTAAAACGTATAAGATCAGTTATATGCCCTTTCCAATTAAACAATGTCTTGAAGAAAGGTAGTCCCTTATATTGAAATTAACCCCGTCATGCTGGCGCGGAACAGAAACTAGACGAGTTCCAATTTCTTGAGTTGATTAGTTTTAAGTTTTTGTAGCGCACTTCCGGATCGTGAATGACGTCGCACGCACGAATAGTTTGCTAGAAATTGATATTTGGCCTCTTAGGTGCCCATTAGAGCGTCTGTCTTCCGGTTATTGATAGTTAGTGGCGCGTGTGTCCCTTCAATAATTGCTTCATTACTATCGATAATTTGGGATCATCACCGAATTTGTTTACTGACATAACTTTACATGTGACGCGCCAACGCTGCAAATGAAATAATTTTCTTCACGTAATCTTTCTTAGAGATGCGAAGAACCTAGCCTAGACCTAGATTAGCAACTACATTCCCTTATTGGCACATTTTAATATAATATTATTATGTATGTAAGGCGATCGACGATCGTTTGTCTTGAATAACTTTAAAGACATCAATATTTCAAATACAAACATTTCAGTTGGTAATATCACACAGCCACGATACCTGACAGCCAGACAAAATATTATTTTATAGATACGTATTACTATTTGGCGAATTAGTAATTACCAATTGTTTGGCTAGTTCGATATAAATAGACACGCCATTGCGACCCAATCATGCCGTCGCGTAAACAAAATCAGATAAAACTCATTATTTTACGACTAAACGAATTATCTAGCGTATTTTGGGTCATCCTGCTCCCGGTGCGTCCGCTTGTTCAAACAAAATACCGACCAATCACGATTTTGTGAATTTGAAATTTGTTAAAGCTCAGTACAGAAAACCAATACCGCGTACATAGTACACGTAGGTACGTAAAACTACGCACAGGCTAAGCAAGCGTCGGCTGTGTGGAGCTCGTCCACACGCGCGTTGAGATTCGTATAGACAGACACTCACACAATGCGATATTGCAAATGGGCTAGTCGAATGTATTCGTTCGCCCGCCGGCCGCTGGGGTGGGAAAGGGGGAAGATGCGTTTTTATGCACAACTCTCCGCTTTAGCTACATTTACGGGTAAAATATAAGTGCGTAACCAATACGTCCTTAATAAGGTACGTCTGTGTGCGTGGGTTTCACGTCGCGTGACATCTAGCCCCAAACCCTGTTTTTAATAGTCCTTGTTCGACCAAAAATACAGAATATTTTCGTTTTTTTGCAAGCGTACAAAATACCTGTGTATTCTGTAGCTAATAGGTATGTATATTTTTGGGTGGAACAAATGCTAGTATAGGTAAACGTTGATTGGCCGGAACGTTGTCGGGAGTGCCGTAGAGCCTACGGGTTGGTAAAATAAAAAGAGCGTATTATTAGTGACAGGAGCAGACTAAGTAGACAAGTCCATCGGTCTCCGAGTTAAGTACACCTGACTGACGCCGATCACGGCCCGGTTCACACTTCTTTCAGCGTCCTGAACCGACCGAATGGAAAGTTACATGAAAGGAAACCGTTTACTTCATAACTAAGAAAAAAGACTAAACGGGCTTTGTTCGAACCGAGCTTTCGGTATCAGACGAGTTGAGCCAAAATACAAAGTGAATTATACACTTATATTAGTATATAAAAAAATGTGGTGCTCATAACACTTTACTATAATGGTTAAAGGCTCTGTACTTGATTTACTTAATGGAGACGAAACAATTCGATAGACAATTTCGACATTTGTTCTAACGAAAATTTAAGCATATCAACGTCAAGCCTAATTGCTTCCCTTAGATAGATAAACCGCTAAATTAATTAGCACCTGATGCAGCAAACTCTTTAATTATCTGCTAACTAACCTCACGTCAATGTTGCCGATTTATTTAGATTAGCCCGCCAGTATAATACCATTTCCTAGGGCAGGAATACAAAGCAAAGCGGGCGATGTCCACTCCTCTTACGGCAACACGAATTTTCGCACACACACAAACGAGCGCCAGTTTTACCGTACATCGGAGCTTGTATAAAATTTATGGCGCACACTTTTGCAGCCATAGCATAGATCTGGGGGGGATGGAGTCGGTCAGCCATTTCGCGTCGACTAGATTTACAACCTCGTGCGTACCCGCTAACGCTAAGATTGGATAAGTCTGTCAAATCTGTGCAAGCTATTGTGGCCTCTGAATTTAATTAATACAGACTATATTTGTGTAAATTATATAAATTGCCGGCAGTGTTGCGGACGCGTGTGGATGTGACACTGCTAATTGATGTCCATGTCACTAGTGTGTTATGTCGGAAATAGAATCTGTAAAACTAAATCTAATTTTTTTTAGAAAAAAAATAAGTTCTATGAAAATTTTGTCAAAAACGTTGCCATATCCAAAGGAGTAAGCATAGCATACAAAGTAAGAAAAGTTTCCCGCGTCAAAATAACCAAAGGGTCAATATTATCCCTTTTAAACATCGGTTAAAAATGCCTCCCATCGGGGGCCTTATTTCAAAATGCACGTTAGGTGGGTAGGGGGCGCGGGGTCAGCGCCTGTTTGTCTATTGCCGCGTTTTCCATTCACCGGGTGAATTTTCCGAAGCCCATTGCACCCCCCTTCCCCCTTTACTGGCTCTCTGTATTTTTATTAAAGGAATTATAGCGTCTGAATGAGTGCTTATATACATACTTATATTGATTAGTGCAATCACGAGAAGCTGTGTACCAGAGGCATTATAAAAAAATATATATTTAATTTCTAAGGGTTATCTATATATCTTTTACATGAATATTAGCAGCATTTATGATATATTACGTTGTTCAAACTATAATAATAATAAGAAATTATTTTTATAAAGTCTATTATTATGAATTCCCATAATTTCAATCGTTGCAGATAAAGTATTGCATCAATGTTGAATTGCAATAGAGGTTCTCTTTTCAACCTGTCTACGCTAGGGTTAAAAGGGGGGGTTAGCTTTCTCTACATATGATGTGTTTTTGTCTATAATGAAAATCATCTGCTTCATCTAGGAAAATTTTATCTTGCTAATGAAAAATGTACTGTAGTTAGGTTTAATGAACCTGTTCGAATACTGGAAGTATAACAACAGAAAATGCTTTACAAAATGATGAAATCTTTTTCATTTTAAATTGTAATAAAAATTAAATACAAAAATTCAATCTTAATTTCTTATTGTGTTAATTATTGAGAAATTTTACTCTGTCATATTATATTGTTTTAAATTTGGACTAGTAAATAAAATACGATATCTAAACTTAAAATAAATACATTATTTAAAGTTATATCTAGGTATTCTTTCAAATCATCTTCTGAGCCCACCTATCGCATGTAGGTATTGCATTGCAGGTAGGTATGAACCTACATTTACAAAACATTTCGACCTATTCATTGATTGTTCAACTCATATGAATACGTCACTCTTATCGGGAAAAAGTTGGACATAGAGTGAGTTTCCCCTGCATTTAGTTTGTCAGGGAAAATTTAAATTTTTCTAAATAGACTGCAAAAAAAGTCGATTTTTCATTTAGGATCGTTTAACTTAACTTAGTTATTTTATAAATAGATATTTATTAAATAACAAAAATATTTATTACTTATAAAATAGTAATGTTTTTCCTAGCAATATATATTTTAATGAAAAATAGAAGCTTCAATCTTTTGAAATTTTGAACAAAGGCTTTTTAATCTAACATTTTTGGAGGTTCATCACGTTCGTTCATCACAGTTCATCAATTTACTATAACTTTATCATAATATACTTATTACTTGTGATATAATTGCACATTAATGTAACAAACTATGCCTAATAATATAAAAAGAATGTATGTATTGTCATGCTTTGTTGTCACGAATTAAAGCCAAAAGCATCTTTTGTTTCATTCCTAGGTTTATTTTGCATACAAGTATTCATGAAAAACATAAACATGTTAGAACCTGTTAAAATTTCTTGTCGAAGAAAATTCATATTTCCTTTTACGAAACACCCGTTTTGAATTCACGTAACGGCTTTTGCATTGATAGGAGATAACATCGCTTTTGGCGTTCGATATACAAAACTGCGTTGTTGATTAATGTTCCGCTTTATAGCTTTACGATCGTATTTCAAACGTGTTTGAAAATTATCGTTTCTAAACGGCCAAAAATTGAATGGCTTTAACGTCATAGATTAGGCACCTAGCCGTTCACGTTATGTCCTTTACAGGATATAGGTACGAGGAATTTTTCATTTTTATTTTGAACCTCGATAAAAAATTTCCGATTTTTTTAAACTACAATTTCGTAATGTCACTTTTATATATAATAATGAAATTAAAATATGGCAACACATACTTAAATTTTTAAACTTTCAAAACATTCTAGATCCAATATACTTATTTTATTTTTTTATAAATAATGTCAATCAAAAAATTCTCAAATTCTGTTTAATAATTAAGAGATGTTGCCATCAAAAGTAAAAATAGAGCGAAAAATGCAATCCTTTTTCCGTGCAAATATCGTTATAAAATTGAATTGTCAGAGACCCGGCCCTCTTTTATTACATAGATGCAGCGTACGTCTGATTATTTGAAAATTCATGCGATGTCCACCCCTGTCAGCCTGCAGACAAAATACGTGTATACGAAATTCAGTCGGTTTTATTCCGGCGTTGGACCGACGCGGACTAGTTCATAGTGCCTTATGGTGGTGTAATGGTATATACTACAGTATATAGCCATACAAGAACCCGGTGTAGATTACAGGCGAAGCTGTGAATTTGGTCAAGTGGGGTAGATTCATTACTCGTTTAATTATTAGTTCTACTTACAATTTGATTTTGGAAAGTTGCTACTTATGATTTAGTATTCGAAGTACGTTTAAAAATATGATTTCTTACCATTAATATGATTTTTAACACCTATCCAACGTGAAATATGCCCGTGGCCGTCGAATTGATCTGTAACAAAATAATTAATCATTAATAAATTTCTTTTGTACGTTATACATAGAATATGTAGGATAAAAATATCAGTACTGTAAAGGTCAAACTTATGTAATTCGTGAATATATTCGAGAGACTAAATATAGATATTTAAAATATATTCTTTATTGCACAAAAAGTTAACAGAACAGTAGTTTCAAACTATGTTCAAGCTAAATTTCATCTAAATCGGTTCAGACATTTTTTAGTTAATCCATTACAAACAAATAAACATATCTATTCTCTTTATAATAGTAGTAACTATAGATAATATTCACGTACGGCGGAAATGTAACCTGTAACTCAAAAAAAGCACGTGCTCCGTTATCACGAAAGCTTTTCTTAATTTAAAACATATTCGCTATTGTTTTCTAACAAAATGCTTAGAATAGACAAAAACCTTCGAAGTTCTAAGTCTTCCTCACTTATCGATAAGACGTCGATATCGATCTATACGGGGCCACGTGCGGGACCACCCGGCGGTAGCGCGTGCGCCGATGTTTTTTTTTCAAGCTAATCTTGTACCCGTATACTCATTGATTTAAGATAAAATGGTGGGTAGATAGTAATAAATAAATCATATGGCAATCGCTTTGTTAATACAATGCTAATATTATAACAAAAAGATGTAAACTTTAACGCGTATATGTCAACATTACAATTTTATTTCGCTATAGTATTTAGTTAGCATATTCGATATATAATTTTAATTTATTTCAGTACGGTATATTGTATCTTAATTAAATGAGTATAGCATTGATTACAATTATCTTTAAAATATTACTTATCTTTCCCGACGAATTAGGAAGGACTAGAATATTTGAAAGCTTCATATAAATAAGCGCAGGGATAAGACCGTATATACCGTAGTCATATCTATTATATACCTCTACGGTGTTATGTGAAGATACATACTATGAGGTATATATTTTCGTAATTGCCTTGATACCGATCGATTTGGAGGAAAAGATTACAATATGAATATAATTCACCAAAATCGGTTGATAAATTACGCAGGAACATAAAATCGTACATACGAGTACATACATAGTTACTAGTCAAACGCAAATCCCACCTTTGGGCTTAGCCGCAATCGGAAAAATTACGACCTTGATAAGTACTTTTATTTTCTGAAGTCGGTCAAAAATATTAATACATGTTGGTTTCGAAGCACACATTTAAAGTAAAAACTAGCTAAATATAAGCTGAACTTGTAAACATGCTCATAATTACCCATACAATATTATAAAGAACGAGTGACCAGGTGTCGTGGGCGTATATTGATACTTTATTGCCTCATTCAGGAGAGCCTGAATGGTGGTAGCCCTTAAAAACCGGAAACGGCGCTTTTGCCGATTTATTCGTACAGAAGATAAATTAAAACGCATCTGGTGTAAGATTAATTTATTACACTGTACGTACTTAAGCAGACGTCAACGTACAAATTGACTGAAAAGGTCGCTTCCTAATAAACGCCAATAAAAAGTGTAAATAATTACAAATTCTAGAATTGTTATTTATGTCCATTACCTATCGCAAATATTATATTTATTCAAATATAGAAGTTTTATAATATCTACATGTTAAGATATTTATCTTAAGATATTAATGATTATAATAAACGGTAACAATAACTATCTATAGGTACCTACTTTAAAATGTAATATCAAAAATTACGTGTTTTATCCGCAAAATTGTGGATAAGCTAGTAGATAACAAAAATCTTTTATATTTAAACGCAGATGTGTTAATTCGACCTTTATTGGTTTGACTTTCGGTGAATCGGATTACTAGAATTGCCTTTTAAGATAATAGTCGATTACGCTCATTGTTTATTGTATTTTTTCGTAATATATTTGGAATTTTGTGTTAATTGTTGAATCATAAATAAATAAATAATAAATAAATATGTTGGGACATTTTTAGGCTTGTGTTACGGATACCAGATAGTTGATATACTACGACACATCTAAATTTAAAATACATACATATTATAAATATAAACACCCATGACTGGAGTACAAATATTCGTGCTCAACAAATGAATGCCCCCAGCGGGACTCGAACCCGCGACCGCCGGCGCAGAAACTAGGGTCACTACCAACTGAGCCAAACGTGTCGTCAAATCATGATGATTTTATATGGCTAGTTGATTTATTCTGTCCTTTAAATAAGTTTATTTAATTTAAAGTAGAATCAAATCTCACAATTAATAAAATATAACAATTTTATTAACTCTTTATGTAAGGAAAGCTATTTTTATGTTTAAGATAAAATTTTAGTCATTTTATTATGTACCTACGTGAAAAAATAACTTTATTTTCTCTTTGAAACAAACATCGTGATTTAAAATGAAATACATTCTTAAATATCTTATTTGAATACCCACTTAAAACCACAGAAGTGTTATAGTTCATTGCATTAAAATTTATTTGCACCATGCGGGCCAAGGAACTGTTCTTGGTTTGCACAATGGGACACTTGGCCTAAATCACCGCTATGGTATCCCGCATCCTTATACTATGGTGTATTGCCCCGAGTTTACAAATTGCCTTTTTTCTAAGAACTAGCGGAAGTTGTTTCTTTGATATATTTATTGGTCTGGTGATTTGTGACTTTGCCCTCGAATAGTAGTTACATGTTATTTAAACCAAAATGTCACTTACATTGTAGAAAAATGAGCTCATTGACATGATATTTAAAAAAAATATAATTGTATGACGACTCCGTAACTTTTTATAATTCTATAATTACTATATCAGTTTACTTTTTAACGTCATTGAAATATCATAATAAACATCAACTTATAAGCGTTTTACGTTCTTTATAATGCTAAACGAAATTCTTTTCAATACGACAAAATTACATGTTATCGAAACGTCGAAGAACCCTTCACTTATCTCGTCATCGCGTTTCAGACCGCGACCTGTCAAAATATAAAAAGTATCGTAAAGCACCGTTCACACGCCCACTTAAGACGGGTGACGTCACCGGAAGTGACGTAAGACGAGCTCCGTCTTGAATGGGACACGCACACGCCCACCCGCTGTCCTTACAGCGTCTTGTGCATGTCCGTGTGAATGAACGTACGTTGCGCGTTTACGTCGTGATTGTGTTGTGAAACACTCCTATTGAGATTGACGTGCTAGTCTAGTGGACAAATACTCTTGACAGACGACATGTGGCTAATTGAACGACGTCAGTTACGTTTACAGACGGGAAGCGAATTAAAAGTTTTAGTCACCGGTCGGAACTAGCGGCTTCTAATGAGCAAACATACGAATCATTTATTGTCATAAAGTCTCGCTTGACCGCGCCTAGAACAATTGAACTCGAAAACTGTTCGTCATTTCCGAATTTTAATGAGCGAACACGTTACTATGAATGACAGGGGCATGGACCTTGTGCCAAAACCATAATACACCAGTAGCTTGCTCGTATTTTTTTAATTCACTTTGCTACGAATTTTCGACTTTATATCTTACAACTATAAGGGTTTATATCATGTTAGGGTTAAGTTTGAAATTTATGAAAAGTAACCATCGGTATGGAGTGCGCGTAAGAGGGGTGCGGGCAGGTGTGAAGCCAGATGTCTTGAACAAATTGCTATGCCATAAGGTACCGCGATATGGACACACCCTTACCTTTGTTTGGAGCTTGGCGTGTGCCAAGGTTTAATTTTATGCTTGATTACGACCGATCGAGGGACTACTAATTAATAGTTGCGAGATGAATGCCACAGACGAACTTTTGTAGCATTGTTTTTAGTTCTGTAAATGTAAACCGGCAAGGTGGGTTTGCGTATTTATGAATATATTTTTGAGATCATTAAAAGTTTTAAGAGTTTCGAATGTATACAGTCTTTTTATTCGAATATAATAGGAAAACCTACTCATTTACCTCATTTTTATTGCAAGGAAAGTCAAGAACAAAACGTAATCTTTTACGAAGCGTAGGAACTAAGCATTATATATAAAAGAAAATTCGTATTCGCGTTTATAAAGCGAAATGAAAACAAAACTATTCCTTTATTCATTTTTATCCGTATATTGTCTACCTGTCCGGCCAGGGCAGGTAATCAAAGGTGCAGGACAAAGCCATCTCTGCTTTTTGAATCCTTTGCTCGCCTGTTTCATATCTCAGTAATTGGCTTTCGATTTGTTTTCTTTTATTTTTTCAATTTATGTCTTCTCAATAAGCGACGTTATATCGATTCAAATTGTGTTATATCTTCGTCTGAATAGTTACTCGAAATAAAGATTTGATCGACTTATATTTGAAAAACAATATATTATCGAATTATAAATAGGTAAACAGCAAATAGCAATTTTACAAACTAATTCGTGTTAGACTTGAAAGACGCCTAGAAATTTGAAATAACCGCCAAATTGAAAGTGGCGTCACTTCTCCCCTTACTATAGATGCAACCCCCGCGAAAGGTGCGCGTACGCAGGGGAGCACCCCTATTATCTTTAACATTTTGAAGTCTGTTTGCAAGATAAAGGCAAAGGGAGCAGGGGGTGATTTTCTTTATTCTTCACCCGGATTTATTATTATTTTTTAGATATTATTACTGTGATTGTCGAGCGGCGCGTGCGCACATGCCCCTAAGCGACCCTCCTGAGCGTAATGTAATGCTCTTACGTTTTGTATTTACTTTCGTCTATTGTTTGTGGATTATTGAATGTTACTTTAGTGGTTCTTACAGCTTGATATTATTAATATTCAAAACCATTAATATTTAGTTCTTAAAATTACAAACTTAACTATGTAGCTAATATAATGTCTTATATATTTTACAGCACAAAAACCATCTGGGGGGCTACCATGAACTCTTATAGCATGAATACTATAATCTTACTTTGGCTTTTCGTACCATGACGTCCTTATAGCAAGGTTATTAACATTCTTACTTTTCTAGCCGTTTTGTGACGTCACGACACCAAAACTGCTAAGAAAATGTTAATATCATTTATTCAATTCGTACCATGAGGTGAATTTTGACAAAAAGTCATTTTTACTTTTATGTCATATTTAGAATCTGGTTTCATTATTTGTTTATGTTTTGTCATCGAAATGCGAAAAAAATACTAAGTTATCGTAGGCATTTTAAGGCTCTATTCGTTGTCTACTATCGATACATTCTTTTATCAGAATCTCAAGGTTCACTTTCCTTTCAATAAAAACTTAAATTTACGTGACTCTACCAATTCCGTACATTTTTTTTCTAAGCATTTACATTCACTTGTAACTTTGTATTTCACCGTCTTAAGAAATACATTTGTTCATTGAAAGCTCCTCACCGGTGCGGTTATACAGCTGATTTTACGCACCTTACTATAAATATTAAGAACACTCAAGATTTTACCTTATGTTGATGCGCTAAGAGTTTTACTTCTTTAAATTCTTCAGAACTTTGTAAGGTAGAATAACTTCTTATAGTTTGGAGTACAAAGTATTTTTGATCTTATGTGCTAGAGCTTATAGTGAGAATTGTATCAAATTTATTATGCAGGCACGTGTTTAAAGATTACATCTATACACATGTTGTTTGATCCGGTTTATTAATGTATTTTGTGGGCGTATCAAATGTCAAATGGTATAAAGCCTGGCGCCTAAGACAATCGTTACCAGGTGGTTTTCGAAATAGTTCGTGTAAGTAAAAAGCTATTTCCGCATCGATTTTCTTTTTAAACTGTTTTTTATTTACTAAAACACATGATGATTAGAAGATAATTAAAAGAAGCTATTTTTTCTGATTTTTCGCGGCTTTATTTTGTGGACGAATGTTTTAACATTTATAACAATCTTGATCACGGGAAAGTATAGTACTTAATAATATTATTATAATATAATAATTAAATTTTGTTTTTGTAAATATTAAATAAATTATGTTATTATATGTAGCTTAAAAAATATCGATCAAAGTCTAATCCTATAGACCGAGTCCTCAGCGCCCACTACACTTACGCTTACTTATGCCCCTCGTCACCTTTGACCCTGCGCCGGCGCAGCTGCACATAAGATGGCTACTACAGGGGAGTAGCAATCGATAATACCCGCAGTAATCAATAAAATTTTCTGGGTGGTATTAGAAATAATAAATTCATTGATTCTAGGTAAAATTCGAGATACAAAATACCTAATATTAATTGCGAGTTTTATATTAAAAAAATCCTAAAACACTTAAATAATTTCTTAATACTTCTTATAAAATATTTGGGTAATTTAAAGAAGAGTGATAAATTCAAGTGTAAGTTTTTCTGGATGTAGGTATGGTTCACGAAATCTCAAGAACAGAAACGACAAAATATCTACAAAGAAACATATGTTATCGATTTTTGAACGAGCTGGTGTATGAACAAACAGAACTCACCAACTAATCCATTGAAATATTAATAATATGGCTGTTTATATTTAGTTTTATTAATTTTAAAAATAATAAGAGATAAAATCATTAATTATTATTATTTGTAAACGATGGCTACCGATCCCGAAACTTAATACGTAAAAGTTAAACCATCATTCATCATACGCGAAACATCTTTGCGAAACGCACGCGCGGAACAGATGCGTTTGAGGACTATTGTGTTATTATATTACTTTTATATAAAAAGAATCTCTAGATAGCAGATACTAGATTGGGTTAATATCTCTATGCATGTGGTCAGTATTTCAATATTTATTAAAAGTTGACGAGAGGCATAAGTAAGTAAATAGGTGACTAAACTTCGCTCGGCATTTTTCCGGAAAAATACCTATTTTCCTAATCTAACTTAAAAAGCAAAACATGCTGCAGAAACACTATTTAATCCCAATTGTTCGAGCCGTTTTAGAAATACACGAAATTATACATTTAATATAAAATGTGCAATTGAAATATGTCGGGACATTGGACAAGAGCGCCATCTAGTTTCGTGGTAAGCTACGAGGCTTGTGCTACGGATACCAGATAGTTGATATACTACACATATAAATTTTAAAAACATACATATTATAAATATAAACACCCACGACTGAAGTACAAACATTCGTGCTCAACAAATGAATGCCCCCAGCGGGACTCGAACCTGCGACCGCTGGCGCAGAATGTAGGTTACTACCAACTGAGCCAAACGTGTCGTCAAAATATTAAATAAAAAGCCTTGTGAGTCCAAAATACAGGACAGATAAGCTATCCTCACACTAAAATTTACTGAAAATAGTTCAGCCGTTTCATAATTACTGTAAAAAGTATCAAACACAAACATTTACGAGCTTTCATATTAAGTTACAACATTACTTTGTTGATTTTAGTGTGAATAGGTTAGGTTAGTATTTATAGATTTTTATGCCATTATTATTTGATTCATTTGATTTCACTGTATTATTATAATTAAGAAAGAAATAATTCAATTTTTAAAGTACACAAAATTATATGCGACATGTAATTTAACATAGTTATTCATTTATGTTTTACGGTTTCCTAATTTTTATGTTAAAAAGATTTTAATGATAAATGTAGTGTAAAATAGCGGATGAAGCCATGGCAATGGGTAGCAATCAAAATCTACTCATAATGCAAATATATTGGAGCATTGTACGGACGTTTAACGTTGTAAGGGGTTATTATCGCTTGATGTTAATATTTCCATTACCCATTATGGTTAATCAATGTAATTCAGGAGGTACTTGTTTACTAGTTATGCCAATATTTAGTATACAATTTCAAATTGAAAGGAACCTGCTTTTTCATTCAATGGAAGAAACCTATTGAATGAAAAAGCAGGTTAATTTTAAAATAACTTTTAAGACAAAATGTGAAATGAATCTCCTAACAATGACAGTTATTAGAGCGTGAATTAATCACGCTAAGATCAATGCCGTTAAACAAGAATTTAGGTAAGTAGGTACATTAAAACTGGTATTGTTACTAAAGATCGTGATTTCCTTACCTATATGTAATATGAATGTATCGGTCACAATTTTGCTACTAAATTTTTATCATTATTAAGTAAATCAATGGATTTTACGTATTATTATTTTATGTTGGATTATAATTTATTATTGACTTCATCAGATATTATTAGAAGTGACTTGTAAGATTTTTTTGATAATGATAATGTACAAACTATACTTAGTAAAAAACATGTAGAAATCTGCACCAAAGCAAGAAGAAGGTTATATTAATAGTATTACGTTATCCAATTTACTTACGTGTACTTCGAAAGAAAAGCACTTTAAACATAAGCCCACGAGGGAGAAATTGAGACAATTCATCATAGCAATAACTTGATTACAGAATAACTTGATAAAAAGGCCTGTAGAGTACAGACAGATGTACCGACAATTTTAATATGCAACATTAAAATATAAGCACTCATTTTATTGTTATCTTTCAGCGTCGTTACAATATTTACTTGGGCACGCGACATTTCCCGATACGAAAAGGTGCTACCCTCAACCCTTTCTCTATTATTATCGCACAATCGATGAATCAGCCCTACAGCTTGTACTGCGGGGTCTTCATAATTGGTAGTTTGCGAAATGCATAAGCTTAAGTTTTATATTATGGTAGATATAGGTAAATCTACACTATTAATATTTGTTAGAAATTGAAAATCACATGAGTAAATGTACATTATTATATAGGTAACATTTCACACACAACAAGTAGAACTGTTATTTTTTAGTCAATCAATAGGCACTACAGCAAATAATAATATCTGATTAGGCTGGAATTTGGTTACTTGGATGCACATGTATTAGGTACTTTGTATCTTGAAGCCATCCTGATATTAATAAAGAAATCTTGCTTTCTAAGAAAACTGGTTTTGTTTATTATTTATTATATAAATTACTCAAATATGTTTGTTCCTACATATACCATGCCATATAAAGTATAGGTACTTGAATACCGTAATGCCGTGCCTTTGATAAATTTTATACAGAAGACATCCTCTACAAAGAAAGCTTTTACTCAAAGAAAAAATTGAAACCGACCGACAATCATCCCATTTCTTATAGCGAATAATCAACGGTAGCAAAAAAATCGATCTTATGCGGGTCGATGCAAAGATTCATAGAACCATATGCGATGCAAGGTGCTGATACAATGGAACTCTTTCTTCGGCGAAAGGTGCGAATTTGAAGTAGGTCATCCTATTTTTTTTGTTATATTACAATAAATATTTGATATAATTTTTATTATCACGCGTCTGCGAGTAATCTAAGATTATTTTCTATCCTTTAATAGAGATTCAAATTAAATAAGCAAAGTCTAAAAATTTGGCATAATATCAAGGGCAATCATTATTTATGTCAGTATGCCACAATCTGCACTCTTTAATCATTAACTACTAAATCGCACGCGACCCTTCTTTCTAAATTTGCTGAACAAAAATAAACTATACACCTCTGTTGTACTGACTAATTTCATTTGGTATTAGAAATGAGTATTAAAGATCATAGATGCGGCATAAGTTGGTACAAACCAATGTAAATTGGAATGCCTGTCGGTTATAATAAGGTAGGATTAGGGTTCAAATTAAACGCATAATATTCCCATAGCCATCTGTTCTAGTCTTGAGTGTTGCAACAAGCGTGACATTTGGTGTTACCCTTAAACGTTTGATGGCGGTTTTCTAATTATTTGCTAATATTCAAACGATATTGAATGTTTAGTTTTAAATTTCTTTTTTTTTTTTAAATTAAATGCAATCTTTTTTTTATATTCTTCATCGAATATTTTTAATTACATATAGTATGTCTATTATATAAGTTTTTAAAAGTTTATTAAAATCCTTACAAGGTTAACTTTTGCTATAAATCTCAGATAAGACAAATAAATTAAGTACTGTAAAATATAAAGTTAAAAAAATAAAGGTTAATGTGTAAAAGTCAATTCATATGCAAATCAATGAATATCATCGAATCTTTTTTATATTTTCACAAATATCGTTCGTCAACATATTTATTATCCACCAATAAAATGATAAACCGCGTCACCCCTTTCAGTTAAGCTGTATACCTATAGCGTTATGAAGCTCAAGTAATAGCCTTTTAGCGTGTAATTTTCTCCAAAATAATGATATATTAACACAAAATTGAATACAACTAACTATAACATAATATGTCAAAAATAAATCAGAATAATCAAACAAAAAAGGTAGGTAAGTTACAAATTCTTTTAATTTATAATTCCTGATGAATTTATTAAGAGTAACTAAGTCAATCATTACTATTACTCAAATTTAAAAATAGAAACGAAATTACGCGCGTTTTATACATAAATGATTATGACTTGAACCACAATGTATGTCACACAAGACAGGAAGCGGTGAGCACACAAGCTCAACAAAAGATGAGCGGAAAACATATAATTACGCTATCACGAGCGGAACTAGGCGGAGATATGAGCGTGATATAAGACACGTGGTTCACTTGTTGTTTCCTTGCTGATTCAATAGACTTTTATAAATCAAGTGGCTTTAGTGTCGTATGACATGCCATTTTTATTTAACCTGTTGTTTTGGGTCTGTCAAGTTGATTTACGACCGCCATTTTTAATGTATCTTGATTATTGAATTTCGACATTTTTGAAGTACAATTAACTGTTTTTATATCAAATTCGGAGATAGTTCTAATTAATTTGCTTCTCTTTAGACTGGTTTATAATACAAAAAAAAGAAGTGATTGAAATGTCGTCTAAATGTAATCTTAACGCACAAAGTTGCACGCCACTATTTTAATTATATTATCAAATTGAATGCAAATTATTACTATAATTTAAAATTATATAAGCATTAAAATACAATATGTTTGGACAGTTGAAATTAAAAATATTTTTATTACCGGTACCTACTGAATTTCTCGATGCGTGACTCCGAAGGAACCGGAACTAGGCACGTTATCGCGTCCGCGCTCCGCAACCGTGCGCTATGGTCATTCGTTTCCGCATATCTCTTGCTTGTTTTAACCTTATTTTCATATTTTATCAAACATTATTGTTTTACTTTTATTTAAGATGATATGTATTATTTATTGATTTTGTCAGTTTATTCAAAATTAATATTTATTTATCGTTTATAAGTTGACTATCAATTACTTATAATTAAATTGATTATATAATTTATATATTTTCATTTTATGTAAGCCGCAGGTATATAACAATGCAAATATACATAGAATTGTACCTATTGAAAACTGATTTACCGTTTAATTAGAGTTCTTAAAATATTCAATTAGAGAACATACCTAATTCTTTAAAACAGGATTTTTAATTATGCATTTGGAGAGCAATACGTGAACAACAAATACGATTGTAATAGCACTCAGACAGAACAAAACCTCTCGTTCAGTATCAAATTGAGAACAAAAGAAAAATGGGATGGAATGAACAATCCCGAAACAAGACTCCAAAGTGCATCGATTGGTCTAAATTCGAGTACTCACATTGTCGCTAATCAGCTGCAAAACAATGCCAAGTTAAACAAAAATTATTGTCTATCCGCTGCATAAATGTCCTTAACAATACGAACTGTTCGATTACCCCAAAGGTAAAAAAAAATAGAAAAACTCTCGGGACAGTTCACATTAAACAGAAAAATGATTCTTCATTCGATCTTTTCAACGCAATACAAGAAATCCATGACAAAGACTTTGAAACGCTATTCGATAGTATTTCCACCTCGAAAAATACGTACATTCAAAGTGGGATTGTCATTATTTTTAATTAATTAAGGCAGAGTCATCACATGAAAGCGTAATCTAAACCGAAATAGGTTAAACAAAGACTGTCTCTTGCTAGGCCAGGCGGTGGCAAGCGATGCCGCTGTGCACAAACGAGCGAGCCGGCTAATGCCGCCGCATCTGCTCGTAATGAGCTACTCAAGTACACCCTAACTTGTTTACATTGTTTCTTTATTGTGTTTTTTACCCGCCTCCTCCTTTCCTATGGTAACGAAATGATTTTTTCCCCGCAATAAAACGAAATCTCGCGTCTGTCGACTCTTTGTCTTTTACGCGATTTATTTTTAATTAGATGCGCGGCCGTCGTGTGTGTTTTGACGTGTGCGATGTGCGAAGATTTCTTTTTTATTTTGAAGGAGCAAGATCCGACATCCGATTCCGAGGCAAGGTTTAGTAGCAGCAGCTACACGGTTTATTCTTTACGGCTCCTGGGAAAATGTATAGTCTTAAATTTAAATATATTCTATCAGAGTATTTTTTTCTGCGTACCAAATAATATTTTTATGATTATAATATATTTCAAATACTAATAAAAGAAAATAAAAACAAAATTATATACTTTAATAAATTATTAGCAACAATTAGTAAGAAATATTATTCTCTTTTAATATGGAATAAATAAGTAAAGATTAAATAGTAAAAATATCAATAAGTGTGTAAGATATGTACCTACGTACATTTACCCATAAAAAAAATTAAAATGTATTGGCATTTTCACATTTTTAGAAAAAGAAATAATTTAACACATATCTACCACAATGAATCATCCACAAATTGAAAAGGTTCTTAATATAATACCAGACAATATTGCCAGTTAGTTAAGAAAGAAATCAATTATTAAAACGATCGCTATTAAAACCATCCCTATCTAAATTGCAGTGAACAATTCCACAATACATAGCTTTTATATAACATAACAATTAGCACAACAATAAATTTATGATCTTACACATAACGTTTTTTAATAAAGGCTCGCAATCACGGGCCGTAGCGTCATACGAGTAAGTTGGGTACAGTTGGTAACAAAAGTGCGGTACACTCGCCAACAAAGCGGCTAATCATTCTGTATGTGCGTGGCCCGGTTTCCATTGTCTGCTCGGTGATTAAGAGGATTGTCTCCAGCCTTCCTCCATATTAAAAGCGTGTCTTCCCGATGCGATAGTCTACGATTCACTCGCTCGTGCAATCAGGGAATTCTAAAATTTCTACTTCAGGCCCGTATTTTCTAATCCTTTTATAAGCATTGTTATTCAATTTAATTGGCATAGAGTATCATTGACAATCATTCAATTGATAACATTGTTGTTACCTAATATAGAAGTGATTTAATTGTTGGGTGCTCTGTGACCTATAGTTGACTTAGTTTTCCAATTTTAGTCATAGTTATTCAAATTTAAAATATTTTGTTCAGAAATTATCTACAATATATATTACAATTTTTACTGAACGTCATGTGTCAATTAACAGTTCATAAAAAGGAAGCCTTTTAGACCTGAAAAGAACTGGCGAAATTCTTCCAATACTCATAATGATAATAAATATTAAAACTCAAGTTTTAAATTTGAAATAATTGCGGACCGGATGATGTCAGATGTCGGATTTGGCCTACGGGCCGGAATTTGGAATACCCTGTGCTAGATAATGCGTAAAATGTGCCGCTGTGTGAAACTTTCGCGGCGTTTTTGTTTCTATTATTATGTGCCTTTTTTCCGCTTTGCCTTTTTTACGGCGATCTTGATAATGTGACGTCATGGATATTTTTGCTTCAGTTTTTACGCGAGTAATAACTACCCTTTGCGGATGTGGACTGTAGGCGGTCCTATTATCTATCACTAGATATTTATATTGAAATGTTTGCTTGAAATTGTGTACTGTTTTAAGCTCTGTAGTATATCTTGGGGGCATAATGTATTGGCGTCTAGGCAAAATTAGGTCATTTTATCTTTAATATCATTTAAAAGTTTAATCAGTATACCTCCTTTTATTTTCGTTTAAGAAATTTTTCTCACGAACACACATTAGAAAGCAAGATGAAAGTGTGATAACGTTGTAATAATAGATAGGGTGTTTGATGAACCAGAGGTGTTTAGTGGGGAGAAAAAGAAAGTAGGATATAGGAAGGAAATGATTTTGTGATAATACATTACTTTCACTTACACGGAATTCTACTGTTTTGATATTTTAAAAAAAAAATATGCATGGTGAAAATAATTACATATTGACCGGTGCGCAGTAGAATTTCGCGTTTTCGGTTATATTGTACACAGGTATTTGTCCCGGTCTGGTTGAAATGAAAGCACTATGTTGGAAGCCAATCAGTACATCGTTCGAATCAGGCAGAAGTGAACAAGAGAGTGTTGAATAAATATTTTGTCTATCTAGTGAAAATAAAATAATAATAATTATATAGGTATTATAATAGACTTAGATGTGATATTTAACTATTTTAAAAAACTATTACATTTATATAGTTAGACTATCGCTGCATCTTGTCATTAAGTACCGATAGGTTTATAATATAAAAATAAAGATAGCTGAAGTATCGTGTGATTGAGTGAGAAAACATCGGGCACTTGAGATGAGATCTCTTAAAGAGGATATCTTCAAAAATATTTAGATAAACGTTGCTTAGGGCTGCTTCACCTTTAATTTGTAATTTCTTTACCTTTTCTTTTTATTATTTAACAGACATTTACATTTAAATCCATCTAAAGCAGCATTTTGATAATTAAATTAAAAAGTTACATAATTAATGATATATTAATGTCCATACATATATATATATATATATATATATATATATATATATATATATATATATATATATATATATATATATATATATATATATATATATATATATATATATATATATATATTGTAAATACATTTCTTTATTAAAAGTATTAAATTAATTATTTCTTAACATTAATCGGTAACTATAAAATTCAAATATAAATAGAAATTATTAAAATATATTGAACTGAATTTAAATTGGCAATTGTAAACTATTTCGTTGTAAAATCTGAAAAGAGAGTTTAAAAAGTATAAAGATGAAGCAAACAAAAGTGGTAACCCTATCGCTAACGTCTTACCCCAATTTCTCAAGATGGCAACTCAACAAACACTTCTTACTCATTGTAAGGAGCTTATAATGTAAGAGTGGAGAGAGCAGCATGGGAAAAATTATAAAGGCTAATAAAAGCTATAGATACGTTCAGCTTAGATATACCTACTATGTAATACTTAAAGAAATAAAAAAAAAGTATAAGTAGAACACATCTTAGAAAAAAACGAACACAAATTATTATATAAGTATTTTTATAAATTATTAAATTATTTGCATGTTAGGTAAATATAATGTTATATTTAATTTTACATAATTGTATTCGAGCTAATCCTTTCCTTGTTAAACACAAAGTCATAATTTAGGTACGTGTTTTATAATGTAATGAGTCAATTTTGAAGCATGTAATACACATTTAAAATATTTTATAGCCGTATAAGGTAAACAAATGAACCGCAAAGCTTCGGGTGAACCCCAAAGCGTCTTACCCTCGCGTCTCAAGACACCGTGTAAACATTCCTAATGGTTGGGTTGCGGTTACATTACTAGAGGCGATCGAGATGTATTTTATTTTGCTAATATTGTATAATATAAAACCTAATTGCGATATTTTATTTAACTCAATAGTTAAGACATGCCATTAAGTCAATATTTTATTATACAGTACAACTAATATATTTAAATAATCTTTTACGATTCTACGTCAATTTTTATATTTAGTTGAAAATTTTTATTTGATATTTCATTATTTAAACAAAAAAATTATACTAAGTATGCTTTGCAGTTTGCAGTGACGAATTCAACACTCTTTTTTAAGTTTATCTTACGTGTCCGGACCTTAATTTCAAATAGCCGAATTTGCTCCAGGAAGTGGGTTTCTTAAACGATAATTAAAGAGCAGATTAGGGTTGGAATGAATTTGTTTATTTCTTATTATAATTTTATATTTTATAGGTACAGCTGATAACAGACGCATTAAAGATTCGAATTATATTTAACATAATTAATATTAGGTATAATATATTTAATAATTACGTAAACTGATAACAGAACCACTTTAAAATATGCGTAATAAAATTATCTTTTCCTCGTGGCTATTTAAGATGTTCCTGTTAATTCTCGTATTAAAACCGTTTTCTAAAAATAACGCTGCGAATTAAATTACCTTGTTTGAGATACTAACTATATTGTTAAATTTAATTTTAATTATGACAGTCGGTTCCTATGTTAATACTTAATTGTTACTCATCGATACATTTTTTATAAATCAACAAAAAGTCCTAATTGACGGGAAGTAAAGGGTTAGCCGGCAAAAAATTAAAAACTTAAATTTGCAGTTCAGAAGTTATATAAACAAACATGTGTATTGAAACAAAAAATAGAAATAGCAAAAACACGCAAAAGCTGTTTAATGTGTATAGATAAAACACCTTGACTCTACGTTTTTTTGCCAACTATAGAAAGAATATTTCAAATTTAGGATGCAAACATATGTCAGATCGAGCGCGTGCGCTTCGTAAAATCGTACACCTTTCGTGACATTTGCAAATGCATCTTTGGATTTTTGTAGCTGTTGGTTAAAATATATGGATACTGCAATAAACTAACTTTAAAAATATTAGTTTTGTATGTTTATAGATACGTTCTAAAGGTTAGTATAGACTTCTTAGAAATGAGATATTTTCATGCAGTAAAAAGTATTCTATATATTACCCGAAAAACCAGCTACAACCAATTCACATACAAAAATTTCATCAAAATCCGTTTAGTAGTTTTCTCGTGATGCGGTCACAGACAGACAGGCAAAAATTCTAAAAACGATAGATTCGGCCTATATATCGTTAATAATGACTATTTAAATTAGAATTTCGAAAAAATATTCAATGTACAGAATCAACTAAGTTAGAATTTTATTATACGTATAAATGATATTTTTTTTCAATTAGTTCAAGCTATTCTTAGCTGAGTATTGTACCTATTACTTGTATTAAATTCATGTGTATGTTAGTACCTATTTCGTGATTCCTAAAACCACATTTTACGTAAAATACTTATTATTGACTTATTTAGACATGAAATTATTCATAATACTAATGACTTGCTTATTAAATATTCCGTTCTACTTAATTATTATTATTAAAATATCTTAAAACTGTTACTATCCTTCTCAGAATACATTTTCAACCGACTTCCAAAAAGAAGGAGGTTCTCAATTGTCTGTATTTTTTTATTTAAACTTTTCAGTAATTGTTATAAAATATCACATGTACATTGTAAGTATCTACTTACATAAAATCACTTACATTATCTTAAATGAAAACGTTAGAAAAAAGAAAAAAATCTTTACACTACTTCCCAAGTAAATATTCTCTATCAACATACTCATATTTCAGAGGTTTTTAATTTTATTGATATGGCAAACAGGAACACGTTGCGGGCACTCGAGAGGGCGATGAACTTTATTTTTTTTTGTCGATTTATTCGTTATCTGTTCTTGTTTGGACACTTTGTGTCGATACGGCTTTAGTTTTATTTTTTATATGTTTACGTCATTTACGTTTAGTTTTAGGCATTAAGTTTTTTAGAAATATTGTTTGAAACTTTTACGAATGTCTGTTTTAATTTAAAAAACAAATTTTATTTTTAGCAGAGTTTCAATTCGTAACCTAACTTAAAAAGAATCTCAATATTTTTAGGGATTTTTTAAAAGGAAAAAGTCTAAAAGACATATCTAGTCGTTATTTAAAATATATATTTTAAAAATAATATAAATGTACCTATATTCATAAATTTTCATATCGAAGCGATAACAGTTAATTAGTTCACATGCGCTTTCCTTAATGGATCTAGGCCGTATACGTACCTATAAATCTTCGGTAGAGTTGGAGAATCAATTACAAGTTGGCGGGAACGCCATCTTGTCAATGAAGGCAACTTGCTTGCGGTGTATCGGTATGTTACTAATTTAACTTCTACTAAAATCTTGGTGTCTTACACTTACATGGGTGAGATTGGGAATCAATACAAAATTCAACAAGATGAATGGATTTTTGAAAGACCTAAAATAAATAGGTAAGTAAAATAAACACACAAATTAATGCACACTTTAATTAAGACTCATCTGGTAACATCCCTTGCCTATAGCAAGGTAAACTTACGAAGAAAAGTAGAAATATGATACGAAAAATGCAAAAGGAGTCATTATTCTTAAACAATTTTCACCAAAAATGTAATTAACAATTACATTTTACTTAAAGCGACCACTTAGCGTCATTCTAAAGAGAATCGCAATTTTAAATTACCTTTGAAAGTCTTGCAGACGGAGCCGGCACGCGCACGCATTAAAAAAAATACAAAACAATAAACACCATTAAACGCGAACAAAAGGAGTGAAAGGCAAGTCAGGGAACAATTAAAACAAGAAATAATAAGGAGTTGTAATAATAAGTATTATAGAGACAGGGGAGCGCACCTGGCCACGCGACCAGCGCCCCTAAAGCTTCTGCCGACTGGTATTTCTTTCTAAAGAGCCATGCTATTGCAAATTTGGTGGCTTACTCGTATGTAAGACTCAAATAAAAGTATTGTTCCAGCAAAATAATAAAAAATAATAATCAAGTGCTTAATATATCATATAAATTACGGCATAAGTTAGATAGGTATAATTAATGCTAATATTACTTAGGTATAAGTATTTTTTATGTATCTATACTATTTCTGAAGCAAGTCGTTTCAACCTTAATATAGATTTAAATATTTTTCAATGTTATCTATGATATTTATACGATGATTGTACTAAGTTGTAAAACTGCCGGCAAACCTTTAAAATAAAAATAAAGTAAGTCAAAAAGGTATCCGTGTGTTATAATGTTTACATTAAACATTTTATTAATAATATTATTATTTTGGAAACAAATAGTAGCATATTAAATATATTAATAATATAGTACATTAATAATTCTTTTAAACACCAACCAGTTTACAATCTTTAGTCTTGTTTTTCTTCGTAAATAATAATAGCATCAAGTATTGTCATATAAACGCGTGTAAATTCAACCCCATTCCGTGCATTCCTGCATAATAAGAATTACCCCACACGCGCACCGCCATCTGTCTTTACTCGTTTACCGACACCTGGTCAACTTGATGAAGCGAATGAAATTAAGATTTTAATGTGGAAAATTGGTTTATTTGATTGACACTGAACTGACTTTTTATGAGAGGTTGTTTTAATTATAACATTATGTAAATACAGTTTTTTAGATAAAATTGGTGAACTTTTGATAAAATAAACATTTTTCGTAGATATTAAGTTGTAATAATAGAAACTTTACTGCAATAAGAGACATAAAAAAGCTCCTGCTGAAAATAGTACATAGCAAGTGTTAAGGGTTAATTAAACTGTAGATTAAAACGTATATGAAGATTTACATAATATTCACACCCACTACAATTACATTTAATTATGCAGATTCAAACATCCTTATATACAGGTGCACAATGCGTTCAGGAAACGGAAGCGTCCAATAGCGGTCCGTCACGCGCATTGCCTCAATCATTACATTGTATGCTTATTAGTTAACTAAAGATATAATTATAAATCTTTACCTATATATATATATAATAAAATTATAATTTTTTTATTGAAATTGTCATTATTATCGATACAGAGGCGTAATGTGTACTTTTTAGAATGTTTGTCTGTCTCACTGTGTCCGCATCACGATAAAACCATTAGATAGATTTGAAAAAATAGGTAAAATGAAATAACTTTTTAATTATTTTTACCTACATTGATTTAATATTGTTAATTTTTCTCGTGTCGGTCGCAAAAAAACAAATCCGAGTATTGAAAGATATGCCTTAGATTTACGAGGCGTTAAAATATCATGACTCGGTGTTCTTGCACAAAGAAGTGTTGGCGACAAGTCACGCCGCTACGGAGGCGCTCGCGAGACGTAGTACATTGAATAGACACCCAGAAAAGGAAGAACATACGGCAAATAATAAGAGAGCGTGTACGCGTCGATTTTTACTTTTTGTTAAAACGATCATTTACAAATACATACTCGTACTCACTTTAAAGTTAGACTTTAGTCTACTTTACTACTAGTTTACTTTTCTTTACTAATATAAATACGAAATAGGTTTGACATTAAGTTTAAAACCATAAGGCTAACTTCTAAGCTACTTATATGTGAATTTTCAACTTTTTTTTACTTTGAATTTCGATAGAGCGTAAGCAAGGTAGAGTCGCATTTAAGCAGTGACTTCCTTTGGAGATCGAACGGAAATATAATTTTCATACTCGTATTTTTAATTTACTGTATAAAGTTAAATATTATACTTATTATTTATTAAACAAAAAAAATCTCGACCTCTGCTATAAGTAGGCGGGTATTTCGAGCTCTAAGAAGGAGCCTATGTGAAGTTCGACCTCCAAGTCATATGTGACAGAACCCATCACTCACGTCTCCATTTACTGCTCGTGTGTTTTCATATTAAGTGTACACACATTTACACGGCAACTTGGGCGCTCACACTTCACGCTCCGTCACTTGCGGTGTGAAGGCGTTAAAGTTTTTACATTATGGGGTAACAGTAATTAGAAGCGTCTTTGATACAAGTTTCGCGGAATTTCTCAAATAGTTCAACGTTAATCTCTATAGTGTTTTGGCTTTTATTAGCCTATTTAGATGTTCAATTTTTAGATTTTTATAAGCTACGTGTTGCAGAATCGTCATGCACTTTGATTAAATAAGATAGTTTTCTTTTGTAAGTGTAGAAAATATAATTAAATTGATTATATATTGTTCTATAGGTACTTGACATTTTGTAAATTGACATTTTGTAATACTTAATCTTTATAATATATGAAATTTTAGTTTAATATCTGACTCATAACTCATAACATGTGATATTGCTTATCTTATATATAAAAAACTCGCGTCACAGTGTTTGTTATCGTACTCCTCCGAAACGGCTTGACCAATTTTTATGAATTTTTTGTGAATATTTGGTAGATCTGAAAATAGGTCGTAGGCTATTTTTTATTCCCCTAGAAGATAAGGGTGGCCCTCTCCAGATTTTTATTTTTCATTTTTGGACCAATTTTTTATTAATATTTTTTTATAATTTGCCATCAAAAAATACTTATAGCCCTAAATTTTCATCCTTCAACCGCGATTAGAACGTGAGCGGAGCCGCGGATATTACTAGTAACTTATAAGAACAACTAACTTCCTCTAATAAGAAAAATGTTGAAACAGTCTTCACTATTAGTTCTTTTGACATAAAAAAGAAGTAAAATAATTTTAAAAAAACTATCTTTTCCGATTTTATTAACAGATTTATTTTAATTTTTAAATTTTCGATATTAGAGGAAATTCTAAATGGTGGGAAGTTCTCAAACTTTTTTCTTATAAGGAATACTCGGATATTTCATAGAAGCTATGTCTATTTATATACTTAAACCACAGTAGGTAATAGGTATTAGTGAGCTTGACCTTCATCCCTCGTATTATATAGCGTCAGATAATTTCACAATATACGCAGTGTTCCCTATATGTACGTCATTAAGGGTTGAACTGACGTTGGCTATTTTTAAACCTAATCAATTATATTCCCACAGAGCTTAGAAAGTCAAAATTAGAATATGACGTAGTTCTAAGTTGTTATTATAGACTTATGAGCAACTACATTTTGCCCGCGACTATACATGTGTCTTTACATTTTTTTACATTATTCATATATTTTCAAGTTCGAATTCTATATTTTCAAATTATTGACTTTATACTGATAAAGTCAATAATTAGAATTTTTTTAAATATTGCTTGGGGTTTCTTAAATATAAATATTTTTAGGAAAATCTTACTGGAATAGTCACTATTATCGATATAGAGGCTATCTATAGTTTTTAGATTTTCTGTGTTTCTGAAACGCATCAGGAGCAAACCACTGAACAGATTTTGATGAAATTATAGGTGATAGCTATTCGTGTCAACAAATACAATAATTTTTACTATGGTAAATATCCTTTTTCTGAGAAATCTATACAAAACGCCATAACTATAATATCTAAGGTCGAACCCGAGCGGACTAAGGATGAATCGTTTGTAGTTTATATAGAATCAAGTATCTGTCAAGAAGCTTTGAAAAGTCTTTGGATGCTAGAAACCAATCCCATAACAGAATACTTAAATTCAATTCATATTAAACACTTATAAATTGGTTTTCATACAAATATTTCTAATAAGACGTGTCTCATGCTGCCTTAAAATTATAAAATGATAATTTTCAATAATGTAGGTACTATAGTGTACAAAAAATATGTGCCTTCCCATAATGTACTTATACTTAGTAATTAAGCTGAAAGTACTCAAAAAATTTAGCAGTTTCTGAGTTATCATCAAAGGCGATTACACATTTATAAAGTAGTAGGATAAACATAACTAGGCAGCGACAATGTAGGAACTGGTACCTCGCAGTCTAACGCGTAATTACAAACGGTATCTTAAGCCGGTAATCGCAGAGTCGCATCTACCTCTTCGTTTAATGGAGAGCTGCCTCTTTGGTCGGTCTTTCAGCATTTGTGGGCCTTTTAAAATTGTCTTTTACCAACGCTGAACATTTTATGGATAAGTAGGGAAACGCTATGCGAAACTCTGAGAGATTTTAGTAGGAAAATTTCGAACGTTATATATCTATAACATTTAAGTACCTAGAAAGACACATTTATACTAAGGACGTAAAGATTTTTGTTAATTTGAGTTGAAAAATTTGCGATAATATATAATACTTTTACAAAACCATAGTTACTGTATAAAAAAATGAAATTGTAAAGATAATAGAAGTCGCATTAGAATTTTCATCTAAGCGATGTCTACGCAAACAAAACCACCTATTATCAAAAGGGAAAGATTAAGTAGATTGAATTGCCTGCACAAAATAGGCCACAAACTGAAGTAAAACGCAAAAGAAAAGAAGTCGGATACCTATGCACTAAGATAAATTGAACCCGCCTAGGTTTACGCAAACAATAACCCACTAACGAAATTAAAAACAGCTGCAACCTCATTTTCTAGAACCTCCATGTAGAATCATTACTTAAACTGCATCTTTTTAAGCGCTAAGGTTGAATGGGCTCGGTCCTTGAATCGGTTTAGAAAAAAAAGTGTGTTCACGCATGGCGTCTATTGTAGGCAGATACGGGGAAGGTAGATCTCATTAAGAGTTCAGAAATTAAGAACTGCGATGGCTGGAATCTTAGCGATCATTACGGGACGGAACGCGGTCGTCACCTTTATGTTTTATGAAATATATTTTTTACTATATTCATCCCTTTTTAGAAACGTAGTGTAGGTATTCGTGATTCAAAGAGTTTGGCTCCGCTTTGTGTGTGAAGTTGTTACATCTACACTTTCAAGCTTCATCAAGCATTCTTTCTTTCTTTTTATACTCATACTTGTACATATAAATATGAAGTTGGTACCTACATATTTTAAAATACATACTTATTTGAAATAAACATTTTGTTAGATTGCAACACAAAATAACATATCCTATACAATTTCATGAGTTACATAAAGGTGAAAATGTGAGGAATTAAAATAAAGTGACCCGTGTCTTGGTCGTGGCGTGGTAAGTACGTGATGGTGGTGGTATTTACGAATTTTTTACTACTACGCATAGATATATATCAGGTAAATTGTTAAGACTCTCGCCGGTTTTCGCGGCAGAACTGACAGACGGACTACAATCAAATCAAATCAAAATATTATTTAATCAAATAGACTTTTACAAGCACTTTTGAATCGTCACTTTTACATTATAATATAGAATTTAAATTAAATGTCAGTCTGTAAGTCTGTGAATAAGCTACCACCGACTCGGAATGCTGTTCTGCTGAGAAGAGCCGGTGAGAAACTCAACATATTCTCTTTTATTCTTACTGACTATCCTTAATAAAAGAAGCTGCAAAGATCTTACTGAAAAAATATATATTTCATTTAAATTAAATTGCAATGATTATAAATAGTTTCTGCTACATCTATATGATAATCTATTTTTATCTACGTGAGTAGGTACGTTCATAAGAAAACTATCTAATTTAGGTACCTAAATGTACCTATATCATGTATGTATGATTAAAACAGAATTTATATTAAGTTAAATTTTATAACTAGGTACATATGTTTTATACTGACTTCTTTTTTTATCTCTTATATGTCGTCATCATATCTCATGACCGCTATCAGTGTTGTTTTTTTGTTTATTTATAGACATTAAATATATTTATAAATATATATACACGGTTATTTTTAAAGATACGAGTAAAATGCACGATAAGTTAAAAAAGTAAGTACTTACGTAAAAGGATGGCTTCACACAAGAGGCCCCTCAGTCGCAATTTTAGATGATGGTCTGAAAATATATATTTATATATCAGTTTAACTATACCTAGTAAAGTAATCTAAATAATAAGTATTAATTAATATTATTTTAAAGACAGGCAATGATAATATGATAACTTAAGTGTAAAATATGAGAAATATTTTGTTCTTCTTTTAAACTCAAAGTAAGTAGGTAAATTATTTTAAGAATTTTAATTGATGAAAAATCAAAATGATACCACACAGACAAAACTATCGTCTTAAATTTTTTGCGTATTTATTTTTGTTATTGGTTCGCGATGTTTCGAATGCTTTACAGCAATCATGAAGACGGAAGAGATTGCTTTGTTTTCTTTATAGTACTTATGTTTTAATTTGTTTTAGCAGAACCTTTATTATTTTTGTAAAATAAAGGTATCGCAACTCCTTAACATTAGCTACATATCAACTAAGTCTCGTCAAAATCTGTTCAGCTGTTTCGGAGAAAAGCTGGAACAGACATGGAAAAATGTTAAAAATTGTGTTTTTTCTTGTAATTAAAATCTCAAATGCAGTAAACAGTTGTTAATCTGATATTACAAACAGACACTTCAGTTTTATTTATCTGTCATAATAACAATCCATCTTTTACATAATTGCAGTTATTACAAAAGAAAACTATTTTAAAAGAAGGTTATATCTATTATTTAAAGTTTAAACTAGATTAAAATTAAAAACACATCACAAAATTTCAAATATCTCAGTTGTATACAAGAGCCAATGGCAAACTGGGTCACAAGAAAGGCGGTGCAAGGAAGTGGGCGGCCAAGACGTGGGCGTGGTTTTGTCGCCTATTGTGATGTAAATGCTAGATCATACTTTTTCAATTTCGTTTTGTAAGGAGTTTATTTTTAATGACATGTTCGCTGCATTAGTTATAATGAGTACGTCTAAGAAGTGTTGTACTATAACAGTAATGTAATATTAAATGTTTTTGTATGTGGCCATAAAGACTAATAATTGAATAATTTAATATTTCTAGAGGGTGATAAATTCATTCAATTTCAATTATAAGACAAAGTCCCCTCAAAAACTAACGCACTAATTTTCATGCAGATTTCACTCGTGGATAGAGTGGTTCCCGAGGAAGGTTTTAGTATATAATAGTCAAGTTTTTGGTTATATTTACTAACGGAACACGCGGCTTCGCTTTTGCTAAATTTAGGAACGTACCCGAGCGAAATTAGGGTGAGTCGCTAGTATATTTTATAATATTGACTGATGATATCTACATCAGCATCGGTTCAACAATTTTTTCGTACCGGATCTTGTTAGTGGCACCGCTCTCTATTGTCAAAAAGACTTAAAAATACATACCAAGGAAAGGAATGCCGATTATGTTAATCGGAATTTCTTATAGGACTGCGAGAATAACAACCCTTTAATAAAGGATATCGAGAGTAAGTCTCTGAAGGCGGTTGTGATTGCCTCATCGAAATTAAATTCTTATCCTTATAAATAGGTTTTTTTTATTTTTTTAAAGATTTTTTTAAGCAAGTACATTAGATATTTTATGCTTGCCGCGGTTAGCCTGCCCTTGATTCGGATCTGGGTATGGGATAAGATTAGTTTAAATCACATAAATAGCTTGTCCTTTTTAAATTGGTAGGTACAACATTATTCAATTGCACAAAATAAAAGTAACTTAGGTAATTTACTACCTCCGCTCATGTTCAGCTAGAAGCCGCACATATCCCTGCTTATAAAAATTGAATAGGTAATGATATATTTTAATTTTTGATTTAAATAAAAAATGTGAGAAAATCATCATGAAAAGTCGTCTTCATCATTAGATTTATCCCACTCTTCTTACATTTGTCGACAGCGTAAAAGGATTTATGTATGTAGAGATATCATGTACAATATTTTTGGTCTTATTTGAAAAAAACAAAAATATTTTTCAATGTATATGAATAGAATATGAATAGTTATATATGAATAGTAGTAAATATATGAATAGTTGAGAAATCAATGATCTTAAATGATGAAATGATAAAGTAATGTAAACTTAATAATAAACAATTTATGAATTCTATATTACACCACAATATACAATATATCGAACAACTTATACCCTTTATAAATATATTAATCAAATATCTATACCCCAACCAATAATGGTTTGCCCCCGCCTTGTCTCCGCCTCCTTTCTTAAAGATAAGTTGAAGTACGCCCAGTCTTAGAAGATTAGAGTACGCCCCCAATCTCAGGACTTTAGTTACGCCTTGTGTCTTGTAAGAAACACCTACGTACGAACACGCCTATATAATATAATAGAAATATTGATATACATATATAATATTGTATATTGATTCAATGTAATAAACATATAACATAATATATCTATATAGAATGTGGTCAAACTATGTTTGTTTTTAACCGGTACTTGCATAGTTTTTTAAAAACTTTTATGTATGTATATTGCACATTATATGTAATAATTACTGATGTCGTTCAACTTAGTAACGACATCTACATTAGTATACTGAAATAAATATGCGCATGCGACGCTGTTATCAGCGCCATCTATTACATAAATCACGTATGCCTACTAGCGCCATCTATTAACGAATAACTACATTATTGGTATAAAAATGATAGATCCCTATTTACTAGCGCCATCTATCAACGAGGTTCTACATTTCGCTATCACCATAAATTATAGATCTTGCCTTCAAACAGCGCCATCTACCAACGCAGAAGCGCAATTAGATACCTATAGAAAAATTGATAGATTTAACTTTCTTACTCTAATAGATGTCACTACCGACGTGAATCAGTAATATTTTTTTAATCCAACTAAATAATCTTTTTACTGTTGAAAAAAGAAAAGAATGACAATTGGTACTGAGGTTATACAATTATTGTTATATTAATTGGAATTATGGCCGTACTTTATAATATACGTTGTGCCTGATAAAAAAATATAGCAACCCGTCGTATGCATTTAGTGCTATTTAATACCTTGAGACATTAAACAGATGTATATTATTAATGTAGTAATCATTTCTGTTACTTAGTAAACTTTAAAATAAACTACGGTTACGATATTGTGATATTAATTTAATTCGATCGACTCCATGCGAAAGATTCCACATATTGAAAAGGGAAATATAGAGTTCATATGTAACATATTATCTTATATTTATTCAAGTGACAGGTGCTAGCTGTTTTGTATAAAGGATTGTAAGCGCTCGTTCTGCATAATCTGTATTGAAATGACGACTGAGATATTTATCCCAGTGTGGAAAGAATAAAGCCATTAGAAACCCTATAGACAGCTTTACGATAATTATAAAAAAGTTGATAATAAACCAGTAAATTAATTATTAATACTAATGTTTGGTACGCTTCAATTTATTTGGAATATTATGATAATTTTTAAAGTAATTATATTTAACTTGCAAATAGTTACTTTATAAAAAGTGTTCAAAACAGCATTCAGGGCTTACAATATTTATAATGTGCTCTATACGAAAACAAGTCTCCATAGTATTACAAAGCTTTTTTTTATTTATTATTGTTTTGGGGTAGTATTTTAGAAGGGAGAGCTTAATAACGTGCTATGCCATTGGACTTAAACTAGAGAATATCTACATAAATATACATGTAGAGTCGGTATATCATCATTTTATCTTTTGCATTATAAGCTAACGCAGGACGTTAGTCCGCAATTCTCTTTTTGAATACAAAAAGAATTTTACGGTTTTTTCGTATTCCATGGAAAATAACCATGACTCTTATAATTTTATCGAACATTAAAAATAACAACCTTTTTTGTAATTAATAATAAAAAAGGCTAGGTTAAATGATAATTACAATATTTCTTTTTATTTTCTAAGTATATTTCGTGAATTAAAGGTTTAGTAAAAGCGACTCTAAATTTTCTTTAAATTAATATAAATTGACTCTACACTTGGACACAGCCAGTTTTTTCTTCCATGATAGGTATGCATTGCTTATTTTCGTATGAAAAAAGTAAAATATTCTATTTTTATACAGTTAATAATAAGGATATTCGTATTACAACTTTAAATCAATAATTATAACATAATTCTACTACTTTGAAAATTGCCGTCGGTTTTTTCAATAGTTAACGTTAAAACTTGAGGTTTAAGGAATTGTCTGATACATTCACTTTCAGATCCAGCATGCAATGAGTATCAGAGTAGATGAAAATCTTTTTAGCCCTTTCTTAAAAAGTTATCGATAAAAAACATAATAACATTATAAGGTACTATAATGTTCATATATGTACTTTAACTCGTTTCATAGCTTATACTTACTAAAAATAGCTTAGGTAGAACACTGCAAAAATAAAAGGAAGCACAAAAAAATAAAGAATAAAAAAACAAAACAACAAAAAAATGTTTATTATCAATTTAATTTAGCATTCATAATTTATTTAAAACTAAATAACAAAAAAATAAATAATAAAATATCAATTATTTACATAATCTAACATGTATTTTAATATTACTTTAACATTACAGCATAAAATCATTCAGTTTTTAACATTAGAATGTATGCTTTTTGCTATAATTTCAAAATTTTATTGCGAATTTTAAATTGTGTGCACATTTCCAGCATTATGCTTAAAAAGAGATGTAAATAGAAAACAACGTTGCGACTTAAAATTCCCTTAAAAATCTCTTTTGGTATAAATTTATGAGTACACATAAATATAACAATTAACGTAAAAAAAACTATATAAAAAGAAAAAAGACTACAAAATAAAAAAATAAAAGAAAACTCTACAATAATAATTTGATTAAATCACCACCTTGGTCCACAGAGTCTTCTCGTAGAGCACTTAGAGTAAGTCAAGTCCGGTATTGTCTTTATAACCACAATTGTCCCAATAACTAGTAGCCTAATTAGAAGTATTTGTGGCAGTCTGTTAGTATAGACTTTAAATCTTAATACTTAATATTAATTTAACGCTTAACATTAATTGTTTCTTATTAATTGCTCACTCGAGGCGACGCTCGTACTTTAAGAAAAATAAATTTTAAATAAAAATATTCTCAATAACGGCCAAACGTTTTAATCTCTTTACAAATGTAACCGACATAAATATTAAAAATTTTGCAAAACTTTTCCACTGCCAACAGTTTAGGTCAAAAAATTTGGGGGTCGGGAAATTTCAGCCTAAAAATATTTTCGATTAGACGCGGTTAGAATTTTAAAATTTAGATTTTGTATTATTAAAATTTATAATCACAAGAGCACGAGGAACGTGTATTGCGTCGCGCGGCCCGGCCGGCCGCCGCGACTCCAGACGGACGACTGAGACTGTCCGGCCCGCGCCGCCACCCCGGCCTTGCAACCCCCACCTACCCCCCGCCCTCGCGCCGCCCGACTTCGTTACGAGCCACTTGTAATCGCCGCGCGATTTTTCCGCCTAAGACAAATTAGGCGGGCCCGCGCCCACTGCCCTCCATGCCTTGTGTTTGGGCGGCTTCTTACGGCTAAGACGTTTTACTCACGCCTTGGCGCTTTCTTTCAAACACGCTCTACGAAAGCGATGTGGGAAGAGAGTCTTTGTTGTTTACACCAAGACTTTCGTATTTTATTCATTTTTATTTCTAAACGCTAAGTTAGAACGAACGATTGACTCTAATCTCACGCTAATATGCGACCGATTGTGTTGTTTACTGACATACATTATCGATGCTATACAAGTATAAATTATCGACACTCCAATGTTATGGCGGCGAACTGTTTTATTTTTAAATGGCATTTAATCGTCACTTTCACTTTCGACGATGCCGAGGCCGGGTTAATTGTAAATAAAATTCAATCATTCGCAAAAAATCCCCGTAATCGGCACCGACAATATCAATGAGAGATACGTATTTAAAGCACATTTTATGCATAATAATGGACTCTGGTGAAAGAGTATTTTTATAGGTAAATTCTGGTGGTTTTTATAAATGTAAACATTTCATATTTTAAACGTGTTATAAATTGTATAATTTAACTTCCGAGTAAGAATATAATTATTTCACATACTCTAACTAGGGACAATTTCTAATTTAAAATGTTAATAGATACTTACCTAAATTAATAATTTTTAACTAAGCATTTGATTTACAGGGAAGGATTTACAGTAACTTAGAATTTTCTAAAAAGGGGATGTCCTGTATCTAACTAAGTTATAACGGTGGTGATTTTTAAAGAAAAAAAATTACAACGAAACTTCTAACTATCTAATATAATTCAACAACTACAGATCTAAATTATATACAGTAAAATATAACTTTTACATTTAAAAAAATATAAGTATTATTTTAAAACAAAAATAAGGGCTACCATTGTCATGATTTTATCACACGAAATGATCGAATAATATAATAACATAAATAAAAACAAAATGGTTTTATTTATCAATAAATACAATTTCCGCGATTATTCTCAGTTGGCAATATTTGGAACATCAAATTGGATTTATAAGGCTATTTTTCACATGAGTATTAAATTCGCGTGGAACCACGGGTATAAATTGATATGATTCTTTTATCTGAGCACAGTCCAGCTGTGGCCGCAAGGTCGATGAACTCGCTACGGGTTTTAATAAGCCATCAATTATAAAAATGTTGAGTTTTCTTGAATAAACTTATTATGTGTGCACTACTTTAGTTTAGTTTTTTAAAGAAAAAAACAGCTACGTACTTAGAATTTTTGTTAAGTTTTAGTACAAGTTTTTTTTATTGATAGGAGTGAGCATTTAATTTTACACATTTTTCTGTATAAATCAAATAATAAAGTTAATATTTAAATAAAAAAATCGAATTTTCAAATTCGAAAATATATTTTTTCATATTTCTTATCGTATCATTTTTATTTTAAAAAAGATGTTTCTATAAAAAGTTAACTAACATAAAATAAAAAATAAAAAAACTATATGATAACAACTCTACTAAAAAAACTACTAAGTATACAAAAATAAAAACAATAACACAAAACAGACTGCTTTCGCCACAAATTACCTGGTGTTATGTTATGTACAAATCTTCTTTATTCTTCTACAATAGGAATCACGAAACTTTTTAAATTTGTAATTTTAGAATTTTACCAAAATTTGGGCATCACAAAAAATGAACAACAATCAACTATCGAAACCTTACCAATTAACTTATATTTAAAAGTTTCTAAACATTAACACAGTTCGGAAAATTCAAGTTCTTATCACTTATATCTTCTAACGTCTAATCACCCGAACTAAATTTCGGGTGTGCGCTACGTACTGAAATCATAAAATAAAATGCTTAACGCGACGGAGGAACTTAATACCACTTATAGACTATGCGGCAAAACGAGCCGAATATTTACATTGAAGAAAAAAAATGAGGTCAATCGGAGGTTACGGGCAACGCAGCCGGACGGCGCGGGCCGCGACGGGATGTGGCGTCCTCGCGCCCGGCCGCCCCCGCCCGCCCCGCGCGCCGCCCGCCGCCACGTGCGCGCGGGACGAGAGAGACGCCCAATCAAACTCTACACACGCAAGCCAAGGACGCAACTACTCCTTTTTCAATTTACTATATTTACCGATTTTTATTATTTTTTCGCATTTCGATATTTTATTTTTTAGTTGATGCGCTCCGCAACTCACCTGTTGTGCTTGACCCGTTTCGATCTGTCGACCGATCACATGATCGACGATTTTGGGTGCTTTTATTATGTGTACGTTGTTGTGTACGAACTTTCTTTGAGTAATTTTTTTAAAAATAGCATACTTTTTCTAACGTGTTGAAACTCATAAAAATACGTTGCTAGCAAAATCATGGTCACACTATACACATTCTAAAAAAATTTGGTCGTAAAATAAAATTCTTGTATCGTTTTTTCTTTTCAATAATGAAGTAAAATATTTTATTCTTAAAATTTTTAGTATGTTCTGATATCAGTTTCTTGCAAACATAGAAGAGAATAGAAAAATATGTTATTTATTTTTATTTTAGAAAAAAGTGCTGCCATTGTAGTATGGCGTCGGATAGCAGAACTATGCATAATGCGACACTAGCGCCGCGTCAATGCATACTATAAACCGATGGTTCATTTCTAACGTGTTATTCTTTTTATTTTTAATCGTGAAAGTGCAACGTTCACTTTGCCTGGCATTCAACGGCCATTTTCGTTTGCTATTTCTTTTTCGTTTTCATTGGTTTTTCACAGACGTTTTGATCATGTCGCCGAATTGCCGTGTACGTTACGTACGTATTGTAAAGTGTATAACACTTCTACTATTCATACAGTCATCACTTTAAAAATAAAACTTTGCACGTAAATCCTTCAATAACGCTTACGTATAATATATCATTTATAATTAATATTATAATAATATTTCATAATTTATATTATAATTACGAGCTCATTATAATAGATGGCGCTATGAGTCCAAAAAGAAGGTGTTTCTTAATTTTGTTCATTCGGAATGCTTAATATAAAACATTAATTAAGTCTACTTAAATAGATTGGAATTAAAATTTAAACTTTTTTTATTATGTAACTACAAAATACCTACTGGTAAATAATAATTAAATATTTATAACCGCTAATGCTTTATTAAATTAATATTATAAAATTATTAGATATGAAATGTAATTGAATTTTAAATACATAATTCTTACAAACATGAATCTCAAAAACTCTTAAAATCTACTTATTAAATTAATTTAAATTTTAATTCAACGCTCTTCTTGTATAATATTGTATGTTTACATATTACTAATCATAGAGGTCGCTACTCGCTAGTGGCTACTACAAGCTTCGTATTATCTTATTTTATTCAATATATTCCCCTCATCTGAAGCTCGCAGCTGAACCGCGATCTTGCCAGCTTTTACTCGATGTTACGTTTGTTGAGAGCTTAATAACAGCAAAGCTTCTTTCAATATGTTTATTGTATACATAATCATTATAAACTATATTCATTTTTGAATTATTAAAATTTCAAAACAAAATAATTTATTTCGAATTAATTATTCTACTAAAAGTAATAAAAATATTATAATTTATAACCTAGAATAGGTTTCATTTGAAAATATTGAAATCTAATGTAGATCATGATATCATTTTATTTTTTATTTAAATAATTGGTTAGGAACGTAATTATTACTTAATTAATGAAATAAAAACGAATAGTCTTTAATAAGCTCTTCTGAATCATCAACTTAATTTAAAGGTAGCTAAAGTAATCTGCCCCTGAGAAAGCTGCCACCGGCCTGGATATAGTAGGTACTACTGAAAAGAGTCAGCGAGAACTCAACGTTTTCTTTTTTAAAACAACTTTTACAATATTTTTTAACTCGCAGCTGTGTAGAACTCAATATTTCATACTTCTTATTACGTATATAACTTTAACATAGCAATATGTTGTATATACATACTGGTGTGCTTAATTTTCATTTTCGCATTTAAATGTTCTCAATCATTGTATACACTTCAATTTGTTAACTAGTAGTAAAAAATTATGAGTAAAATTCGAAGAAGAACGTATTTTTTATTAATTATATAAAATTATTACACTAAATTAAACATTAAATTCTTAGCATAAGTAAATGTATGTCTCCAGTCATCGTCAAGACTTACGAGTGTATTAAAAATGTGAGTGTCTTTTTTTATCTTTTTTATTTTTACTCGAATACGGCGATACATTTTTTTGCATTAAGACCCAAAAATGCTATTTCCGCTCTGAATCTATGTAGCTTTATTAGTATCCCGTGATAATCTAAAAAATAATATAATTAGATTATTTGATATACTTTGTAACGAAGAAAAAAATAATTAAATATATTAAGTTCCATATATAATCAATGAGAAAGTCGATAATTTTTCTATCATTTCTATTACTTACAACTTTTCTGTCCACTATTTCTACCCAAACACACAAAACGTGCCGTAAAGCGGCCGCAGGTGTTTTAGGCGTAGCAACGATTGCTTGCGATGAACTTAATTTGTAATGAATAGTTTGTTTACTCATACTGTAAACAGTTTTTACATTGTATTTCCAAAGAATTACATATTAACTATATTGAATATCTCAAGATTCACGAAAACTGGTAATTCTATGGTACGGAGGGTATGCTTACTGCATTATATGTAGTATAGTACCTATAAGTATTTTAAATTAAACTTTATTATTTTTTACATGTTCTACAAGAAAAAGTTACAAAGGTAAGGTGTTTTACACCTTCTATTGAATCTACAGTCTGCCTTAGAAATTGCAATTTTGTTTGTATAAGTACAATACATAAATAAAATATTTACATAATAAATAAATGAATAATTTATGAACAATAACTTTTTTGTTTGCAACGTTTTTGTTTTTAATTCTCGTGAGTGAATCTTATTTAAATCTATTAAATATAACAAAATAATATAAATAAATATAACTAGCTCTAATAAATATTAAAAGCAGTGGTAGCCCAGCGGTAACGCGCTCGCTTGGATAACCGAGTGATGCGGATTCAAATCCGGGTCTCGCACCTATTTTTATGTGCGAATTACTACTTGTCTTAAGGTGAAGGAAAACATCGTGAGGAAACCTGCATGTCTGAGAAAAACCTAGCAAGTTTTTGAAAGACATGTGAAGTCCGCCAACACGCAATAGGCCAGCGCGGTGGACTATGGCCTGATCCCGATGATGTTGATGATGATGATGATGATGATGATGATGATGGGACGTTAAAAGGGCTGAAGATGATGAAATATAACTAAGCAGCTATTTTAATTATATGCTTTACCAAAGATAAAAATTGTATTAAAGGTGGTTAATAATTATATTATTTAAGAAATATTCAATATATATTAAATATTATAGTGTCAATAGCGGGTATACCTACTCCTAGTTACAGAAGGTTCCATGTCCCTCTTAAATATTAATGTGATCCAAATTAATATTGAACTGATTATATGTATTTACTATCTTATTTTTAATTGATAATTGATAATTCAGATATAAATAAGTAAGATAAAATAAAATTAAGATCCATACAGTAGAAATAATATTTTTTTTTTGTTTTTTTTTTGATAATATTATAAATGAGACTATATTTTTGGATCTTGTCGCGGATTTATTTTGATTTTTGGTTCCCGACTTTTCGAATGCTTTCCGCAATCATGGTCAAGGGAGAGACCAGCTTAAGATAGTTTCATTTATAATGTCGAATATTCACGTAAACCTAAGAAAGTATTATTCTTTGATAATAATTAAACACTCTAAAAACTTATAGTTTTATGATAAAGTTAAATATATAGCCCCTGTAATTCTTAGACTGTCTTATGTAATTTATATTTGGTTTATACTGGATTTAATAGTTTATCCAATGACTTCTATTCAAAAGAAAACATATCTATATTTCGCCGTGTCTGCAAATATTTCGCCTCGTCTTTTCGATTTTATTGCATGCACAAAAAGCCGAAAATGGTTCTTTTTTCTGAAGTATTTTTAGATGCACTCTTACACCCCTATTCAGGATGCCGACGGACGTTCCATCGACAGCCGCAATCGATTGCAGTTCAAAAACTACTGTTTCAGTATAAATAAAGACTTACGTAATTTTTAATCGATTGTAACTTAAAAATATATTCTAGCCTATAGTCATCCTTAAGCAGAATTGGACGTACTTAGTTATGCAATATAGATCCCACCGTAAAAATTTAACTTTTGAGAAAATAAGAGTTTTAGTAAAATTGGTATATTAAAATAACAGACTGTAGTTTTTTTAAATTTACTTTTAAATATTGGGTATTGTTAACTAATTCCTAAAAAAAGTTAATATTATGTAGATGCTATTTATGAAAGTAACTTAAAAAACGGTTGTGGGATGGATCCATTTTGCATAACAACGTTCAATTATCAAACAGATAAAAACATATTTAGCCATTTTTCTATTTAATATTTAAACTAGCGACTCACCCACGCTTCGCTCGGGTTCGTCCCTAGATTAAGAGCGCGCGAAGCTGCGGGTTCTACTAGTTATACATATAAGCCTTCCTCTTGAATCACTCTAACTATTAAAAAAACTGCAACAAAATCCGTTCCGTAATTTTAAAGATATAAGCATACATAGGGACAGAAGCGAATGGGAAGCGACTTTGCTTTATGCTATGTAGTGATACGTGTAACGTGATGATACTGTAATAACTAGTCTCATATACATATATATTTAAATTTCAATTTGGGTTGGGTTCATTACTCTATGATAATCCATTTATAGTATATTTTTCCACGTTTTAAAAGAATTCTAGTATATTCTTAGTAGTTAATTTTAAGGAATCATAAAATGGCAACATTGTGTTAAATTTTGTAAAGGTAAGTTAACAGGTGTTATAAAAGAAAGCTATAAAATTACCTACCTACTTGTCTGCATACATAACATGGTAATTTCCTAAGCAAATATTTTTGAAATATAAAAATAATTTTTGCATGCGTCTTTAAAATGTAGATTATCTAATCTTACTTAAAAGTGTACATCGTAGCAATTGGAATAATATGATTTTAGTATTTAGCCCTTTTTAACGTCCCACTGCTGGGTACGAGCATCCTTTTAATACTAGGGGGATCAAGCCATAGTCCATGCTGGCCCAGTGCAAGTTGGCGGACTTCACGTCTTTCGAAAACTTGTCAGACATGCATGATGCAGCTAGGATATGAATTTTACGTAAGTATAAATAGTTTATATCGTTTATACACCAATATGAAAAATTATATATCAATCGACTATTCTAGTACTCTAAATAAATAAAATTTCTTAAATAATAACTAAGCTCGTATAAACGCAAAAAATAAAAAATTAAATGGGTAGCTAAAGTCATTAAGGAATTTTGAATTTGCAATCTACAACCTAATATAACGATAATACCTGAGTGAACGAGCTTCTGCGTTATAATTTTTTTTATTTTTTATTTTTTCATCGATTCAGGTAAACTTTCTAAGTACAAATGTGATCAGTATCTTTAGAACACTTTCCAAGGCCAGGTAAACAATTTTTTTTGTGTTTATTGTGTTATTATTTGAGCTCATTTAATATTACAAGATTATATTATGTTCAATACTTAAACATTTTAAAAACAGTTGTTTATAAATCACTGATTTATAGGATACATTCTACGCGTTACATCCTCATGAAATGCAACAACAACAGATAACGTGTAAAGACGAGGGCTCATAAAGCTCCCCCTGTAATTTTAACGCAAAGTGCGTCATAAACCTATTGGCAATTCTTCCTAACTCGCAACAGATTGGTTTCACGGTGGAGATTGCACGAGTTACGACAGGTGCTTCCGTGCAAGTAATTTGTATTAAAATTTAAACACAAAGGTTAAGAATGCGGATGGTCTCATTTTAAAAAAGTGTTTATATAAAAAAATAGTTTCCGAAAGCTTTGTTTATACGAAGTTTATTTAGTTTCGATAAAAAATAATGACTTATAGTAAAAAACTATTTTAACTTTCTCTTATATCAAGCTGAAACTGAATATTTTTGGAATGTAATAGAAGCCACGTTCATATCATACGTTAGAGAGCTCTATATTTTCTATAGGATATTTTTTATTGTTGGTAGGTTTTGAATTAAAATAAAACTAAGTTTGCAATATTAATCGTTAATATTAATTAGGTAATCAATTCGAGTACATAATAATTTTTCGGTATATGTTACTGGCCAATTGTAAACTGACATTTATATTATTTTTGTTTATTTATAGTTATTTTTAGACGACACGTTTGGCTCAGTTGGTAGTGACCCTACTTCTGCGCCAGCGGTCGCGGGTTCGAGTCCCTCTGGGAGCATTTATTTGTTGAGCACGAATGTTTGCACTTCACTCATGGGTGTTGATATTTATAATATGTATGTATTTATATTTGTAGTGTATTACTACACCTATCTGTTATCCGTAACACAAGCTTCGTAGCTTACCAGTTACCACGGAACTGGATGGCGCTGTTGTAATACAGTCTCAACATATTTATTTATTTATATTAAATTGAACTCATTATTCTTTGCTTATGTTACTATACCAATATAATTACAGCAATATTTTAATATTTATAAGTTTAGTTAGCTTTTGTTTGAAAATAAAAATATAAGTAATAGGGTTTAATAATTAGGGTGAGCGAAGCGAAACCTAACACTATCCTACAACCTGAGCATATTGTGGTACACTTTACTGGAAAACTATCACGCCTATAGATTTGTGCTTTAACATAGTAATGTAACTTTATATCTAGATGTGTTATCTATAAAAAATATATAATTTTATAACCATTAAAAAAAATAACATTAACAATAATTTTGTGTTGATTGGATAGAATATTATTGTACTAATAATGCCATCTGTTAGAAAACCAAAGAGTTAACATCGCTGTAACGTTATTACTCGTTAGAAAAAAGCTCAGCTCAGCTTTTCGCTAGTAATAAAAGTATTGTTACTAAAACGTGGAGTAGAAAATGCTAAACAAAAAGTAATCCAAAAGACTTGTTACGATCTTACTTTCAAATCGTTCAGCCGTAATATGTTTGTTACAGCAAAAGCATCACCTTTGGAGCCATATTCTCACGTTATAACGACGTAACGTAAGGAGCTAACTTCTTTTTTATTGACGCACCTTTAATGTTTTCGCTCTTCTAACAACTTTGAATATGGGTTTTTTTATTAGCCGATTTGATTTTTACATTGTAAATTCAACCGTATATCATCGGGTGAAGGTTTAATATAAATATTTGCACAATAAGATTTGAATGTCACCGATAGATAAAATCTTTTACACCCCATACGTAACAATGATCTATCTTGGAATTATTGTTATCCTAGTTTAGACTCAATGTGTGTTGCAAAGGGTTGAATTTTCAATGCATTAATTGTTACAGTTACGATTTGTTTAGTTGACATCTGTCAAAGTCTCGCGTATTTTGTTTTAGAATCGCGGTATGTTCTTTTTGATGTGTTGGGCTATGAAGCATTGTACTCTTATAATGTCGGGATAAACCTAAAGTCCGTTTATGACTTCTATGCGGCCAGTGTTAGCATGAAAACGAATTGAAGTTTTTTATTTGTTGTTTTATTTTAAAGACCCGGCTGTAAAATATACGGATCGTATTCGTAAGATACCTTAACGACGGTAATCATGGCTCTTGTTTCATGTTTTATCCTTGTTTTACAAATAGTATAAAATACGAAAAAAACTGTGTTGATTTTTCTTACTACAACTAATAGTAAGCATTTAAAAAATATAATTTTTAACGTTTACTACCCATAATTTGTGGGTATTTTTTTTATCGAACTTTAAAGCTTTGGTCTATACTGGCCTTGACAGCATCACCAGGGCTGCGAGGCGAGCTAAAAGCTCGACTTCTAAGTAAAAGGCGGTAATAAGGATTTCGACGTATGATCTCGTGACTTAAGTAGAATGACATAGATGACTTTTATCCCGGCGTTTTAATTAGCTGGATACCAGCCTTACAAAACGAAGGTAAATGTTTTGCTCTATATAAAACTCTATAAAAGCAAGAAGTAAATTGTTAATAATTTGATCATTAACAAAAATATACGAAGGTACGTCGATTTTTAATAAATAAGATTTAGTTAGTACTAATAGGCCAATGAATGTTTCCACTTTTTTAATTTTTTTTAATATAAAAAGTAAGAGTATTACAGATTAAAAAAATTATATTAAAATATCCGAACTTCATTATAGGGAAATTACAAGCTACATTCAATGTTCATACTCGGTAAGACTTTTATAATTCATCATGTAATTAGAAATACTTAATAGAAAATTTTAATTCATCTCAAACTTTCATAATGAGTAATTTAAAAGAATCTTAAAACTAAGCAAAAAGCAAAGACAAAGGAAGTAAAGGGTAGTAATCCTCAAAATAAGTATAAGTGTACTTTGTAACGAAATAAGTTTCAAAAGAACCAGAGGATTGCGGTTTTTTCCTTTTAACCGTGCTTACAAATCGGTTTGTTGGAAGTTTGTTGAAAAGCGTAAATATGCATTTATTAAAGGTCTTTAAAACTTTTCGAGTCTTAATTTTGAGATTCGATTTCTAATAGGTACCTAAGGTTTACTCTTTTGCCCTTAATTTAGTGTAAAATAATTAAATAGCTAATTAATTGGTACCTTTTTAAGAGTTTATTGAATTAACCATATAGGTTTTCGACTCAAAACTTATAGGGTACTTCTTCTTCTTCTGCTTGACCTAGAATTGTCAATACTTATAAGTTTTCGCGAAAATCTAGCCCATATATTTCTGTCGTGTTGAGTTGCACCTTGATTTTTATGCACCTAATAGAGACTATAGACCTCAGTATCTAGTACAAATTCCTGAAAAAACAGACAGACAGACGGACAGACAGACAAGAAAGTGATCTTATAAGTGTTCCTATTTTACCTTTTTAGGGAACCCTAAAAATGTATTCTTTGTAAAGTAATACATACTTATACGTATAAAGATTAAAAAGATTTTGTTCTTTAAAAAACATATTGACATTAAAATATGAATTTCTTTTAAGTCATTCAAATAAACATAAGAAAAAAATCCCATAGACAAACGAAAGTATAATATGAAAGTTATAACTCATTGCCGTACCGCGGAAGTGCACCGCCTATGTAATGTCGACTTGTCAGTTGTCACTACCTCCACTGTGGAGGTTAACGTCAGCGAGCGACTAATTTACTTTATTTTAACGAGACACACTCGTTGAATATTATAATTGTCGCTGATAGAATCTTTTTATCTATAGCAGTTATGATATTAAAATATAATAAAAAACAGAGTAAGTGAGTTGTCTTATGATTTTGGCAAATACCATTTTTACTTTCCACCAATTCATATGTATACAGTGGGTGAAGCTTTACAGTGGTGATTCATTTAATTAACAGAGTTGACTTGTTATATATTTTTTCAATTTATTAGAGTAATGAAGAGAACAACTTGATTTATATGTTAATACTCGCGTGGAGAAATATCTTAATATATTTAATATTTTGGGACATTATTATTTATTACAACAGCGCCATCTAGTTCCGTGGCAAGCTACGAAGCTTCTATAACGGATACCAGATAGTTGATACACTACATATATACATTTGAAATACATACATATTATAAATATAAACACCCATGACTGGAGTACAATCATTTGTGCTCAACAAATGATTGTCCCCAGCGGGACTCGAACCCGCGACCGCTGGCGCAGAAAGTAGGTTCGCTACCAACTGAGCCAAACGCATCGTCAAAATAAATAAAAGGGAAAAATATCAATATTTTCTAAAATACTATTCAATATCTAAATATCTGTACTAATCCATAGTAAACGTAACTGACAGCTTTGGCTGATGGCTCGCGGACAACGGTCCGTGCCAACGCAGGGTTGTCTCAACATCGGACTTCGTTTCATTAAGCCCAGTACAACCGTCGCAGTCAATACACTGGTGCACACACGCAGTACTCGATAAATAAAAATACATTAACACCCGTATTACGCGGGGCGAGTGACGTCATAATTGGCGTACAACCTTCACCCAATAATTGAGGCCGGCGGGCGAAAAAACGTTATTTTTAAACGGTAACCGAAATAAAAGAGTAATGAGTTATTGATTCGGCCGGGGTTAATGGCCGTAATAACGTTATGGTATTCAATGTCAAGGCCGGTGCCGATTAATGGATTTTTTAATTTGTATTTATAAATAATGCGATGCGCGACACGAGCTTTTTATTCGAATATTTTATCTTTGTACGTGAAGCGTTGCGCTGCTGCCATAGCGTGTATCTAACTGTCGTAGCTAAGCTTGTAGCTTAGTTCAACATAAAATGGTTTAGAGATTATGATATTAGAAATTTTGTTTTAACGGAAATCTGATTATTATAATAAATGCTTGTATACGTATGTGTGTCTGTATGTTGGTTAACCCTTAGTTTTTAAACGTTACACTAGAATCTAGGCGAATTTGGATGAAATTTCGTACATATTATGTGGATACTCCCTGGCCTTATCTAAATGAAACGTGGCTAGTAGCTCTATACCTAATAGAGGTAGCATAACGGAGAAGTAAAATTTTGACCTATGACATTCGCCTATAAAAATATTTTATATTTAATACATTAGGCTTAACACTCATGTAAAAAGATTAAAATATATAGTTTTTGACATATTTCAAAAAGAAATGTCGATGCAAATAATCCCCTTTTTACCACATCTGAGTATGATACAGGAATGATTATTATTTTTTATTAATAAAATGTACTCTTAATAGTAGACTTTTAAAGTTTTAAATGATTTTGAAGCCCAACTTGTTTAACTCATTAACGAAATGTTAAAGTCCCTACCTAATTAAGCATGAATGGTGGTAATACGAACGTTTTTATCGATGTCTGGATGTGTATACCAACAATGGGTGTATATATCGCCTCACTCACTACCCACACAATTTTCCTAATGGGAGCCAATACGTGAGTAGCGTTAGCTAAGTACTTTATTAATTGCTATTGTCACGTCCAACTCTTTATAAACTACACTATATAAATTACTATAAAAAATACGTTATTAGCATAAAAGTCTCATCGTGAGCTTTATAATTAGTTTTACGTTTTTGCCTTCGAGGCTTGAAAAAAAGCTTAATATGTCTAGTCGCTTAATGAAACATATGTACGTGTATGTGCATGTAGAAATCTATTTCACGACTTATATATTCTGACGACTCGTTTGGCTCAGTTGGTAGTGACCCTACTTTCTGCGCCAGCGGTCGCGGGTTCGAGTCTTTCGAGTTCGAGTTCTTCGTCTTCATTTCTAATATCTGAAGTTATTATCTGACCAGGTCTTGGGCAGTTGAAGTTAGTAGTTTTATTAATGGCTTGCACTATCACTCTACAAGACACACCTTGGACCAAGTAGGCTCTTTTGATTGCAGTTGTTGTCAAAATTAATTAATCTTATTATTCAATAAGTTAAGCCAAGCTTGTAAACGATATTCTATTGCAGGTTGGTACGTCTTGACGACACGCGAGGGTTAGTTTGTAGTGACTCTACTTGCTGCTGCAGCGGTCGTGGGTTCGAGTCCCGCAGAGGTCCGCAGATTTGTATGATGAGCGCAAAAGTTCGTACTCCATCAATAGGTGTTTATATATATAATTTATATATGTATGTATTTAAAGTTATATATATGTAGTATATCAACTGTCCGGTATTCATACCATAAAGCTCGTACTTTACCATGGAACTAGATGGTGCTGTGTGTTTAATGTCCCAACATATTTATTTATATTTGTCCACTTCGAGCTGTTTATCTTTCTAGTATCGTTATGTCACTTACATTAGTCTGCTGAAAGTTTGACGTAATTGAGATGAATGTGCTCCCACTATGGCTTTTAATTCATCGTTATTGACTTTGGTCTCCAGCCATTGCTCATTGTTGTTATCAAAATTTTCAAAAGCCATCAAACCAAAAAGCTACGTCATTTTTTTCGTACTTACCTGACATGGTCACTGGTCCATTCTGCACCATATCGCCATAGTCCACATAACCACAACTGTGAGTTAATATGGTTCATCAGCTTGGTGCCACATCGGAACTCGTACTTGACATTAACTCGCAATTTCATAACAAAAGTATCGAATTTAACACGAAATAATATGGCAGGAAATTAGCGACAAAACTGATTTATAATAGATATTACGTAATATGCTATGGTATTAAAAAATAATAATTAAAGGAATTCCAAGTAGAATGCAATATGCCGTCAACTTTATGGCAGTTATATGCGACTCGTACTTACTGTCAGAACTTTGTTTTGCCTTGTTATGTTTTTCAAATTTAACCTCTATGTCCACACTGCATAAGAGTAAATATAGATGTATAATCAAAATTTTGAAATTGTTTAGTATAACTAATTAACATACCTAATTAAATATTTATTTAATAAAATATTTAATAATTAAATACAATAATACGATGTTTTTTTATTAAATTAAGATTCCATATCTCAGATTATCTATTGCACCTATTTCTCTTATATTATAATCTTATTAGGTATATTAAATTTTGTTAAATTTCAATAAAAACAAACAATATTTATGTGTCTCAATGCCTATATTTTAAAAGACAACAATGAAAAAATATTCTTATATTTGATCTGCTATCACTTAATTTAATATATTTTATTCTCTAGTTGTGTACTTACCCTAAAAAATAAATAAATAAACATGAACAACGAAGCACTTAACACTAAAAACAGCACCAAATCACTTGCACCAGATTACACAATTGCACAATTACACCCAAATTTTGTATATTTATTAAAATAAAAAAATTAAAAAAAGTCCCTTAAATACTTTTTTAAAATATTTGTAAATTTAAAATTTGGAGGGACAGCGAGCTCGGCCCGCTCATTCGACTGTCGACAAGGAACTCGTCTTAACTTAAGGGCTAAAAGACGTTACGTTGCCCCTTCGATCCCCTTCGTTGAGTTTGATTGTGATAAAGGAATGTTGTCTAGTGGCAGTTGGATTTAAAAATATATATTTCTATGTGAATATAGTACGCACCGATCATTATAATATTTTTTAGTTAGAAAATGATATATACTTCTTTAAAAAAACTAAGAATGATTATTCTTTTCTAATACTTTCTTAGATTTAATCGAATATTTGAAGTTTTCGCTTTACAGAAATTGATATAATATTTAAATATTATTTCCAATATAGTGACTACTTTTTGTATTTCATAACAAATGTTGTACTTTGTTAAATCTAAGTACTATATTTCATACAAATAAAATCAGCTGGTAAAATATATATGAAATATTTTGTAGTCAAAATAAAAGTCGAGGCGACGGCCACAATTTTATGCGCAGTAAATGTTAGAGGTACAAAATTTAGGGTAATGTAAAGTAGACTCTATTTGTATAAGTTTAAAAGTCGACAAAAAAGCCAGATGAGCTTATAAAAAATGTTTACTTTGAAGGGCAAGCTTTCTTTGCGAACACTACTGTTGTTCGAACGTATTAAACGACAATATGAACAGGGTTGGATTATAAATAAATATTTTGAATTTATTTTTTAATGTTTTAAATTATGTTTTTATTACGAGTTATTACTTCCTGGTATAATATGTACACTGGCGTTTAAGTATTAAAAACGTTGTTTATTGTTATAAACTTAGTTTTTCAGTAAAATGGTAGTGTCAGGTCTACAATTACTCGTAACTTTCTCTGTATCATTCTCTACTAATTTGATCAGAGTTAGTAATTTTTTACTTATTACAAAGTAACATAACAACTATCAGAATAGACTCAGTGTGTTAGTGACTTTATTATTGTGTGTGTATTACAATAATAATAATTTAGATTATTTATTTATAATATGTAAGTAATCTTAGAATAATAAATAATTTAAACTACAATTTAAAAAATTTATTAAGTACATTAATATTCTCTTTTTGTATTTTATTGATGATATTATAAGTTTTATATTTCAATTTCGAGTACATACCTGTGTTAGGAAGTATTGCACGGTGGCTTATTTTTAACGGTCATATCGACGCACGCGCCGTTAAACCTAGGTACCTACTTTAGAAACATTCGGTTTAATCTCATTAGAAATCTAAAATTATTAAACAAATTTAAATTTAATTTTAGCATAATATTATTTAATTTTAGTAATCGCATATAATACTATGACATCTGCAGCGTTCATTCTTTTTCGACGAATTCAATAAAACCGATTCTCTTATTTTTATATAATCTAATATATAAAAATCTCGTGTCACAGTGTTTTTAGGGAAATCCTCCGATTTGACCAATTTTTACGAAATGTTCTGTATATATTTGGTAGGTCTGAGAATAGGTCGTGGGCTATTTTTTATTCCCTTAGGTGATAAGGGTGGTCCTCTCAAGATTATTTTTGTACTATTTTTTATATTTTTAATAGTTTGACAACAAAAATACTTTATAACTCTAAATTTTCATCCTTCTAACACCAATCTCTATTTTTTATAGTATTTAGAACGCGGGCGAAGCCGCGGGAATTACCAGTAGACATATAAAAATTTAGGGATTTTCAACTTGATATTTGATATTTAAAATGTAGTATGGAATGTAGAGATTATACTTATTACTTAGTTATTAGTCTACTTACATGTATACTCTATGTATTATAGTAAGTATGCTAATATAATCTCAATTTAATTCATATTTTCAATTTAATTAATAGTATGTCATTTTTTAAACTTTTCGTAATATTATGGTAATAATTTCAAGCGCAATTTTGGAGTCTTTCTAATATTTCTAAGCTAAGTATATGACGAAATATTTTTAATTTAAGCATAAAAGCAAATACATATTAAATACAATATATTAATGGAAATTGTATGTATGTATATTAAATTAAACATTATTTTTCAAGAAAACGTTAAAATTTCAGATTTACAAAAATCAAGAAATAAAAAAAAACGTTAAGACAATTTCAAATATAACGGTCATTTGAACAGATGTGCATGCGCATAATGCACGTCTTAGACGCGTGCTGGACACACGAACGGAAGTTTCTAATTTCCATAAATGTAACAACGGGTTGAAAAGTAAGACATTATTTACTTTCAACCTAAAGTATATTTAAATTAGTAGTAAGTTTAAATTCATTAATTATGGGGAATTTATTTTGTTGCTATGTTTTAAACTTTAATCATATACTATGAAGGTACTTTTTGTTATATCCGAAAGTGTGCTGCGACTTGCGCACGCGTCGTCGTGGTCTATGGTCACAAGAAAGTGACAGGATGCGTCTTAACGCAAGGGTGGCAACCCTAAGACGTTGCTAGTAATAGTTATGGCAATTAATACACGAACTGCTGGTTAGCATTTTTCTTTTAAAGTTTTGTTAAATATTTATTGTTTAATTTGGAATCAAAAAAGTGCCTTATAACTAACTCTGTCATTGAAATATATATTTCTCAGACCAAAATAACAAAACACATCTTAAAATAGAATTAGATACAAACGTAGTCAGCAATATCATGACAAATGCAAAATTTTTAAATCAGTAACTGTTTATTGCCATTTTATCTAAAATGTTCGTATAAACCAAAGAACTTGTAATAAGTATATAGGATTACAAGTTCTGTGGTATAAACAGTAGCTATAGGCTGAACTTTTTAATTCAGTAATTGTACGACTTATACATTATTTTTAGTCGGTAACTTGAAATACGATATTTTAACTAACATAAGTAACATTACTGCTACTTTTAACCTACTAGTGTAGGTTAAAAGTAGCAGTAATGTTACTACTACGAGTACAAACAAATATTAAGAATCAATCTAAAGTAAGAGCATCCGGATATTCTAAACTGTAAAACCTTCAAATTGTATATAAGAAGAAAAGTTTGTTAGTATGTGTGTCCGTGTGTTACTCTTTAACACAAAAATTCTAAACGGGTTTTGAAGAAGAATTAGAAAAATTCTAGTTAAATAAAAAAATGTGCTGGACAAGTTTTAATATTACTCTTAATCTCTGGTCTCTTTACATAATTAATAAATAAGAGTCTAGGCGTTTACCTAGAATCAAACTAATTGTAACTTGTAACGGAAACTCTCGTTAAGCTTGAAGTGATTTGTCTAACTACGGTGTAGAAATTTAAGGACAAGTAGAAACCTAAAGCGATCTGCCAACACTATCTTGTTAAGACAAGTTACAAATTGCTTCTGAGCGGACCACTTGTGAACCTACAGGCAGGTATAGATAAGTAAGTATTAAACTTGGTTCAATATTGTCAAATCTTGCGGCTTATTTAATACTTTTTATATGAAGGCTAATATATTAAGAAATATTTTTTTTTCTCTGGGAGACTCACCCATGACCATGATTGCTGTAAAGTATAAAAGCTTCGGGAACTAAAAATCAGTTTTATTTCTTATTGATATAGTATAGCGACTTAATATTAATATTTTTTTTAACATAATCTGATTCTTTTTCTGAAATAAAAGTAGCCTAATAGGCTAATTAACTCCTTATAACAACTATTTCCCCGAGAAAATCCTGTCAAAAACTGACCAATTCAGCCGTTTCATAGATCAATGGGAACAAATAGACAGGCAAAAAAAATTCTTTATATAATTACTTATGCATTTATAAAAAAGTTGTTCTTTTTTAATTCTTTGTACCTACCTATAGACGATTTTTTGCCAATAGTTAAGGTGACAGTTAAACTTTTTCAAACAATTTGAACCGCCCGTCAATAAACCTGCTGTTGCCTAAACTTGAATAGACGAAATCATTAGTAAACCGAATAAATACACTGTAACTAGCGAATTACGTCTTTATTATAAAAGTGTTAAATTTCAATTTCCTTCTAAGATAGCGAGAACAAAGTTAAAAACCATCTGCTGTTTAAGCTCGGGTTAATTGATAACTCGATGACTTTTTCTAATAGTGATAATCCTAAAGCTTTCATCCATTTAATAGCATGTTATATATGTGTTGATTTTGATTATTAAAAAATATATAATTTATAACGTTATTAGTTTACTTTTACTGGCAGCTATGACTTCTTATTCAGATAATAGAAAATCATTCTGCGTTTGATCAATTCAGAGATATAAAACAGCTTAGATTTGAGAAGTTGACGGTATTGTTATGGCGTTGCAATAACGGCCTTCTCGCCGCTTTGGAAGAACGCAAAATGGGGAGCGAATAATGTTGTATCTAAGAATACATTAAATAAATATATAATCTAAGGCTGTACGTATATACCTTTAAAATTTTATTAAACTCGATCATTATTGAAATTTTAAGACAGTAATTAGGTATCTGGTAAACAAATTACTTTTTTTTATTAAAATTAAATTAGTATTTTGACCTACAGGTTGAATAAACATAGTTCAACGTTTAACAAAAAAAAACTTGGTTGGTGTGGTTCGATAAAATTGTGACGTACGTTTTTGATTTTTAACAGGCTTCAGTTAGCGCTTTTTTAATTAAAGGCAGTTAATAAAGTTTTTAAAAATAAAGGAAGGTTACTTACTTCTATTGCCCCATTAGTATTTTGAATATATGTACATTGAAACCTCTTTTGCTCTTTTCTTTTAAAAATATTAGGTACCCACCTACAATATAAAAATAGAATTGTAGAAGTTTTTATTAATAGTTCTACTAATTAGTAATTACTACTCCTAAGTGACAATAATTAGTCCACTGTTACCTATATATTATCCTAAGATACTTAGTTCTATAAGCGTTTTGTTATTCTCGAAGAACTTTTCAATCTTCGCCAGCAATAAATCAGAGCGCGCTTAATTAATGTAAGCTAAGATACACTGAGGGTCACTTTATGAGGGAAGAACGGCGTTACAATATTTACTGACCTCTTCAAACATCGGATGAATTGAGACAAATCTTTACATGGCTTCGAAAAGTGTTTGAACGCTATTAAGCCGATGCAATATAGAAAAATCTTTGAGAGCTCCGAAAACAACTTTGTCTATAATTAGCCACAACTAGTTTATACAAGTACAAAAGTGTACTGCCTCGTTGGTGTAGTGGCTAGCAAGTACGGCCACTCGTCGAGAGGTTCCGAGTTCGAGTCCCGGGTCGGGCTAAGTTTAGTAAGCCTTAGTAAGAGTCCGGAGTTGGAAAGTTGGCGGTGTGTCACCCCCGTGCCTCGGAAAGCACGTAAAGCAGTTGGCTGGTCTCATTGAGATTGGCCGCCGTGGCCGAAGTCATGAGTTTAGGGATTTATAAAAACGTTTAAATTATTAAAACTAAATATACCTTAATAACTAATAAATAATTATAAAAATTTTCGGGAGGATAATGAGGAAGTCTGCATAATATTAGATAGAATAGGCGGATTAAGTTTTGATCTGAGAAAGTGCAGGAGTAGGACGTTAAAACTACCGAATATAGGTTTATATTATCTAAGTATACTTATGAACTTTTATGATTTATAGCGCAGTCCAAAATTCATTGTCAGTTAGACTGCGTTGAAACCTTCACTTAATAGGTGCCTCTTAACAAAAAGGAGAGAAAAAAAAATCTATCTTGTCACTTTTTTGTCAATTTGGTCTTACGTTAAAAAAAATTTAACAATTTATTTCGGTACAAAAAGAGTCATCCAAATTGTCATAAATTAACGATGAACCACCTGACTTATTGAGACATTTTAATCAAACAACTGTCGTCTCTACGGAATGTTCTAATAACCTCGTTTTCCACATATGTTTATTGATTTACTATACTACATTTATATCCTGTCTTTGAATTAGTTAATAAGATTCTTTTTATAAACTTATTATTTTTAGGGTATCAAATTAATATAACATTAAAAGTAAATATTTCACCTATATAGGAGGGATGTTTCTTAAAACGTATTTATTTTAAAGTTAGTTATAAAAATGCTTTGATTATATACATGTCTGTAATCAAAGTAAAAATCGTTAAGGTAGAGTCGTAGTCATACAAGTGTCTGTTTCTAATTTTAAATTAACAGGTTTTCACTAAATGCATATGAAAGTGGGTTTATTACTTGCATATAAAAATCTTTTCATCATTTAAATTTTAGTCTGTCTGTCTGTTTGTTCCGGCTAATCTATGAAACGGCTGGACCGGCTACTTTTAGTTTATTAGAAAATTATAAATACCATTTAATTTATTTTAACTTACGCCCAGCGAAGCGGACCGGGTTTGCTAGTATTAAAAATACCTATCTCATTGCCATTTAGTAGATGTAATTGCAGAAAATTTGTCAAAGTTAGTTAGTAGTAAGTTATATTACTTTATTGTCGTTCTAGAAAATTTCTATATCGCCTCTGGTGGGGGATTGGTCCTGTCATCCGTACTGCATCTTGATCTTTGGTTGCGTCAAACATCCTTGGAATAGAGAGTGCACATACTTGCTTGTGAAAATACCTTCTTTTGAGAATAGTCATCGTATTGACATCAATTTTATAGTCTACAATATTCGTTTGAAATAATTATATTTTACAATTTTAAATTTATTTCTGGTTAATTTAACCTGGTTTTCGGGCACTTGCCGAAGATAAGCACAACCCTTACTTTAAAGTGTTTTTATAATGGTACAAAGACTAATGAATCAAAAATTTGTAAGGTTCTAATATTTTGAAAAATCTTCTAATTTAAGTCTGTGATACATTTCTTCATAAAGTTTTTTTTTATTCTCTACATCTTTTCTTCACAATGTTTTTATCTAACGATTACCACGATAGAATTATTTTTTAAAAAAAGTTTTATAATATTTTTTTATATTTATAATATTCTCAATAGTTTAATTTATAAGCGTAAGCCAAACATTTTATCTTATTAGAAAATATTGATATCTATTATCTATACTTTACTAATATCATAAAGAGGATATATTTGTATTTTTGTATGTAACGAATAAACTCAAGAACTTCTGAACCAATTTCAATGAAATTTGGTACACAGATAGTCTAGAGCCTGAGAGGGGACATAGGCTACTTTTAAAGATGAAAAAAGGGCTGTAAGGGGTTGAAATAGAGGATGAAAGTTAGTATGGAAATTACGTTATTTTTAAAGCTAGAAGCTTGAAACTTATTATTTACGCTTTTAATTAGATATAAATAAAAAAGACATTCAAAGTTTGTATAAATTGTATGCTAAAAGTAGGTACCTAGGGACGAACCCGAGCGAAGCGAGGGTGAGTCGCTAGTTTAAAATAGGATGATATCCACACTAGTGTTATAATATATATAATTTATAATTAATAATATACGGGAAGATATCAGTTAAACAACATTCGGTTTTACATATTTATTTTTATTCATAAAATAAAATACAGTAATGTTTCTAGTAAGTGATAATCTTAAAATATTTAATGAAAATCATGTTGTTTTATAGCAGATACTACGATGCGAATTAAGACACAGAGTGCTAAGAAAAAATACCACACCAGATGTTACCTAGGTATATAATAACATTTTAGGCAGTACCTAGTAAGTAACTACTAATTTAGCCAGAAATTAATGATTTACTATTTTATTAACTTTTAAATAAATCATTGGCTCGGTAGTTTGTGGTACCCAAGTGGTAGTGCCATGCTTGTTACCTTCGGGTAGCAGCCGAAGGCACGCCCGTATACTTACCACTCTCTCACAGAAGACCGGCGTGAAGTGGCAGCTACGCTGTCGCGTTTCGTCCGGTAAGTAAGAGTCCGGGAGGCCCACTTCCCATCCCTACTCCCGTCCTTCTCCTTCCCACCTCCCTCCCTTTCCTGAAAGGCCGGCAACGCATCTGCAAGCCCTGTGGTGTTGCAGATGTCCATGGGCGGAGGTGATCACTTACCATCAGGTGAGCCTCCTGCCCGTTTGCCCCCTTTGTCCCATAAAAAAAAATAGTTATAAATCGGTAGGTTATAAAATAACCTTTTTTTTGCATACCTTATCACCGCTTGCACCTAAAAATTTATTTGCACATATAAACTCTCCAAATTAAAAGTCAGTTGTAGTCTAAAATAATAAGTTTACAGTAAAAAATCCTTAACCAACCAAAGGCTAAGGATTTTTTTAATATATTGCCTATATGTACCTAAAAACCACTTAGACATTAACAAAAGGGTAGATATTCGTACTAACTATTAATAAATAAGGCAAAATGCATAAAGCATAAGAGATTGGTATTGTTTAGCACGTTTAGCTCTTACATATTCTGCTGACATCGAATTTTTTTAAATATATTTGTCCATTGTATTAGGTATACCTATACAGTATATATACATACATTCATTTAAATTATTAAATATAATTTTCACAGAATAGTATTAATAACTATTGATTATAAATGAAACTATATTTTCGGATTTTGTCGCGGATTTATTTTGGTTTTTGGTTCCCGACGCGACGTTTTGAATGCTTTGCAGCAATCATGGTCACGGGAGAGATAGGTCCGGAAAGATAGATTCATTTATAATGTCGAATATTCGCATAAACCTAAGAAAGGACTATTGCTTACTTTGGCTTCAAATAATGTCATATTACTTAAAATGATCTCGCAGATTAATCTATACTAATATTACTTATTAAGCTAAAGATTATGTTTGTTTGAACATACTAATCTGAGGAACTACTGGTTCGAATTGAAAAAATATTTTAGTGTTAGATAGCTCATTTATTAAGAAAGGCTAAAGCTAGGTTTTTGTATATCATAGAGAAAAATTGTAAAAGATAGATGGATATGTGAAATACATTGATTAATTATCACTAGCTGGCAGTTTTGCAGCGATTTGACGGGTTTTGCTTCTACAATTTTTGTCTAATTATATTATATAAAAATGCAATATGATTCTTATTTCTTGTCTAGTAATTAACCTGTCGTAATTATTATTATTATTTTTTTTAATACACGTAATACATATATTTTATTAATTTATAGAATCAGAATTAGTGTAAGATAGCTCATTTATTAAGAAAGGCTAAAGCTAGGTTTTTGTATATCATAGAGAAAAATTGAAAAAGATATATGGATATGCGAAATACATTAATTAATTATCACTAGCTGGCAGTTTTGCAGCGATTTGACGGGTTTTGCTTCTACAATTTTTGTCTAATTATATTATATAAAAATGCAATATGATTCTTATTTCTTGTCTAGTAATTAACCTGTCGTAATTATTATTATTATTTTTTTTAATACACGTAATACATATATTTTATTAATTTATAGAATCAGAATTAGTGTAAGATAGCTCATTTATTAAGAAAGGCTAAAGCTAGGTTTTTGTATATCATAGAGAAAAATTGTAAAAGATATATGGATATGCGAAATACATTAATTAATTATCACTAGCTGGCAGTTTTGCAGCGATTTGACGGGTTTTGCTTCTACAATTTTTGTCTAATTATATTATATAAAAATGCAATATGATTCTTATTTCTTGTCTAGTAATTAACCTGTCGTAATTATTATTATTATTATTTTTTAATACACGTAATACATATATTTTATTAATTTATAGAATCAGTATGTTTGTTTGAACATACTAATCTGAGGAACTACTGGTTCGAATTGAAAAAATATTTTAGTGTTAGATAGCTCATTTATTAAGAAAGGCTTAAGCTAGGTTTTTGTATATCATAGAGAAAAATTGTAAAAGATATATGGATATGCGAAATACATTGATTAATTATCACTAGCTGGCAGTTTTGCAGCGATTTGACGGGTTTTGCTTCTACAATTTTTGTCTAATTATATTATATAAAAATGCAATATGATTTTTATTTCTTGTCTAGTAATTAACCTGTCGTAATAATTATTATTTTTTTTAATACACGTAATACATATATTTTATTAATTTATAGAATCATTTTTAGTAATATCGAATGTGGCATTTAAAGTAATCAATTATTGTCTGTAAAACTTATATTTAATAATATATTATATTTATACAATACAATTAAAAAAACAATATTATACTTACTATTAGATTAGAATACTGTAAGTAGACCATTAACGTAAAAATAAAGTGTTATATTAATGCAATGAGCGCAACAGTTCTATTGCTTTTAAATTCAGTCAGGCGTCGATGACATAAATGTAAAAGTTACGTAACATGAAGACGTTTAAAAGTTAGTAACTTTTCATACAAATTTCTATCTCCAATAATATAATTTTATATTTTACATAATTAATATAAGTACCTAATGCTTATAAGTAATATCCAAGTAACAGTTAAGTACGTAGATAACAACTGAATGAAAATAATAGTTTAAAAAAACTAAAAACACGCTTTTTATAGAAAATCAAACTAAAAATTAGAAAATAAATTTTAATGAATTTAAATTAATTATTTGATTTTAAAAAAAGCGTGGGGTGCATGGTGTCAATAGTTATAAATATTTTATTGACAGATATGAGTAGAGTGATTATCATTTTGATAATATCTTAAAAAGCACCCCACGCTTTTTTTAAAATCAAATAATTAATTTAAATTCATTAAAATTTATTTTCTATTTTTTAGTTTGGTTTTCTATAAAAAGCGTGTTTTTAATTTTTTTAAACTATTATTTATTTTTTACTTTTTAGTTTCTAAAAAGCGCCATCTATTGAACACAATATGTAATCTCGATACAATACTTGAGGGAGCTGTTTGTAAATTAGTTTTTTTAAACTATTATTTATTTTCTACTTTTTAGTTTGGTTTATATATCAAATTAGTGTATTGTCATCGGTCCTCGATAAATCTACAAAGTTTGAACGAAATCTGACCGTTTAAAGTGGGTCAAAATCGCGCCCAAAGAAGTCGGTTACAAACATACAAACAAACATAAAGGTAAAGCTAATAAAAAGCGTGTAAAAATAATATTAATGACTGTTTCAATTTGTTGGTTTAGTATAATATATGCTCAGATTTATATAATCTGAGAATATATGTATATAGGTCTACAAAAAGGTCGCGATGACATAAATGTATATCTCTTAAGAATAACCTACAATATCCATTTTAATAGTTTAAAAAATGGGTAATTATAAAGCGGTAATTGGAATACTATTAACACAAATACGGTTAATCCTTACCCTTTTTAAATAAGTTAGACGCGAGAATAAAATGCAAGCGCTGCTTCAAGCGCCACGCCGCTTCGCTTGATGTAATCGCCGACCCTACCCCGCACCATCTTGCCTACTGTTTAGCTAATAGCTTTGATTTGGCATCATAAAATACTTACAACTTTTTCAACGTTCTACCACCAATTTTTAATAGTGATTAAAACGTGGGCGAAGCCGCGGTAATTGCTAGTAAATAATAAAGTTTACTTTACAGTTTACAAGTTACCTAATTAGAGGATGAGACGAAAGTCGGATTGAAATAAAAAGAGTACTTACTACACACAATATTTGAATGTTAACAAGAACAGTGAAAATCGCCATATTGAAGATCACCGGCTTATATAGCAAGTGATTATGAAAATTCTGTTTTAACAGACATCGATGATCACAAATTGTAAACAATCAAGAACAATACCCATAATAATTGTATTAAAATTGAGCTTTTGTTATGTTTTAACTGCGTAAAACATGTGCAAATATACCATGATGTCTTCATTATTTTAATTGTGACTTGTACATTCAGATGTTCTTTTATGTTTCACTATTTGTTTAATATCAAATATATTTTTGTACATTATGTAGGTACAAAGTAAAATTTATGACGACGAATAATATTTTGAACCGTCTGCTGGGTCTTAGTAAACTGATTGCTGAACTAGATACTGCTTGTGGCGTTGCTTGCGGTCAATATCGACGCAAAATTTGAGTCACGCTTCTAGGATTCCGTACGAGCGACCAAAAATTTTTGTAACATACCTACTATAATAACAAATTTATATTTAAATCAGTGTTAATTTTATCGTCACCCAATTATGCTTCGATTTCAGTATTTTAATTGTCTTCTTATTTATTTGCCAATAATTCAATAATAAATTATTATTTATTGATGATTTTATGACAAAAAGTATTAAAAAAAATAGAAAACCCCAAAAGCGTAAAAAGTGAACAGTAATAACCTCATCATCATTGCATTATACGAGTAGATAATTTAAAATTAAAAGAAACTCTAAAACTTTACTTATATTCGTAACGTTACCTAATAGAGAAGTTTGCTTAAGTAATATATTTTAAAGTAAAATGTTGTACAAACTGTACAATAATCTTAAAAATTCCACAGTTTTTATTTTCAACTTAATAATTCAACACGGACTGTAACGAAAAATTCTATAAAGAAAATACGTACTATATAAATCATATACATTATATACGCATAAAATATAATATACGTATACAACTCCTAAATAAATTATTTTCTCCGACATAATTTTCGTAAGGCATGTGAAGTCCGCCAACCCGCATGAGGCCAGCTTGGTGGACTACGGCCTGATCCCATCGTATTGAAATCGTTGTAATTTCGTCGTGCCCGTTCATATGATTCACATGCCTTCCTTGATCGTCAATTTCACTAATTCGTCAGTTTACTCATTAGACAGTTTCGGTAGGTTGACAATTTATGGATTCAGCCCTTTTTACACGCTTTTTGTATGTTTGTAACCGACTTCTTTGGGCGCGATTTTGACCTACTTTTAACGGCCAGATTTCGTTCAAACTTTGTAGATTTATCGAGGACCGATGACAATACACTAATTTGATATATAAACCAAACTAAAAAGTAGAAAATAAATAATAGTTTAAAAAAACGAATTTACAAACAGCTCCCTCTAGTATTGTATATAGATTACATATTGTGTTCAATAGATGGCGCTTTTTAGAAACTAAAAAGTAAAAAATATATAATAGTTTAAATCAAATAATTAATTTAAATTCATTAAAATTTATTTTCTATTTTTTAGTTTGGTTTTCTATAAAAAGCGTGTTTTTATTTTTTTTAAACTATTATTTATTATAGTCCCACTGCTGGGCACGGGCCGCTCTTCAATGCCATCGGAATCTGGCCATAGTGCACCACGCTGGCCAAGTAAGTGGAAGAGTGGACTTCACATGTTTCTCGAAAACTTGTTAGAAAAGTCACCAAGTGCTAATCATGTTGGAAAGTGATTTGCATATAAAAATATCAGAAGTTCGAGACCAGGGATTTGAACTCGCTTCACTTAGTTTTCAAATCGAGCGCGTTAACTCTGGGCTACTACTGCCTAATTTCTAGTAGCTACTTAATGTACTAAAGACAAAATAATCAAAAGTTTTAGAATAAGTGTTGCTCATCATTAAATCTTATCCTTAGCTATGGTGAAAAGTTTTCGTTGTTATTGTTGGTTTATTTAAAGAAAAGCGAAACGTTTTAACTCACTTCGCTTGGGCGCGTCCCTATATTGCCTAAAGGACTAGCAGTTTCAGCGTAAAGGAGTAAAATGTTACATTAATATAAAGCAAACTTTTGTATTTATAAAAATAGCCCTTTTGTCAGTAGATGGAGACATTTTATGGCTGTACGTTCTTTTAGATACTCATAATAGTTAGGATAATACAAAAAAAGATATTATGGAATATAGAATTATACACTGAAAAGATTGTGAAAGATTGATTAATAAAATAATGTTTTTATGTAAAATATTGAATATATTTTTAGCTAATAACTTCTGAGTTGTTTTTACCTGTGTCACATAGTAACACATTGTTACCTAGGTTTTTTATAACGTAAATTGAATTCGGTCACACCATTTTAAGAACAGTCCACATGTCCATTTAATTTGAATTATGTTAATAAATATGGTTAATTAACGTAATTTTAAAAATTTATATCAGAAACCGAAAAATTAAAAAACGCCAAATGAATTACCCAAAAGTACTATTCTAAACAATCACTCTACAGCATTTTATAAACACATCATGTTCAGAATAAACATAGCGATAACAAAAAAAAAAGTTCTTTCGTAATTTTGTGATTCAATAGAGCCTTACATTTGGATACAATAATTATAATAGCATTTATTACTCGTCAGTGCTTTTTTTTAAAAATATTTTTACGCCATTATATAAATTATAAATTGTTTACTAGTGACTTAAACTTCAAACAAAGCTTTCAAAATAAAAAAAATAATATGCGAGTATAATGTCATACGAAATGTACCTATGTTTCCTAATACTTTCTTGGGTTTACGCGAATTTTTTTAAATTTTTTTTTCGATTGTATTAGGTATACCGTATACCTATAGATAGTAGATACATACATTCATTTATATTATTAAATACATTTTCACAGAATAGCATTAATAACTATTGATTATAAATGAAACTATCTTTTCGGATTTCGTCGCGGATTTATTTTGATTTTTGGTTCTCGACGTTTCAAATGCTTTACAGCAATCATGGTCACAGGAGAGACTAAGGTATTTGCCGTTTCAGAGATTTGTATACTTGTTACAGACAGCTTACAAAACATTTCATGTCATTTCATTTCATCAATTTGTTATGTTACCTTACAAATTTTCATTCTCAAAACATACATAGATAATATTTTCCTATTAAGAGTAAATATAATTTTATAAATACGTCACACAAAGCCAAACTTATAAATAATATTTAAGCTACACAAACAATTTAAGAATTTCTGCAAAATAACAATATCTCAATCAATGTTAAATTAAAATATATTGTTTTAAATCGCAAGGTAACATAGGTATTGTTAAAATAAAAGTTTTCTATTTAATTTATCAAAAAAGCAAATATTGTTACATGGACTGAAATAAAGTTTACATAAGATTCTACGTCATACTTTGAGAATCATTTTGAGTATAAAAGGAACAGATAATCAGGTTTTAGCATCAGTTCGTGGCCAACTCTCATAGCAAAATGAGAGTCACAACCTTCATGATCTTGTGCTGTGCACTGCAGGTGAGTTATTTCATTTCAGAAAAAAGTATCCTAATCATTGAATTTAACTGAATTAAAATTCTTAGCCCATTAGCTTGTTCATAAAATTGCACGATAACTAGATCACAGGATATTAAACAATTACTTTAAAATATAATTTTTACTTTCAGTATGTAGCTGCATCTTCTCTGGACAGTGATTTGATGAATATGCTCACGGAAGCAAATTCATTTCAAACAAAAAATGAAAGCACAAGTGATGAATTTAAATTCGACAAATATGGTAATCTACTTGAAACTCATACAGTAAGAAAAGAATTTGCTAGAGATGGCGATGATTTCATTGCAGATGAAGACGTTGAAGTACAACAGATTGTTATCAAAACGGATAAAATGGGTCACAGACGAGTATATGAAGAGGATGTTCTTATCAAAAAGGTTCCTTCTGTATCAGCTGCAGCATCTAGCTCTGAAGGCGCTGGAGCTGAAACATCAGGTCAACCCGGTCCCTACGGTCCACAAGGAGGACGTCGTTCAGGATCGGCTGCTGCTGCAGCTGCTGCTGCTAATGCGGGTTCATCCCCTGCTTACAGCCCAGGACCACTTGGAGGCTACGGAACTAGTACGGGAGCAGCAGGAACACCAGCATCAACTGCAGCAAATGCTGCTAGCAATGCAGGATATGGACCTGGTTCCTACGGTCGATATGGAAACCAAGGGCCAAACGTTGTAATTGTCAACGAGGATCAATCTTCAGATTCATCATCGGCGGCATCCGCCGCAGCCGCTGGTAGCTCTGGAGGTTCTGGCTCACAAGGACTAGGCTACGGACAAAGCAATGCTGCTGCTGGTGCGGGATCATACGAAGCTTACGGCCCAGGAGAAGTAGTTGTTATCAACAAACAAGGATCCGGTTCAGGCCCAAAAACTTCTAACGCGGCTAGTGCAGCAAACGCTGCCTCATCTGGATCGAATGGTTCTCAAGGTTACGAAATAGGATCAGGACTTGGAGGTGTAGGATCAACAGGAGCATCAGCTGCAGCAAATGCTGCTAGCAATGCAGGATATGGACCTGGTTCGTACGGACGGTATGCAAACCAAGGCCCAAGCGTTCTAATTGTAAACCAGGATCAATCGCCGGTGTCATCCGCTGCAGCCACTGGTAGTGCTGGAGGTTCTGGCTCACAAGGACTAGGCTATGGACAAAGCGGTGTTGGCACTGGAGGCCCAGGACCTGGAACATCAGGTCAAGTCGGTCCCTACGGTCCACAAGGAGGACGTCGTTCAGGATCGGCTGCTGCTGCAGCCGCTGCCGCTGGTGCGGGTTCATCCTCTGCTTACCGCCCAGGATCACTTGGAGGCTATGGAACTGGTACAGGAGCAGCAGGAACATCTTCATCAGCTGAAGCAAATGCTGCTAGCAATGCAGGATATGGACCTGGTGCTTACGGACGATATGGAAACCGAGGGCCAAATGTTGTAATTGTCAACGAGGATCAATCTTCGGCGTCATCCGCCGCAGCCGCTGGTAGCTCTGGAGGTTCTGTCTCACAAGGACTAGGCTACGGACAAAGCAATGCTGCTGCTGGTGCGGGATCATACGATGCTAACGACCCAGGATCACTTGGAGGCTACGGAACTGGTGCAGGAGCAGCAGGAACATCAGCATCAGCTGCAGCAAATGCTGCTAACAATGCAGGATATGGACCTGGTTCCTACGGACCATATGGAAACCAAGGGCCAAACGTTGTAATTGTCAACGAGGATCAATCTTCGGACTCATCATCGGCGTCATCCGCTGCAGCCGCTGGTAGCTCTGGAGGCTCTGGCTCACAAGGACTAGGCTACGGACAAAGCGATGCTGCTGCTGGTGCGGGATCATACGGTGCTTACGGCCCAGGATCACTTGGAGGCTACGGAACTGGTGCAGGAGCAGCAGGAACATCAGCATCAGCTGCAGCAAATGCTGCTAGCAATGCAGGATATGGACCTGGTTCCTACGGACCATATGGAAACCAAGGGCCAAGCGTTGTAATTGTCAACGAGGATCAATCTTCGCACTCGTTATCAGCGTCATCCGCCGCAGCCGCTGGTAGCTCCAGAGGTTCTGGCTCACAAGGACTAGGCTACGGACAAAGCGATGCTGCTGCTGGTGCGGGATCATACGGTGCTTACGGCCCAGGATCACTTGGAGGCTACGGAACTGGTGCAGGAGCAGCAGGTACATCAGCATCAGCTGCAGCAAATGCTGCTAGCAATGCAGGATATGGACCTGGTTCCTACGGACCATATGGAAACCAAGGGCCAAACGTTGTAATTGTCAACGAGGATCAATCTTCGGACTCATCATCGGCGTCATCCGCCGCAGCCGCTGGTAGCTCTGGAGGCTCTGGCTCACAAGGACTAGGCTACGGACAAAGCGATGCTGCTGCTGGTGCGGGATCATACGAAGCTTACGGCCCAGGAGAAGTAGTTGTTATCAACAAACAAGGATCCGGTTCAGGCTCAAGCACTTCTAACGCGGCTAGTGCAGCAAACGCTGCCTCCTCTGGATCGAATGGTTCTCAAGGTTACGGAATAGGATCAGGACTTGGAGATGTAGGATCAGCAGGAGCATCAGCTGCAGCAAATGCTGCTAGCAATGCAGGATATGGACCTGGTTCGTACGGACGGTATGCAAACCAAGGGCCAAGCGTTCTAATTGTAAACCAGGATCAATCGCCGGCGTCATCCGCTGCAGCCACTGGTAGTGCTGGAGGTTCTGGCTCACAAGGACTAGGCTATGGACAAAGCGGTGTTGGCACTGATGGCGCAGGACCTGGAACATCAGGTCAAGTCGGTCCCTACGGTCCACAAGGAGGACGTCGTTCAGGATCGGCTGCTGCTGCAGCCGCTGCCGCTGGTCCGGGTTCATCCCCTGCTTACGGCCCAGGATCACTTGGAGGCTATGGAACTGGTACAGGAGCAGCAGGAACATCTTCATCAGCTACAGCAAATGCTGCTAGCAATGCAGGATATGGACCTGGTTCTTACGGACGATATGGAAACCGAGGGCCAAATGTTGTAATTGTCAACGAGGATCAATCTTCGGCGTCATCCGCCGCAGCCGCTGGTAGCTCTGGAGGTTCTGGCTCACAAGGACTAGGCTACGGTCAAAGCGGTGTTGGCACTGGAGGTGTTGTAGCTGGAACATTAGGACAACCCGGTCCCTACGGTCCACAAGGAGGACGTCATTCAGGATCGACTGCTGCTGCAGCCGCTGCCGCTGATGCGGGTTCATCCCCTGCTTACGGCCCAGGATCACTTGGAGGCTACGGAACTGGTGCAGGAGCAGCAGGAACATCAGCATCAGCTGCAGCAAATGCTGCTAGCAATGCAGGATATGGACCTGGTTCCTACGGACCATATGGAAACCAAGGGCCAAGCGTTGTAATTGTCAACGAGGATCAATCTTCGCACTCGTTATCAGCGTCATCCGCCGCAGCCGCTGGTAGCTCCAGAGGTTCTGGCTCACAAGGACTAGGCTACGGACAAAGCGATGCTGCTGCTGGTGCGGGATCATACGGTGCTTACGGCCCAGGATCACTTGGAGGCTACGGAACTGGTGCAGGAGCAGCAGGTACATCAGCATCAGCTGCAGCAAATGCTGCTAGCAATGCAGGATATGGACCTGGTTCCTACGGACCATATGGAAACCAAGGGCCAAACGTTGTAATTGTCAACGAGGATCAATCTTCGGACTCATCATCGGCGTCATCCGCCGCAGCCGCTGGTAGCTCTGGAGGCTCTGGCTCACAAGGACTAGGCTACGGACAAAGCGATGCTGCTGCTGGTGCGGGATCATACGAAGCTTACGGCCCAGGAGAAGTAGTTGTTATCAACAAACAAGGATCCGGTTCAGGCTCAAGCACTTCTAACGCGGCTAGTGCAGCAAACGCTGCCTCCTCTGGATCGAATGGTTCTCAAGGTTACGGAATAGGATCAGGACTTGGAGATGTAGGATCAGCAGGAGCATCAGCTGCAGCAAATGCTGCTAGCAATGCAGGATATGGACCTGGTTCGTACGGACGGTATGCAAACCAAGGGCCAAGCGTTCTAATTGTAAACCAGGATCAATCGCCGGCGTCATCCGCTGCAGCCACTGGTAGTGCTGGAGGTTCTGGCTCACAAGGACTAGGCTATGGACAAAGCGGTGTTGGCACTGATGGCGCAGGACCTGGAACATCAGGTCAAGTCGGTCCCTACGGTCCACAAGGAGGACGTCGTTCAGGATCGGCTGCTGCTGCAGCCGCTGCCGCTGGTCCGGGTTCATCCCCTGCTTACGGCCCAGGATCACTTGGAGGCTATGGAACTGGTACAGGAGCAGCAGGAACATCTTCATCAGCTACAGCAAATGCTGCTAGCAATGCAGGATATGGACCTGGTTCTTACGGACGATATGGAAACCGAGGGCCAAATGTTGTAATTGTCAACGAGGATCAATCTTCGGCGTCATCCGCCGCAGCCGCTGGTAGCTCTGGAGGTTCTGGCTCACAAGGACTAGGCTACGGTCAAAGCGGTGTTGGCACTGGAGGTGTTGTAGCTGGAACATTAGGACAACCCGGTCCCTACGGTCCACAAGGAGGACGTCATTCAGGATCGACTGCTGCTGCAGCCGCTGCCGCTGATGCGGGTTCATCCCCTGCTTACGGCCCAGGATCACTTGGAGGCTACGGAACTGGTGCAGGAGCAGCAGGAACATCAGCATCAGCTGCAGCAAATGCTGCTAGCAATGCAGGATATGGACCTGGTTCCTACGGACCATATGGAAACCAAGGGCCAAGCGTTGTAATTGTCAACGAGGATCAATCTTCGCACTCGTTATTAGCGTCATCCGCCGCAGCCGCTGGTAGCTCCAGAGGTTCTGGCTCACAAGGACTAGGCTACGGACAAAGCGATGCTGCTGCTGGTGCGGGATCATACGGTGCTTACGGCCCAGGATCACTTGGAGGCTACGGAACTGGTGCAGGAGCAGCAGGTACATCAGCATCAGCTGCAGCAAATGCTGCTAGCAATGCAGGATATGGACCTGGTTCCTACGGACCATATGGAAACCAAGGGCCAAACGTTGTAATTGTCAACGAGGATCAATCTTCGGACTCATCATCGGCGTCATCCGCCGCAGCCGCTGGTAGCTCTGGAGGCTCTGGCTCACAAGGACTAGGCTACGGACAAAGCGATGCTGCTGCTGGTGCGGGATCATACGAAGCTTACGGCCCAGGAGAAGTAGTTGTTATCAACAAACAAGGATCCGGTTCAGGCTCAAAAACTTCTAACGCGGCTAGTGCAGCAAACGCTGCCTCCTCTGGATCGAATGGTTCTCAAGGTTATGGAATAGGATCAGGACTTGGAGATGTAGGATCAGCAGGAGCATCAGCTGCAGCAAATGCTGCTAGCAATGCAGGATATGGACCTGGTTCGTACGGACGGTATGCAAACCAAGGGCCAAGCGTTCTAATTGTAAACCAGGATCAATCGCCGGCGTCATCCGCTGCAGCCACTGGTAGTGCTGGAGGTTCTGGCTCACAAGGACTAGGCTATGGACAAAGCGGTGTTGGCACTGATGGCGCAGGACCTGGAACATCAGGTCAAGTCGGTCCCTACGGTCCACAAGGAGGACGTCGTTCAGGATCGGCTGCTGCTGCAGCCGCTGCCGCTGGTCCGGGTTCATCCCCTGCTTACGGCCCAGGATCACTTGGAGGCTATGGAACTGGTACAGGAGCAGCAGGAACATCTTCATCAGCTACAGCAAATGCTGCTAGCAATGCAGGATATGGACCTGGTTCTTACGGACGATATGGAAACCGAGGGCCAAATGTTGTAATTGTCAACGAGGATCAATCTTCGGCGTCATCCGCCGCAGCCGCTGGTAGCTCTGGAGGTTCTGGCTCACAAGGACTAGGCTATGGACAAAGCGATGCTGCTGCTGGTGCGGGATCATACGATGCTTACGGCCCAGGATCACTTGGAGGCTACGGAACTGGTGCAGGAGCAACAGGAACATCAGCATCAGCTGCAGCAAATGCTGCTAGTAATGCAGGATATGGACCTGGTTCCTACGGACCATATGGAAACCAAGGGCCAAACGTTGTAATTGTCAACGAGGATCAATCTTCGGACTCATCAGCGGCATCATCCGCCGCAGCCGCTGGTAGCTCTGGAGGCTCTGGCTCACAAGGACTAGGCTACGGACAAAGCAATGCTGCTGCTGGTGCGGGATCATATGGTGCTTACGGCCCAGGATCACTTGGAGGCTACAGAACTGGTTCAGGAGCAGCAGGAACAGCAGCATCAGCTGCAGCAAATGCTGCTAGCAATGCAGGATATGGACCTGGTTCCTACGGACCATATGGAAACCAAGGGCCAAACGTTGTAGTTGTCAACGAGGATCAATCTTCACACTCGTCATCAGCGTCATCCGCCGCAGCCGCTGGTAGCTCTGTAGGCTCTGGCTCACAAGGACTAGGCTACGGACAAAGCGATGCTACTGCTGGTGCGGGATCATACGGTGCTTACGGCCCAGGATCACTTGGAGGCTACGGAACTGGTGCAGGAGCAGCAGGAACATCAGCATCAGCTGCAGCAAATGCTGCTAGCAATGCAGGATATGGACCTGGTTCCTACGGACCATATGGAAACCAAGGGCCAAACGTTGTGATTGTCAACAAGGATCAATCTTCGGACTCATCATCGGCGTCATCCGCCGCAGCGGCTGGTAGCTCTGGAGGCTCTGGCTCACAAGGACTAGGCTACGGTCAAAGCGATGCTGCTGCTGGTGCGGGATCATACGGTGCTTACGGCCCAGGATCACTTGGAGGCTACGGAACTGGTGCAGGAGCAGCAGGAACATCAGCATCAGCTGCAGCAAATGCTGCTAGCAATGCAGGATATGGACCTGGTTCCTACGGACCATTTGGAAACCAAGGGCCAAACGTTGTAATAGTCAACAAGGATCAATCTTCGGACTCATCAACGGCGTCATCCGCCGCAGCGGCTGGTAGCTCTGGAGGCTCTGGCTCACAAGGACTAGGCTACGGTCAAAGCGATGCTGCTGCTGGTGCGGGATCATACGGTGCTTACGGCCCAGGATTACTTGGAGGCTACGGAACTGGTGCAGGAGCAGCAGGAACATCAGCATCAGCTGCAGCAAATGCTGCTAGCAATGCAGGATATGGACCTGGTTCCTACGGACCATATGGAAACCAAGGGCCAAACGTTGTAATTGTCAACAAGGATCAATCTTCGGACTCATCATCGGCGTCATCCGCCGCAGCGGCTGGTAGCTCTGGAGGCTCTGGCTCACAAGGACTAGGCTACGGTCAAAGCGATGCTGCTGCTGGTGCGGGATCATACGGTGCTTACGGCCCAGGATCACTTGGAGGCTACGGAACTGGTGCAAGAGCAGCAGAAACATCAGCATCAGCTGCAGCAAATGCTGCTAGCAATGCAGGATATGGACCTGGTTCCTACGGACCATATGGAAACCAAGGGCCAAGCGTTGTAATTGTCAACGAGGATCAATCTTCGCACTCGTCATCAGCGTCATCCGCCGCAGCCGCTGGTAGCTCCAGAGGTTCTGGCTCACAAGGACTAGGCTACGGACAAAGCGATGCTGCTGTTGGTGCGGGACCATACGGTGCTTACGGCCCAGGAGAAGTAGTTGTTATCAACAAACAAGGATCCGGTTCAGGCTCAAGCACTTCTAACGCGGCTAGTGCAGCAAACGCTGCCTCATCTGGATCTAATGGTTCTCAAGGTTACGGAATAGGATCAGGACTTGGAGGCTCAAGATCAGCAGGTACATCAGCTGCGGCAAATGCTGCTAGCAATGCAAGATATGGACCTGGTTCCTACGGACTATATGGAAACCAAGGGCCAAGCGTTGTAATTGTCAACGATGATCAATCTTCGGCGTCATCTGCTGCAGCCACTGGTAGTGCTGGAGGTTCTGGCTCACAAGGATTAGGCTACGGACAAAGCGGTGTTGGCACTGGAGGTGTTGTAGCTGGAACATCAGGACAACCCGGTCCCTACGGTCCACAAGGAGGACGTCGTTCAGGATCGGCTGATGTTGCAGCCGCTGCCGCTGATGCGGGTTCTTCCCCTGCTTACGGCCCAGGATCACTTGGAGGCTACGGAACTGGTGCAGGAGCAGCAGGAACATCAGCATCAGCTGCAGCAAATGCTGCTAGCAATGCAGGATATGGGCCTGGTTCCTACGGACCATATGGAAACCAAGGGCCAAACGTTGTAATTGTCAACGAGGATCAATCTTCACACTCGTCATCAGCGTTATCCGCCGCAGCCGCTGGTAGCTCTAGAGGCTCTGGCTCACAAGGACTAGGCTACGGACAAAGCGATGCTGCTGCTGGTGCGGCATCATACGGTGCTTACGGCTCAGGATCACTTGGAGGCTACGGAACTGGTGCAGGAGCAGCAGGAACATCAGCATCAGCTGCAGCAAATGCTGCTAGCAATGCAGGATATGGACCTGGTTCCTACGGACCATATGGAAACCAAGGGCCAAGCGTTGTAATTGTCAACGAGGATCAATCTTCGCACTCGTCATCAGCGTCATCCGCCGCAGCCGCTGGTAGCTCCAGAGGTTCTGGCTCACAAGGTCTAGGCTACGGACAAAGCGATGCTGCTGCCGGTGCGGGACCATACGGTGCTTACGGCCCAGGAGAAGTAGTTGTTATCAACAAACAAGGATCCAGTTCAGGCTCAAGCACTTCTAACGCGGCTAGTGCAGCAAACGCTGCCTCATCTGGATCGAATGGTTCTCAAGGTTACGGAATAGGATCAGGACTTGGAGGTGCAGGATCAGCAGGTACATCAGCTGCAGCAAATGCTGCTAGCAATGCAAAATATGGACCTGGTTCCTACGGACCATATGGAAACCAAGGGCCAAGCGTTGTAATTTTCAACGAGGATCAATCTTCGGACTCATCATCAGCGTCATCCACCACAGCCGCTGGTAGCTCTGGAGGTTTTGGCTCACAAGGACTAGGCTACGGACAAAGCGATGCTGCTACTCGTGCGGGATCATACGGTGCTTACGGCCCAGGATCACTTGGAGGCTACGGAACTGGTGCAGGAGCAACAGGAACATCAGCATCAGCTGCAGCAAATGCTGATAGCAATGCAGGATATGGACCTGGTTCCTACGGACCATATGGAAACCAAGGGCCAAACGTTGTAATTGTCAACGAGGATCAATCTTCGGACTCATCATCGGCATCATCCGCCGCAGCCGCTGGTAGCTCTGGAGGTTCTGGCTCACAAGGACTAGGCTACGGACAAAGCGATGCTGCTACTCGTGCGGGATCATACGGTGCTTACGGCCCAGGATCACTTGGAGGCTATGGAACTGGTGCAGGAGCAACAGGAACATCAGCATCAGCTGCAGCAAATGCTGCTAGCAATGCAGGATATGGACCTGGTTCCTACGGACCATATGGAAACCAAGGGCCAAACGTTGTAATTGTCAACGAGGATCAATCTTCGGACTCATCATCGGCATCATCCGCCGCAGCCGCTGGTAGCTCTGGAGGCTCTGGCTCACAAGGACTAGGCTACGGACAAAGCAATGCTGCTGCTGGTGCGGGATCATACGGTGCTTACGGCCCAGGATCACTTGGAGGCTACAGAACTGGTTCAGGAGCAGCAGGAACATCAGCATCAGCTGCAGCAAATGCTGCTAGCAATGCAGGATATGGACCTGGTTCCTACGGACCATATGGAAACCAAGGGCCAAACGTTGTAGTTGTCAACGAGGATCAATCTTCACACTCGTCATCAGCGACATCCGCCGCAGCTGCTGGTAGCTCTGTAGGCTCTGGCTCACAAGGACTAGGCTACGGACAAAGCGATGCTACTGCTGGTGCGGGATCATACGGTGCTTACGGCCCAGGATCACTTGGAGGCTACGGAACTGGTGCAGGAGCAGCAGGAACATCAGCATCAGCTGCAGCAAATGCTGCTAGCAATGCAGGATATGGACCTGGTTCCTACGGACCATATGGAAACCAAGGGCCAAACGTTGTAATTGTCAACAAGGATCAATCTTCGGACTCATCATCGGCGTCATCCGCCGCAGCGGCTGGTAGCTCTGGAGGCTCTGGCTCACAAGGACTAGGCTACGGTCAAAGCGATGCTGCTGCTGGTGCGGGATCATACGGTGCTTACGGCCCAGGATCACTTGGAGGCTACGGAACTGGTGCAGGAGCAGCAGAAACATCAGCATCAGCTGCAGCAAATGCTGCTAGCAATGCAGGATATGGACCTGGTTCCTACGGACCATATGGAAACCAAGGGCCAAGCGTTGTAATTGTCAACGAGGATCAATCTTCGCACTCGACATCAGCGTCATCCGCCGCAGCCGCTGGTAGCTCCAGAGGTTCTGGCTCACAAGGACTAGGCTACGGACAAAGCGATGCTGCTGTTGGTGCGGGACCATACGGTGCTTACGGCCCAGGAGAAGTAGTTGTTATCAACAAACAAGGATCCGGTTCAGGCTCAAGCACTTCTAACGCGGCTAGTGCAGCAAACGCTGCCTCATCTGGATCTAATGGTTCTCAAGGTTACGGAATAGGATCAGGACTTGGAGGCTCAGGATCAGCAGGTACATCAGCTGCGGCAAATGTTGCTAGCAATGCAAGATATGGACCTGGTTCCTACGGACTATATGGAAACCAAGGGCCAAGCGTTGTAATTGTCAACGATGATCAATCTTCGGCGTCATCTGCTGCAGCCACTGGTAGTGCTGGAGGTTCTGGCTCACAAGGATTAGGCTACGGACAAAGCGGTGTTGGCACTGGAGGTGTTGTAGCTGGAACATCAGGACAACCCGGTCCCTACGGTCCACAAGGAGGACGTCGTTCAGGATCGGCTTCTGCTGCAGCCGCTGCCGCTGATGCGGGTTCTTCCCCTGCTTACGGCCCAGGATCACTTGGAGGCTACGGAACTGGTGCAGGAGCAGCAGGAACATCAGCATTAGCTGCAGCAAATGCTGCTAGCAATGCAGGATATGGACCTGGTTCCTACGGTACATATGGAAACCAAGGGCCAAACGTTGTAATTGTCAACGAGGATCAATCTTCACACTCTTCATCAGCGTTATCCGCCGCAGCCGCTGGTAGCTCTGGAGGCTCTGGCTCACAAGGACTAGGCTACGGACAAAGCGATGCTGCTGCTGGTGCGGGACCATACGGTGCTTACGGCCCAGGAGAAGTAGTTGTTATCAACAAACAAGGATCCAGTTCAGGCTCAAGCACTTCTAACGCGGCTAGTGCAGCAAACGCTGTCTCATCTGGATCGAATGGTTCTCAAGGTTACGGAATAGGATCAGGACTTGGAGGTGCAGGATCAGCAGGTACATCAGCTGCAGCAAATGCTGCTAGCAATGCAAAATATGGACCTGGTTCCTACGGACCATATGGAAACCAAGGGCCAAGCGTTGTAATTGTCAACGAGGATCAATCTTCGGACTCATCATCAGCGTCATCCACCACAGCCGCTGGTAGCTCTGGAGGTTCTGGCTCACAAGGACTAGGCTACGGACAAAGCGATGCTGCTACTCGTGCGGGATCATACGGTGCTTACGGCCCAGGATCACTTGGAGGCTACGGAACTGGTGCAGGAGCAACAGGAACATCAGCATCAGCTGCAGCAAATGCTGCTAGCAATGCAGGATATGGACCTGGTTCCTACGGACCATATGGAAACCAAGGGCCAAACGTTGTAATTGTCAACGAGGATCAATCTTCGGACTCATCATCGGCATCATCCGCCGCAGCCGCTGGTAGCTCTGGAGGCTCTGGCTCACAAGGACTAGGCTACGGACAAAGCGATGCTGCTGCTGGTGCGGGATCATACGGTGCTTACGGCCCAGGATCACTTGGAGGCTACAGAACTGGTTCAGGAGCAGCAGGAACATCAGCATCAGCTGCAGCAAATGCTGCTAGCAATGCAGGATATGGACCTGGTTCCTACGGACCATATGGAAACCAAGGGCCAAGCGTTGTAATTGTCAACGAGGATCAATCTTCGGCGTCATCTGCTGCAGCCACTGGTAGTGCTGGAGGTTCTGGCTCACAAGGATTAGGCTACGGACAAAGCGGTGTTGGCACTGGAGGTGTTGTAGCTGGAACATCAGGACAACCCGGTCCCTACGGTCCACAAGGAGGACGTCGTTCAGGATCGGCTGCTGCTGCAGCCGCTGCCGCTGATGCGGGTTCTTCCCCTGCTTATGGCCCAGGATCACTTGGAGGCTACGGAACTGGTGCAGGAGCAGCAGGAACATCAGCATCAGCTGCAGCAAATGCTGCTAGCAATGCAGGATATGGACCTGGTTCCTACGGACCATATGGAAACCAAGGGCCAAACGTTGTAATTGTTAACGAGGATCAATCTTCACACTCGTCATCAGCGTTATCCGCCGCAGCCGCTGGTAGCTCTGGAGGCTCTGGCTCACAAGGACTAGGCTACGGACATAGCGATGCTGCTGCTGGTGCGGGATCATACGGTGCGTACGGCCCAGGATCACTTGGAGGCTACGGAACTGGTGCAGGAGCAGCAGGAACATCAGCATCAGCTGCAGCAAATGCTGCTAGCAATGCAGGATATGGACCTGGTTCCTACGGACCATATGGAAACCAAGGACCAAGCGTTGTAATTGTCAACGAGGATCAATCTTCGCACTCGTCATCAGCGTCATCCGCCGCAGCCGCTGGTAGCTCTGGAGGCTCTGGCTCACAAGGACTAGGCTACGGACAAAGCGATGCTGCTGCTGGTGCGGCATCATACGGTGCTTACGGCCCAGGATCACTTGGAGGCTACGGAACTGGTGCAGGAGCAGCAGGAACATCAGCATCAGCTGCAGCAAATGCTGCTAGCAATGCAGGATATGGACCTGGTTCCTACGGACCATATGGAAACCAAGGACCAAGCGTTGTTATTGTCAACGAGGATCAATCTTCGCACTCGTCATCAGCGTCATCCGCCGCAGCCGCTGGTAGCTCCAGAGGTTCTGGCTCACAAGGTCTAGGCTACGGACAAAGCGATGCTGCTGCCGGTGCGGGACCATACGGTGCTTACGGCCCAGGAGAAGTAGTTGTTATCAACAAACAAGGATCCAGTTCAGGCTCAAGCACTTCTAACGCGGCTAGTGCAGCAAACGCTGCCTCATCTGGATCGAATGGTTCTCAAGGTTACGGAATAGGATCAGGACTTGGAGGTGCAGGATCAGCAGGTACATCAGCTGCAGCAAATGCTGCTAGCAATGCAAGATATGGACCTGGTTCCTACGGACCATATGGAAACCAAGGGCCAAGCGTTGTAATTGTCAACGAGGATCAATCTTCGGACTCATCATCAGCGTCATCCACCACAGCCGCTGGTAGCTCTGGAGGTTCTGGCTCACAAGGACTAGGCTACGGACAAAGCGATGCTGCTACTCGTGCGGGATCATACGGTGCTTACGGCCCAGGATCACTTGGAGGCTACCGAACTGGTGCAGGAGCAGCAGGAACATCAGCATCTGTTGCAGCAAATGCTGCTAGCAATGCAGGATATGGGCCTGGTTCCTACGGACCATATGGAAACAAAGGGCCAAATGTTGTTATTGTTAATAAGCAAGAATCAGAAGCTCAAGCGTTAGCGTCTTCTTTTGCCTCCTCAGATAGCTCTGAAATTGTAGGTCAAGTTCCATTAGATACTTCTGTTTCGACATATGGATACGGTCCGCAATTACAAGGACTTGACGGTTACCAGGAGCCAACTATTATTATTAATGAAACTGGTTCTGGATCGAATGCTTCTTCAAGCTCAGTTGGTTCTGCTTCTTACGGACAAGGTAGAGGAAGGGTTCGTCAAGCTTGTCAATTAAGACGTAGTCAATATATTGTAAGAATTGGCAGGAAAGGTCAACTTTGCCCAACTTGTTAATTATGAAAAATAAAAAAATATCCTTTTAATTAGGATTTATACATATTGTATTTTCTGGAAATAAATTCGTGCATTATTAACAAGTGTTTGATTACATACCTAATACCTATACATTATATAATTGTTACATTTATAATATTTATTACCACGTAAAACAAAATCCTATCTAATTAATTATTATCAACTATACAATATCTATGCAACATTAATCAATTCGACGCTAAATAATTTATTTTGATAAATCTTTTATTTTTTAGTATAGATTTCTTATAATTGTGATGATATAGCTCCCTGTAACTTATTACAGGTGATTCGGACACCCTGCTATTATTATACCAAATTTTAACTCGTGATGAGGTCACATACAGACAGACAGACAAATAATCAATATATATATATATATATATATATATATATATATATATATATATATATATATATATATATATATATATATATATATATATATATATATATATATATATTCAGATTCTGTATAATAATTATTTTAAAGTAGATTTTCCAAAAAAATATTTAATTTACAGGCTTAGTTACATTTTATACAATTCTTTGCATTCATCGGCTTTTTTGGCATGTATCAATGTATTAAACTTATATATTATAAACTTATAAGTATATAAGAATATATTCAGAATTAAATCCTGAGGTTTAAACATATTTCAATCTATAAAATAATAAGACTATTATTAAAAATATAGTTAAAAATATAGTGATATATAATTATTAAAAAACTAGCCATTCCCGCGGCTCCGCACGCGTTTTAATCACTATTAAAAAGGGGATTGGTGGTAGAAGAATTAAAAATTTTAGACTACATGTATTTTTTGATGCCAAATCTGAAAAAAATAAATAAATAAAAATTTTGTCTAAAAATAAAATTTATAATCTGGAGAGGGTCACCTAGGGCAGGGGTCGGCAACCTTTTGAGTCGGAAGAGTCAAAAATTACAATTTACAAAATTTTAAAGTTTTTAAAGAGCCTCAATTTTTTTCTTGCCAACCATATTTAGTACTTGCATAAATAAAGGTTTTCCATAAATAACTAATCTATTTATTCATAAAATTATAGAAAACCAAACTAAAAAATAGAAAATAAATTTAATGAATTTAAATTATTTGATTTTAAAAAAAGCGTGGGGTGCATGGTGTCAATAGTTATAAATATTTTATTGACAGATATGAGTAGAGTGATTATCATTTTGATAATATCTTAAAAAGCACCCCACGCTTTTTTTAAAATCAACTAATTTAAATTCATTAAATTTATTTTCTATTTTTTAGTTTGGTTTTCTATAAAAAGCGTGTTTTTAGTTTTTTTAAACTATTATTTATTTTTTGCTTTTTAGTTTCTAAAAAGGGCCATCTATTGAACACAATATGTAATCTATATACAATACTAGAGGGAGCTGTTTGTAAATTAGTTTTTTTAAACTATTATTTATTTTCTACTTTTTAGTTTGGTTTATATATCAAATTAGTGTATTGTCATCGGTCCTCGATAAATCTACAAAGTTTGAACGAAATCTGGCCGTTTAAAGTGGGTCAAAATCGCGCCCAAAGAAGTCGGTTACAAACATACAAACAAACATACAGGTGAAGCTAATAAAAAGCGTGTAAAAAACATATATTTATTCATATGTAAGCAGTGTTTTTTCACAACAAATTAGAATCTAATTTCTATTATTATTATCTAATTATTAGATACTGTATATATATGGTATTACTTATTAGATAATTACTTATTATTCAAGTAAAAAATTAAAACAATTAAACATATTTTATTTACATTGTAAGACTTACAACTCTAACGTGTACTTTAATATGACTTTTGAATGTTTTTTATTTATAAAATAAATATTATTTGCGTATGGAACTAATGTGGCTCGCGAGCCGCAGGTTGCCGACTCTTGACCTAGGAGAATAAAAAATAGCCTACAACTTATTCTCAGACCTACCATGTACCAATACAAAAAAAATAAAATCGGTCAAGTCGTATCGGAGGAGTTTAAGAATAAACTGTTAGAGATTTTTATATAGTTCCTTAATATATTCCTGGCAAATTTTAAGTATGCCTAAATATATTTGTATTGAAAAACAGATGATTTAGATAAATGTAAAACTAGTTCCTTTGACCCCTGAACACCTGAACTATCCCCCAATAATTCCGCGGCTCATGGTAAAGGTTCGGATTATAAAGTGTATGTAAATTAATACAAATTTATGTGAGAAAATGGAATGACCGTTGACCCTCAAGACGTTTTAGTATGCATTTTGAGTTAAACTCTCTGACGATGTACATCCAGATTATGTTTATACGAGTATCAATAGGTAGTGTTAAAAGTGCACGAGTGTCTGTTACACAAAATATCAGTGTTAATAGTGAATCAAAAAATGACAGTTTTGCAGTTGACTAAAATATAACTCTTTAGTTATAAGGTGAGTACAAAGTGTCTTAGTATTTATTTGTAAACAAAATCTTAGTTGCGTCTAGTCTGGTCTACTAAGTGCCGTTAGGGAAACACTAGTGGTCAACGTCGGTCTGCTCGGGTTCATCACTACTTACATTAGTTTACATTTCTCAGAGATGAGATATTTTTCCGCAGTAAAAAGTACCTACCCTATATGTTGACCTGGATAATAATAATAATCATTCCAAATCTCATCAAAATCTCTCCGATGGTTTGCTCGTGATTCAGTTACCTACAGGCGACAACTAAAAACTCTAAATTCGACGTATGTATCGCTAATTGTGACTATTTCCATTAGACTTTTTTTTAATATTTAATGTAGACCGTACAGATTCGAGTCAGATTGTATTATATTAAGTACATATTATATTTATATGAAAAATGTTATCCGTTTTAGATCGAGCTAGCCTGATAATATTGCTGAAGCGTTTTTTTTAATATTCAATTTCACTTGTCAGTTATGTATTGAGTATTAGTAAATTTACTAACACTCAATACACAACTGACAAGTGAAATTGAATATTAAAAAAACAATTTCACAATAATTGTATTTATACAATTATTAAGAAATTAATGATATAATACTTTGGAAAAATAACGAAACACTTCAAACTCCAAAACAACTATTTTTAAAGTGTAAACAGGAAAAAGATCCATCTTACTGATATAATATTATATCAGTGTAAGCACGGATTTTGCGTCAGGGCCGGATTAAGGTGGTCTAAGGGCTCCCGCAAGTTTTTCGAAATTCCTTAATTTTTTGTGCTACGAACTTAAAATTTGGCAAGATAGTAGTTTATAATTAGTAGACATCCGCTAAGAAGGAATTTTGTGACAGGGCCGGATTAATAAGGTCTAAGGGCTCTCGCAAGTTTGTATGAAATTCCTTCATTTTTTGTGCTACAAACTTAAAATTTGGCAGGAAAGTACCTAATTTATGGTTAATAGAAGCCTGCTAAGAATGGATTTCGCTACAGGACCGGATTAAGGAGGTCTAAAGGTTGTAGCAAGTGTTTATGTAAGTCCTTCATCTTTTGTGTGCTACAAACTTTTTTGTTAGGGAGGGTTTTTCGACAGGGCCGGATTGAAAAGTTCTAATTGCCATAGCAATTTTGGATGAAATTACTTCATTTTTTGTGCTACAAACTTTAAATTTGGCAGGGAGTTAGTTAATAGTTAGTAGGTAGATAACTTTTAGAGTTATAGAAGTTGGGCGCTCCATTCAAAAGATATTACGAATTTAAAAATGTCAATCTAAACAAAATACTAATAGAAAAATAAAGCAAAGCACAGCGGGCAATGGTTCCAAATTCGAGAGAGGAGCGTGCACATTTATGAAACAGGTAACCGGCTCATGAGTAATGAGTATATTAACGATCGAACTTAGATGCAATTATTTTGGTAATTTTTTAATAGCTCGAGATAATCTTAGGCAACCTGTAACTTGCTTTAATATTATTATTTCGTTATTAATCGATTAAATATATAATAAATTAACAGCAATAGTTGTTAACTATTGCTCTTGATTTAAATTTCACAAGAAAAAACTTAATAGGTACCTAAGGAAGAATTTACTTATTTTTTTAATATACTCGTAATAACCTTAGAAAATATTGTAGTTTTTAATATACTATGTAATTTATTTTTTTATTATAATATGTATGTATATTATGATTCTATATAGGTATTACCTATATAGTTTCTAATCCTGAGTATGTCACGAACGCTAAGAGTTCTAACAATGTAACAATCTATTTCACTACTATTATAATTTGCTAAAAAGATAGAAGCTGACTATAAATTTTTACCTTTTATCTGACATAGGATAAGCTGAGGAAAGTGTCAAATTAAAAAAAGGCTGGTTACTTTTATACTTATAGTACGTGTACTTTCACTTAATATCAGAACAAAAATCCTTTTTTTTATATAATATTTTTAAAATGTATAGCTAAAATATTGCATGCATGTATTATCCAAATTTAAGGAATTAGCAGTTAGGCTGGGTGGGCCACAAAAAATCATGACGAAAAAAACTAAAATGGCCGCGCAGTGATCGTCATGGGGTGGGCATTTTATATGTTCATTCTCTAACACAAGCGCAATAGTCAGCGATGACGCGATGGGGTGTACCCCTTCACTATCGCTTAACTACACCCACACTAGTATGTGAGCCACTATAAACTGACCCCCCGCAACCCCTTCTGTCCTTTAAACCACGTATCAAAGCCGTAAAGTTGTCCCACAGTGACGTTGCCAGTTAAATTGGCCGCGTTGAACTATGCGCACACATTTGCACATAGGGGTGCGTACAGTACGTGGTAGGCATAAAATTCGGAAATATAGGTACATAGGCGTTGTACTCCTCCTCTGAGAACCGCAAATGAGATCGTAGGCGAAGTGGAACGAATGCACGATTTTGCCGTATTTATTTTGCCTGTTTCCGCGTTTATTCACACAATCGATTATTTGACAGTGCGTATTGCATCACGGCTGCCATAATGCTAAAAAGCATCAGACAAAAACCTCCTATGGATTATGAATTGTTTGACATAACTAGTATTACAGTACTATTTATTGTTTGTAATAAAACATTGATAATAATATAACAATAGATATTATTATAGAAAATGTGATATTAAAAGCCGTTTTAGGAAAGACAATTATTTGGTTGATCATTAAGACTTTTTGCAATACACCTACATAATATGATTAAATTATTTTGTGATATAGTAAGTTTACTTATTTAGGCTCTAGATTTAAACTCACACAATATGTTTTTAGACTATTGAGAACAGAGATCGTACGATCTACGATCTCTGATTGAGAAAGAGAGACTATCCGGAAGCTTTCAAAAATGTTCATTCGTTGTGAATAAATATATTAAAGGTTTAATTATAATCTGCGACAAATGTCTGAAGTGTAATAATCTTACACACCAAGACTACAGTTAGAAACGTAAAACAAAACGCGAAATGTTACGTTACATAAACTAGTAGCGATTTTTGGCGCAGTTCTCAATATATCACGTCGGTTGCAGAACGTCACGCGTAACGCACACAGCGCCGCGTACACACACTCGCGCTGCGTCATCGTCGAGCTGTATGATGTATGGTTGAAAAAACAAAAAAAAAAGAACAAAGTTTTTTTTTAACTTTCATAAGGATTTATCTCTCAAAGGTCAAATATTTTGAAGTAAGTGAACAAAGTAGTGTACATGATGTGTGTACTTGCAAGTTCAATAACATGCAATTGTTTATACCGTGAATAATGGTTATGTTTAAATATATTGTTGAAAAAGATCAATTTGATGTCATAGATAAACGAATCAAACAGATCCCTGTAACATCAATGGCTGAGAAAATATATAATTTTTGACTAAAACATACTTCGAAAGTTTTATTCTAATATATAAAATACTAGCAACTCACCCTTACAGTTCACTCTCACTTTCGTGAGACACTCCACGCTTTCGTGTTCCTTAGTAGTTGTTGCTATAGGTACATTTTGTTGCATAATTTTATCCTGGTATAAAATGTGCCATGACCAATATTTACCTGAAGGTAATTAAAGTGATTCTGATTTCTGAAAAAAAATATCATATTTTTGTCGGAATAAAAATAGAACCTCGGCAGTAATGTGTAAAATGATTTTTGTGTAACTGAGTAGTAAGTAGTTTCATATACTTCACTCTCGAAAGAAATCATTTTTAGATTTTTAAAACCTAACAAAATAAATAAATAACAAAGTATAATCTACAGTAGTTTAGTTTCTTAACAAAGAATATACAAGTTAGTCAGCCTTTTTGCTCACTTTACTACTTCAAATTGAACTAACATTGAAACAATTGGTGGTATAGAATAGGATAGAAGTTTTTTTGCGATCGGTACCCCCCGGCGGGTATTTTCCGAAGTGTGAGCGCACCGCGTTATTAGTTCGCCAGCCAGCGACTGGATAGGTTTTCACAATTTTGAGTCGAGTCGCACAATGCTACGTCATTTTCTATGATTAATAGTGGCGCGTCAGTACGCTTATGGATGTAGTTCAATGTAGATTAAGTCCAGTTGAATTTTATCTGTGCTTAATGTTTCGTCGTTATAAATATTTTATATTTAATAAATTATTTCATATAAAAATTTACTGTATATATATAATCTTAAAAACCTTTACTCTTTACACATTTTAATTTAGACATACGATATTTAAAAAAATAATAATAATCCATTTAAAAAATAATAATAATCAAAAGCTTAGCGAAGAAAATTTTAAATATATCGTTATAATCTTAATTTTCTTTAATATATTACTTGTGTTTATGACATACAGATACATGATACACCCTTTTATTGATAAAGTCAAATTAAAAAGACCTTTAAATAACCTAATCAGTTAGACGAATTTTACAAAAGTACTGTTTAAAAATAAAACTAACACATAAAATTCATATTCAATAAGTTAAATCTGTTAACTCATATACAGTTAATATATAAACATCAAATTTCCACAAAGCGTACGTGAATGCCATACTAAAAAGCTTGATAGGCCTAAAAACGTGGATTTCGGCCATCATCCCAAACCCCCTTTTTGTAGGAGGGGGAGTATGCACTATGCCCCAGCGGCTCTTGACGACCGCGATACTAGAATATTAATGTTCGCACTTAATTGAATAATTCTGACTTATCGATTTTTTACAAAGTATCATTCTTCACGAATACTATTTTGAGATTCGATATAAATTTTCATAATTGAAAGGAAATATCTTCTGTCAGACGAAGTACTAAATTATGCATAAGTTTCTATTTCATGTTATATTTCTTGATTTCGGCCCCGGAAGTTGATATAATTCTAGAATCATATTAACGTCTGATATTGTAGAAAACGTATTATTGACTTATAACTACTGTTTTAGATATAGGTTATTAACCTTTATGTTATTTTTCTTTTACCCGGTAAAATAATGCATTAAATATTTACATTCAATACCCAATATAAAAAAAATTGCAACTACTTTAGCTACCTACTCGTAGAATGTGTTTTTGGCTAAAATCTAAACTAGTCTTTGGACAGTACCTTTGAATCGGAATCTGGAAATCCATTTAAACACAATCCGTCCAATATCCGAACTCTAATTAGTGTCCTTTAAATTAATTCCCCAATCGTAAATAACCGGGCCCTAACAATGTTATCTTAACAAATTGACGCCACCCGGTTAGAAAGAGACAAAAGCTTTCAAATTTTACAATTTTGCGCGAGTGTTTAGTACTGTTTATAGAGGGTGGTGGTAGGAGTATAGTGAAGGGGGAAAAGGATAAGGCGAAACCCCTTAGATATATGCGATGTCGACCCTCAAGATACGGATCGGTGGCTGTGTGCGGTCCCCCTGTGACGATGTTTAGAAAGCTTTTGTGAAATAATGGCGCGGATGCTTAGCTACAATAGATCCTTTGCATATTTTGGCGTGATATCCAAAATTTTACTGTAGCTTTCAAACTTAGTACTTTTAGTACACTTAACGCGATCACTCCTCAACTATAATTTATTTTTTATAGCGGGCATCGACTTGCCTTGCTATCTCGTCTCGCTATATTCGGATTTGTCCCTAAGTTTTTTAATTAAAAATAAACAATATAATACTGTTTTAATAAACATTATAACGGTTTGGTATATAAATGTGTTCTCAGACAGACAGACAGACAGACAAAAATTCAATAAAATTTTCCAAGATATATTTAATTTACAGCTAAGATCTAATTACAATTTGTTAATTTTGATAATAATACAATAAGAGTTATAAAATATCATTTTAAGAAAAGGTACTTAATTGATTTTAATGACTGTAATATTATGGTTTTTATTACACTTGGAACACAAAAGTATCTGACCAAATATGTATGTTACTAAAAGTTTTTGTATATAATATTCATCTTACTTTATCTTTTTTTATCTTGTAACAAAATAAATAGCCAAACCTAGTGCGAATAGGTACCTATCAAGCAAGCGTAGAGTAGTTTAACGAATTTGTCACGTATACGAGTATAAGTATTCTAATGCCGTATTCAATAACAAAACATTCTGTGTCAACTCTCAGCGGAATATTAAAGACATTCTTTGTGCCGTCAAATCGAATGTATTTATCTCGGTGATCCTGTGTTTAGTACGGTCCGAGGCCGCTCGGCGACAGCCCGATTTAATATTCTATTTTACTCCAATGATAAGATTAAAGTATGTAATTTCTTGTCGGAATGAGGGTGGAGGGTTCTGTTTACGCACTATGGGGTAGGGTTGCTTGCTTCCTTGTAAATACGACGTCTTCTATGTATTTTTATAGAAGTAACGTTAATTCTATACTAATATTATTTATACTACATTATATTTGCATTAGATAGCCCGTTTAATGGGAAAGGCGAAATAAATTATCAAAATATATATAATATATACTTAATATGCAAGTATTGACCGTCATAACGTACCTAGGGACATGATTCGCTAGTATTACTATAGACATTTTTTGCTAACTTTTTTTCTATGTGAAGCACAACGATTATGCGACAATATTTAAAAGCTAGCACCGCAGCAAGACTAATAAAAGAACTTAATCGTAAATTGTTGAATGTGATCGGCCTACAGTTTTTTTTATAGTGTAAGAGAACAATTAATCCTAGTTGCATACATAATAATTAGTAATTTAAGTAATAACGTTATATTTATATCTATTTGTATATTGGAGAGAAAAATGAGACTATCTACCAATGCATATTAATATATATGTAAATTAACCAAACATGCATGATTAATTAAATAGTGAATATTCTAGAATGTATTAGAACCAAAATGGCAACCCTTTCGTCAATCGCAATAAGAAGCGCCCCCGACTCGCCGCAGACCGCGCGACCTACAATAAAAACCCTCCCTATCCCTCCCTAAGATGACGCCCAGACCCCAGTATATTGGACAATTTTCATTTGGACGGAATTCGTGACTCGCTTAGAAATTCACTTCTAATATTTGTCTCTACATCATTAATTATTTGGAAAACTTAATTAATTCAGTATTCTTATATGAAAATTTTAGTTAACTGACTTTTGTTACTTTCTTTCTTTATAATTTTCATTTATAATAAAATTTACAACTATAATAATTAATTATTATCTATTAATAGCGACTCCCGAAGGTCTGCCCGCGCTCGGAGGATGAAAATTTTGGATTTTAAGATTTTTTTGATGCCATATCTTAATTTGATGCAATAAAAATTTGGTCTAAAAATAAAAAAGATAAAAATCTGGAGAGGGCCACCCTTACAGTCAGTAACAGTAGAAGTAGTCAGTAACAGTAACAGTACAGGGTCACTTAGGGGAATAAAAAATAGCCTACGACCTATTCTCAGACCTACCAAATATACATAAAAAATTTCATGAAAATCGGTCCAGCCGTTTCGGAGGACATAAAATAAATTTTCAGGAAGTTCATATGCTTAAAATATAACCCACTAGTACTTATTACTTATTAGGGCATTTTCTTGGGAGTTTTTCAATTATATGCTTACAGGTATTTAGACTACGTATGTATTACGAGTATATACTCGTACTAACTTCAAAGTTCAATTATATTTTGGTTGACTTATTATTTGTATTTAAAATTTTATGTAATACATAATTTGATAGACCGGTCTATTATATAGTCCAAGTCTAATTTAACAAATACTTAGACAAATAACGAGGTATAACCTTTCATTTTGTGAATTCATGAATCTTCAAACCCTTGCTAATTATGGCCGGCATGACAAACGAAAACTAACCCTACATAATCTTTTCAAGCATCCCTCACGACCGTATCCCGATTTTCTTTCCACCCTCGGGGGGTAAGTCACCCTTAAGATCAATGGAGGGGTACACTTTGCGATAACGTAGGGCCTGTCCAAAATAAAGGGCGCTTTGTGCGTCTCAGATGGGTTGAACTTTGGGTCTTGTTTTGACGGCTTTTATAATTAATTTGCTAGTTTCGGACCTTACTCTAACGAGGGAGGGAAATTTATTCTAATGAATTTCTCGTGTGTGAATTTCTGATGAGCTAAATTTATATAAAATAGATGTGATAGAAAGCGTCTGATTAACTATGTGTACGAATATGAAATGCTTATTTAGGACTAAAGTATATCTAATAATATTTATCTAAGTTACAATAACATTGTAAAATATTATGCTTTTTTGTAATTTTTATTTAAAAAATACATAAAATATAAATACAATCTAAAAAATTAACAGAAGGACCAACATGATGTTGTGTTAGTTAATTACCGCCATCGAACAATATAATTCTTCGAAATATCGAAAAAAACCGCTTAACGTTGGAAGATGAAATTTGGCAGGGTGGTAGTTTACAGATACTAGACGGATTTTACGACAGGATCGGATTAAGGAGGCTTAAGAGTTCTCCCAAGTATGTATGAAAGTCGTTCATTTTTTGTGCTACAAATTTAAAATTTGAAAGGAAGCACTTAGCACGCTAGTATTGTTATAACTGATTGTGAAACTCAATAATTTAAGTTCATAAACGAAGGCATAACTATTTATTTTATAATGAATGGTTGATATAAACACAGAAATAGTAGGTACATATAGGGATATGTCCTCTGTTCACACCTAGCAAATGCCTGAACGATGATATTCGACATTCTTCATTTGGTTCTAAATAAGATATTAATTTTATTTCCTATCAAAATTAATTATTATCGGTATAATACCGGCAAGAGTAGTTATCATGGGCCTTCTTTTTTACTTGTGACAACAGCGGTAAAGTTATTTTGTTAACAAAATTATACGACCTAAATATCGTGTAAGAGCATTATCCAAGTAAATAAACATCTATAAAAACAGCTCTTCATTAGAACCGGTCGCCTCTGTAAATGTAAATAGCTCCACAATGTTTTTCATACTGTTTCTAATATTACTGGGTAAATACTGAAATTAAACACTAGACAATCTAAACAAACGTTACTAAGTGTATTCGCCGTATTGTTACTTCATGGGTTAAAGTAAATACATAATATTTCGCGTTTGTTCTTAATTTATATGGTATGCAGAGTAACATTTATCAAATATTTGAGCTAAACTAGCAATACGCTCTGGGTTTGCCTATCTTTTACAGTGTCACATATTCGTTCTGTTATAACTCTAACAGTGCTTAAGTAATCTTTTTTGATAAATAATAAATTGTTTTAACACTCATTTTTTAAAACTCATTGTATGTATTGAAAGTGAACCTATCACAGTGGGAGAGGTAATAAACTAGATAAGTATTAGACTAACTAGATAAGTAATTCGTAAAGTCAGCTATTGCAATGTGTTTATAAGTTTGGATTTTTCTTTTAATATGTCAGCCTCGGATTAAGCCTCAGCGCGACAACATATAACACTAGTTAATTATTGAGGGTTGAAATTCTTAAAAATATTATTTTGGGGAAATTAAAGTGTAAGTAAAAGTCATTAGTTTTTTTTAAACCCAATACCAAAAGTTGGCGAAACAGTTCATAGGTACTTTTTTTACATTTTTTTTCTAGCGGGCTTGAAACCATGAACGCGGGCGAAGCCGCGGGTACTGCTAGTGAGAAAATAAAAATATACTTGATTCTCTGACATACCTAATAGCTAAGTATATTTGTAATTTCGATACAATTATTAAAACTTAATCGAAAGCACCATGTCTTATCTAAACTGTATACCTACTATGTATTAATTACATTATGTACTTACACGTATATATCTAAAAAGAAAATCATTTCTTATTGTCATTACTTTCTTTGTTGTTCGTTCTATAGAATTCGCTGATGGGCTCTAGGCAAGAAAACTATACCTATAGAATACTACGGCTTTGTCTTAACAGCCAATAGGGAGTATTGTCTTAGGTTGTTTATTACCACTCCCACTGTGATAGGTTCACTTTCAATACATACAATGAGTATTGTTTTACATAAGAATGAATTCAATCTAGACCAAAGATTGTTCGAACTATGTTATCGAATAGTTTTACTTTTATAGCGTTCCATATAGTTGATTCTAGTCACTTTGGCACTCACGCTTTGGCACTCTTAGTGTTATTTGACCTCCGATATCTATATCTATTAATATTATGAAGAGTGAAATGTACCTTTAGAAGAGTAAAAAATAAAATTAGCAATATTTTATGGCGTTTATCTTCAATCACTTTCGCTGCGGAAAGGATTACATAATGATAGAACTAAATATAATATTACAAAAACTTTACGACACCATAATATGCCCAACTATTGTAGTTACGTCACTGTAACTACATTTTTACATTTTTAAAGTTGATACAAATACCGAACAAAATCAGACTATGTTATCCATACCTTTGTATTAATTCTTATCCATAAAAATTTGGGGATCTACAGCTTAATGATGTGATAGTGTAAAGTTTAGTAGGTAGCGGTTGAAAAGATGAATTAGAATTATAATATATATATATTATATAGAATTAGTTGTATATTTAACCAACGTTCTTGATTATTAATTAAATAAATAAACCTTTCCTCAAATTTATCTTCAAAGTGTTAAATAATTTTAAAAAAAACAACACAAATAAAGGCATTTTAAAGTCACTACTTTGCACAATAGTACCAACTAGCTACGTACGAAATCGTATCTATGTACCAACTTTGTGGCACTAAAAAATTAAAAATAATAACAAAAATATTAATAATAACACACATTTTAATTAAAAAAACTGAGAAATTGAAAAAAATGTAATGAAAAAATGTCATTAATAATTATCTATGCCAACTAGAAGCACACTTTGACACAAGTAACCTTTATCACTGCTTATTCGCAGAGGAACTTTTCCAATTACGGACTCCGTCAAGTGACCTCCCCAACCCTCTGGACCGCCGCACAAAGAAGTTTTAATTGCTAGCCTTCGTTTTAGCAACTCAGAATGAACACTATTTAGAAGCTTGCGTTACAATGTGCTTAAATTTTAGAGCTTTATTATATACATACATTATATTATGTACATATTAATATATTATATACTTTCAATTTATTGATAATATACCTAGGAAGTTAACGTTTTACATAATTCGGTACTATATACAAGTAAATACAGTCACTGTGAAGAAATCATTAGAGAACATTTTATTATTCTTATTTAAATAAGTACATATGTCTTTATTTCTATTTATTATGTACTATTCTACACAAAAATAACCTGCTTATCATTATAATACTTACTAAGTTGTTTCAGTTTTAACATAATATATCGCTCTCGAATCTCTATCTAATCGAATCTAAACTCTACCAAATAATTCTAATTAGCAATAATTTGTATAAAATACAACGCTATACGATTATATAGCAATAACAGAATTTTTCAGACAGCAATAGCTAAAACTTGGCAGATATGATATAACAAAGGTACCTCATAATGATTAGTTTTTACGCCTACAGAAAAGGTTATGGGTTCATGTCTGATGTTGGTACAATTGTTATGTTATGTCGGTATAAAATCTCAGTACCTGCCTCATATTTTTGTACACACTTGTTCACCATGATATGCCCTCGACATCTTTCCAATTAGACACACATATGATAAATTCTGAAATAAAAAAAAAATAAGTTTTAGTCTCAGTTATATTATAGGTATATCTTGAATCATACCGTTTTTGGTCATTTAAAATAGTTTTTAATTATGTATGTACAATCTGGATATAACACAACCATTAGAGAGAGGTCGCTGTAATCAAAAATGATGTTTAAGGAGGAACTTAATTAAACACAAAAATCTAAAAGCTTTTAAGCATTATATAAAGAATTTCATAACTTTAAATGTTAACTACAGATGTAAATTATCCAAAAAATAACAAAAATAGTTATTTAAATGAAGCAACCAAATGTTCCGCGCTTATCTGCAACTTATATTAGGTACATAAGGCGGGGTACGAGTATGTCTAATTTCATTCTGAGAAGGGTCGAGGAAAACTAATTTTAGTTACAAAAGCAAATATCCTGATAGTAAGGGAGGGCCTTTGTTTCCCTCGCAAATAACAACTAGCTATGAAAAGGTATGTACACTTTAAAATTTAATTATCGTTGAATTCGTGCCGTCTGCATATGTGAATGAATTTACGTACAGTAACTGACTAGAACTTTTCATTATGTTGACAATATTGTTACTTGTAAAACACATATTATGGAATAAACAGTAAAAATAAATAGATAATAGGTATAAAGAAATTCTAGAATACTAATTTAATTTAACACAATGATTAATTGAAGTAGAACTTTATTTCACTTCAAAAAGGACCAAGTACTTACACGGTTGTATATATTTTTTTGTAAATAATGTGTTTTCTTCGCCTTTTATGCATTATTTTTTTTAATAATTTCAGGTTTCACTAACTTAAAGGTTTTTGATCGCTGTATCTTTATTATTCCAATAGTATCTCATAAATACTACATTTTAAAAAGTTTAAATAACACTTTTTCTTCATTTTTTTCTTGAAGATTAATTTACGTATACAGTAGTAGCTAGTATAGTCTCTGGTTGTTTCACCCTAGAATAGCATTGAATATACACAGACGTTAGTAAATTCGTTACGAAATTACCATTACAGACAGTGCCATTCTTTACAAGGGGTCCAGATGGAGGGTCATCTTAATTTCACTGTATTAGCAAGTCTTGCGACCCTAGGCCATTAATCGCGAGGGTCCATGGGTCAGCGACCCCGAATTAAGATGAGGAGATAGGGTGAAGGCGATCGTTACGTTACCAATTTCTGAACCTTTTTAGCGTAGACATAGAGCAATTATAAGTATGTATACAATTTTTGATCACGGGGTCGCTGCTCCAGAGTAGTTCTATAATAGTTGTTCAGTATGAATTTTAAGTACCTGGGCAGTTCATTCGCTTGACATTTTTTCGGAGATAAAAATATTGCGGGTTTTTTAAACAGTACCTACCGATAATCCAAAATTTGATTAAAATCGATACAACCGATTCCGATCGAGATCGATCAGTTTACATAATATATAAAATATATTATACACAAGATTATATAGATATAGATTGGTCAATTAATACTGCAAGGTTAAATATTCCTACCAACAGTAATCATGCATAAGGTGCTTGTGTTTTTCTTCATAATATATTGTCGTATGGTCTATCTGTGCACTATAATTTATCTGAATCCGACTAGCCAGCATACAAACTTTTTTATTTATTTTTCAATAGTATGCCAGAAATGGTACATGCAATTTTATATTTACTGCAATTTTCATGTTTATCTTAAAATCTCCTTATCTTTATAAACTTAGATAAAGAGATTTTCAAAATTTTCAAAAAACTACAGTTCTTTCAGTTCTTTTTTTGTTTGTTAAAATGCTCTACTACATATAAGATACCACATATGGCTCAATTTGTTAGTAGTGAGCATACTTTGCTGTGCCAGAGGGCACGGATTTGAGTCCTGCTGAGGGCACTAATTTGTGTGATAAGCACAAATGTTTATACTTCAGTAATGAGTGTTTATACCTATGTATGTATTTTAAAACTATATATTATGTATGTAGTTAAGTCTTTATTATATACATACATACACCAAAAAGTAAGCGAACGGAACCGCCACTGCTAAGATTATTATATTTTTAAATCTTATAATTATATACTTAAAAAAAGAGATACCTTGAGTAAAGCTCTATCAAATTAGCTTTAAATATAATAATCTTCTAATATTGGAAGAAATAAATGTCGAAAAATTGTATTTTTTAAGAATAATAAATGAATTCTAAATTTCTTTAATATAAGTAAAAATTTATCATAGCAGGTGAAACAGAATCACGTACAGAATAAATGGAGCTCGAAAGGTACATAATGCGGGCAAGGTAAATAACGTGAGACCATCGCTATCCAACTTCATAAATTACTTTCTCAGATAGCACTAAACACAGACAAATGACTTTTGGAAATGATATCAAAGCTTAAAATTACCTATTATTACTACATATTTGATACCACTTTTAGCGAAATTTGTTAGTAGTGATCTTACTTTGCTGTGCCAGAGGCCGCGGATTTGAGTCCAGTTGAGAGCACTAATAATGTCCCAATATTTAAAAAAAAATCTATATTTGTATGTAAAGTATATACAAGTACCTTGTAATAGAACTAGGTGATGGAATATCATAATATGGTTTGGTCACATTTAACGCTATATAAAGTTTAAATGTTCGTTACTTCTTCAGGGCTTAAAGGACTTGAGTAAAGATATTAGAAATTGGTAACTTAGAGTATAAAATAAGCTACATACACACAAACTGAGCGTCTAATACAACTATAATTCTTATAGTCAAATGGTTAATGTACATTATATAAAATACATAATATTGTATGCCTACGTTTATATACTACGATAAGATTTTTGCTTTTAATCAAAAGATAAGTAAATTATATATTCTTATTTTGCCCGATACCATCTTTAACAGTTTAACCTTAGACATACGCTACCACAGAGGACACAAGGTGTATGTTTAAATGAATACTTGAAACATTTGTACGGAAAGGTGCAATATTGCATAACTACTCATAGCTATAGCTAGTAGGTGTTTATAATGCATGGGATAGGATAATAACTAGAGTCCTTTATTATTATAACATTATCTGCACAGCAATTATTTTAAGATTCAAATTGAACTTAAAAATCAATTTTCCCCTACAGGTACTTTGTTATAATTATAAGAATTTATAAGATTTTGCAAATTTTTGATACGTTTTAAATAGAGCTTTATTAATATATTTATAATAATTTGAATATTGTCGGGATTTTCTTTACGTTTTGTATAATACTTTATAAGATATTTTGGTGCCACCCTACCACATTTAAATTTTACCAAGATTAGAATGTATTATTTATTTATATCTAATCAAGAAACTAGACTCTACACTATCTGTGTACCAAATTTTATTTAAATTGGTTCAGTAGTTTCGGCGTCATTGAGTAACACATAGACAAACCGAGTTACTTTTACATTTATTATATTAGTAAGGATGTGTTCATGGAATAGGTTTTAGACGTCTCAAAATATATACATATAGTGATTACAGACATTCACTCGTCTAATTCTGCAATTACGTTAGTTCTAATTTTCACATTTCTCTAAAATTATTGTACAATATTGTGGATACCTATTGCCTGTAACAATTTTTAAATATAATTAAAAAATTCGTGACCATACTTGCAGTAAATGATAATAAAAATATCTGAATGCATATAAAATATCCCGTTAAAAACCGAGATTAAGTTTAAACAAACATTAGTCTCGGCCTTACATGGTATACTTACACTAAATATAGTGATTATTTGTAAAAAAGTGATAATTAAAAAAAAAACTTCAAACAAAGTCGCAAAAGATAACAAGTAGGTAAATATTGCGGTGGGCGGCGCCACAAAACAACTATCCAAGTTTCAACCGCCCAGCCAGCAGAGTTCTATAAATATGAGTATATTTAGATTGTTTAAAATTTATTCTTTCTATTATTATTTAAAGTTAAAGTGAATTTAATTTTTGTGAAAAATTAACAGTTCTTGTTATCGAATTCCTCCGAAACGGCTGAACTGATTTTTATGAATTTTTTTGTGTATATTTGTTAGGTTTGAGAACAGATCGTTGGCTGTTTTTTATTCACCTAGATGATAAGGATGGCCCTCTCTAGATTATTTATTATTTATTTGTAGACCAAGTTTTTGTTTTATTATTTCTACCCAATCCCTATTTTTTAATAGGTAGTGATATGAACGCGGGCAGAGCCGCGGTACTTGCTAGTATTTTATAATAATTAAATAAATATTGTTTCGTACTATTAATATGATTGCCAAATAATAGTACAATAAGTAAAGGTAATTGTTGAACTAACAATACTGATTTAAAATGATTTGCAATATTGGTACAAAACTACTTTCATTAAATAAAACTTCTAAAAGGTGTAGATATATCTTTTGTGAATATGAAGGTAGTGCAATGTTTACGATATTTTTCAATAACAACTTAACTCGCCAGAGAAGTAACTTTAAAATTGATTTATTGTGTTTTGGCTTATAGTTTGTAGTAAATCTTACACAACACTTATTTATTTTACTTTATTAAAATACTGAATTATATGTGTTCTAAGACCTAAACTCTTTGAATATAAATATTCTAGCACAACCCAGTGAACATAACAATAACATCTAAAATGTATATAGAAATGAACTCTACACGAGTTTGAAAACTAAATATAATATGTACGTGCATAATGGAGAACTCTCGCGGTAGTCAGCACTAGTTTCTTACTTCGTCGGACTTTTCCAACTCATTTGCATTCAAAAGCAGATAACGCTGATGCGCTGATACGAGCCGGCATACCTTTGTGGTTTCTATATAGTCTAGAAAGTTCTAGCTCCAGTTCCGCTAGAGTGCCAGCAGTTGCCAACTTTTACTAGAAGTTGGCGTAATGTTGCGGCAAAAAGCGCTCACGCTAGGTTTAACAATTACCTAAGCAGCCCCGCAAAGTTTCGCGAGTTTGTTTATTCCGTTTTTGAGCGCATGTACCTACATTGTTGTTTGAAACTAATGAGTAATACTCATGTAAAATATATTTTAATTTAATAATTAACAGTTACAGAAAAGTTTCATATATCAAATATCTCTGTTTACTCTATGTGTCTTTTCAGTAACCAGAACCTTTTGGTCAAATCTATTGCTTTAACAGTTCTATGTAAACATAATATGCAAATAAATCGGTTGTCGGCGTTGCATTAGGTAAGGACGATTAAAACTGCCGGAACACACTATGTTTTCAATTACGAAAGGCTCGCGAGATATTCGTTTCGTGTAGGGTTACCATCCTCTTGATCTCGAACCTTATTAGTTATAATTAAATAAGCTTTAAGTAACTAGCACTCTATGGAAATATGTATTCCGGCATCGTTATACATTAATTCCATATTTGTAGCTATTTATCATCCTTAAATCCTTTATGATAAGTATTTAAAAAAACGTACTGTTTTGTTATGGTGGTAATTTTTTTTTCTGTAAGACTAGGAATGAATTCAATAAGTAATGAAATATTTAATTAAGTGATTACTAATATCTTCAGCTTATTTCCTTTTTACAGTGTCATTATAACAATTACAATTGATTTTCACCTTTGAACTGAAATTTAAATCAATTTTTATTTAATTTGCTTGTCGTTTCCCACAAAGTGTAGCACAGCCCTGAAGGATACGCGGCACATGACTCGCGTGCCTTCGCCGCCATTCCATAGCGCCTCTCGCGCCATTCAACACCATTTCGCACCTTCGCCCAAACATTTGCTCTCCTAAGGCGAACTTGCTAGCTTTAAATCATCACGTTTTAGTGTCTAGGAGAATAAAATTCTTTTTCTAGATCCCTATATATTTTCTGTATTCACTATTCAGAGGTCTGATATTTTTTAAGTACTTATTAGATAATTGGTTTACAGTTTTAAAATAAATTAATTTCTTTTTTATTTAAATCTTACTTTTCTAAGAATTAATATAGTAAATTAAATGTACACTAAAATACAATTTTGCTTTTATTGTAAGTATTTAAAAAAAATCGGTTTATATACCTACCTTTAACTCAAGTACTTACCTACTTATGAACGAATACTAATTTAAACCGAATTATTTTTAAATCATAGTTATTTTAATTCACAAGTAGTACCATAGTAGACACTCAGAGAATTTTATATGCAAAAATTTTTTGATACACTATGTTCCTATTACATTTTTTTCTGTAGTAAATTTATTTCGTATTGTATGTGAAATATCTATTTATCTTACGCACACAGAGAGAGTCTAAAGATAAGAGTAAAAGTAAATGGTCGAGCAAGGATGTGGCAATAATGAATCCGGGAGTCACAATTAAAGAGGGGAAGTGCGTGCGGATGATCTTAGAGGAGTAATCTAAGGGATGGAGGGATGAGGGACGCTTGGGGGTGGTATGAGTACATACTACTGTATCTATTAATATTATGTTTTTATTACTTTTAATTTCATTAACTGTTACTTGTTACAAGAAACTTAACAATATTAAAGGCACTGAATGAATTATACTAGCGACTCACCATCGCTCTGCTCGGGTTCAATAGATATTTTCCCGTTGTTAAAAGTATACTATATGTTAACCCAGATAACCAGTTATTATCATACGAAATTTTATTTAAGTCCAGTAGTTTTTTGTGATGCGGCCATAGACGGATAGAAAGACACGCAAACTGACAAGAAAAAACTATAGATTTATACTTCTAAAAACTATAGATTTATACTCTGTGTCGATAATAATGATTATTTCAATTAGAATTTCCAATAAAATATTGAATGTACACATATTTAAATCAGAATATTATTATATGTAAATTGTAGGTATAGATGAAATGCAATAAACTTGTATGTGTGGCTTCGAGCCTTATATTTTTAAACATTAACTCTGGATGTATATACTTTGTAATATTGAAATACATTTTTACTAGAACAAATGACTTTTAAGAACGTTATATTGCAAGCAGAGATTTCGTGGCATAAAGTATGACAGGCTCTATTTTCTTCTTTTCGGAGAGCAATTCATAAGTTTCAGCAACCAATTCATTCAAGTGAAAAATACCGTCTTAGTTGTATGCGGAAAATTAGTTATGTTACTTAGTTATACGAAAACTATGAAATTAAAAAATACACAGTTAAAATTAGATTCTAGATCTAGTAAATGATCGAACAGATCGTCAGTACATTCCTATATTTCCTACAATTAACTTAATTATTCTGCTAATGAGCTACATTAATAACAATTTGAAATAAAATGTTTAAGTTATATAGTGTAAGAGACCTCAATTTATATTCGAAAATACTTCTATATTTTGAAAGGGTGCCTTTATATGTAAACCACTTTTAAGGGTGGCGAGGGACTGTCAAATAAGGGTGGCTGAACATTATCTCCATATAAAACGATGTTATTTGGACCGTCGACAATTTCTTCTACGAGTATAGTCAAGGGAATGAAAAGATGTTTAGAATTTGGTTACTTATTAAATTCTGCCCTATTTTTTGTTTGATTGTTGAGTCATTATTAAGTGGACTAAAAGAATTATTTTATTTTCATCTCATCTGAATAGGATAGTAGGTACAATTTTGTAATTTTTAGTTTAATTAGTTCAATTGGATCATTTTTTATTAGATATTAAAATACAAAAAATATTCTAATATTTAGCAATATTATTAAGTAATAATAAGGTTTAAAAATTCGAAAAGATGGTTTCATTTATATGTAATATAAAATATTCCCGTAAAGCAAAGAAAGTAGTGCGTACCTACTTATAAAAAAATATACGGTACGAGACTTTTAAACCCAACAAAAAATCATTGCGCTATCCAAAAGTCAAGTGCATGGTTATCCAGTTCGTATTGTATGGTCCAGAAGCTTTCGCTTCATTGGCAACGCAGTGATCCACTGAACCGAGCGTTCTGAGATCAAAAGATGGAACGTGTACGAGTGATGGCATGTGTTGACCCACGATTCGTTACTTTGTGTTAGAATTCTATTGAGTATTCCTCTAAAATTTGAATGTCCGACCGCTGAATACCATATTTCCAAGGATATATTATTGATATATGTAACAATTTTTGATGCGTTTAAAATGATCATATTAAGCTTATTATTATTGTTATGAACGTATTTTAAACAGTTAATCGTATTTTTTTTAATTTTCAATTCGGAAAATATTGTTAAATCTCAAATAGAGGCAATTTTTTTTAGTGTGATTAATAATATAAAATTCTAATTGACCTTAATAATAGTAATAAGAAAAGTTACGAAATAAGGCCTCCTCAAATGCTTATAATATGATGTATAAGTAATTTATGTAACAGAATTTATTACAATCATATCTACTTTAAATTCATACATACGACAACATAAAATCGGCTATAAAAGCTATAATTAGAATGATAGATAGCGCTAGAATCTTTCGCTTCGTTGATGCTGCAAAGCACCAATGAACCGAGTTCTCCGAGATCAAAAGATGCGAGGTGTTCACCGAGTTGTAGTTATTCATAAACTTGATTTACAAATCCTTCTTGTTGTATTGTGTTAAAATGTATTTATTGTACGACTTTTGTATTCCACTTCTATACAATTCCTTCTATACGCTATATACGATAAATATTTTGAAGATACTTACTTAAGAATAAATATTTTGGATATTTTATAATCAATATTACGTAATATTAAGTCTAAAAACCAAAAGTTATATCAAAAGGTGACCCCGCGATACGTTTGCTGGAATTAATTAAAAGTGGCAACTCGGAGATAGGAATTGATTCCACTTGACGCCGTCCTTTTGCATCATTTCCTCTCCACTGAGATCCAATCAATTTTATCCGTCGAGAAGACGTCATCTGCTTGTGTTATTATGGGTCCACAAGTTACCAAGCTATGTCCGTCATTTATTATTTTTTTATCCATTTAAATTTTCAAGAATGATCTAAGTACAACATTCTTGTAATTTTGTTTATATTTGCGAAGTTATTTCGTCAACTAGCGACCGACCGACCTTTTCTCCGATTCACTTTGCAAAACGGACTACCACGTAAAAACCTTTTTATTTTACGTTTTTTTTTATATAACCTATGACACTCATCGATAATGTGGCTTTCTATTGGTGAAAGAATTTTTAAAATCGGTTCAGTAGATCCCGAGATTACCCCTTACAATTTAGCAAATATACAAACACACAAACTTCACTTCTTTATAATATTAGTATAGATAAACGGAGGTATCAAAACAGTAAATAACATTATTTTTTAAGATAGCTATTTCTAGAACGACATCTTAGATATTTTTATTTAAACAAAATAATACAAGATGGCGGTTTGATGGATACGTTAAGCCATGATTACTAGCTAAAACCATCCGGATCAATACACGGCGCAAAACTTAAATTCGTCCCCCCAAGAAGAAGGCTGGCCAAATTCGTATGTTAATACACCCCCACCCACCCTCATACTTGCACCCTCCACCCTCCGCCCGAGGGAACGGACCGAACTATTATAAAGGGTAGCACGAAAGTTAGATTAATGATGTTAGGAGCTGACCAGCGTACACCCAACTAAGACACTGGATTTACGTTCCTAATGATCTAATAATAGGAATATATATAAAATCAACCAAAAATTGATTTTAAGGCGACCAATTTTTGTAAAAATTGTTATATGTAATAGGTTGGGAATTTGGGATATACAGCATACTTTTGCTACTAAATGCGACGCTGTACACGGCATCTAAAATAAAAGAACAAATTGTTTTTTCTTTTCAAATGTCAATTTTCTTAGAACAAAAATCTGCGCCTTTAAATACAGACAGATAAACGTAGAGAAATGGCTACTGCTGTTATAGCTGTGTCTTCTCTATCCAGAAACTTTCCTCTACTGTTTATTTTTTAAAATATATAACGTTACTATATACCGACCATATAGTTATTTCTATTACAAAATACTTGCAATGTCTAAAAGAAATACAGACTAATTTAAAGTTACAATGTTTTTAAATTCATATTTTTACAATATTTTTTACTAATTTACATAATTTATTTATTGTAAATTTAAAATATCTATAAACACTAATATAACATAAATATAAATAGATTTGATTAGTAAAATCTTTTCTAATCTTCCCATTTCCTCCTGCGGGTGTACAATTTCTATCGAGGCTCGGCGGTAAAGTGTGGACGATCTAACTTTGCCTTACATACACACACAAACGTCTGTATATACGTCACGGCGCCGCGGGCCATAATGTTTAGTTCACATAGGATTAGATGCTTAGCCTTCACACACAGTCGCAGATTTGTGAAGCCAGAGATTTTCTTACCGTACCGAAATTATTATTTCTATTATATTATTTTAGTTTTCGTTTATAGGTAATTGATTGATAATTAGACTCTTTTGAGATATTGCTTGATTAGTGCTAATTATAGATTTTTTATAATTCTGTTATAGACAAAATCACAGCAAGTAAAATACTTTTTCTTTTAAATATCGTTCAATCTTTTCTTAAAAATTGCAAACACTATGAGTCATACTCAACAATATTTTTTTATTTTATATATTATTATTCTTTGCTACATATGTAAAACAACCTAGGTTTTGTTTTTTACAGCATTTATAACTGAATAATAATTATAATCGTTTATTTCTTAAAAGAGCGTTGAAAAATTTCGTAAAAAAAACGGTTCACGACAGCTAATAGCTAAACTAATAATTAATTAATTAATTATTTAAACGTATCCAGGGACTCATCTAAGCAAATCGGGGGTACTATCACTAGTTTTTAATATATCCGAGTTCTATTCCACAGATTTCTAGAAGCAAATAAATATATTTATGAACAAAGTGCCAATGTGTGTGAAGCTCACATATAAAGCTTCTCAAGTGAGCCGCCTTCACTACTACCGTCAAATGAATTCAAGCAGTCCCATGCAGTATATGCTAAATATTTAGATGAATTTTGCCGATGTCAAATATTTTAGATTTATTTTCATTAATATGTAACATATTTTTATCGTAACGTTCTAATTCCCTTTTTTTAAAAAAAATGTAATATTTTTAGAAAATATTAATTTATATTGTGGATAAAAATACTTGTTTTTAAATTCATAACGTGAGTTTTGAAGTTGGATGTAAGATATAATATATTACTAGTATAAAACTACGTATATAATATTCAACTCCTAAAATTTTAATTAGGCAGTAATACGTACGTATAAGTACCTATCTAATAATAAAAAGGCATTACTTAACTCATTTTATTATTTAATATAAGAAATACAAATATTGAATTCTACAATAAATCATTTTCGATGATCTTAAGAAATTTTAAAGCTTGAAAAGCAAGCAATGATTCACCTAATTGTAATTCCGATAACCAGTTAAAGATCAACGGTCAAGCCAAAGGGCTCATAGGCACAAGGTCGATGCTTACTTGATTGTGGGAACTATGACACATTACAATTTGAATTGAACTCTGATCTCACGGTGACCGGTTAAACTATCAAAAGATTCTGGATCTCCCTAAAATATATTAATTCAAACTTTTTGTGTGTCTATTAATTTATGAAAATTTTATTACAGTCTTAGATAAGTTCTGACCAGAAGTTGTTTTGTTATAGATACTTTTAAAATTTCTCACGATTTATGCCTATTTTATAATGGGAATGAGATTTTTTTAATATTTTTTTATGTTTAATTTTAATAACTTTTAATAATTTCAAATTTTGTTTACCCTTACCTACTAATAGATCTGAATTAATACCTTAAAATAATTATTTAAGTATCTATTCAAAACATGATTTTCATTTTTCGTTTTGTGGATATTCGTGATAATAGGTGCATTATGATAGATGGATAAAATGCGTTCCAACGCAACAATTATCAGCAATCTGCAATTTTCACGTATACTGTGAAAGACCGCGTCCGCCCACATTTCGCGAATTCACCAAAACTACACTCACACAGATATATTTACGCTTTATACCAACTTGTCGTGTACAGCGTTGGTCCCCAGTGTGTCCCCCTACATGTTCATAAGCAGTGATGTATACGAATTTTGAATATTATGCGCTCTAAATTCTAATCACATTTGCGTCTTGAACGCGACGCTGTCAACGTTTTCGTAACTGCTTGTTAATAATTCGTATTAAATAGAAAGAAAGGTTTAAAATTCAACGGTTTTCCAATGGCCGGGAAGTTTTGTACCTAAAAGATAATCGAATCTGAGGAGGGCGGCGTAAATCGGTTTATTGCGGATTCCATCAGTTAACGCCAATTATGTCATGGAATTTTAAAAGATATTAAAGGTTTCTTAAATTATTCAAATTATCGAACGGTTGTATTACATAATAAATTAATATTTTTTAAGGTCTCCCAATATCTTAGATGGCCAAATATATACATGTTTCATATATGTATTGTGTTGTTGGATGTACAGAAATTCTCAAGATACATGACATCAACATGTTATTATTAAGTTTTTTTTTTAATATTTTAACTTCATTCTGATGAACAGATTCTATCACAGTTAGTCTATACTTATAAATTAAAAGTTTAATAACTCTATGGTCAAGTCAATATTTAGAAATTTATACATAGAATGTGATACAATCTATTTATCCGTTATTTGTATCAAATGATTTAAAATCAGATGCATCGAAATTTCATGGGACAAACAAAAACATGGAAAACTTATTGTTATTTATAGTTATAATATTTATAGTTATAATTTCTCGTAGTACATTCAGGATTGAATTATATTTAATGAGGTTGTTTTAAATTTACTACGCTATAACGTAATATGGGAAACACGACATGAAGGAATATACGCATTTGCATGAAAACAATCGATTACTTTTTTATCCCGAAATATTATGGTAATTACCATTTACCTTAAGTACTTCATAGTCTTTCATATTCTGACTGCCTCGGTGGTGTAGTGGCTAGAGTGTACGGTCATACATCGAGAGGTCCTGGGTTTGAGTCCCGGGTCGGACCTACTTTAATTATTGAAAACCCGTAGCAGCAGTAGCAGCCTGGAGTTGGGAAGTTGGTGGTGTGACACCCCCGTGTCTCGGAGAGCACTTTAAGCCGTCGGTCCTGCGCCTTAGCTCTCACTGGTCGTGTCGAGTAGTCGTCCCACCGGAGTATGAAAGTGATAGGAACAGAGAGCGCACTTGTGTCTGTGCGTACACTTGTGCACTATAATGTCTCCTGCGTAGTTGGCTAGTCTCAATGAGATTGGTCACCACGGCCGCAATCGGTCGAAGAACATTATAATTATTATCATTATTTCAAATTACCTATTTATTTAATACTTTCTTAAGTTTACGCGAATATTCGACATTATAATTGAAACTCCCTTTTCGGATTTTGTCACGTGAGAGACCGTGTTTCACGGGAGAGACCGTGACCATGATTGCTGTAAAGCATTCGAAACGTCGGGAACTAAAAGTCAAAATAAATCCGCGACAAAATCCGAAAAGGTAGTTTCATTTATAATACCTATTTATTAATAATTTTAATATATTATGTACATTGTACAATGTACATAGCATAAACCCGTTACCGAACTTTGATGGTACTTATATTTACTCATAAAGTTCTAAACAATAATATAGTCTAGACGGGCTAATAGAAAATAAATTATACTGTAAGGGGTCTTCAGAATTTAATTAGTTTTATTGCTCAGAAAATTCCATCATAAAAGTACTAATGCCACCTTCAAGCACGAGACTATTTACGATTCTCAAGAGTATTGTAATATCTAGAACTTTGTTAGAATTTATTCCATGTTTAAATTTGATTTTATAAAAGTTTTGTGTTTGTTTTAAAGTGTTTTTTTTAATTTTAATAATAATTTTTAATTTAATAGTTAGTCTACTTAAATTAACTGCTAATAAAAGTAGAAAAAATATTTGCATGTGATTGTGGTTATGTGATGTGTTTAAAATGTAATGTTTTTAAAATTACCATTTCAGTATCGGACAGCGGGGTCATACTGAGCGAGGGCATTCATAGGCGAATGAGAACCTCCTCCTTTTTGGAAGTCGGTTGAAAAACACCCACTTAGTAAACAAAATACCTAGTAAGTATTTTTGATTAAATTATCTCTACATATAATATTAATTCTAACCGAGTCGAATCTGTACATTGAATATTTTTTAAAAATTTAATTGAAAATCTAATTTAAATGGACGATATTATCGATATAGAGGCCAAATCTATTATTTTAGGTTTTTTTTCTGTCTGTCTGTCTGTGACCGCATCACGAGAAAACCACTGGACGGACTTGGATGAAATTTGGTTTATATATAGGCTACTTTTTACTGCGGGAAAATAACTCATCCCTGAAAAAAATACAAAATAAGGTTAGAAATAAAACCACGCTTGCATTTACGTCTTTAGAACGCGGGCGGAGCCGCGGGTATTGCTAGTTTATTATATATATTCGAGTATATCATGTCGTCATATCAGCATATAGTACCTACTGACCATAAAGGTTCTTCATACATAATGATGTCTTAATGGGTAATACAATAGTTTTTCTGCTTATAGTTAAAATGAAATCGCGGGGCATAAATATCCCATTAGTATTAATATTCTAAGTTACTGAATATACGCAAATGTAGCCTAAAAACTGAAGGGTTTAAATTTCGGCTCGCTTTAATTGTCAAAATATAAATAATCTATATATACTATCTATACTAATATTATAAAGAAGTAAAGTTTGTGTGTTTGTATATTTGTTAAATTGTAAGGGGTAATCTCGGGATCTACTGAACCGATTTTAGAAATTCTTTCACCAATAGAAAGCCACATTATTGCTGAGTGTCATAGGTTATATAAAAAACCGACAAACAAAAAGGCTTTTACGTGGTAGTCCGTTTTGCAAAGTGGATCGGAGAAAAAAAATGGTCGAATGAAAGCGTTTCTTACGCGATTATATATGGAAATTACGTCATTTTAAAACTATATTAAAGAATACAATAATACAATTGTATCAATACAATTTTAAAATACTTATCAGTAAATAATTTTAGGATATCTTCTTTTGTAAGGCCATTGACTAGATCTCATTTATCAGGAAATATTTGTGTTCTTAAAAAACATTTTAATGATTCCTTAATTATAAATCAATAAACGGACCGACAAAGAGAAAATCTTTCGTACTTGAATCTGAATTTTGAATCTCTTTTTTGAAAAATGGTAGGTACTGCATTTTTGTCTCGCAGAGATATATTTAAAGTTTTGAAGCATATTCAACACAATATAAACTATAGCAAATCCGTCCCTTCAAAATCGGAACAAACAGACAGACAGACGGACGTACAGTCAAGAATCTTAATTTTTTTTTACCTTTTTATGTATATATTTTCATTTGCATTTAGTGAAAAGCTATTAATTTGAAATTAAAAACAGACACTTTTTTTATATATTTTTTATATTTATCATTGCAGATCCTGTGCAGCGCAAACGACAACGATAGCTACGGACACTACAAAATGCAGGACCTACATACATTTAATGTATCTCACATGATGAACTAATTACCAAGTAAGTAAATTGCGATTGCATAATTTTTAATAAAGTCGTTTTTTTATGAAAATTATTTCCATGAAATTCTTAGTTGTTGTCTTAATTAATATAATATATTTGTATGTTTGGATGCATGTTACTCAATCACGCCAGAACGACTGAACGGATCTAATGAAATTTGGCATATCGGCAGTATCGCTTGCCGACACCTCCTTCCTCGTCCACAGGTTGACTGGAAGAGATGTCTTTCAGCGATAAGACCACCTTTGTTAACTAAGTTTTTTTGTTTTTGTATTGTCTGTTTTACCTTTTAAGTGCAATAATGGATATCATAAATTTCCTATTCGTCATTTTTGTTCATTAATTACTCTGTTGTAAAATTTTATATTATTCTAAAACTAGAAACCTTTTTTTCAATCCAGTTTAAAAATCTTTATATGAAACTTTTAAATTTCAGATGCAGTTTGCGGTAGAAGCCAAAAGTTATTAGAAAAGTCTGTGAAATTGTAAGCATCATCGTTCATCTTCGCTTCAAGCTCTACGCTATGCTTACGCTTTTTGCATACGCGCTTCGATTTATCGCATAATTATTTATATTAAAACTACTACTATTGTCTTCCAAGTTAATTTTTAGTACTTAGGTCGGTTAATTAGAAACGTTAAAAATAATGTTAATTCCAAAAAGAAATAAGTTTTTATTACATTATATATCTTTATTAGATTTTGGATCGTATTGCATTTTACAAAAACTTTTACATATACTATAGCTTTATCATTTTAATCATAACAATAATAAAATAACTAAGCAGGATATATAAAAATTAAGTCACAAAATAAATTATTATTTTTAAATTCCATATCTAACAATCGTAAATGAGCTTATCTTTTTCAAAACAAGGTCTTAGATTGTCGATTTTGAAAGGTACATGTATTTTTATCCGATACATCTATACTATAATAATAATAATTATAATGTGAATATAAGTTTGTTTGTTACTAAACCGATCATTAAGAAAATTTGTACATATAATTTTAAAGGTATTAGAAGTAACATAGGATACTTTTTTACTTTTTTTCTAGCGGGTTTAAAACTGAATGCGGGCGAAGCCGCGGGTACTTCTAGTAAGTAATAGCGAAAGAATCATTACCCAAAGTAAATACAAAAAAAATATAGGTAAAAATCGAAAGATGAATGATATAATAAATCTAGAATACCATGAATTAGCTTAAAATCTATTTAAGCTTATAATGCATGATATGAAAAGTTCAGAGTAAAATAAAAATGTTTATTAAATTATAACGTCGTTTTATTTGCGACCACCGCCATAAGCGCTTGCAAAAAGCTTCGCTTAGCGCTTGTTTTCTTGAAACCTTTTACTTAATCTTTTTATTCGCCATTCATTAACATTGCCTTCTTTTAATAAGGAAATATCATACTTGTTCAAGACATTTTATAAAGGAAGTAAAATTTTTAAATAATATTAAATGAACTAGATAGGGCACGCGGCTTTGTCTGTGTATTTGAATATATTTTTATCACTCTTAATTAACAGCGTGGTGCTATAATATATAATCTTCCTTAATAAAGGAGCAATAAAAAACACCAATTTAATTCTAAAAGTTTCTATACATTATTTGGCAAACAAACCACCAAAAAAGGCGAGAGAGATTGCGCTACGTAAACGCTTAAAAAGAAAAAAGGTACAGGTAGGTTATGGGAGCAAAGCCAGAAAAAGAAATAAGTATTTATTACAAATGCATAAACTTTATTTAAAAATTTGCTTTTTATGTGAGAACTTATGAATAACATACATATTTATAAAAAAAACTCGCGACTTAACTTCGCTGCGTTCGGGTTCATCCCTCTTACGTTTTATCAGTCAGTACGAATTTTTCAAAATTGAGGTATTTTCCAACAATAAAAAGTATCCTATATTGAGTACCCGGATAACCAGCTACCATCAACCGAATTTCATCAAAATTTATCCGGTTTTTCGTGATACGGTTACAGAAGGACTGACTGATAGATAAAAATCCTAAAAACTATAGATTTGACCTCTATATCGAATATAATGACTTTCAATAAGGCTGTCTAAATGTGTTTAATTTTATTCATTAAATGATTAAATTTTTACGATTTAATCATTATATCGTCTTCGTACCTGCATTCTAAGGACTGAAAATAATCATCAAAGTAAAATTTCAAATAATTACTTACATTAATATATATGATAATCAATAGATACATTAGATTTCTGTTACATATACCGAAGTACATATGGGATTGAACCCAACATCCTTCGCCGATTTTTCATTAGCGTATAAGTACCTACAGGTCACAATTTAGACTAGGTATATTAAATATTTAATGATATCAATACAGAAATTTACAAGTAATAAACTTAGATGAAAGTAAGATGTTCATACATAAAGAGGAACATAATATATAGAAAACTAGCAAATTCCCGCGGCTCCGCCCGCGTTCTAATCTATTAAAAATAGAGATTAGTAGTAGAAGGATAAAAATTTAGGGCTATGAGTATTTTTTGATGCCATGATAAAAAAATATAAAATATAAAAAATCTCGCCAGGGCCACCCTTATCACATAAGCGAAATAAAAAATAGCCTACGATCTATTCTCAGACCTACCAAGAATACACAAAAATATAAAAATCTATCAAGCCGTTTTGTAGGAGTTCGATAACAAACACTGTGACACAAGATCATTTTATATTAGATATAAAGATAATGTTATTATAAGTTATTGTATTTAGCCAACAATAGATATCTAAAGTCATATATAGCTCCAAATTATGGCATTAATTATGAACGCTTCCCTCACTAAAAAAATTGAAACGCGTGGTTTATATCTTAAATATATCGCCATATTATTTTATGAAACGATGGACGCATTTTAATAATTGTTATAAATAATATATGCAAAATCTATTTGGTTTTGTGTATCGTTCATTTTACTGTTTTTCGTCATTTGTTTAATGGTATAATTAATCTAAATTATTTCCAGTAATGACGCTCAACTCATTAGTGCGATATTCAACAAAGCAAAGCGACCGAAGCGCCACCACGCAATTTTTTTCATAACTAAAAAGCTCTCGGAAAAAATTGCGCCAACAACGGCATCTCTTAGCGGGAGAGGGAGTTTTTTCCGCGTCGGTCATAACACCCGGCCACGTGCATTTGTTTTGGTTGGGTTTTTTTCCTCAAAAAAGATAGCATACATAAACCTCACCTCGGCGTAGGTGCGCCTAGCAAAATGGTCGTTTTTTTCTTCTCTTTTTAACCATCTGTCCGTCCTTTTCAGTCAAAAATGCGATCGTTATTTTCTGTTCCGGTGCGAATGTGTGCGTTCACGGCCGGCGCTGAAGATATACGCCACGATGAGCTGTTGAATTATGTGCTCTATTTTTCACTAATAAGACACGCTTTAGCATAACACTAAAATTGTCTTACGTCTAATAGTCGGCGGAGAAAAAATAGAAATATAGGAGGCACGGCGTGCACGATAAAGAGAGCGGGAGTCGTTAACGATTCTGCGCCGGAAAGTTGCGCAGATTGCGTTTTTGGTGCTTTTTTTGGGGGCAGCGCCTCACACCAACGGGTGTTTTTTGCACCTATCTTTTTCTCTCACGCAGTCTCTCCTTGGCGCGTGTGTGCGGGTGTGGGTGGCGGCGTGACTGTGTGCGGCGCCGGGGGCAAGCACCTAGTACTAGATTTTTGCGTGCAAACGTCCTAGATAGCTGATCGCGTATATAGCCACGGTATATAATGAGATGTCACCGCTATGGAGCGGGTAAATAGAGCTATGCAATAAAGCGGGCAGGTTGCTATTCACATTGATTAATCACAGGCTTACATAATTGTTCTATATAAAAATATATTCACTGGCAAATACTGAGTACATTTTGGTAAAATAAAACGGAATGAAGCTGAACTATTAAAAGCATTTAGATAATTTTTGTTTTGTACCATCCTCTCGATTAATGAAATAGCGATTTATTCAATCAAACGAATGGACGTATTTATACTACGGTATTAATTATGATCAAAACTATTCAAAACATTAAGTGATTATTTAAAATATAATAGGATTTCTTGTGGGGTTTGTTTTTTTTTGTCAGTTAGATTAAAATAAAATTGATTCATATAGATAACCTTTTACCTACTCCAAGAAAACTTATATCGGTATCTTTATTTTAACACATTTTGTGTACATATTTGTATACGTATTTAATGAATCATATTTATATAAAGGGAAATACATTGTGAGGAAACCTGCATGTCTTAGAAAAACTAGCAAGTTTTTCGTAAGACATGTGAAGTCCGCCAACACGCACTAGGCCAGCGCGGTGGACTATGGCCTGATCACCTTGTACTGAGGGCGGTCCGTGCCCAGCAGTGGGTCGTAAAAAAGGGCTGAAGATGATGATGTTAATGATGATTTTATATAATATATGTAGGTAATTATAATCCACTTTTTTGTATAAACAATATACATTAAAAATATTTTCATATCGTATTAGGATCGTTATCTATCGCTGTTACTACACTCTATTAAAATAACTTATTCGTACCTAGAACTAATTATCACTTTAATAGTTAACGAATAAAAACCGAAATTTTCTTTTAAGTATTCACGTTTCATATAGACAATAGCGGCCTATTTCATCTGAAAATCAATGAAATAAATAATAAAACAACTAGATTATTTATGCTATAAATATAATTATATATGTATTTTAAAAACAAAACTTAATATTTTTTGTTTTACACAATATATTTTATCAAGTAATCTAAACTATTAAATAAATACCCTTTAATTAGGTAAATTTTCAATATTTTTAGTATATAACGTAATAGGTAGACTAACTTATTTACTTTACAAATAAGGTAAAAAAACATTCACAAATATAAACTAGCAATTCGTTGCTGCGATAGGTACGATATAATTCGCTTATACTTATTTTCACTTTGAAATGTGAACATATATGTTATTAATACCATTCAGATAATGTTTACTTTTTATTTACAGCAAAAAATACAAAATTTTTAATAAAACAAATATACCAGTGGTAGAAATACGATGCAAAGGTTTAAACTCTAGGAAAAGCGCCATCTATGGTGATTGAAGGAAACTAAATTAATTTATATAAATATCAAAGTATACAAAATTTAAAGAAGATATGTGATCTGGACAATAATATTATTTATTATATTAAAATTATCACAACTTATAATATATTTTTCAACAGTTTTTAACCCAGAAATACTTTGAGCAACAGTTCCATCTGTGAGTGAGTAGCGTAAAGAGACATCTGAAAGCTACGCTTCATACATAGTACGACTAAAAATTGTCCTCACAATTACTTTAACAAAATTAGCACCTTAGCTTAGTAAATTAAACATTTTTTTCTTTCTTTATGTATAGTAGAGTAGTAGAGTTAATTAACTTAATAGAGGTTTGACGACACGTTTGGCTCAGTTGGTAGTGACTCTGCGCTAGCGGTCGCGTGTTCGAGTCCTGCTGAGGGCATTCATTTGTTGAGCACGAGTGCTTGTACACCATTCATGGGTATTAATATGTATAATATGTATGTATTTCAAATTTATATGTGTAGTATATCTATTATCTGGTTTCCGTAGCACAAACATCGTAGCTTAGCACGGAACTAGTTTACGCTGTTGTAATAATGTCCCAACTATTAACTATTTAAAAAAAACCACATTTTTTATTTATAAGCACAATTTCATTTAAAATGTCAAATATTCGTGTAAACCTAAGAAAGTATTAAGCACAATATATTTTACTAAGAAATATATTTTAATCGAATGGGTTAAAAGATATCTCTAGTAAATATTCATACAATTGCCTTCGACTGTCAGCAACAGAATATGGCATCGCGATCGGTGTGATTTCTGCATAAGTGAATTTTGAATTTTCACACTTTTGGTCTTTAACACTTACATTAAATGGTTTTAATAAAAACATTACTTTGTATGATATTTATTTATTTATTTATTATATTGTTATCGCAAAACTTACATTATTATTTGATTAAAAGATAAATTAGCGTTACATTTTCTTGGGACGTACCTGAACTAGGTTAAAAATATTATTGTACACATCTTCTTCAAAATCGATTATGTACTATATTATATCCACGAAATAATTTATTAGCTTCAATAAGTACCTTATCGCAAATTGTATTAAAATATTATTAAAAAAGCTCATGAGTTTAACCCAAACATATATTTTTTTAAATTCTGATATTGGCCAGCACACAGTCTTGACATCAATGGAAAGCGGACAAAACTGTGAATGAAACTTCACTCTGAATCACAAGTCACTTACAAGTCGGTCGTACGAAGAAAATTTAACGACTACATGAACTTTTATTAATTAAATTAAAAAAAGATATTTTTGACTTTACTTACTTTAATTTATACAGGTACTTCACCATATTTCATTATTTTAAATGTACGTTTCAACACAAAATTCATTCAATTCTAAAAGCTTTCTATAAAAAAATTGGAAATGTTAACTCCACAATATATTTAAGAAAATTATATTTTTCATCATTTAGCTTCATATTTTAGCAGAAACTTTATCATAACAGCAGCAGCGTCATCTAGTAAACGGGTCTGGAATTAAAAATACTGCTAAGCAATGAAGTCCTTGTCGATCCTTCGGGCAAATTTTTAATAGGGCTTATATTAAATTCGCTTGTCCTTATAATAGAGGACCGGTCGATCTTTAGTTAAAATCGATTACTTGTAATAAAAAACCCGTACGATGAATTATTCTTATGTTTGGAGTTTAACAATTAAAAAGGAAGCTCGAGAGCAACGAAAGGTTCAAAAGTTACAATCAATTAGTCAATACAAAATATATGATATATTATAATCGATATGATTATTTAGGTACGTATTTCGACTGCTTGGCGAACCATATTTAACTTGTAAAAACGTCAAACTTTGTCGATTTAAAATTAAAAGCGATTAAGTATTAATTTATAGCTGTAACCTACACTAAAATTATAATAAAGTTTGTAAGTAATTAAGTTCTGATGTAGAGCATAATTTACGAAACTATGAAAAAAGGCCGTTAAAAATATTTAGAATAAACCTTTAGAAGGCTAGGCTGTAAAATGTCATTTTATTTTGATGCTCGAATAAATTGAAGCGATTTTCGCGGAGGCTAATTTGGCAACGTAAATCGGCAAAAAATTAAAATAACCCGCGGCTTGAGCGCAAAGTTGACTAGAGGAGCGAGAGCTGGTCGCTTGTATGCGTAACTTCTACCTAACAAAAACAATTTATTCTCGAACGTGAAGTTACGTTACTTATTTTTCATTCCTTTAAGCGTTTCCATTTCCCAATATTAGAGAATTATAGATGTAAACAAAATTACTTGATCATTTCTATTTCATGCTACTTCTGTTTACTTTTTTATATTCATTTAAATGGTACATAGGTACTCTAATAGTATCTTTACTTTGAGTAACTGTTTGGTTTCTAAGTAGTTTTTTTATACATATTTATTAAGGTCAATACGCATTCATTTTATGTTTTCGTGTTAGTCGTCATACTACTTAAGTATTAACTACAGACTACATTTAATGTAGTAGGTAAGCCATAGATTTCCATTGAACTCCATGGTCAGTTTTATATTAATTAAATTAAAATTAAAAAAATAATAATAATAAAATAAAATAATAATGAAACCAGCGACTCATCCTCACTTCGCTCAAGGTTTTTAATTTAGCGCGAGCGAAACCGCGGGTTCCGCTAGTAAATGAATAAAAACTTGATAAATTTTATAATAAACCCTTCCTCTAGAACCACTCTATCCATTGGTGAAAACATCATAAAATCGGTGCAGTAGTTTTTGAGTTTATCGCGAACAGACAGACAGACGCGGCGGAGGACTTTGTTTTATAAATTGTAGTGATGAGGAAAGTATAAAGTAGCGTTAATAATAAAATTTCTATATATTATTTATTACTTTCTCTATATTTAAATCTTAAAGAGTGCTGATGATAAAAAGCTGCAGGTATGAATTACTCTAAGACTAGTTTATGCTAAATATAGTAACTTGTAGGCTCTACTCTGATTCAAATGTAAACTCGTATGTGCAAGCAGTAGGATTGAAGTTGTTGGTAGAGATAGCTTAATAAATAGAATAAGTCCCATACTTCTTAAAGAAAAAAAAAGGTGTGTGTGCGATTCACACACGATAGAAGTGAAACTTCAGTAAGTCGACAAAAGAATGAGATGAATATATATAAAAAAAGAAATGTCAAAAAATAAACAACAGTTACCATGGCAACATGGGAATGTATTCTATCTCATTCTCTCCGACTTAATCCTATACTTTTATGTATTTCTTTCTTTATCGTGACGCATTTTCGTTTCATCGAGTTTCAAATCACAACGATTCTAAAGAAGTTTCACTTCAATAATATAAGAAAGAAATATCTCAAGATTTCAAGCTCTATGACCTTACAACTTTTTATATAGAATTCAGAACTTTAAATATAACTTTATTTGTAAACATCAACAGATAATTGTATTTATATTTTATATTACGAGCTAATAACAAATACGATATTTATTTGATAAAAATATTAGTTTAATTTATTATTCAATATTTTTGTGCCGTTCTAAAAAAAAAACTAATTCTCAAGAATTCGAACGTTTTTAGTTTATTACTCAGGTTAGTTCAGTATACATTTCATAAAAACGGTTCAAATTAATTGATATACCTGCTTACATTATTTTCAATACAAATAATTGCATGTACGCGAAAAACCTAACGCCAACTCGGAATGCAGATATGATTCGTCGAGAAATATAATTAATACACTTCCTATGATTTGCAAAAATAATTTAAAAGCCAGCTTTAAGAAAACTCAATATCCTTAAGATCAATATGACTAAACCATGGTTACTGTAAAGCTTTCGAAACGTCGGGAACCAAAAACCTAAATAAAGCTTCGCGATAAAATCAGACAACATATTTTTATTTAAAAATTCGCGTAAATCTAAGGATGTACCTATTAATTAATTTCCTATTAATATTCACTCCTACGTTCTTAAGCCGAATACGCAGCCACAGAGATAAAACTTCTAAAACTATAGTTTTTTGTTATTTTTCAAATGTATTACGTATAATAAATCTATGAACTCAATGTACGAATAGGTATATATTGCAGCTCTTGCACCTACATTTAGTCAAATGGTAAATATTGAAGCAACGTTAACATGAACAAAATAAAAAGACAATCGTTTAAGTGCGAAGATGCCTTTTTGTAAGTAATTCTTTTGAGTGCTCATTTTGTATGATTTATTGTTATTTTAAAGTTTCTTTTTTGTTCTTTTATAAACAAGCGCATCGCATGAGGACGAGGTACCGATATGTCTAATTTCATTTTCAAAATATTCTTAATAGTCGAATAAATGAATAAAAAAAGAATAATCAAAATCCGTTCACCCAGTTAAATGTTCTGAAATAAAAAAACAACATTAAAAAATACAGACGAATTGAGAACCTCCTCCTTTTTCTTTTGACAGTTCTCAGGTCAGCGGTTTCTTCCTTCCGAACTGGTAGTAGACTCGTGACGTTCAGTAAAAAATTGTAATAATTTAATGCTGAATAAAATATTTTGAATTTTGGAAGTCTGTTGAAAAAATTTGGAATACTTTTGCAAAAGATTCAGAATCAGAGTTTTTTTATTAGACTTTTAAAGCTATTCATAGTAACGTATAAGAAAGAAAAGTTTTTACGTTTTATATGTCGCAATGTATTTATCCTATAATACGAATGGTACACTCTTTATATAATTAACTGTTTCGTTTAAAATTTGTACGTATGACTAGTATTGTTAAGCGAGGTATTAATTTAAGGTCTATTGATGTGGAATATCATATTGCATATTGTTCACAAGTTCATTCCAGGTATTAGTTTCATCTTTGGATCTACACCGCATTCTCGCGTTAGTGCTGGTTTCGGCACATTGTGTGTAACGGTTATGGCATCCCACTTTGTTTTAGCTAGATAGGGACAATGATCTGCTTGCTGAGTTTTCAGATATCGGTAATCTCAAGAATATTGTAAACTGAGCACTTTCCATACCTTCTGGAGCTCGGGTTAAAATTTGGCAAATTTTCTCGTAATATCATATGTTACTGAATCTGTCAAGCATTTCAGCGAGTTTCAGCGTTAAGAGCGTGGTTTGAATGAGCGAAGCATGTTTAAGAAGCGATATGTCATAATAAAAAACAGTATTACGAAAAAACTGGTTAATATTGTTAATAAAAGTCATCTAGTAAAATAGGAAACTGTTGCCTTGATGAATTTTCGCTTGTCTCATTATGTATAATTTTTATGTAATAATATAATGAAAATAAAAGGTAAACGTACATACAAAACCTTTTTTTATTAAACTCTTTCTCAAGTTTAAAAACATAACCTAATTTTTTTTATATAATATGTATTTGAATTTAAAAAAAGAACGTACAACTTTTTTTTACTTAATTTTAACGAATCACTTTTTCCCGCGTCTTTCTTAGTCCATATTATTTATATAATAAATTAATAATAAAACGAAATTAATAAAAATAATAAAAAAAAGCTTTACGTTAGATTTTCATTCCTTTACATAAATAAACGTCAACAAGTGTATAATAAATAATGTCAATATTCATGTATTCTACACAAATAAAATTATTACACAATAAAATGTACATGTTTCTATTTGCATTTATAAATTATTCATTGTTTGATATCAATCCGCCAATCACATCCTACATATAAAACTGTACAAATATATACACTCAATATAAAAGAATAGAACCCTTACATAAATAGTCAACCCCTATAGTTATCTAGGCGCCTAGACAAGGGTGTTTTTATTGAAATTTATTGAATTGGATCTTATGTATCAAGAGTAAGAGTTCATTTTTCTTTACTTAGGTACTTTTGCATTTTTAATAATATTCATGTTAAATAGTTACTTCAAAGTCATATAGATCCGTTATGTAAATTATTCATATAATATTACTGAACGAGATATATAAATAAATATTAAATATTTGTGACATTGTTACACACAGCGCTATCTAGTTCCGTGGTAAGCTACGAGGCTTGTGTTACGGATACCAGATAGTTAAAACACTACACATAATATATAACTTTAAACACATACATATTATAAATATAAACTCCCACGACTGGAGTACAAACTTTCATGCTCAACATGAAATGAATGCCCCCAGCGGGACTCGAACTCGCGTCCGCTGGCGTAGAAAGTACGCTTACAAGCTGAGCCAAACGTGTCGCCATGAGTCAAATGATAGAGTGTATAAGCAAAACGCACTATTCGTGTACTACAGGAATAGAAAGACCATTCCAATAGAAACTATTTAGTAATTAGTTTAAAACTTTATTTTAATTTATTATTCTATTATAATATTATTCTTTTTTATATTCTTTTATAATATTATTCTTTTTAAATTTATCTTAAATGAATCAAGTAATTATCAAAATAAAATGAAAAAGCGTAAGTTTAGTACAAGTTTAATTTTAAATAGTTACTAATATTAGTGCGTTCAAACTTTTCTCTCTAAATTATATCTTAAAGTAAGAGCAGGTTAATAAAACATAATTAATTTTGAATTTCTTATTTATTGTCATCCAATTTAAAACTAAAGTGTTACAATTATTAGTAAACATTACAGTGTATGTATGGACATGTACATATATTTTAATACCGACATGTAAAAATTAATTTCACCAATTTTAAGGTACCACAGCATTAAGGTGTTGAATTTTTAATAAGTACAATTTTAAATCTAAACGTGAAGTTTGAAGCAATATTGAATATAAGGTTTTAGAAATAAGTACACAGAATATATATTTTACGTATGTCTGATTAAGAGTATAACTGGTTAACAACATTATTAAGCTCCGATATTATGGTTCTAAAAGTTTATTCTCAATCGATTATTCAGTTGAAGTTTTATTTAAATTATTACATGGTACATAATAAAGTTCTGAAAAGTTTTTACATTTTATTATAAATATTTCAATAGGAATATGTAATGACATTGTTTTGGTTTTTACATAATAGGTATTTTTTACAATATTTTCCAATGTATCAAAATAAATTCGTATAACTCTCGGTTTAAGCAACGAAATGTTTATGACTTCGTATATGTAAGCAGAATTTAATTATCTTGAATGTGAATGTAACCAAAGAATGCATAACTTATTAAAAACATTAAAAGTAAAATATTTAAAGCGTTGAATACGTTAGCATAAAGCAGTGCTGCGATTTTTTATCATTCTCGCGCAAAACTAAATCCACGGGACTAAGAGACATTTTCATATTTAATGTTTTGTTTATAATATCTTAGTTGTTATTTGAAAACGTGGTGAGAACTGTTTTTATTTACCTTTATTTTGATTTAATTTTTATATGAATAGAATGCGAAGCTTATTAAAGTAGAGACACGTTTAAATTTTTCTGTTATACTTAGTTTATAGAGTTCTGGCCTTATTCTATTCAGCCTAATTTTAAACTTAACCCTAAATATTTCAAGGAAAAAGTAACGAAAAAATGCTTTATATGGACATTAAAATTCACGGCGACCCGATGCTGGTAAAAAAGGAAAATTTTTAATCTATGCTATTTGCGACATCGGGCCCAGCGATAAAGCGCCGTTCCATTTCCATTACACAGTTTTACCCCACAGATATTAATAATATATCACCATATAAGAAATCTCTTCCCTACGAGGGTGGGACCGCTAAATGTGCCTCGCCGATCCCTATGCGCTAAAATAGAAAAAACAACAAATTTTATCCCAAGCCAAAAGGCACTTTCGACCTTTGTTTTAGAGTTTACTTTGTGCTCAACTTATGTCTCTACTTAATCACCGCTGTCTCCCACATAATACGTATGTATTATACTCGGACTTAG